>OY101447.1:10165900-10806296 GCA_956483635.1 Panzeria rudis
AGAAGTAATCAAAACGCTTATTTACTTTTCATGGGAGTGGCACTGCCCACTTTTTCAACCACAATATTGTGTTGTAACGATAACTAAATTGGTATGCAAAGTTTAATAAGAATCGGCTAAGTAGCAGTAGCTAAAATGCTTATTTACTTTTCATGGGCGTGGCACTGCCCACTTTTCTAAACATAGTGTTCTATTGTAACGATAACTAAATGTGTATGCAAAGTTTCATAAGAATCGGTTTAGTAGAAGTTGTTAAAAAAGAATATTTACTTTGCATGGGCGTGACACAGCCCACTTTTTTAATCCTGATCTAGTATTTAAGCAAAAGATTATTGTGTGTGTAAAGTTTAATAAGAATCGGTTGAGCAGAATTAGTTGAAAACGAATGTGTATTTACTTTGCATGGGCGTGACTTTTGGTGGTCACCTCCAGAATCAACCATTAGAACATTGTTATTTAAAAAAAATTATTTTGTTTTACAGTGTACATATTCTCAATTTTTTGAAAAATCAGGTAATTGCACTTAATTATGAATAAAATCTATATTTATTCATGTATTTTCATGATGTAAACCTTATTTTATTTATAATATAAGTGGCCTTATGATCAGTTAATAATATTTGTAAGTTTTTGCATTTTTCGATTTTTTATTAATATTTAAAACATAAAAATTTTGAAATTTTGCCTTAAAAATATTCTTAATCATTTCGATCTAAATAATTCCGAAACCTTTGAGTATATAAAAAAAATAATATTAGAACGCCTTAAAAAAAGTCTTTTTATCTGAAGTTTTCAGGTCGTTTTTGTAATAATATTGGACAACCCCTTCCCAAGTTATGATAAAATCCTCTTCAAAGCTCCCAGATTTTAGAAAAAACAAATAAAAAAAAGAATTATCTATATAATTTAAAGTTTCTACTTATTTGTAGTCAGGGGACCATAACACATCAAAAAAAATATATATAGTGGTATTCCTTGGCATTTTTCTTGTTGCATAGTGTAATAATTACTTTTTAAAAAGTTTCCGTGTAAAGGATAGCATACATACACACACTGTCAATCTTGCTATGTTGGAAGCACATGTCTAAACTTAAATATTTTACTCTTCTCTCGTACATTAGAAGGCTCCATATAATATCGAATAAGCAATCTCTAATGAATAAAACCCTTCCAATGTACAAAAAGATTCATTTATTTGAAAAATCTACACATGCATACAATTTGCACACATAAATAAACACAACATCCTTCGAAAAGTATTCAATAAAAACTCCTACATGCACGCGCACACACTCGCTCATACACCTCCATTTGCACACATTCAACCGTAAATTGTATATACGAGTACATGCAACTTTTATGAGTGCTACGAAATAAAAGCATTTTATTTTTCTTTGTATTTGTACACATTTGTGTCACACAAATATTGTTCAAAAGTTAATACTATTTCAATGAACTCTAAATAGTTTCCACTCCTTCAAGTATGCGCACATTCTTATAGAACAGGATCAAATAATACATAAAATATTGCAGTAGTTGTATTAAATAGTTTGCCTTATTTCTACTGCTGCAGTTATAAAAGCATCGCCATAATTTTCACTGAAAATATCTTACTTGGGTCTAGTATGTGCAAACTAAAGTAATATAATCCATAGTTCTATCATTGCAATGTTCAGTTACACACACACACACACGAAGGTATTAATGTGTGTATGTGAGCTTTCGGATTAATGGAGTCATACATCCTCTAAATTCTTTTGAAATTCTTTGCTTTATGGGCAAAACGCTCACAGTTAAGACGAAGAATCTAAACACATTAAAGTGTCCAACACTGTTAAAATAAATTTGATGCAAAAAATTCTGTTATAATAATTGAGTTATGAAGTTTTAGTCGAGCTGTATAGTTTTTATCCAAAGTTATTTATTTAGTTTGCCTTAAGTTCATTTTTAATTTAATAACTTTGGATTCTGTTAAAATTTTAATTTGTTATATATTCTGTTATAATTTTAGTCTTATCTGGGGCATGTAAATACCCGTGCCAATTTTATTGTTTCAAGTGTGAATGAATTTTTCACATTTTCAACATCTTCCATGTTTTCCTACAAAATGTCTGCACTTTTCTGTAAAACACCACCAATTTCAAAAAAGTACCTTTTAAAAACAGTACCTTTTAAAATATTACCTTTTTAAAAAGTACATTTTAAAAAATTACATTTTAAAAAAGTACCTTTTAAAAAAGTACCTTGTAAAAAAAAGTACCTTTTAAAAAAGTACCTTTTTGAAAAAGCACTTTTTAAAAAAGTACCTTTTAAAAAAGTACCTTTTAAAAAAAGTACCTTTTAAAAAGTACCTTTTAAAAAAAGTACCCTTTAAAAAAGTACCTTTTAAAAAAAGTACCTATTAAAAAAAATACCTTTTAAAAAAAGTACCTTTTAAAAAAAGTAGCTTTTAAAAAAAGTACCTTTTACAAAAAGTACCTTTTAAAAAAAGTACCTTTTAAAAAAATTACCTTTTAAAAAAAGTACCTTTTAAAAAAAGTACCTTTTAAAAAAAGTACCTATTAAAAAAAGTACCTTTTAAAAAAAGTACCTTTTAAAAAAAGTACCTTTTAAAAAAAGTACCTTTTAAAAAAAGTACCTTTTAAAAAAGTTCCTTTTAATAAAGTACCTTTTAAAAAAATTACCTTTTAAAAAAAGTACCTTTTAAAAAAAGTACCTTTTAAAAAAAGTACCTTTTAAAAAAAGTACCTTTTAAAAAAAGTACCTTTTAAAAAAAGTACCTTTTAAAAAAAGTACCTTTTAAAAAAAGTACCTTTTAAAAAAAGTACCTTTTAAAAAAAGTACCTTTTAAAAAAAGTACCTTGTAAAAAAACTACCTTTTTGAAAAAAGCACTTTTTAAAAAAGTACCTTTTAAAAAAAGTGCCTTTTGAAAAATGTACCTTATAAAAAAAGTACCTTTTAAAAAACGTACCTTTTAAAAAAAGTACCTTTTAAAAAAATTACCTTTTAAAGCAATTACCTTTTAAAACAATTACCTTTTAAAAATAGTACCTTTTAAAAAAAGTACCTTTTAAAAAAGTACCTTTTAAAAAAAGTACCTTTTAAAAAAAGTACCTTTTAAAAAAAGTACCTTTTAAAAAGGTACCTTTTAAAACAGTACCATTTAAAAAATTACCTTTTAAAATAAGTGCCTTTTAAAACAACTACGATGCTGTTACGGAGCTGATAATTGATACATAAAATTTGTTGAAAGGTGTTACGGTAAAAAGGTGGTCAAAACGCTGCTTAAGACTTTTCTAATTTTGTGAAAAAATTTCTGTCAGTGTTTTTAAAACACAAGTCTGTAACTTTGTGTTCGCTCTTTAGAAGCAAAATAAAGTTAAAATTTTTCCAAGTTCCTGTGTTAATATACGTTGTTATACACTGTTTTATAAAGAGGAAAAGTTTGCCAATGATCTTTTGTGCAGCATGATGGACTTTAAAAACATTTCTGTGAACATTATTGAACTTTAACTATATTCTTACCAATTACTTAAACAAAACCAATGTTAAGATATTTCTGAAATGTAAGACGGTAGATAAACAAAAAAATGTTCCGATATTGTGTAGCTAAAAGAATACTCTAAAAGGGTATAACTGAAAAATTCAATGATGTGTGAAGGGACAAAATAAAATAAGTTTGTGCTAATTTTTTAAGAAAAGAATCCAAGTTTTTGTCGGCTTTAGAAATACGATATACTCGTATGTACATCTATTTTATGTATTAAGTGTCTCATATAAAACCAAACTTTCAGTATTATGCCCATAGAGCGAATGGAAACCCAAAGTATTTCTTATATGATTTAGTCCATATCGATTACTTAGAAGCGAAGTCCCTGTGGGTTTGCTTAGTGTTAAAAACCATATATTTGCAAGTAACAAGTCAACAAGACAACTAAACTGCAGACATTAAAATTTTATTGATGCTCAATAAAGGCAACCGCCATACGTTTCTAAGCACATGAAAAATGTACATTAACTGGCTTCCAAAGGCTACACCCGTGATTTTGCTGCTTAAATACGAATAGTCGAGTACATGCTTTAAGGGAAACATATGAAATCGACTTGCACACAAACAATATGAAGCTTAAAGGCGAGTTTAGTTGGTTTTAATAGACTTGCGATGGCTCTTAACTTCAATTTATTTTTGTGAAGTGAAAGATGTCTTAGACACTTACACCTACATGCTGGTATTGAAACCCTGTAAACATTTGGAAGAGAATTGGTTATAAACATCTCGTATTGATCTCTTCTGAATGCCGGTTGGAAAAAGTTTTGCAATTTACAAGTAAATTAATGTCGCCTTATTATCCTATGATCCTGAGCGTCATATCATTATGATAAGATATGTATACAATATGGTCAAAAATTATATTTGTTATGTGTATGTGCAATAAAATAAAAAAATAGTATGATCATAAATAATCATAATAAGCAAATTTAAGTCTTGTAGAAATCGTTACTTGCCAGAATGTGATTAAATCTGAAATTCTTACTTTATTTTTAATACCAACCAAATGAGAATTATAGCATACATTAGTTTACAAAGTGCTTGTACTAGATTAAATTTTTTTTGTGTATACGTGTATAGTTCTTTGTTTGTTTGCTACAACCATAAAGCGTTTGTCTTAACCATAATATTGTTGTCGTAATCATGTTGCAGCCATGTTAATTCTATGTATGGAGAATCTAAACATTACCTTATTTAAGCATATTCTTGTGGAGGATATCAGTGTGAAGGTTGATGGTTTGATTTTCCTCATAGATCATTGTTACTACTCGCCTTTAGTTCAGTCATGAAATAACAATAAAATTCTCGTATTGTAACACCTTAGATACGTGTGTCTGCGTTTTGCAAGATCACATCGGAATTTTATTTTAGGGGGTTAATGTTTCTCCCATTTGGCCTGTTCGTGCAGGATATCGGTACATCTGAGGTGTAAGATATCTTTAGCTACTCTGTACAAAATGTTAGGGAAAATATTTTTGTGGAACATATTAACCCTCTAACTCCCCCACATAACGGCTCTTTTTTTTGGCTCTTTCCTAACAAATCGTAAGAAACACCTTTAAAAAGGGCGAGTGCGGGGATAAAATGTTATACAAAAATTTTGGCCATAAAATTTTACTAAACTCAACTTGTACATCAAGAAATCATTGAAAACTTAAATAAACTTATTCACAATTATTACTTGGCATAGAATATCTTGTAAGTCTTACGTTTAAGGTTTAAGATGTGCTGGGCACTTTTATGTGAAACATCACGAGAAACATTTTTTTGGAATATTTTAACCCTCTAACTCTTCGTTTTAGGGGTCTTTTAGTACATTTCTTAAAAAATGGGGGAAAAACTCCCCTTCAACGACAATAAAGGGGGATGAAATGTTCTACAAAAATATTCGCCATGAAATTCTACCATACGTCTTTGAAAAGACCCAAGCTCCAGACTTAACTTGGACGCTAGAAATCATTCAAAACTTAAAATGTGTTTAAGGGTTAATTTCGGACTTATTCAAAATTCGTACCTTGCGTTTAAGGTATAACATGTGTTCTGCTTTTTTATTTACAAGACCACGAGGAAAAATTTTGTAGAAAACTGTTGCCCGCTATATCGTCGCTGAAGGGGCTTTTTTGCCCTTTGTTTTAAGAAATTTAGAGGGTTGAAATGTTGCAGAAAAATGTTTCGCGGGGTGTTTTATATAAAAGTGCTGAACACATCTTATATGATTTCTGGCGTACAAGCTGAGTTTGGAGATTGGTTGTCTTTGAAAACCTACAGTCAAATTATATGGCCATAATCTTTGTAGAATATTATCGCTTCTCTCTCCCAAAAAAGGGGGAGAGCAGCGATTTGTTAGAAAAGAGCCAAGTATGACCGTTGTGTGGGGGAGTAAGAGGGTTAATATGTTCCACAAAAATATTTGCCTTAATATTTTCTACAAAGTTGCTGAATATACCCTACACCTCACATAGTTTCATGTACCGATACTCTGCACGAACCGGTCAACAGGGGGAAACTTTAGCCTACCCTAAAATAAAATTCCGATATGATATTGCACAACGGCGACACATGTATTTTTTTTTTGTCTCCTCTACCAGAATCGGTTATCAGAACCCCGTAATTTTTTTTTCGTGTTTTACAGTGTAATTAAAATAAATAATTGTATGTGCAGGTGCTATAAAAACTCTTTTGACTTAAACCTTTTTACGACATTCCAAAATCACCAAAACGATATTTCGTTTAGTGATTTTTTCGACTAATCACTTCCTCAGGGATCAGTTTTTCCCACAAAATATTGCTTTTAGTATAAACAAGCAGTGCTTGTTTGCATTGTGGAAACAGCACAAGAATATCACTCGCATTTATTATAATTATATTCATGTGGCTATTTAGTGTCTTTAGCATTAAAAATGTTTATTGGGAAAGACAACATCTAGGAGGATACTTTTGTGAGTATTTACGACCATGTGATTTCTATTATATTTATGTTTGTTTTTTTTCATACTAGATAACGACATACATACATACATAGTCTTTATTTTATTATGTTTATCTGTTCTTTAACTCTATAGAATAGCAAAAAAAAAAGTGGGTGTATTCCTTAAGGGTTTTAATTTTTGTTATTTTGTTATTTTTATAGCATTGAGTAGTAAGTAGTTCCCAGTGGTGACATAGTAAATTTATCTATTGATTAGATTTGTATTTTGTTCATCCTTAAATGCTGCTTAATGTCGTAATATAGACTTTTTTATGTTAAGAAAACTTTATGTTTATGGCATTCGTATTAAGCCAAATAAGGCGGCTCGGCTCGTTTTTTACATCAAAATTTATGAACTTGCTCGCAATAATTTATGTGCAGTGCGCAACAAATAGACCGCAGAAAAATAAACATTAAAATGTATAGAATTTTTATGTCAAATAAATACTTGAAATTCGCAGTAAAATCCATCGAAAAAATGCATTAAAAATAACACAAATGTCATAAAATGTTAAATTCTATAGAAAACTTTTACCAACAACCTTGATACCATTTACAATGTAGAGTCAAATAGGAGATGAAGAAAAATACACGAATTCGTCATTACACATGAGTTATTAAAATATTCGTTAATCAAAGCTAAATTTTATAAAAACTCAGGAAAAACGAAAAAGAAAAAAACGAAAGTGAATACTTTGAAGCGTGAAAATGTCTGCAGTGAATGTGAAATAAAAAGTGTGCAACAAAATAAGGCTGGAATGAAATTGTATGGGTTAATGGATCGAAGTACCCGTTTAGGGAGTAAAAACATCAAACATGAAACTATGCAACAAAAAAGCATTAAATAAATAAAAAAAATCGCCACAACGAATAAATATTGCTAGAACGAAAAGAAACGCCAAAACGGTGGAAAATGCCATAACAGAAAAAATCGCCTATATAGAAAAATAATCATCAAAACGGGGAAAAACTCGGGATAATATACCAGAAGGGGAAATCGCTCAAACGGAGAAGAACAGCCAAAACCGAAAATAGTCGTCTAAACAATCATTAAAACGTGGACAAATCGGGCGAAATCACCAGAACGGAAGAACTCCCCAAAACGGGAAAAAATCGCTGAAATTAAAAAATAAATCGCAAAAACTTAAAAAATCCCCGGAACGGAAAAAACTCTTAAACGGAAAAATCGACAACTCGAAAAAAATTGGCGAAACGGTCCTATGCCATGCAACTTTAATTTTTTTCTCTCTTTCCATTATCCTGAATGTTTTGAAAGAAGGTCTAACTATTTTTTCTTCTTATTATTTTTTTATATTAAAATGTGGCGAGAAGGAGAACAATTTTATTAATTTTTTTCTCGATTCTGACTTTTCACTTTTCGCAGAATTCAAATTTTTAAGAAGGCTAAAAAAAACCTACTTCATTTTTCGGCTGATTTCATGCCCAATCAATCATGAATTTTCTTCATCCCAGTTTGATTTTCAAGAAAGTTGCTTGTTATGCTAACTGAAAAACAAGCAAACACAACTTTGACAGGAGCCGAAAAGTCGCGACTCTTGCACCTTCAAAATTCAATATCTTCGAATCTATTGTACGGCTAAGAACTGCGATCTCACTTTTTCGCGATCGTGAAAAAAAAGTTCACGCACCAACTTTGTATAAACGATTTTTGTTTATTAAAAAAGTGATATTTTACTCGCAATAACTTATTTTTTTACCCGACTGCGTGTCGCAAAGAAGGGTATTGTGGTTATCAGCATATGTATGTATGTGTGTTCCTTAGCGGAACTATATAGACCGAACGTGTGGGTCCATGATTCTTACGTCAATCGATTTATCTTAATCCAACGAGTGTCACTAAATATATGACAGTAGTCAAAATTCAATATTGCGGCCAACTGACGCCATTTTGTAAAAATGAAAAAATAAATAGACGGCGGACTGTATTAAAATGGGTATCATTGAACAGGTATTTGAAAATAAACATTCGGTTTCTCTTATCATTTTTCATTTCGAGTGACCATTTAGGATCTTTAACGGTTTAAAATTTGGTTAACAACCAAAAAACCCAATTTCGGAAAAAAGTAAACTTTTAACAAAAAACTCTAGAACCAAACTGTGTACAAAAACTAAAAAGAAAATAAATAAAAAATATATTTAAGAAAAGTAAAAACTAAAAGAAAACAAAATACAAGTCGAGTGTGCGGCCTACAGTGATTTTTACAGTCGGAAAGCATTTAAATCGCATCTTCAAATATTCGCAATAATGGTTCCCAGGTTTAAAAGTCGCTGTGTTCCGCATACTGGATTTGTGTTTTTTTTTTCTTTTAAGGCAGAATTACTCTCAATTAGGTTACAAATACTGGTTGTCAAATATGTTTTTCCAGAAAGACTAACTACAAAAATTTAGCTACAGAACGGAACAGAACAGAACCGCAACAGAAAGTAAAGACTAATGAGACCTTTAGTCGCAGTCAGATTTTTTGATTTTCAAATTTATTTTTTATTTCGTTTTGAAATTTTGTATAGAAAATTTTTATTTTGAAACGCATTTGCGTTATTTTTTTATACAAATTTGCAGCGTATAGAAACGAAATTTTTTCAAAATCTACCTAATAATCATGCTTACAAAATCGTTACCCACAATTTTGAGTAAAAAAAAAGAAAAGTCTACAATAGTACTTTTACAAAAAAAAATTTTGTAAGGGAAGTAGGGGACATCTAATTTAAAAGTCGTGGCAAGGGATGAGGAAATTAGAAGGGGTGGGGTAATGTATGCCTCTTTTTTAGCTTGGAAGTAAATCCTAAGGAGCATATGGTAAAAGTTTTTCTTGGGACAACAATGGGATCGCTCGCAACGTGCGCTGTTACACTGTGCAACAAGAGAAATGCCAAGGAGTACCATATGTATTTTTTTTTTTTTTTGAGGCTAAATTAAAACATTTTTATTTATTAAAACTTTATATAAATAAATTTAGTAAAGTGCGACTTTGGCTCGCACACGGAGGGCTCCGTACGAATTCACGTATACCCTTTTTCGTTTTTGACGTTTTTCATTTTGAAAATTTTTTCGCTTTGATTTGTTATTTAATTTTAGTTTATTTATTTGTTAAGTTTTTTTTTCGTTCTTTTGGCGATTTTTATTTTTTTGCAATTTGTTGGTTTTTTGCCGCCTTTTTAGCTTTGGCGATTTTTTGGTTTTGTCGTTTTTTTTAACTTTTTGACGATATTTTTAGTTTTAGCGATTTATTTCAGTTTTGAAAGTTTGCATTTGGAATTCATTTCAGTGGGATTTAAACTACCCCCCTCTCCGTCTTGTGCACATAGTTAAACGGACTCGGCAAAGGATATATAGTAGGCCTTACGTTCAAGATATAAAATGTGTTTATCATATAACACGCCACGGTGAACATTTTTGTAGAGCATTGTAACCCTCCAGCAGTGCGCAATACGGGTCTTTTTGTCTCTTTCTTAAATAAGAGCCAGAAAACTCCGGCATTTTTTTTTTGGATTGATTTGACGTGGAATGACCCTTTCAAGAAAAAATAAAAATATTAAGTAAATTGCGACTTTGGCTCGCGCAGGAAGGGTTCCGTAATTTAAGTGTTTTTATTTTTTATGTATTTTTCGTTGTTTTTGACGATTTTTTTTGTTTTGGTGCTTTTTTAATTTTCGTAATTTTTCGTATTTTTTCTGGCGATTTTCCGTTTTTTGCAATTTTTTGTATTTTGGAAATTTTTTTGGTTTTGGCGATTTTTACGTTTTTTCACTTTTTGACGATATTTTTAGTTTCAGCGATCTATTTTAGCAGTGGCGATTTTTTTCAGTTTTGGTGCTTTTTCGCTTTTGGTGATTTTTTTCGGTTTTTGGTAATTTTTTTTATTTTTAGCGATTTTTTTGGTTATGACACTTTTTTTTCGTTCTGGCTATTTTTTAGTTTTTTGGCGATTTTTGGTTTTTTGCAATTTTTTTTTTTTAGTTTTTTGCCGATTTTTTTTTAGTTTTGGGGTTATTTGGGGTTAGCATTTTTTTTTGTTTTACTGATTTTTTTTTCATTTTGACGATGTTTTTAGTTTTAGCGATTATTTCCTTTTTGGCGCTTTTTCAGCTTAGGCGCTTTTTTTCAGTTTTGTGAATTTTTTTCTATTTTTTTTTTTTGTTTTAGGCATTTTTATGAAATTTTGTTGGTTTTTTTTCGTTTTGGCGATTTTTTGGTTTTTGACAATTTTTTAGTTTTGGCGCTTCTTTTTGGTTTTGGCGCTTTTTTTTTTTGTTTTGGTAATTTTTTTTAATTTTTGCCGGTCTTTTCGTTTTTTGGTGATATATTTAGTTTCAGTGATTTTTTTATGTTGGAGGTAGTGCTTTTTTTGTTTTGACGATTTTTTCGGGTTTTTGGCTTTTTTAATTTTTTTTTGCGATCTTTTTAGTTTTGGTGATATTTTGCGTTTTAGCATGTTTTTACATTTTGGTGCTTTTTTCCTTAAGCGCTTTTTTCATTTTGGCGATTTTTCGTTTTGAAATTTTTTTTAATTTTGGAATTTTTTTAGTTTTATCGTTTTTGAAAATTTCAAGAGTTTACCTCTTACGGTTTCCAAGTGACAGCATATTGTCTAAATTTCATAGCAAAATTACTTTAACTGATAGAACACCCATTAATATATGTATATTCTTTTAAATATCAGTGTTAATTGGTGTAGTCTATTCTATAGACTACACCAATTAACACTAACTTTGAAAATTTAAAGTGTCTATATATAAGTGTCTGTATATTACATTAGTATTTCAACATGTTTCGTTGCTCGCTTTAGAACACCCTTTAATTTTTAATTGTCATATATTGTTGTAGCGGCAAAAGTTTTACATATTCTGTGAAAATTTCAGGTCCGTAGCTTTTATGGTTCCCGAGAAAACAGCCTGTGACAGACAGACGGCCAGCGTAGCGAAAACAATAGGGTTCGTTTACACTTTTGGTGACGGAACCCTAAAAATCGAAAACTTCGAAAACTTTACTTTCATTTTCTAACAACAAATAGAAAAGCGGAAATGAAAATACTGAAAGAAAGAATCATTGAAATTTCTTTCGTGCATACTTTTAGGAGTAACAAATAAATTTAGCTTTTAATGAACTTCATTTCATTCATGAGTCTCATGAGATAATTTATATCTCTTTTATCTCTCACTGTTATAGTCATAAATTTTTATAAATTTATAATAATAACTGTGTCTGTGTGTCTGTTTAAATGCGAGTGTGTGCGCAACTAAATAAACTCCTGTAAAAAAACTGTCACATTCCTATACATTGTGTACAACAAAAACGCTCTTACTTTCACATATTTTGTTCCTTTCTACATATTTCTTTTGACATCATTTTTTCTCCTCCACATTTTTCAACTGCTGCAGCAAAATTGCAACAAAAACAAATGAGACGACCTCACTTTGCGCCTAATTAAGAAGTTCTTCATTGTTGAATTATTATAATTGTTGCGACAAGAACGTCTAAACTAAACATTTTGAACTGTTGAAATGAAACAATTGTTTCAACTACGCCAACGATTCAGCGGCTGTGAAGACAAGTAGGAGTCAGTGCATCTGCAATAAAAAATGTCACTTGCACGAGTATGGTGATGGCAACCACATATGTTGATAATTGCGTTGCTAATGATAATGATGGTGAAACTGCAATCTTCTTTTCTACGAAAAATAAAACTATAAAACAATAGAAATCATGACTTTGGATGCGAGTGTTGCGTTAAATAAAAGTTTGTGTCTCTAATTAAAAACCAAAATGAGTGAAGCAGGAATAAGTAAAAGAAATATAATTCTTTTTATTTGGCTGCAGGTATATTTCCTTTTTGCATTTGTTTTTTGTTTGACAAGCACATATGCGCGTTTGTATTTGTTAGCAAGGACGATAGTAAAGTGTATGGATAGATGGCCTGTATTTGAATAGAATACAACTTAAAAATATGGCGTTAATTAACACTGCATCATTTTTTTTAACAATTGAAGAAATAACAACTTAAATTTAACAATAAGAAGAAAATTTGTTGGAATTTGTTAATAGACAGAAAACTTTATGTTGGCAGGCAGCGGCAGCTGGCGGCATGTCCATTATATCACAGAAAAAACTATCACCGAAAATTTTTCCAACAAAATTTTTGTAAATGTTCTTTGCTGAATCAGTGAATTTTTTGTTTGACTTTCATTTAGGAGGCAAAGACTAAAAGAGCAACAAAACCAAGTTTTCTCTGTCTACAAAAAAGCAACACTCATGGCGTTATACACATACGTAAATAACAACAGCAACAACGATAGCAAAAAGAGTCGCACTCTCGGAATTAATACAATTGTATTAAACGTAAATTGTAACAAGTTTGTCTACAGAAGATTTCTGCGTTAATTCTCATTCACTTTTTTAGATTCTTAAGATAAACATACAGAGTTGAACACATTTAACAACATGAAATTTCATAAATGCCTAATGGATATTTTTAAATAATTTTGATAGATTAAAACGAAGAGTTTGTCTGATATATCACAAAAAAATCAGGTAACGGTATTGTTAGTTTCAGTTAATTTTATTATTTGAAACTTATATTTTCAAAAAATATATATTTTCAAAAAAAGTTTTTACTGACTCAGCCAAAAAGTGTTTGATATAATTTCAAAAAAAACCAGTAAATATTTTTGTTTGATTCAGTAAATTATTTTGGTTAGAATTTGTAAATATTTTTATACAAATTTTTTTATAGATTTTGACAATTTGTTTACAGAAAAACCCCCGTTTTTAAATGGTTTTATTTGACTTAGGGAGTTTGTGTCGTCGGATCAAATCTAGTAATTGAGAATTTACCCCCTTCCTGTTGACAGATTAATCTGAAATTTCGAACGCGTCTTTACTTATGGGCGCCACGCCCATAAAAACTAATACTTAGTATTAGACGCTTCCTGTTATCTAAAATTCAGTAAACAGATTTACTTTTGATGACTCTACAATTCGGAGATTAGAAAAGTGGGCTGCGCCTCGCCCACAAAAAGTAATATTGATTTTTACACCTTCCTCTTGATTGATTGATTTGAAGTTTGGTAAGAAACTTTACCTTTCAAGGCAATGCAATTTAGTTTTAAAGAGTGGGCGGCGCCACGCCCATAAAAAGTAATACTTAGTTTTACCCCCTTCCTGTTGACCACTTGATCTGAATATTGGTGAGCACATTTAATTTTCATGACCAATTGACCTGATGACGTTACGATTATGTGTATTCAGCATTGTTGTAAATCTCAGATGGCCGCCTCCACAAAATGGCGAATTAGTTATTTGTTTACAAACACTTCAATATGGGCATCAAATGAAAGGGTTTCTAATTCCAAAATGAAGGCCAGTACAAAATGGGGCACTATATACAGTCCAAGGTACAGTCCGAAACAAAATGCCTGATTATAGAGTTTAGACCGAACACAAAGTAAAAAACTTAAAAATAAAATAAGTAAAAAAAATTTAAGTTAAATGGTTAATGATCAGACTAAAATAAAACCGTGGGGCGCGTCGAATTTCGGCTATCTACAGTCAAGGTGTGGTAGCTGGTACTACGTAATTACTTTTTAGCTTTTAGTGCATTATTTGCAGCATTATTATGTTTCATTACAATAAACCCGTTAAACTTGAAATTTTTTTTAGCTATTTCATTTTCAATGATATTGTTGAGACTTTTTGCCTGTATTTGTTTGTAGATCCGTTTCTAAACAAAATATTTACTAATTCATTGAATTTCTTTACTGAAAATTTAATTAGAACTTTACTGTGCATCAAAGAAATAGCACTGTACACTAAATTTATGTACAAAAAAAGGTACATAAATTTAAGAAAAACGTTCATTGTTTCAACGAATTGTTCATTAATTTTGAATTAATGGACTAGTAAATTACATCAATGAACTGGTTTATTAATTTTGTTAAGGAATAAAAACAACGAATGCTTTCAATGAACCATTTTACATTGAAATTCAATGATTATTTTCATTGAAACAATGTATGCGTACATTAAATCAACGTATTTTTTCAAAAAATTAATGAATCAATGTCAATGAATGTTAATTTTAATTTTGAAACGTGTTTTTTTTTCCCAAAATTAATATTAATATTCTATTCAGTAAAGTATTAAAGTTTTATTTACAATACATTCAAGTGGATTATATCATTCATTGAAAATATATTAAATAATTTTTTCTGTGTACAAGACAATAATAGGAATTAAAAGGTTCTAACGACGTAATGTAGTAGACGGGATAAAAAATATACATACGTACATCGGCGTTTGTATTCTATTTGTGTGCAAAAATTGTCCTGCATCTTGAAGAAAGATTGAAGCTAGAGACGATTAAAAAGTAAAGAGAGAGTATAAATAAACATGTGAAATTTCATAATTACATACTCGTACAAAATTAAATATTTTACTTTATATCAAAAGATCTCTTGTAGTTTTTAATATTTAAATTGCACAAGAAGTGAATCAAGCAAAGAAAAATTAAGAAAATAAAAAATTTTTATTGTGTGTTAAATGCAAAACTTGAAGACGTTTTACAAGTCTTCAAAGTTTGTATTAAAGTAAAAAAAACTTTAGTATTTATTTATTTGAATTGTACAAATTTGAGTTATTTTATATTATTTAAGTTGTAGCTTTGCCTGTCCAGAGCACTAGGCACTTAACAATAACAGCATCAGTATTCAATTTAAAAACTGGAATGCTGCTGCTCTTCTCCTGTGTTGCAAATAAATAAATTTCCAAAAAAAAATGCTTGAAGTTCTCTCAAGTAGAAATTTGATTTTTCTGCATATTTTATGCTGCTTTTTTTCTTGATGATTTTTTGCAATTTTTAATTCAATTTAACATTTTTCACTTTGTTATATTTACGTTTGGTTTTTTTTTTTTGCTACCACTTTTATTATTATTATTATTCCTGTTGCGTATATTTTTCTATTTTGGCAAAAATGTTTACTTTATTTTCCAACAATTTTTAATTCCAACGAAACGAAGCGGAAGTTGCACAAACGCCATTAGGGAAAATGAATTTTATTTCACTTAAACACACACTCAAAGTTAAATGCAATTTAACGAAAAAGTATGTTGAATATTTAGAAATTTAAAAAGAAAAACAAAAAAATCCTCGAGGAAGAGATAAAAAATCTTAATAAAAGGGGAAAAAGGCTTACTAACACACTAACAACATGCACTCACTTAAGTAAGTAACGTGTAAAGAGGTCTCAAAGCAGTAAAATGCATCAAACTAACTGAATATGCAATTTCTCGCATATTATGACAAATACGTTTTTTCACATAAATGAGTTATAAATGCTTCCCTGTACCATTGGGTGCCTCTGTGGATGAGTGGTAGCGATGCCAGACTGTCAGTCCAGAGGTCGTGGTTTCGATTCCCGCCATAGACCCTGGGTGTTTTCCGCAGACAAGCTAATCGCTTTGCGGGTTGTGTTTGTGTTTATTTAAAAAAACTAAACTATGCTTGAAAAGGGACCATTTCAGGCATTCGTTTTACTGTCGTCGTCATAGCATGTAGAGAAAAAGGTCACAACTCTAAAGAGATGTGCTCTTTTCGAAATTATTGGAACGCAAGTTCCTTGTGGAGCGCCATGGGCATCAATGCTTTGAATAACAAAAATCAATGCTTGGGGGAAAAACAAAATTTTTTTTTAATTAAAAAATACCGGCTGCGAATACTGGTCACAACTACATAGCAAAATGGTAGTGCCGCAGCGGATTTTTTAGATTTTCAGAGTTGCCGTAACTTTCCGGGGAAGTGACGGAGAGCTCCTGGGATCTTGGAGATTTTGGCCTAGTTTTTGGGAGTCCCCAATATGGTTTGTATCTTTGCTAACTGGTTCGTGGGTTGCTCAGTGCTTCGTGACGGTGCTCGCTGAAGGTGTCTGCTAACTATTGGCGATAAGTATCGTCTTGCTATCTTTCAACTGATAGTTGGTTGAGGCGCGGACCCCTTTTGAAATTGTCTTCCTCTTATCATCTGGAAGTTTAAATTATTCACCCTTAAGTATGATATTGTATTTAACATTTCACGTGAAATGCTGTCAAAACACATACATATAAAAGAAATTGGCATGAATTATTCATGAAAAAATTATGCTTTTCTTAAGTCCCGGTCCACACGTGCACGTGTAGCAATTCTTCATTTTTCAGTGAGAAAGAGCGAGAGAGGAATATATATGGTATATATTTCTATTTCAAGACTCTCCCACAAATTCAGAAATTGCTGCAACAAAAATTGCATGTGCGGACGGGGAGTAAGGAAAACATATGATATGTATTGGCAACATTTTAAGTTTTCATGCGAAATAATATGAGTGGCGCTTTTTTCACTTGGAATTTACAACACACACATGAAGATTATAACAAACGTACATGTCAAATTTTTCTCATGAAATAATCAATGTTGCCCAACATTTTTCACACATTTGAACACAGTACCAGGCTTTATCGGGAATAAGAGGCGAACATTTTGTTCACGTGATATACTTGCCATGAACAATAAATAGTACAGTAACACAACAACAACACAAAATTGGCGATCACAATTTTAGGGAAAGGGAACACATTTATTCCCGATAAGGGTGATTATCTTTCTACTGATTTATGTTAGGGGCTATTCACATATTATCTAATGCTATTTTCGGGGTTTTTATACCCGCCCCCCTTTTTTCGTAACACTGCGTCTTCACGTAGCAATATTTATTGCTGAGCACAAGCAAAAACGTCGGCAGAACAATTGTATTTTTTTGCCTCTTGCTTGAGGCGGAGAACACGTATAGCAATTTTTTCCACAATTTTTACACATTCATGGGGCAGGTAGTGCCTAATATATATAGCTTCAATGTAAAAATATGACAATTTTATAATTATTTGTTTTTATATTATATTTGCTGATGATGTCTTTTTATATTTTGCCCGAATTTGCTGTTTTGCAAAAGTAAATAATTAAAACAACAAAAGTGACAGCAGATTGCTTGGCAATAATTGCTCGAGCAATCAGCAGAGCAATCATTGCGCAATGGATTGCCACTCATGGCAATCTGCGGTCCACACGTAGCAATTGTTATACACAACTGTTATAAGCAATCAAATTTGAAGTTTGCGGCAATAAATATTGCTACGTGGAGACCGCACGTAATGCTTTTTGCCAAATTTGTAGTATAATTATCTAATCCGTAACAAATCTTTAAACTCCCTCCCCCTTCTAGAGCGTTACGTAGGCCCCTATTATGATTCACAACTAAATTGATAGTTGAGTCGTAGTTGTCCAGTTCTTATTAGGTGTGTTCCAGATGACTTGGGGCAAGTTCAGACTAATGAGAGTAAACTCAACATTTACTCTCTCAAATTATAAAATTTGCCCAAAACATCTGGAACGCGAAAAGCCACAATTTCAAGTCAAAACATTTCAATAGTTCTAACTGTCAGTTCAACCCTCCGTACATCCAAATTTTTCTTTGAATGTTCAATATTCACATGCTTTAGAATTTCTTTCTTAAATAAAAAATAATTTGATCGAACGATTAAATTAAAAACTAAATAAACAACTTTGGATAAAAACCATACAGTTCGACTAAAAATTCATAACTAACTTATTAACTTTAAAGGTAAGTTTGAGATTTTAGTCGCACAAAGTAGATGCTGCCTCCAACCCTTTTCCTACACTGTGCTCATACTGGAAGAGCAATTTTCCATCACTTTTGCATATTGTTATAGTGAATGTGTGTTCAGCAGTTTTATGTAAAACACAGCGAGGAACATTTTTGTGGAACATTTTAAGCCTCTAACTCTTCGCTGTATGGGTATTTTAGTTCCTTTTTTTAAATAGAGCCAAACAACATAACTTCAAAGGTCATGTAGCGGGCTAGTGTCCTACAAAAAGATTTGTCATAAGTCTTCAAGACCCCAAAAATGTGTTCAAAAAGCCTATTTGAGCGAAATCAAAATACAAGAGACGAAAATATTCACCTGCGCTGTCTAGGCCACCTGGTATGAATGAATTCACATTGCTGAAGACATTCGGGCATGTTCTGAAAATCATTTCGTTCTAAAATTGTTAAATTTCAGAAACGAAAAACAATATTCTTTTAATCAGACAATAGTGCATTCGAAGTAAAAGATCGGATAAAATTTCACAAACATCTAAAACGTAAAAGCCAATTAAGAAGCTGAAATAAGTGAGCTTTTTAGTTGAATTCTTTCCTAAAATTAGTCGGATTGATTTTAAATTGGAATGGTTTTCGAGGGAATTAAAATTGTTTTTAATTTGAATTTGTTGTTGTACAGTGAATTTCTATACCTGAAAATGATTACACACACACACGGAAAAAATTATTAATCTAAAATATTCAATTAATACATTTAATCAAAAATTAAAACTAATTTCAATTAATTCTGTAATTGAATCAATTACTCATGTGATTAAAAACAATATTTTCTAACAATTTTTAAAAATTTTGAGTAATTGAAAATTTGAATTTTAGTAAAACTGAAACAAATTTAATCAAAACTATACTCAAAAGCAGGGACTGAAACCATGAAAAAAATGGGTTCGGGTTCAGGTTCGGGTTAATCAAAATAAAAAGTTCAGGTTCGGGTTAATCAAAATAAAAAGTTCAGGTTCGGGTTCGGTTCAGAGTTCGGGTTTAAAACCAAAAATTTAAACACGCGCAATTATTTTGTTTAATAATAAACTATATAAATCAATTTTACATTCACGTTTATACCCAGTAAAAAAGACACTCCAAAGAAGTCATGAAAGTGTCGAGTTTGCGATCCGGAAGTAGTGTAAATTTTGATAATTTCTAATGATTTTTACATAGTGTTGTCATTGCAAGAAGTTCTCTTTTTCGATTCCTAATCACCGAATTGGAAGCGACGTTAAGAAATGTTTCCTTTTTGGCGTTGTATATTAATATTTTTCTCTAGGGAAAAGAGTACAAAGTTACACATTTTCGCAACTTGTTACTTTTCATACGAATTTAAACGCAAAACGGTTTTTATGTAAATTTCAGTAAATAACTGTTAATTTTTAGACGAAAATTAGTTGATAAATTTCTTTAAAAAAAATCGAATTTTTAAAAAGCATAGTAAGTATTTCTTAAAACTAAAAAGGACTAAAATAAATTTTGACTTGCTTTTCAAGTGAGTGAAGATAAATACGCCAAGTTAAATATGTTTTTGACGTAAAGCCTTACGTCATTACATATTTCCCAAATATGTTTTTAATTTGGGACATATTTGCCAAATATGTTTTAGTTTTTGTGCCAAAAGTGAAATATGTTTCCCCTTTTTGGGATTCTGGGAGGGAATAATTTTAGTTGTGGCCATACCAAAGAAGATTACTAAATGTATTATTTTTGTTTAACTAAATGGCCAAATTACTGAACTCCTGATTCTGGGAAGGAATAATTTTACTTGTGGCCATACCAAAGGAGATTACTAAATGTGTCATACATCAAATTGAAGGTAACTCACCGCCCAAGTTATGAAAAAGTTAGAGGGGTTTTACATTAGGGGCGATGTCGCTGGCGGTAAAGTATTCAGCTTAAAATTATTCCTTCCCATAATCAGGAGTTCAGTAATTTGGCCATTTAGTTAAACAAAATTTTGGTATTCGAAAATATTGTTGTAGATTACTGAATGGTAGTGAATTACCTTCAATTTGATGTATAACACATTTAGTAATCTCCTTTGGTATGGCCACAACTAAAATTATTCCTTCCCAGAATCAGGAGTTCAGTAATTTGGCCATTTAGTTAAACAACATTTTGGTATTCGAAAATATTGTTGTAGATTGCTGAATGGGAGTGAATTACCTTCAATTTGATGTATAACACATTTAGTAATCTGCTTTGGTATGGCCACAACTAAAATTATTCCTTCCCAGAATCAGGAGTTCAGTAATTTGGCCATTTAGTTAAACAAAATTTTGGTATTCCAAAATGTTGTTATAGATTACTGAATGGGAGTGAATTACCTTCAATTTGATGTATAACACATTTAGTAATCTGCTTTGGTATGGCCACAACTAAAATTATTCCTTCCCAGAATCAGGAGTTCAGTAATTTGGCCATTTAGTTAAACAAAATTTTGGTATTCGAAAATATTGTTGTAGATTACTGAATGGGAGTGAATTACCTTCAATTTGATGTATAATACATTTAGTAATCTTCTTTGGTATGGCCACAACTAAAATTATTCCCTCCCAGAATCCCAAAAAGGGGAAACATATTTCACTTTTGTCACAAAAACTAAAACATATTTGGCAAATATGTCCCAAATTAAAAACATATTTGGGAAATATGTAATGACGTAAGGCTTTACTTCAAAAACATATTTAACTTGGCGTATTATCTTCACTCACTTTTGCTTTTCTACTAATTATATGCATTTTTGAATATCGATTCTTTGGAAGCAATGAAAATTTAGTTCCTCAAAAAGGACTTCCAATTTTTATACTGGGTACGTTTAAACAATATATTCTTTTAAATTTAACTATTTAGCTTTAAAAAAAATTTTTCAACTTTGTAACGTACATACCGCATTGACATAAGAAAATATACTTCAACTTAGAAATTATTAAAAATACCCAGAACAAGAAGAAGCAAAAATTGTGGCAGCCATTCGGTACTTTAAAAAATTTTTTAAAATAGTCAGCTGTCGGGGTGCTGCCACCTGGTATGAATTTGTCTTTGTCGTTTTTTTATATTGATTTTGTTTCAAATTTTTTTTGCATGCAACAAATCTGATGTTTTTTATTATTCTTCTATTAAATATTTCTCTATTTTTTATATTTTTGAACCCGAACCTTGCTTAATTTTAGGGTTCAACGGGTTCGGGTTCAGGTTCGGGTTCGGTTTCAGTACCTGCTCAAAAGAAATATAGCTTTGTGTAGATCACGAATCTTCAAAAATATTTTATGATTTTAAGGTCCAGTTCTGAAAAATATAGGAAAAAGCGGAAAAAAATGCATATACGACGTAAACATAAAAAGTGTATTTGCTACTAACCGCGACGCGATACAAACATTTTATTTGTACACTTCTACTATCTTTATGGTGGTGAATAATAGTTTCATGTGGTAAAGCCAGATACTTTCTTTGTTGAGTTGTGTAATCAAAGGGAATGTTTTATTTTATTTCCAAATTAATTTCAACTTTAAAAACGAAAAACGTTTAAAATGAAAAAGTATCAGATGATTTTCACAGACCGCACCACGTTTCATCACCAATCCTACTGTTGCAAATTTCTTTTTAACGTCTTGGTCAACTGGGAAACCAGGCTGGGAATTAACATTAATACGAGTCCGGTTGAGTTTAGCAAAGATTAAAAAAACGCTACCACATCCGCATTTTGCACTTAAAAATAATTACTTTAGAATGTAGAGTAAAGCAAGCATCAAGCACAAACAATGATGACAAACAGCAACATTAACATAGAAAGAAGAATTAAATGCATTTTTAACCAGGGGATTTACTCTGTAATTCGAAACGAAAGAAATGCTTTCGCAGTGCAATGTAAATAACATTCAAATGCGAACAGTTTTCCTTTCGCATCGCATTACAAAGTAACACCCCCCCCCCCCTCCCCCCCACAGCTTCTTTTTTCAATAAAAGCAAATAGAAAAATATGCCTTTAGCAGGCCAAAGCACCCCAAATGATATCAAGTGATCTACACGAGATCTAGCAAAAAAAACTCAAATATATGTTTCAAAAATTATTAAATATGAATATTTCTAAGTTGTCGTTTTCAAAATTGTCATTGTTGAGGTGAATTAACTTTTTACTTCACCTTTTCTTCTGAATAATCTAGCAAATTTAATAAAACAAATTAAACAAACTATTTTAGTAATGAATGATTTTAATTATGTAAGTAAGCTCAAATACAAAAATTTCATGTGATTAAAAAAAAGCAGTTATGTATGTTAGTTTAAGTTAGATAAGGTTAGTTTGCATATATGAATATTCAGTCCTCTAATTCCAAGTGGAACATATGTAGGTTCGCTTGCATAAGTTGCTAATAATTGCGAAACGAAAAACAATTAGATGTATTATAATTTGTTAAGCCCGTTACGTATATTAACGCTGTAACGTTTATAAAAAAAAAGCATAAAATGTCTTAATTAAAGACGGTATGTTTGCGTCCAAAGCGTGGCCTTTCTGCCTCAGTCTCTGCAGTAACAACTTGCATTTCGCGCTGTGCATTTGTCTTGAAATTTTCCTTTTCAAGTTTAGAAGGATGCTCACCGTAAGTCTCATAAACATCCAGATTTACATTATTAAACGAGTTTGCCATTTTATTTATGTCATTATGTATGGGAGACATAGAATTATCATCCGATTCTGTTGTTACATGAGATATTTTGTCATGACGTGGTGGATGTAGAGAACTACCGTCCGACTCATCCACTTGGCTGTTTATAATGTTATTTGTTGCTTGATAACGTGCAGCAAAATCTACATGTTTTTCGGAATCATGAGTTGCAGTTCCTTTATTATAAACTTCATAATGATGGTGATGTGGTGAATTTTCTTCTTCATGTATTAAAAGTTTTAACTTTTCACTAGAATTTTCGATGACATTCATATGAGTAGTACGTATATCCAACAGCTCTTCGTGTTTTTTCATTACATCGTTAAGGGCACTATTTAATGCCCGATGTTCTTCAATTAAAATATGCTTAAGTTCATTGTAACGTTCGGTAAGTTCCAGTTGCCAATTCTGTTCACTACGACGTAGACTGGTCTTTGCTTCCGACTCATACATGGCCTCAAGTTGGGCCAATTTGTCCTTTTCTTTTTCCAATTGATGTTCCAAACGTTTCTTGAAGTTCTCCAACTCATCCGATTTTTCAGCAAAATCTAAAATTCTTCCCAAAATGTTTAAAGAAAGATATATTTGATTGCGAAATTCTTCGGATCGTTTGCGTGTATATAATTTTATTTTATTCATGTTAAAGGCATCAATGAAATCCATAGCTTTGCTCAGAGCGGTATAATTTTCTTCTAACAATTTCAGATCCTTA
This sequence comes from Panzeria rudis, assembly GCA_956483635.1. Lineage (NCBI taxonomy): Eukaryota > Metazoa > Arthropoda > Insecta > Diptera > Tachinidae > Panzeria > Panzeria rudis. The sequence goes on from OY101447.1 coordinate 10,189,505, forward strand.
TTCAACTCATTTAAGTGATTTTTCAACTTTTCTTCTTTCTCTTTAAGTTCATCAGTCTCATGTTGGCGTTCTTTTAATTGATCCAAGTGATGCTCTTGCATAGAGCGTATTTCACCAATCTCTTTTGCTCTTATCTCTTGTCTAGCGTTTAGCAATTCTTCAGATCTATTCATCTCATGTTGCAACTTCCATTGAAGCTCAATGGCGTCTGCTTGCTCTTTTTCACGTTGCATTTGTTGATGAACCTGCTTTTCCAACCAGTTCAATTTGGCAAAAACTTCATTATCATTTTTCGATTCAAATAATAAATTTTCATCATCCACCCCATGACGCCATTTGCCATAAAGCTTGGCCTCCAGATCCAATTTATGTCTCATTTGTTGCTGCTCTTCTAAGTTGTCTTTGATTTTCTCCAAAGTCTTGGTATCTAGACTTCCTCGAGAGTTCTTGTTTCTATGCTTGTCCTCCATTTCTCCTTCATAGATTTTATTCTCCATTTGTAAAAGTTGTGCGAGTTTTTCTTGGCGCTCGGCTAATCTTTTTAGTTCTTCTTTTTGTTGTTTAGTATTTTCTAGTCGTTGTTCCGCTTGTTTATAATAATCGGGCGTAGTCCAATTTTCAAAACGGGCAGTTACTTTGCCCCAGTGATCGAAATATTTATTTACCGCTTCGGTGCGTTCAATACGATTGTATGCGGCTTCTCGGCGTCTAGCGTAAAGTGCTTGTAAGTGAGCAGCTCTTAAGGACATACCACAAAGTACAGGCTTTCAATAAATAATCTGGAAAGGCGAAAAAAAGTTTATATTGATTAATGAAAACTATTACTAAATATGTATTACATATTAAAAATTATAGATACATAGATAATAATTTTAAATAAAAAACTATTTTTTGAAGTAGCATTCATTATATGTAATTACAATTGGCACCACAATCACAGTCCGACAAACATTGCCGCCAGTATAAAAACTATTTTATTTCTTCCATTCTCTGGCGATCCCAAGATAGATCAACACCAGAAAACTGCCCACTATACTGTTAAACATAAAAGGGCATTTTAGACAATTCGGTTTGTCTTAGATTTTTTCTGACATGTAAAGATGTTCACTGGGTAGGTACTCTTATCAAGCCTATTATAAAATTTCTCAACTACACTTCATGGTGAAATAAGTATACAGGTGACCGCATAAGGGAAACAAATACAACAATACAACAAAAAAATAGATGATGCTTGTCAAAAATATATACGTGCTGGACGTGGATTATGCACAAAACTAGCAGAGCAAAAAATAATCAGCTGACGTTATGCTGCCACCTGTATACTTATTTCACCATGAAGTGTAGTTGAGAAATTTTATAATAGACTTGATATGAGTACCTTACCCAGTGAACATCTTTACATGTCAGAAAAAATCTAAGACAAACCGAATTGTCTAAAATGCCCTTTTATATTTAACAGCATAGGGGGCAGTTTTCTGGTACAAAAAAATCCCCCTTTTTGAAGCACTAAAGAAATAAAGCTCTTCATAATTCGCTTTAAAATATGACCTTGTTAGAAGCTGATTTCATAGCGTCACAACAATACAGGTTTTGAAGCGAGAAAAGTATTTGCTTTTTACTTATACAAAAGCTTCGTACACAAGCTATAGAAAAAACCTGATTTTATAGTGCTGATCCAAAGCAGGTTTTTAAGCGAGAATGAAGAGTAAGTTTATTTGAGTTTCTTGGTGCCGTTTTGCAACAGTGTTTTTGGTAGAGTGATTGGTACGTTGGACTTCAAACCTAAAGGTTCTTAGTTCGACACTAGTTGAAGTTAAAATAACAAACATTAAGTAAAAATATGAAATTAATAAAAATAAATAAAGTAACGAAATAAGAAAAATTCAAAATGGCGTTAACGACGCCAAACCACATCGAACCATTTTTTTCATATATTTTCCGTTCTAGTGCTGAAAATGTTTATGATTTTCAGCGCTTCAAAAGCGCTTTTGCGAGCAAAAATGTAGTACTCCAATCCGGGAACACGCCATACAAAAATCAGCAGCGATATCAGTAAGTTTGTCAGCGCTACTTTTATTCCATAATAGTAGAAGCCTGCTTTATTGGAAGCATTTGTTTTACTGGGTATTTTGTTGGACTTCCACTATAGATATGATTTTAGGTGATTTGATTGAAATCGCATGATTTCAACAAAAATTGATTGCAATCAAATTGATTGCATTAAATTTTCAATATAAATGATTTCAAAATAATTGCAATCACAAAAGATTGAAATTTTTACAAGATTTCATTTTGAAATCTGAAATTAAAGAATGAAATCAATTTGGTTGAAACCACTTTGATTGCAATCACAATTGATTGCAATTTTTGCAGCTGTGATGCGCACATTGTCTGATTTTACTTTTCGTAATAATACTCATTTATCTCTCGAGAGTTTGTGCCAGAGACCCCGGAAACTTTTTATTTTTTATTTCCATATCATATATGTAAATATTTTTGTGGATGAAAATGTATTTTCATTTGTATTTACAAAGAAATAAAATATTTATATGTATGTATTTATTTTCAAACATAAATATCCATCATATTTTTTTTAGAGAAGTAACACAATCAGGCAATTAATGCCTTCTTTGGGAACGGGATAGTGTAGAGAGAACAGGTGGTGAAGTGAGAGAGATAGAAAGCTTAATTAATTTACAACTCTGCTATTGCGCGTTTTTTTTTTTTTGTAGAGCAGTGTTGCAAGCCCCTCTGGTGTCAAGTAGAGGCATTGAGTTGCTTAAGCTGTGTAGCCATTTTATTAATTCATCAGTGCTATGCCTTCATCACCTAAACAGTCCAACAACAACCAACACAATAACACACCAATGCACATGAGACAAATGCATGATATTGTTGGCTTGCCTGAAACTAGTCTTGAACTCAAGACCTGTGGGTTTGTAGTCAAACGCGCTAACTACTCAGCCAAAAAATAAAAAATCTTTAACGATAAATACCAGAAAATAAAAGTTTTCAAATGATTGTTTTTTTCAAATTCTTCAAATTTTAAATATGTGAATATATTTCACACCAAAATTAAAGAACAAAAATGTTTACTATACATTGGACTTTCCGCGATGTTAGCAATTTCTTCTGAGATTTTGTTATTCTTTACAATGTTAGTGATTTCTTCAATATTTTTAGAAATTTTTCGTGAACATGCGGCTTTGGCGGTTTCTAATCAACTTTAAAACTTGTTTTGGATTTTGCGAATACTCGCGAATTTTCGCAATGTTCGGGACAGGAGCGACTTTTTGCCAGTTGTTAGGCTCTTTATAGTTTACACGATTTTTAAACCATATTAGACTTTTGTATCATGCCGCTATTAGCTATTCGTTTTAGAGAATTTTCGCCATTTTCGCGATTTTTTTCAAAATTTTGTCATTCCTTACAGTTTTAGCAATTTTTAATCAAAATTATGGCTTGTTTAAAGTTTTGCAATTTTTCGCGAATTTTCGCAATTTTTACAATAGGCGAAAATTTTCCAAAGTTTATGGTTTTCTTACATTTTTGGAGCTTTTAATCAATCGTAACATTGTAATCTTTCATGTACAAGAAAGTTTTTGCGAATTGTCGTAATTTTCGCAATTTTTCCCGAGTCTTTAGTAATTTTTTAAATTGGACGTTAATAACTCTTTGTGCTCTCCTTGTATTAATTGATGCAAAGCGTGTTCAAAATGTGCATATAAACATTTTATTATTTTACTGTTTTCCTTATATGATTTTTTCTTACAACATAATTTTTCTTATAGTACACATATAAAATTTTTTCATCCGATGAAAGAGTTGAAAATATCACAAACGATAAATAATAAACGATTTTTATTTTATTTTCTTTCGAAAAGAAAATAAAAATGCTTCCTTCATATTTTTAAATTTACAAAATAAAAAGAAAAATGCATGGCACAAAAAGAAATACAAACTTTTAAAACTTTTCATTCTCCGTGCGAATTTTATACCACATTTCTGATAAATTCTAATTTTAACTAAAGTACTGAAAAAATCCGATAATTTTCTGCAGTTTTTTCCGACATTGTTCACCAATGTCGAAAACTCCTTTGGAACTTCCCCAGAAAGTTCCTTCAGAACTTGTAGACATTTCGGCAAAGTTTTCTGTACTACCACAACCACTCTATGGTTTTCTGTAGACCATAACCGAACCCGGCAAAAAAAATATGTTCGCTGGGTAGATGGTATGTTAATGTAATATTATTTAGTTTGACAATAAATCAATGTAAAAACCCCAATACTTTTAGAATGCAGCGTCATTTATGAATTAAAAATAATGATCCAAAGCATGGTATGGTTTTTTCCCTTTCCCTTTTTTTTCTTTCTACCTCTCTCTTCTAAAATAATTTTTTTTTCTGAAATTTGTTTGGTATTTAAGTGCATAATTGCAAAAATAGTTTTTATTACACATTTGTTAAGCACCATGAAGAATTTGTTCCCGATCATTTGTGCTATTTTCAGCTGTAAGTATTGAAAATTAACTTGAGAACGAATATGAGGTGCATTTCTTAATTAATTTATTTTTTCCATTGTTTTAGTAAGTAATGGCATTGCTGGCATTGCCATAATTCCTAAAGCTGGATGGCTTGGTCGTGCTACCTCTTCGAAATGTTCCCTGGGCAAGGATTTAGCTTATATAATAATACATCACTCAGCTGGAGCTTACTGTAATACTCATGCCGCTTGCATTGTTCAAATGCGTAATATGCAAACATATCATATGGATAGTTTAGATATGCCTGATATTGCCTACCATTTTGCCATTGGTGGCGATGGCAACATTTATGAAGGACGAGGAGCTGGAGTTGTGGGTGATCATGCCTATGACTGGAAAGGAATATCGTATGGCATTGTGTTTATTGGCAACTATAACGATTACATTCCCACGACAACACAAATTACGAAAGCTCATGAATTGATTGATTGGTTGGTAACACAAGGTTTTGTAACATCTAATTATACTTTATATGGTCATCGTCAGGTGCGTGCCACCGAAAGTCCTGGTAATAACTTATATGCCGAAATTAAAACTTGGCCTAAGTGGAAGGAGCTAATTAGCAAGTGTATTTATTAAAACACTGATCTGTTTTATATATTAAATCTTTATTTGATGTTTCTTTATAATGAAATAAAGTGAAATTTTTGAAAATTCTTTTTAAAAATCACAAATATTTTGAATGATCAAAAAAAATTTTCTTAAAATTAAATTAATGATCTAAAAAGATTAATAACAAATTACAACTTTTAAATCGAAATTCTGTGGTTTTTTTTTACAACGACGCACAGTGGCTCATAATCGTTTTTCGTTGCCCGAAATTCTGTAACTTTTTAACCGGTTGAGATATTTTAATAATTTTTTTTAAGAAAGATATAACACCTTGAACTGATAGCAGCTTTTGTTTTAATTAAAATTGGTTTAGCAGTTATTGTGAAATTCAAGCTCAAAGTTGACAATTTGATTTTTTTATTTTTATTTTTTAGAATAAGTTTCAGGTTAGGTCATTTCTAAAAACTTTAGTTCAATAGATCAATTAATGGCAAAGAAATAGAAGATGTGGAGTACCCCTTCCGCCGCACCTAACCCGTCAGTGTTTTCCCCAACTTTACATCTTGTATTGAAATTAGTTCATACCAAATTTAAAGACACTTATTGTTATATCTTTCCAGTTATTAGGTAATTATTGATCGCTTTGTATGGGGGAGTACCCCTTCCCTCATACCTATACATTCAGTTTTTTTACATAAATTCGTATATTCTATTGAAATTAACTCATAACAAATTTGAAGACTCTTACTGTTAAAGATTTGTATGTGGAGTAACTCTTCCCACGCATTAATTTTTTACCTAACTTTGTATATTGTATTCAAATTAGCTGATAACAAATTCGAAGATTCATAGTTTTATAGCTTTCCAGATAGCACATAATTATTGATTACTTTGTGTGGGGACTACCCCTCCCCACGGTCCTTCCTATACTGCCAATTTTTTTTTACTCAGTTCTCATTTTTCTCTAAAAATAACACATATCATACCAACTTTCTTTTACTCTCATAAATATAAAATTTACAAACATCAGCTGTTTATTTCAAGGCTTCCTTCGTCCTCGCAGCTTATGACTGTTTTGTGAATATTGTGACTTTTTTCAATAACCAATAAATAAATAAACCCACTACAGATTCGGATCCAGCATACATGAGAATCAACTTCCTGTTCCTCGAGTCCAAACCTTTGTAAATGAATATTGTAGAAAGTACAATCAGAATGACAAACCTATCTATATATGCCCTCCTTTCCATTTATGGTGAAGGGTATACAAAGTGGATTCTTTGTTTTCACAAAAAAAATTTCAATACAAACAATTTGGATTTCCTAAAACAACAGAACGTGCTGCAGTAGACTTAAAATAAATTCATATGCAAAAGAAATCTTAAAAAAGACATTAGTTTTGAAATTTATAAGAAAACCGATTTAAATTACTAAAAACTTTTCCTTTTGCAACCTAACACTAAAGAAATCAAAGCCAATTTTTTTATATTTGAAATATCCATTTACCATCTTTGGCTTAAATGGATTGTATTGAGCGTGAATAAATTAAAGAGAGCAAAACCGCAGAAACTTAAATGCAATCATGTTTGTTTTTGTTTACAATTCGCTGTTAATTCTGTTTTTTGTAAATTTTATATAAAGTTTCAACAATGCAAGTAAAAATAAAAGAATAAAAAAAGAAATATTTAATTTACATAATTAATTCATTCATTCATAACTTGAAAAAAATATTTGCACTTGTGTTTATTTACGTTGTTTATTCTTTCATTCATTCAGTTAGTGCAAGTGCAGTAGTTATCATAAATTTAGTACAAGATGTGATATTTTTTAGTGCAATTCAAATTTAAAATATTTATTACAACACGCAATTAAAGTTTGTAAGTCTATTTGTTAAGTCGAAATTCTCACATAAAAAAATAGAGTAAGTGAAAATTTTTTAAGGTATTTTTTTAACAAAATCGAGAAGGCGTTCTCAAGTTATGACAAAATCTACAGAACATCCATTGATTTGCAAGAAAAATAGCTTATTTCATTTTAAATACAAGTAACTTCATGATGCCGAAATAAATTTGATGTTTTCTTATAAATTTTTAAGAAATATATATGTAAGTATAAATTTTGGATTCCGGGGTCAAACTCCTTAGGCACTCACTCACTCTCTACACAAATTTGTGGGAAACACATGTGTGCTGTAATTAAATACTCACAAATGATAATGAAAAACAAATATGTTGTACTTATTTAAAAATTTATTAAAGAAACTTATTAATAAGTTAATACATTCAACTAGACAAAAAAATTAATCTTTATATGTAAATTGTTTTTGTCTGTCATTTGCTTAAAACCGGTATCGATGACATGAGTTGAATTTAAAAAAAAACCAATATTGGATGAATATTCCGAACCGTAATTTAAAACGCATTTATACAGAAGAATTGACAAAGTGGAAGAAAATAATAGAGTTGTAAAAGTGTCGAGTATTTGGGTATTGAGTACTCAATAGGGGTCGTTTTTTTGAGTACTCGATACTTAAAAGTAGTTACTCAATACTTTCAGAGTTGAGTTTTCCAGCAAAATTAATTATGAATTACGAATGAAGCTAATCAAAAAAATTTTAAATTTAAATTATAAAAATTTACTGACTTAGAAATATAACTTTTACTTAAATAAAACCTAGTACTAAAACATAATGCAAATGAATACCTCAATGTTAAAAAGCTAATAAACTATAATTTTTACGAATAAGATGGCAGTTTTTAAATTTTTAATTAAGTTCATTCATCAATTCAAGAAAACCGTTAAAGTAATGAGTAGAATTGAGTCAATACTTAATAAGTACCGAGTAGTATCGAGTATTCAAAACCATTGAAATTTTACAACTCTAGAAGAAAAATATTAGCGGTGTTCAATGTTTGGTGCAAACGGTCTTGGGAAAATGCAAATGCAAAATGTCACAGCTTTTATTATACAAATTTGTACAAGCTGCATTATGACCTTTGCGCAGTATTTAAAATTTTTAGGTTTTTTTGCTACATTTACATCTCTGATAGCAGTATGCAACAAGTATCACTATATTTTTTGGTGTGTTATGGTCTCCTACACAGAAAAAATTATCACCAAAAAATTTTCAAACAAACATTTGTCTAAAAATAAATTTAATTTTCAGTAAATGTTCTGTCCATAATCTATGAATTGTTTGTTTGACTTTTATTTAGAACGCAAACACCAAAAGTAACAATAAAAACTATGTCGTAAAAAACCACCCCGATGATGACATACACACCAGCGTTGTCAACTTTTAGATTTCAAAAAGCACTGAAACAAGTAAAAAAGCGCGTAATTCTTGAAAAAAAGCACTGATTTTTATTTTTTTTTTAGTTTTATTTTAAAAAGTTGTCATATATCTGGCTGTTCTGCAAATCGAGCCGATTTAAACCGAATCGTTTTAGAAAAATTAAATCCACTAAAAGCAAAAAATTTTCAGACCTTTTTTGTATTTTTCTATTTTTTAGAGCTTAATATATCATATCCGATATTAATTCATTATACATATATGATCATCATAGTTATTTCTACAGGGTTTTCATAGAAATGAGAGGGTTATCATAAACAAAAACAATGTAACTTTGAATCTGTTTTCATTCCTATTTAAAGACTTTGACAATAAAGACCTGTCAGTTGTAGTTAGCTCTGTAATAACTATAATTACGTATGTCAAAACAACCGGACTTCAATGCAAAAATCTTTAGATCAAATGGTGTGCTTGTCTACAAATGGGGTGTCCGCCGGCAATTTTTCATAGTACCAAACCTTTCATGTCCTTTCAAATAAAATATTTTGAAAATATGTCAAGAAATGTCGGAGTTATGTTATAATTAATATATCGGGCTAGCACTTTGTCCCCCCGATTTGCACTTATATAGGATCAAACTGTAAGCAATTCATTTGAAACAAGAAAAAAAAAAGAATTTTGAAAATTAGTTTATAAATGGCGATAACAATATTTCCGGGGGAGGGGATAATGCCCTACAGATTTTCGAAAAAAGAATTTTGAAAATCGGATTACATAATATGACAGACTTATGCTTGGTAGAGCAAATTTGTGGAAAAAAGTATGCAGCAAAACTGCGGGCAAATCCTTTTAAAAAAAATCGGTTTACAAATGGCAGAGTTTTGATGGGGGGAGCGAATTTCCTCACCGATTTTCGAAAAAAAAATTGTGGAACCAAACAGCAAGCAGCCCCTTTCAAACAAAAAAGAACTTTGAAAATCTGTTCACAAATGACAGAATTATGCCATTACAAACATAAAAAATACACACGAATTCATAACCTCCTCCTTCTTTTTTGATGTCGGTTAAAAAATAGAGAATATTACAAATACCTTTTTCAGGATACTTTGGCATTTTAGAGGACTTTCTACCGTGAAGCAATGTAATTTTTAATCAATACTAATTAGGAGGAGACTAAAACCTTTCAAATCAGACACAATTTATTAATATATGGTGACGCGGTCTAAAATTATCTAATCTTGAATATGACGAATATTTCACAAAAAATGGCCGAGATACCCAAGTTTAGACGGCTATAAAAGGAAACCATAAAAAGTATCAGGATAGTTCTTACGCCACGTGATGCACACGTAAGAGTAGAATATACATATTTTTATGTATGTCAAATTTCGTGAAAACGGAAAGTTTTTGAAATCTGAAGTGCCAAGCAAACGAAATATGTACAAAAATTAGTTTTAATGGAGTTCGAAAAAAGAGAAAAGATGAAGCACCACTGATTGCTCGAATCAATTTTTTCATTCTTCTGCAAGACTGAAAAAAACGTGTTCAAGAAATAGTTGCATTAGCAAAGAATTTTACACTTGAAAAACATTTTTTAGATAAAGAAATTAATTTTTTAATTTTGGGTTTAGTGCCACCGTCAAAAATAAAAGCACCAAAAATTAGACTAAAAAAGCACCGAGCACTAACTCCAAAATTTTTCGCGTCGAAAAGTTGAAAAAGCACTAAAAACGGTGCGAAAAGCACTGAGTTGACAACGCTGATACACACAAATAACAACAACACCAATCATGGCAAGAAGAATGCAATTGTACCATGTTTGTTTACAAAAGATTTTTGAGTGAATCGATTAGTTAATGTCGTTGCGTTAACTCTCATTAATTTTTTTTAGATTATTTATATAAATATTCAGACTTGAACACATTTAACAAAGTGAAATCTCATAAATGCTTAATGGATGATGATGATGACACAGAAAAAAATTTTGTTTGTGTTTTTGTTTGATTAAGTAAATTATTTTGCTTAATAATTGTTAACATTTTTAGACTAATTGTTTATTAAATTCAGACAGAAATATTGTTTGATATTTTTCAGAAAATCCAGTAAATATTTTTGTTTGATTTAGTAAATTGTTTTGTCTACAATTTCTATATATCTTTAGACAAATTGTTTTATAGATTTAAACAAATTGTTCACTGAAAAAAACACGTTTTTTTCAATGAAATTGTTGGGGTATTTTTGTCTATATTTACAAATTCGTTTGTAAGTCCGTTCATAGACAAAATATTTACTATTTCATTGAATTCCTTTACAGAAAATGAAATTTAGTTTTTTTCTGTGTAACTATAAAAACTGACGAAATTTTAAGTTCTATGGATAAATTTTTTTCTAAAATTTGGGATTTTATCATAACTTGGATAGGGATTATCATAACTTCGATAGGGATTATACAATTTTATTACAAAAAACCACTAAATAACTTTAAATAAAATTATCTTTAAGCCGTTTTAACATTATTTTTTATATATGTACTCAATGGTTTCGGAGTTATTCAGACCCTAACGATGAAAAATATATATTTTTTAATGCGAAACTAAAAAATTTAAATTTTTTAAAAATTTATAAAAAAAAATCGAAAGCCACATTACTGGAAATAAAATAAACATTATTTCATGAAAATCGATGAATAAATATTGATTTTATTCACAATAAAGTGAAATTACCTGATTTTTGCAAAATAAATTGAGTTTTGAAGAAGCTGCTCCACCGATATTATCATAACTTGAGAAAGGGTTGTCAAATTTTATTACAAAAACCATTTACAAACTTAACAAAACTACCTTTAAGCTGATTGAATATTATTTTTTAAAAAACTCAATCGTTTTGGAATTATTCAGACCGCAATGATGAAAAATATATAGGCTGACTTCCAAATTGTATCAATACAAAGTTTGTATACAGTTCTGCTGCGGTATTTAGATCATGTATGTATGCTAAGTTGCTAAACATTGAATCAACTTTGAAACCGATACCCTGATTACCCTTTTGTGGTGTTTCTGATACTTGTCGACATTTTGAAAAGGTATGCATTGTCAATGTTTTGTACTGCGACGATATGAAACACTATACATTTTTCGAATACAAAGCAATGGACGTTTTGGGAGTCAGCCATACTCGTATTTTTTAGGCGAAATGGAAAATTTTCATTTTTAAAAATTCATAAGATATCGAAAATGGCAAAATCTTACCATTTTTATTAACTAATCGCATAAAATAAAGTTTATTTCATAAAAATTTATGGATAAATATTGATTTTATTCATAGCAAAGTGAAATCATCTGTTTACCCAAAAACAGATGATTTCACTTTACTATGCCTATACTGACAATATTTACACTGTGCAACAAAATAAATTTTTTTAATAACAAGGTTCTAACGGCTGATTCTGGTACAGGGCACCAAAATATATATGTATACGTATATTGTCGTTTTGAAAGTTTACATTTCGAATTTGTTTTAGGGGGAGTTAAATTTTCCCCTTTTGTTCTGACTCGCGATTGGATATCTTGTAGGCTTTACGTTAGACGTATAATATCTGTTTAGCACTTTTATGTACATCATGGTTAATATTTTTTGTAAGCATTTTAACCCTCTAGCTCTTCGCAGTATAGGTCTTTTTGGCCCCTAAATAAATAGGGGCAAAAAAGCTCGCCTACAGCGGCATTATAGCGCGCAGAATCGTTTAACAAAAATTTTCCTCTTGGTGTTTTACAAAAAAGTGTTGAACAAATTTTATACTTTAAACGTAAGCCCTACAAGAAGATATTCTATGCCGAATCAGTCCCAGCAAAAATATCCGTCTACCGGAAGCAGGTTTGTAATGAAGAGAGATTTCGGTACTCTCCCTTACCAACCTGCTTCGGTATTGCATGATTTTTGTATGGGATGTCCCACTTGGTAGGTCTGGAGGCATGAGCTTTTTTCTGCGCATCTTAGATGCATTAACCTCATGTTTTTTTTATATGTATATAATTAAAAAAATGTATGCTCTTTATATCACAATTTCACCTACACTTGGATAAATTTTTTATTTGAAACTGTATTACATATATTTTTGCTCGCGTCTTGAATCAGGAATCGATTCCACGATCTCCGCATGGTAGGCTAGAACACTAACCACTAACCTACCGAGGCACATTTATTTTCATACACAATTCAATGGAAGAATAAAAAAATCAAATTACGAAGTAAAAATAGCACTCGCATCCATATTTGTATCCCCGTAAGCGAGAGAGGAGGATGCAGTATAAAAAAGTTTGAGTTGAAAAAAAACTTCGGGTTTAAAAAACATGAAAAGAACATAAATAGCCGACCGACCACCTTTCTCGTGTGTGCGTTAAATTTCTTCATTCGCTTACATTATTGCAACCTCGAAGCCCTTCTATTTAATCTAACTGCATCCTTGTAACAAATTTATTTTTGCTGGGGTATAACTATGTGCAAAGGGGGGAAATTTAACTTTCCCTAAAATAGATTCCAGATGTAAACTTTCAAAACGCCAATACATGAATGTATGTTTTTGATAGCCTTTTAGCCTCATAATGTTTTTTGTGGGATATTTTTTAGCACTTGTGAATGAATACGAAATTACCACTTGAACACATATTAAGTTTTAACTTTTCTTCTGGTATTTAAGTTGAATTTTTAACTCTGTAGTGAAATTCACTAACTTTTAACGCGTAAAGGTAATTTTATCTCCAATAATTACTGTTTGCATTAACGCTTAATTGATTCATTAACTTCGTACATGATATACATACGGACATACATATAAAGAGCAGTAGATTGCAAAACGAAGCAACTTAAATTAAACACTCCAAATAAAAAAAAACATTCCCCGCTTTTTTACTAAGCAGTCAGGTTTTTATAAATGGCCCATTAACAAATTATTATTGTTGTTTAATTGACCTACTAAAAGGTAAACCCCAAAACTTTAGAAATTTGAAATAACAAAAACAAAAAAAATTATGTATTTTTAAAGCTATTAGAAAGAAGTGTGATATTTTGTTTTCAGGTGATAGATAATTAGATATAAACATATGTATTCATATGTAAATATTTAGCATAAATTAATAAACAATAAAAAAACTAATAAATGTCAAATAAAATGCGTAAGCGACAACAAATAAAGTTCAAAGTGTTCCAGCTAAAACCGCAATCAATCAATATTTCGGTTGAAAAATTAATAAACAAAACGCAAAAATACACAAAACACTGACCGAAAAAATTAAATTGATACTTCAAAAGTCAAAAAACTATATTATTGTATTGGGATTCACATTTTGACTGAGTTGTTTATTTGTTATTATTTTGGTATCGTTAAGTGTGACATTGATTAACAAACTACATACGCTCTTTTCACCCTTGAAAGTACTTCCCCGTCCACTTATAAATTAAAAAGTAATTAATTATAACAAATATTACACTGATATAACTAGGGTTTTCACAGCGATTATAATCGTAATCGAAATCGCGATTAATCGCACCTTTTAATCGTAATCGTAATCGAACCCATCCATTAATCGCTCGATTACGATTAAAAATTTTATCCCTTTTCAAGCAAAGAATTTATGTCAAACGTCTTCGCCAATGAACTTTTTTCTAAAGTAAGATTCATTTAAACTGTTTCAATTTGCATACAGGACAAGATTAACTCATAAAATTTTTAAATTTAAAGTTTAAGAATAAAATATGCATATAAAATTATAAAATATTGCCTAAACGTCCAGAGCATATTGCAATCAAATTAAACTGCTTATACTCTAAGATCCAAAAGCTCCACCATCTGCAAACCGCGTAAAACATATTTTGTAGCAGTCATGAAATGACCTAATACAATTAGATCGGGCTTCACATTATTCATCCTTATTGAAGGTTTTGTGAGCAATTTGTTTTTAACTTGGCCTATTTTTTCCGTTCACTTCTAAAGCGTTTTTATATTTTAAGCAGCGATGCCAACTTAGCGTTTTTCGCGACAGATTTAGCGCTTTTTGATGACCCAAAAATCGTATTTTTATCTTTTAGCGCCCTTTTCAAAAAGCGCTAAATATATAACAGGTAAAAATTAAAGGATATTCTAAAACGAGCAACGAAACATGTTGAAATACTAACGTAATATATAGACACTTATAAATGGACACTTTAAATTTTCAGAGTAAGTGTTAATTGGTGTAGTCTGTAGAATAGACTACACCAATTAACACTGATATTTAAAGGGTGTTCTATCAGTTAATTTAATTTTGACTTTGCAATTTACACAATTTGGTTTATCTTGGAAACCGTGAGACAAACCCATGAAATTTTAAAAAACGCTAAAAAATAAAAAATTAAAAAAAATCTAAACGAAAAATCGCCAAAATAAAAAAAGCGCTTAAAGGGAAAAAACACCAAAATTAAAAAAAATCGCTAAAACGCCAAAAACACCAAAACTAAAAAGATTGCCAAATAACCGCAAAAAAAACGGAAAAAGCACTAAAACCTAAAAAAAATCACTAAAACTAGATATATCATCAAAATCGAAAAAAAAAATCGTCAAAAATAGAAAAAAAATCACAAAAACGAAAAAAGCAGCACAGCAAAAAAAACGCCAAAACGAAAACAAATCGCCAAAAACCGATAAAAATCACCATAACGAAAAAAAGTGACAAACCAAAAAAAAAACGCAAAAACTAAAAAAATAACCAAAAAAGGAAAAAGTCCCGAAACCGAAAAAAGCGCCAAAACTAAAAAAGCGCCAAAACTTAAATAATACGCTAAAAGTAAAAATATTGCCAAAAAGCGATAAATGTTAAACAAAAATAAAACGCCAAAGCCAGAAAATCGCCAAAACTTAAAAAATCGGCAAAAAAGAAAAATCGCAAAAAAACTAAAAAAGAAAAGGGCATCGCTGGTTTTAAGTATGTAAATGGGTTGAAAGCATCAGTTTGCTTAAGCATTCCATCCATTATACAATATTGTTGTATATGTTATTGTACACATTATTATCGTTTTGACCTATACTAGCAATCAATGGCACAATACTTTTCAACAAAATATTGCCCAGTTTTCCTGACAGTGAAAAAGTACACATAACACTGAACAATGTTGCCAACATATTACACAATTAGGTAGTATAATTTTTTGCTTAATCGCGATTAATCGCATATTTTTGAGTCGTAATCGCGATTATGATAATCTGCGATTATTTGCAAACCCTACATATATAACCATGCAAACGAAAACTTGATTTTAAATTGTTTTTTGCAATTTTTCATGCAATAAATTGAACTTTCAAATTAATTTTTAATTTTCGGAAAGCGCTGTCTTAAAAAAATACCATTCTTTTGTTTGTATGAAAAATATAACAAGAGAACAAAAAATTTATAAATCCCTAGAGTTTAGCAAGTCTTTTTTTGTGAAGAGCCGCCACACGCTATTTCTATTTTATTGATCAGTTGTTAAAAAAAAGTTGCAAAAAAGTCGAATTTGGTATAAAATTAAAAAAAAAATTATCGCTGAACTGTTAAAAGGGAGAAACTTTTAAATAGCCTTTAATTGCAAAGCGGAACCAAAAGGCAAGAAAGTTTACAAAAATGAAAGCAGGAAGAAATCATTTAAGTATTTAGTAGCTAAGAAATCAAAAAGTACACAAATTCACAAGTCGTAAAAACGAAAAAACCCTTATATTTTAAGAGTTCTTCAAAGTTGGATATAATATCAAAAATTTTTGTGAAAAAGTGGTATTATTAAAATTTTAATAACTTTGGAGCGCTTTATCTCATTTTAATAAAAGTAGTGTCATTTGAAAGGTTTAGATTTCTTCTTTTAAAACTTTTAATAAATATTACATATCTTCCTGTTTCATAAATTCATCAAATCAAAAAAGTTCGGCTTAAGTAAAAGCAAAAAAAAAAGAAAGCGAAATGCCACAAAGCAACGCTTAGCAATGCACTATAGGAAATTGTATCCCTTTTTGCGGTTATAATTAATTACAACCCAACGGAAAGACCAATTCAAATATGTATTTTTCTTTTTTAGATTCTACCTTTGGAAGTCTCTTAAAGTTTTTTTACGACTTAATCTTACGAAGAAGAACTTTATATCACTCACGCTCATGCATTAAGGAAAGTTTGGTTTTAAACAGGATTTTATATAAAAAAAAATATTTAGATTTTCGATTTTAGAACGCTGTTTTTAACCAGGAAATGCGTTTTATTAAAAAGTTTGCATATATCCGCAGCAAAAATATATGAAATTCGTAAGATAATTGATTGGCCTAGAGAACTGTAATGGTGTTATGTATGTATATGTTATTCGAATTTGCCAAAATTCTTTTATATATCAAAAAAAACTACTAAATTTCTACATTCTGGTATGTGATGGAAATCGGTCGATTTCAAATCGGCGCCGATTTAAAAAAAAAATCTACTGAAAGATGACTTTTTTACTGTTTGCATTCGAATTTAAGTTCGAATAAAATATTTTAAGCTTTAAAAACAATAAAAAGCGTAAATAAGTCATCCTTCAGTATAAATTAGTTTTTCAAATCGGTGCCGATTTGAAACCGAGCGATTTCCATCACATAACGGTAAAGCAACGAGGGGAAAATATATAAACAGAGATGTTTAATTTTTTATGTTTTTGATAATTGCGAATTTTCCATATGTACCTATTAAATTTTTTAGTTTTGACCAAAAAAAGATTAAAATTTTCATGTCGGAAGTTAAAATTTTCCATAATGCACCATTCAGATGAACTCCTTCAAGGATGGAACAATTTTGATGTAATTCAACTTTCATTACTTTGAATAATAATAATAATAAATAAATAAATCTTATAGTTGAATATGCATGAACAAAATACGAACACACACACACAGACGCTCACAAATTAAGCCCAACGGTATCATTTAACAAATAACAACAACTTATCAACAATAAGTAAGCAATAATAAAAAGCCAATAATTGCCCATTAAAGCGCGTAAAGATCGTTCAATTAATATATAAACTTCCGGTCCATACCAAACACTCAACTTCCGAGTCTGCAAGCAATCAGAGCGTTTATTTTATCTGCTCTATTATACTTTTACTTTACTCAGTGTTGTCAGATTAGAAGATTTATCCCCCAAATGGGGATAAAAAATTTGGTTTGGCGATTGGGGATGGGAGTTCATTGGGAATAATTTGTATGCTTTGGGATTTTAGGTAATTGTGAGGGGATTTTTATTTTACATTATGTATGTACATACATATGTACATAATTTTATTTATTTTTTGAACTATTTTAATTTCAATACATATTCCAATTGCTATTCAATAAAAATAAAACGTAGAAACTAAATGCATTACGAATTGCTCTAATATCTCTTGAGAATTAATATTCATTTCAAAAGCAATGCCATTTGTTTTAACTCTTTTGATCCATCTCCAGAAATGGTGAAATTGTTTAACTCTATTACATGTACATATCGCGACCTCAGTCCTGTTTTGGCCCGAAGACCATTTTAAAAAAAACTGAGTTAAGTATGAGGTATATATATTTTGAATACCCTCTTTCAGAATCCGAAAACTGTCTCGCGAAATTGTTCCTGTTTTCTGAGATATCAAACATTCATTGTGCTCGATATCATCAATTTTGATAATTTTTTGTAAAAAAAATTTTTTTTAATAAAAAAATAAAATCAGAAATCAAGTAAAATACCAAGTTTCATCAATATTAACTTTTATTCCATGGAAATATCTTTTCTAATAACATTTTTACGCTTATTTTCAATAAAAAGTAGAAAATTTTATCTCAATAACAAATTACTCAATAACAAATGCACAGCAATTAGTATACACATGGAGCACAAAAAGCTACTTTTTACAAATAAAATAAAAAAGTGGCTACTGGAGCACAAAACAAGATTTTTTACTTTTAGTAAAAAGATGTTACTTTCTAACCGGATTGATGAAAGTTCACAAAAATTTACATTTTTCTTCCAAACATATGCCGGCGGAAGCAGTGGTGAAAGTACAAAAACTATCTTTCGGATATATTTTGAGAAAACTTCATGTAAATCTTTTTTGTTGTTTTTCTCGATTCCGACTTTTTGGCATATGAGCTAAACCAATACTGAGGTCGTGATATGTACCAAGAAATTTCTTTAGAAAACGATAAAGATTTGGACTCCGAACTTTTTGATTTTATTAATCAACCTAACTAATGTGTTAGAAACACACGCACAAATATATAATCATGTATACACGATATCGATAATCTAGACTAAAAGCGTTACTAAGAACGAAATAAAATAACTGAAAATTATTTAGTATATAGTCCTAACTAATTTCAGTTTTTTTTTTAGTTTGAGTATTGAAATGTTTCTTAGCGGTATATACTTATAACGTTTTCTGCGTTTTGTGAAAAATAATATAAAAAAACAGTTACGTATTGGCAACGATATGAAATGGACCACTGTGCAAATAAAGTATTCATAAGT
Organism: Panzeria rudis; assembly: GCA_956483635.1. Taxonomy (NCBI): domain Eukaryota; kingdom Metazoa; phylum Arthropoda; class Insecta; order Diptera; family Tachinidae; genus Panzeria; species Panzeria rudis. The sequence continues at coordinate 10,208,412 of OY101447.1, forward strand.
TAATACCTAAATAAATTGAAATTGAAATAGTATTATTTTTAGTGGGGATTTTTGGGGAATATATATATAAATGCTTTTTGGGGATGAACTTTTTCAAATCGGGGACGCGAGTCGAAAGTAATCTTGGAACCCTGAATTCACTCAATACTAATGTAATTTAGCATGAACAATGTGAGACTGCAAAAGAGAACTAGAGAGATAGGAAGTATTTGAGAATGTGTTTGAATTCTTGTATGATATTTGGTTTCTGATATTTAATTTCTTTTTTTTCAACATGATTATTTAGTTGTGTTTAACAAATCAAACTAATAACAATGACAAATTAAATATGTGATATATATTCATATACATAATAATAAAAAATAATAATAATATAAATAAACTCAAAAAGTAAATCATATTTTAATCAAATTTACACATTCGTAAATAAATTAAAAAATTGTATAGTACAAAATATATAAAAATAAGACCAGTAACAAAATGCTTGCCAATTTTAAAAATTAGCTACGATAATAACAAATAAAGTCGCTAAAAAAAAGTTCCTTTCTAATTTGTTTTCGCTTTACGAAAACGAAACAGAACAAAAGTTCCTAATTCAAAGTATTTAAAGAAAAAGCAGCTTATAAATTTACAAAATAATAATTGAATAAAGAAAATAAATAAAATAGCATAATTAACAAAAATAAGTCAGCAAAATAATACAAAAAAATATGACAGGCTTCGGTATAGTTTGGTTATCAGTGATGGGTAAGTCAAGTTTTGAATCAACTTATACATTTTGCATACATATGTATCTATTTATCAGTATATACTTAACCTGACCAGACATCCCGCTTTCGGCGGGATTATTGCGCTTTTAAGAGGTCGATCCCGCCTAAAATTTCTATCCCGCTTTAAACCGCTTTTTCGATTTTGAAAATTTATAATTTGATGTAGGAAAACATAAAAATATGCGAAACATAAGAAAGTTTTACTGAAAATAGCAAGCAATACAACAATAAATAATATTGTACAAAAGCCAAAAAAGTGAATGAAATACAATAGTTTACAAAAAACAATGAACCTTGTAAATGGATTTTTTAAAGCTGGGGGTTTACTCTGTATTGCGATGCGAAAGGAAAACCCACTGAGTTGAGTTCACTGAAAACGAATATGAATTCATTCATTCATTCATTCATTCATTCATTCATTCATTCATTGACATATTTTTTTTCAATAAACGTTTTCGATATAATCACGAAAACGTACTTTTCCTGTATTTTAATTACTGCCAAAAATATCGAAAATGTTTTCGCTGAATAAAAAAGATTTTACATTGTTTCGTAGATATCTTTATCCCTTTTCACCCGGTATAACGATTGTAACTATTGATTGGATTAAAACTCATTGAGTTAAAGACCTTTAAAATTTAAAAAAGTTCATTTTAAACGTGTCTTCAAGATTTGTTACGGATTAAATACTTTATACTAAAAATGTTGTAAAAAGCGCTACGAAGGGGGCGGGGGTATAAAATAGCGTTACGTAATATGTGAATAGGGCCTTATACAGAAAATATTATCACCAAAAAATTTTCAAACAAACGTTTGTCTAAAAATTAATTTCCTTTTCAGTAAATATTCTTTACATAATCAATGAATTGTTTGTTTGACTTTTATTTAGGACGCAAACACCAAAAACAACAAGAAAAACTGTGTCGTAAAAAACAATCCCGATGAAGCATACACACAAATAACAACAACAATGATAGCAAAAGGAGTGCGATTGTACCAAGTTTGTTTACTGAATATTTTTGAGTGCATCAATTCGTTAATGCCGCTGCGTTAATTCTCATTCGTTTTTTTATAGTCTCTAGATAAATATTCAGACTTGAACATATTTAACAAAGCGAAATTTCATAAATGCTTAATGGATGATGATGATGACCCAAACAAAAATTTTGTTTGATATATTACAAAAAACCCCGTAAATATTTTTGTTTGATTAAGTAAACTATTTTGTTTAATATTTGTTAGTACTTTTAGACTAATTGGTTTATAAATTCAGACAAAAATATTGTTTGATATTTTTCAGAAAATCCAGTAAATCTTTTTGTTTGATTTAGTAAATTGTTTTGTTATAACTTGTAAATATTTGTAGACAAATTGTTTTATGGATTTCAACAATGCGTTCACTGGGAATAAACAGGATTTTTTTCAATGAAATTGTTGAGATATTTTTGTGTATATTTACAAATTTGTTTGTAGGTACGTTCCTAGACAAAATATTTGCTATTTCATTGAATTCCTTTACAGAAAATGAAATTTAGTTGTTTCTGTGTATGGTCTATTTATGCATAATAATTATAATAATAATTATAATAATAATAATAATAATAATAATAATAATAATAATAATAATCACCCTGTTTGAAGGGAAATAATTTAAAAAGTTTGGCTTTTTAGGTGCTGAAATGTTTACTTTTATAAAAGTTATCTACATATTTTAAAAGTTGGTCAAGCGAGAACTAAAGATCGCCTCGTCGATTTCAATATTACATATTGCACTAGTTCCTCCAAAGGGGGTCAACTTAAAATTTAAAAATTTTAGTAGAGGCAAAATACTGTTTTTATTTTACTCTACTACTATATCGTAAGGAAGAATACAACTGATTTTTTTTTTTTGCCGAAAGAGTAGAAAATATGATGTAAGATTTTTACAGTGGGTATATATGACCACTGTATATCGATTTCTGACAAAAAGTGAAAATTGCTAACTTTTGAGTTGACCCCCTTTAGAGTATCTAGTGCGTTTAAATTTTAAAGTTAAAGCAACATCATTTAATTTTATTAATACACTTCCATTCATTCATTTAATATTGAATTGTTTCTTTGTTTATTTCAAACATGGCTTGTTTGACAAGTTGTTAACAATATTAAAGCAGCCAAATGCTACTTGTACTTTTTGTCTAAATGGCAAGTGGCGATTTACAGATGTTGTTAATGGAGAGAACTTAAGTTTTGCTCTTCGTGAAGCAATATGTACTACATGGCAATGAGCGAGCACATTTAAATTACTACAACTGCATCAAATTTCTTTCTCTTAATTTAGATTTTTTAACTTTTTTTTTGTTTGTTTTAGTTTAAAACCTGAAAGTGAAGTATGTTGTTATTGTTAATGTCAAGTTTGAATAAAATTAATAATTATCTAATTTTACAACTCACTTTATTAAATAATATCGTTATAATTGCATTTAGCAAAACACAAGTTTTAGCAGATAAAAAGGAAAAAAGTACATTTTCGAGTTTTATTAATTGTTATTGTGTCGATTTTTTAATTCCCATAGACGACAATAGAGGCAAAAAAACTGAACTTTATCAATATTTGAACGATTAATTTAATGTGTTTTTTTTATAAATTTAAAAATGCTTTTAATCGTGATATAGATTTATAATGCGAAAAATGTATGGTCTTGTGATTATTACATGAAATGCAGTTTGTACATCGGGTGTTCTTTTTTTTTTTTAATAGGAAGGCAATCATGAATTGACATTATTGTGTTCCGTAACAGCCGATTTGACAGCTTTTATGCTTGTTGGACTGGGAATTAAAAATTTCCCACAAAATTTCCCAAAAGGGAAATTTTTATTTTCCGGTCGAAAAGGGTTATTATGAATTAAGGAAGCATAGAAAAATAGTTTAACATCGCAATAACTAAAAATCAAAAATTTCCTTTGAGGGAAATTCACTAAATTGAATAAAATCGAAAAATGCACAAATGGGATAATTAGCATAATCATATGCAATAATTATAAAATAGATACCAACAAATTGCGAACTTCTTTGTGGTTAACTTGGTTTGAATAGACTCACGCCAGAGCAATGCATGCAAGACATGTTTCAATTTGAGAACTTAATCCTCAATGAGTATTTTATTCACATATGTAGGTATGGTTGACTAGCTATGTTAATAAGCAGAATAGCCCTATTTGGGGTGATAGAAGACTTAATGATATGGTACAATCATTGCTACATATGTCAAAATTAAAAAAACATGAATTAATTAGTCAGATTTAAAGGCACAACAACTTGTTACTAAAAATCAAGCAATCGAAAATATGTACTCAATTCACAGCAAACTGCTTAAACTGTTATCAATTCATCATAGTAATAGCTAATAGTCATAACCAAAAAGTACCAAAACAAATTAAAATCGTTAATGGAACACTTGAAGATAATTAATTTTTTTTGCGAAAAAGTAACTGATATGCGCACGTGTAGTTTGTAACTTATTTTATGCAATTTATAGTCAACCGTTTGATTTGATATTTGAAAAGCTCATTTTGCAAATAGAAATCTACACATGAGTGTGTATTATAAATAGTTTTTCAAATCTTATCAAAACATGCATGACACATTGCAGTATTCATGTAATTCGTTAAACTTAAGTGCGGAAAGCAACGACGAATATATTCCCATTTCACCTGTTGTAAAAAAAACTCAAAATCTCCAAAAAATGTAATACATTTTCCAAACAAAGCAATTATGCATTCCGATTAATAATATAAAAAATATCATTTAAGGACATTAATCGAGTGCAGTAATTTTACAATGCAAACAAAATTTTTTTAATTTTTTTTATATATTTTGGACTAAGAATAAAAAAGTTCCCAAAAGGGAAATTTATATTTTTCGGTTGAAAAAGTTTATTATGAATTAAGGAAGGATAGGCAAATAATTTAACATTGCAATAGCTAAAAACAAAAATTTCCCTTAAGGGAAATTTTCATAATTGAGTAAAATCGAAAAATAAGCAAATAGGAAAATGTAGCATAATCAAATGCAATATTTACAAACTACATTAAATTTTCTTTTTATGGTTTATAAGTTTTTGATAAGGAAAACATGTTTCCGAATTTTTCTAAAAGGGTATATATTTTTGGTTAAAAATATATATTATGAATGAAAGAAGCATAAAAATTAGTGCTTTAACATACACATAATTGCAAGAGAAGCTTTTTGTTAAGACAAATACTGATAATGCATAAAAAATAACTTAATAGGGGAAATTGCCATAATTTAAAGTCGAAAAATTAACAGTTAGGAATATATGTAGTATATATGTATATTATAATCAAATACAATAATTTTATAATACATATAAAAAATTTAAAACTTTTTTATACTTTTTGACTAGGAATAAAAAAATTTTTCCATAGATTTTCCCACAAGAGAAATTTATATTTTTTGACTTCAGAGTAAGTAATTAAGGCTAAAGAAGAATAACAAATAGTTTAGCTTAAAAACAAGGGGAAAACAAAAATTTCCTTTAAGATAAAACCAAAAATTTCCCTTAAGGGAAATTTTCAAAAAATAATTTAACATACAAATACGTATGTACATAATTGAAAACGAAGATTTCCGTTAAAGAAATTTTGAGAAAGCATAAAATATAACATACGCGAAATTTTTATAACTTAACGTCGAAAAACGAGCACGTAAGAAATACTATGTATGTAACAAACAAATTTTAGCTATTTTTAGACTTTCTGACTAGAAACAAATAAATTCCCACAAAATTTCCCAAAAGGGAAATTTTTCTTTTTTGATTAAAAACGGTTATTATGAACTAAATAAGCATTAAAAATAATTTAACGTCGATATAAGTGAAAAACAAAAATTTCCCTTAAGGGAAATTTTCACAATTCAGTAAAACCGACATATTATTCAATGGCAAAATATAGCACATATAATAAAAATAATTAGATAAATGTAGATATGTATTATGCATTTATAGATTAAAATTGGAGACTTCTAGCTTGCACTTTTTATGCTTAATTTTTGCAAAATTTTACAAAATTTGAACGTTGGCCTCAATGGGACAGTTTCAATATAACGCAATATAATCAGCAAAAAAAACTCGATTTTGGATTTTTTGACAGTTACATGGTTTTCAGTTTCATTCAGCAATATGTGAAAACGAATGTTATATTCTACCTTCTAGGCTGTGGAATTAATTAACGATACTTTTTGCTTTGATACCTGGAACATTGTCTGATGCCCAATTCTTTCTAGCTAAAAATCTTAAGATCTTTAGTCTAAAAATCATCAATTTAAATGTTAGAAATACTTGGCTTGACAAAGTACATACTTATAATGTCAATGACTCATTTACATGCACAAGTGTTCACTTATAAAAATGTTATCAACGAAATATAAAAAATAGATATTATAAATTAAAAAGTTAAAAGCCTTGCATTTCTTTTTATTTATAAGACCCAATTAATTTTACCAAAAAAAAATCCCCAAAAGTTTTTAAAAAAATACCTTTTGCTATCATAAATCAATCAATTATTTTATTGTAATTAATTTTTATTTATTTATAAACTTTGTAATCACTTTAATTTATTGTTTTTTGTTACTCAGAGCCGGGATTTTTTGAGTAAGAAAACATTTCTAAGAAAATTTCTGTCCAATCATGACTTTAGCATTAATGAATAAGAAAATAAAATAAATAAAAGGAAACACTTAAAGACCATCTCACTTTGGTAACTATTGAGCACAACATCAAGTCAACCACAAGCATTTTTGTTAGTACTCAGTTAAAAAAATCCCCGAATTACCATGGGACCTATTTTTAATTAAAGATAGAAGTGAATGGTTTAATCGACTTCCAAGCTGAGAAAAAAAAAATACAACTTAACATTGTGCAGACAAGTTTTGGTATAACCTACACTACTGTACAATGGGGCAGAATTAAAATATTTGAGAAATAAATCAGGCATTTCTAAAGAGATAGTCCTATCGGAATAAACTTTCAAATAGGCATAGCAGAGGAGTATTCTAGTTTGTGTTTTAAACACCAACTCGCCAAACTGATCACGAGAGGAGCTACGAAGTCTCACCATGTAAAGTTTTCTAACCATTGCCATTATTTTGTTTCTCATCCGAAAATTGCTATATTATAGCGCTTGATAAGATATAAAGGACATGTTTGGTTGTACATTCATCTCTTATAGATAGTGAGTTATACTCATTTTAGAATTGAAATTTGTCAATTTTTCAAAACTTTGGTTCACTATTTTCCACACATCGGATACAAATATCAAAAAAAAATTCTTTTGATAGTTAAGGAACATAATTCTTACAAAAAAAACCGACTACAAAATAGGCATGGCACTGCCCGTAATTGTGCGCGAAGTTTCATAAAAATCGATTAAGTAGAAGTAGTTTAAATAAATACTTACACTTCATGGGCGTGGCACTGCCCACTTGTCTAGTCATAATGTTGCATTGTAACAATAACTAAACATGTATACAGTTTGATACGAATCGGTTGTTGCAAAAGTTGTTGATAAATAATATTTACTTTGCATAGGCGTGGCACTGCCCACTTTTTTAATCATGATGTACACAGAAAAAATTATCACCAAAAATTTTTCAAACAAAAATTTGTCTAAAAATAAATTTAATTTTCAGTAAATGTTCTTTAAATAATCAATGAATTGTTTGTTTGACTTTTATTTAGGACGCAAACACCAAAAACAGCAAGAAAAACTGTGTCGTAAAAAACAACCCAGATGATGGCAACACACAAGTAACAACAACAACAATGATAGCAAAAGGAATGCGATTGTACCAAGCTTGTTTACTGAAGATTTTTGAGCAAATCAATTCGTTATTGTCGTTGCGTTAATTCTCATTCATTTTTTTAGAGTCCTTAGATAAACATTCAGACTTGAAAACATTTAACAAAGTGAAATTTCATAAATGCTTAATGGATGATGATGATGACCCATGCAAACATTTTGTTTGATATATTACAAAAAATTCAGTACATATTTTTGTTTGATTATGTAAACTATTTTGTTTAATATTTATTAGTATTTTTCGACTAATTGTTTTATAAATTCAGACAAAAATATTATTTGGTATTTTTCAGAAAATCCAGTAAATCTTTTTGTTTGATTTAGTAAATTGTTTTGTTTACAATTTGTAAATATTTTTAGACAAATTGTTTTATAGATTTAAACAATTTGTACACTGAAAAAACACGTTTTTTTTCAATGAAATTATTGAGATACTTTTGCCTATATTTACAAATTTGTTTGAAGGTCCTTTCCTAACTAGACAAAATATTTACTATTTCATTGAATTCCTTTACAGAAAATGAAATTTAGTTGTTTCTGTGTAGTATTCAAACAGAAGCTTAATGTGTGTGCAGTTTCGTAGGAATCGGTTGAGTAGAACTAGATGAAAAGGCATGTATGTTTACTTCGTATGTGCGTGACCCCACCTACTTTTCAACGGGTACCAGTCTGGAAGTGCATCCTTTTATATAAAGAAAAAAAACCGAAATCGGTTTATAAATGGCGGAGTTTATTTTTGAAAAACGAGAAATTTACTCGGATTCGGTTTACAGAACAGAGCCGTATATTGCAATAAATATGTGTGATACACAAGATTCCATTTCGGGGAATTCACATTTTTTGTCCCGCCACATAAGTATCCAGTTAATAAAGTAAAGATTTAAAAAAATTCATTTTAAATCAACAATATCCATGACAATGTCAATGCACAAAATAAAATAAAATTTACTAAGCTGTAGACTATTTTGATAGAAATGATAAGTTTATTTTTCCACACAAGTAAAAAAAAAATTATTTTAAATGCGATCTTTGATTATAAATGTGTTTGAATGTTTACAATTTTTAATACAAATAAAGGCGGTGAAAACCCGTTTTTTTTAATATCACAAACAATAAAAATGACCAGAATTAATACTGCAATCAAAACATTAAATTTAGATAAAATTTAAAATATTTTTGTATATAAATAAATATATAAAATAATTCCAATTTCTTATTGTATCAATTGTATTATTCAGGTTTAACTAACATGCATCGACCACAGTCTGGCATAATAACAAAAGCACAATGGGGCGCTAGAACACCAAAACTTGTTGAGCATTTTCAGGGACCCTCACCTTATGTTATAATACATCATTCCTATGAACCGGCAGCTTGCTATACCACAGAAGATTGTAAAAAAGCCATGAGATCTATGCAAGATTATCATCAACTGGAACATGGTTGGAATGATATTGGCTATAGTTTCGCTATAGGTGGAGATGGCATGATCTATATGGGACGGGGTTTTAATGTCATTGGTGCTCATGCTCCCAAATATAATGACAAAAGTGTGGGCATTTGTTTGATAGGAGACTGGAGAAGTAAGTTTGAAATGAAATTCATTGAAAAAGAAATTTTTAATTTAAAAAAATTTTTTAATTTGTAGCGGAATTACCTCCTCCTCAAATGTTAGAAGCTGCCAAAAATTTAATAACGTTTGGTTTAGCCAAGGGTTTAATTGATCCTCAATATAAATTAATGGGTCACAAACAAGTACGTGATACCGAGTGTCCAGGTGCTCGTTTATTTGACGAAATTTCTACTTGGGAACATTTTAGTCCCAAACCCAATGATGACATTGATAATGATGTAAATTAGTTTAATTTTTAATAGAATTTAAACAATTTTAGTTGAAATATATAAATAAATTTTTTTTTAATTTTAAGGAAAAACAAAGATTTTTGTAGTGTGTAATCAAGATAGATCAACACCAGGTAGTCGCAAGAGAATTCGCCGTGGAAAGTTTACATTTGGGCTGTCAAAAAAGTTGATACATTAACACTGCTGACAGGCCAAATGTGTAAACTTTTACGTAAACAGCTGGGCTCTTGCGGCCACATAGTATGAATTCGCCTTGGTGTGCAATGTTACGTTTTTTACCTGTCGATATGACATTTCTTTGGCTTGCCGGATTGTAGACGTTGCTGGTATTATTGGCTTCAGCTCGTCGGATTGGGGTGGAATTTTTTTCACACGGCGCACAGTGCTGTGTCTCATAGACAAAAATAGAAAATGAAATTTGATTCTTCTTTTTGGATGAAATTTATATTTTTGCAATAACAGCAAACTAGCTGAAGTCATCAAATTTTTTGGAAGTTACAAATAAAAAACAATAATTTTTTGGGGGTTTACAAAAAAAATTTTTTTAAATCCAGTTTTAAAGATATCTTTTAGATATTTTCGCCAAAATAGCTTCAATATATGTGCGATTAAACAAAGTAATAGTTTTGTATAAAATACTGCAATAAAGATTTACAATAGAGCATTGAAAAACTTACTTTTTTTTGTTCGCAATTAAAAAATACCAATAGTTTAATAGAGTAGTAAAAACAAATATGTTAATTGATTATAAAAACTTCCATTTATTTTTCCTGAAGATGTGGCTTGAGCACTCGTCGAATGGGGATGGGAAGCTGATCATACTTTCTTAATCAATTTCAACATATTTTTCCAACAAAAAATTGTTTAATACTTTATATGTATTTCAAGATATTAATTTATAAATAGTTCGACTGCGTGAGTGCATCTTCGCTCACGACTAGCCACCCGCATCGCAGACGTTCATTCCCGACAACTTTATAATGTCTTACGATCATCACGCAAATACACTCACGAACAGATTTTTTTTAATCACGCACGTTCACGCATGAGTAATATGAAAATTCTTACGATCACGTATGTTCACGATAAATTAAATAAGAAAAAGTTGTTTAATTTTAAAATTTGCTTGTAACAATTTGTATGTATTTTTTTAAGATTTTAAAAGAAGGATATTCTAGATCATCCTTTATTACTTAACCAACATGAACTCAATGTAAACCAGCTGTTAGCATCACATACATATATATTACCGCTCCTGAAATTGTTTTCCAATCCGCCGCTTGTTATAGTTATTAAAGGCTTTTTAAGAAAAAGGATTTATGACAGCATATCGAGTCCTTGCAGTGATTAAGCTAAAAATTGGTACAATTAATAATAGGGATATTTCTGATAGATGCGGTATTTTTCAACTGGTTCCTTTAAGGAATGTATCTTTAATGCAATTTTCAGAATTTAGGCTATATAGGAGATATAAAAAGAGTCCTTGCACCGATTTTTTTAAAACATGCGGGCCACCTACTTCATTATAATATGCAAAGGGGGAATGTGCAGAATGGCACCCAGGGCATATGTATGTAGGGGCAGGTTCTCATTTCCTCGGTGATCGAAATACATATTAGGCAGTATATCTTGTCGAATAGTGCCCTAGCAGTGACTTGTTCAGTTTTTTGGTCACCTAAATAAAGCAGCATGTGTCAATATTATTTTTGCTATGGTGTTAAATGACCAATATTGATTTGGAAATCCTGCACAGTTGTGAAACAATATATTCTCGACCCTGTTGCAGGAGACATGGATAGATGTCATCTGGGCCTTACGATTTATAAGGGCTAAATTTAGCTAACGCCCAGCTTATTTGGTGATTTCCAAAGATACTGTATACCAACAACTAGGTGTCCATTGAGGGAAAGATTTACTGTCAGATTTGCTGTCAGTGACCCTGAAAAGTGTGTATCCAGTAGAAGTTTACACGTCGCTTCTTTATTCGTCCCATCTGGGCGTTTCAGTGTACAGAGACCATTTGAGTGATCGGATATTAATTACTGGAAAATTCATTTAAATAAAAATTCCAATTTACAAAGATTACATTTAAATAGAATTTCTCATAAAACTTTTTTTTTGTGTGGAAATTTTCGATCTTCTGCTAGAATTCTTCTTCAACTGCACACTTTGCACGCATTTCTATAAGTGCATTTCAATTGTCAATGTAATACTTTTCACGCACTCTTAATCATGCTCATCACCATCATCTCATTAGGAAACATCATTAAAACGTATTAATTAAAATGAAAATGAAAAGAATATAACGATTAAATCTTTTCAATATGTTTCTAAACAATTCAACACTTCATTTTATTCATACACATGAATGAATTGTCAACTGCAGTTAAAGAGAAAAAATCAATTGAAAAGTATTTAGCTATACAACAGCTTTGAACGCAATATTATTTTTTAGAAAAAAAAAAGCATTTCATAAAAAATAAAATAAAATTGTAAAGAAAAAGTCGAAAAATGTAAAAAGTGTGTGTAAATTAATTTAAAGAAATGTGTGATATATTTCCATGCAGCAGGAATTTACTAAAGAGAATATTATAAACCAGTAAAACACCTGACAACCATAAAAACCATTAAAGAAAAAAGAGAAAAGGATATCAGAATTCTAAAGACAAAATGGGTTTGGATTTTTTGGACGAATGGTATTTATTACAAGGTAAGAATTTTAAGGTAAAAAATAAGATTTTTCGTTTTTTGTCTTTTCATAACCAATATAAAAACCACCAGCCATCATTGTCATCATAATAAACTAATTGTCCTGTCCGTAGTGTTCAGACGAAAATAAAAGTAAGTGAAAGTGAACATTCGCTTTACATCGTTTGTGAATTTTATCAAACAGAAAAATTTACTTGCGTAATTGTAAAATCTGTCACTATCTCAAATTTGTATGCGGTTTTACTTTTTGTAAATGCACGACGACGCTACACTCTATTTTAAGGTTTACACAAGTTTTCCAACCCTTTTGTTCAAACAAAATTTAAAAAAAAAGTACATTTATAAAATAAATGATGTTTTAGAGAAAATTAAACTTTTCTTTCATTTTAAAATATAAATTTTCAAAAAAGTACCTTTTTAAAAAATATTTCTTATCAAAAAGTACATTTTCAAAAAAAGTAATTAAATCTGTTGAGTAAACAAACACTACAATTTTTATGATTGATTGAAAACTAATTGAATCTTCATTTTTCTTAATTGAATCTAATTTTTACTTTTTTTCTGTGTAGAATTAAAGAAACCTCCACAGGACAAGAACCTTAAGTTCCCTCTAGGGACACTTTTAATAAAAGTACCCATTAACAAAAAGATAAATTTTTTTAAAAGAGGAAATTTTTAAGATACTAAGTACTTTTTAGAATGTTACTTTAAAAATTCCTGCTTAAAGAAATTTCATTTTTTTTATTATTAGCAAACAAAGTCTTTTATTTTATATTATTTTTTTTTTTAATCTCTTCATCTACAACTTATTTTGTGGCAAATTAAAACACTCTTAGTTGATAAAAAAAAATTCGTCTTATTTGTTGGGGGGCTTAATGTCAGTTTAAGCTTCAATATGTATTTCCTCGCTATAATTTGTGCAAAGGGTGACTTAAATTCGACACTCTATCTAATTATTTTGAAATCATTACTTTTAAATGATGTTCTTTTTTTGCATTTTCTTTTTGTATTTTCTTTTTTCGTTTTTCGTTTTTTTTTCTTAATCTCTCCGACATTTACATTGAAAAACAAAGAGGTTATTATTTTCGTGGCACTTGTGTCTGTCTTTTAATTTTCATTATTTTTACTAAAAGAAAGAAAGTTTTCATTTGCTGTTTGTTGTTGTTTTTTTGCACAGCAGCATTTTCTTTTGTAATTTCCAACACAAAAAACAGAATTTTTTATTTTAATTGGCCCATTTACCACCAACATTATTTAGTCTATTTAAGGTAATTAACACATTATCATCTTATCGTCATTGAAAGCGCTTCATAAGTAGAGCGTAGGCAGTACATGTAAATAAGTACTTCTTCGTTTGTTTGTTTTTTTCTTTTCTTTTGAGAGAGATTTTCGCGTTAATACTTTTGAAATGGACACATTGTATGTGGAAATTCGTAAAAGATTTATTTCTCAAATGTATATTGATAGTCCATACGGTATTGAAATTGAATGTAAGTGTATAAAAATCTGAATGATACGTTTGTTTATTTTGTGATTTTTAGTTATCTAGCCCATACATACACCCACCACCCATCCACCCACTGTTAAAGAGAAGAGGTGGGTGAGTAGTTTACACTGTATGGAAAATTGTCAATTATTTTTTGATTCTTTTAATGGTTTCGTACAACAAAGGTGAAAAAGACCCTATTGTTTTCGCTACGCTGTCCGTCCGCCCGCCCGTCTGTCTGTCTATCACAGGCTTCTATCTCGAGAATCGTAAAAGGTACACATCTGAAATTTTCACAAAATATGTGTAACTATGGGCGCTACAACAACAAATACTAAAACTTTATGAAAGTTAAAAATTAAAGGGTGTTCTAAAGAGACCAACGAAAAATGATAAAATCCACTTGATATATAGACGCTTGATATTTTCAAATTTAGTGTATTATTATACAGACTTCACCAATATATGTATACTGAAATTTAAACAAAACTAAAATTAAAGGGTATTCTTTTAGTTAATGTAATATTGACCATGTAATGTTAGCTGTATCGTGGAAACCGAAAAAGGCAAACTCTTGACATTTTCACAGCTGGTGCAGCGTTTTAAAGGCAACAGTAACGAATGCTAAAGAACAAACAAACTAAAATTTAAAGGCTATTCTATCAGTTAATGTAATATTGAGCGTGCAATTTTGACAATTAGCTGTATCTTCGAAACTGTAAGAGTCAAACTTCTGAAATGTTCACAGCTAGTGCAGCATTTTAAAAGCAACAATAACGAATGCTCAAAAACAAACAAACTAAAATTTAAAGGCTATTCTATCAGGTGATGTAATTTTAAAATTAAGCTGTATCTTAGGAACCGTATTAATTACACTTGAAACAAAAAAAATTAATAATTAAATTAAATAATGCAAGTAACAAGCCGAAAAAATTTTCAAAGCGAAAAAACAGTGAAACAAAAAATCACAAAGGCGAAAAAAATCGCCAAAAAGAAAAAAATTGCCAAATCGAAAAAATCGCTAAAACAAAAAAATATTAATTTTATTTGCTAAAACAAACAAAAAATGAAAAAAACACCAACACGAAAAAATCTCAAAAACAAGAAAAAATCCTAAAACTAAAAAAAACCGGAAATTAAAACAAAAGACAAAACGAGAAAAAGCAAAATGAAAAAACCGCTGAAACGAAAAAAGCACCAAAACGAAAAAAATCTAAAAAAAAGCAAAAAATTGCCAAAACCCAAAAAACAAAACACAATTAAAAATATCCAAAACTATAAAACAAAAATCGGCAAAATAAAAAAAGGCAAAAGCGAAAATAAAGCACCAAAACGAAAAAAATTTGCCAAAAAAAAACAAATTTCGTCAAAACAAAAAACCTTAAAAACGAAAAAATACGCTAAAATTAAAAAGTTCCCAAAAACCAAAAAAATCGCCAAAACGAATATGGTATTCGTACGGAACACTTCGTGTGTGAGTCAAAGTTACTCTTTATTGAATTTATTTAATGTATCGGATATGCCATCTTTACACTGTCTGAGTTTTCGTCTGAGTTTTCGTCTGATTTCAAAATCTTTTGGCGAAACGTATACCATTTTAAAGATATTTATCGACAGAATATGTATACATATGTTCCCCTATTATGAAATGCGAAGTCGACGTCACACTGTCACTTGTCTATTCGTTGTTGACAACAATTATCTACTACTGACAGTCTCTTACAAATTTATGAGGGTAGACAAGTGACAATATTTTGTTGTCGTGTTGATGTGACGTTGACTTCGCCATTCATAGTAGGGGGGAATGTTAAAAGGTTTAAATATTTAAAAAAAGTTAAAAGTTGCAACTAACACGTTTGCACTTAGTACACGTGCATGTCTTAGCTTAAAGTTAAAAAACAAAGCATGAGCGTGTGTTTGTAGATTTAGCTTTTTGCAAAGATTTACAATACAATGTTTCTCTCTGCTTTGAATTGGTGTTGTTGTAAGAAGAGCATAAGACTAAAAGGGAAGAGTGTTCAATAAATTGAACTAGCTTTTTTAAATCGGCTTTGGTTTTTGTAATGTTAACGTCATGTAAAAGTGGCAGGTCCCTCTCATATAAAACTCTAGAACTTGAAGCCGTCCGTTGCTAGTCCTTGAAAAT
Source organism: Panzeria rudis (assembly GCA_956483635.1). Classification (NCBI taxonomy): domain Eukaryota; kingdom Metazoa; phylum Arthropoda; class Insecta; order Diptera; family Tachinidae; genus Panzeria; species Panzeria rudis. Next base: position 10,224,241 of record OY101447.1, read on the forward strand.
CAGTCACGTGACTTGTCTTGTGACAGGTTCTCTTCCCTCTATGCTTTTTTCTCATACACTTATTTTGTAACGTTCATTTTCATAGAAAATTTACCAAATTTGCATAAAACTTTGAAGTCACTGTGGTATTGTGTTATATCGTTTTCATGTCTGTTAAAACATATATAAAGTATTATTTTATTTAATCTCAAATAGTTAGAATTTTCTTCCAACAGCAAAATCGTCTTTGCTATTCTGTTTATAATATTCTTCGTGAAAGAAATTTAAAGAAAATATAAAAATTATTTGTTTACGAAATAAACTAAAAAGATGAAAATGTAAACATTGGAAAATAGAAAACATTAACAAATACATACATATGTATATATCTACATGCATACCCTGCAGGAAATGTCGATAGCAAAATTGTACTGATTCACTATTGACTTTGTCGCCAGTACTACTGACTAATTATACCCCAGGCAATGATCTGTGCTGTAGACATTTAGCATGTGCTTGGCATTGAGATTACACTAGTGTCCTCAGAACTACTGATTACCTGTTGACTAGATAGTTCTTATGGGTTTACATTGAAACATTGGCCCCAGGAATTCACTAGTGAATTTTAATGATTCTAGTCAACACGTGTAAAACTTTTTACTATATAAGGCAATTAAATTAGATTTTTTTATGGCAATTTTTATTTTTGCGTGCAGCCGCATGCATATAGTTGAGACAACAAAAAACCGTTTTATAGCTGTCAAAAACTTCTCTCTCTTTCCATTAAAGACAAAATAAAAAGTGTCCACAGTAGTGGTGACTTGGAGGCACTTGACACCAGGGCTCAAATCGTCACATCCGTGAACGTACAACTCGTCACGTAAAAAATCCATTTTCGGATTATGACATACGTGAACGTACTGTAATCCCATACAGTTTATACGATTGATGTGTCACGTAATTCATTTTAGTACGATTGCCGATACGATCACGGATATGACGATTTGAGCCCAGGCTTCCTTCAGGGTATATGCTATACATACTACATACATACGTACATACATACATACTATATATACATACATAGATATTTAAATTTCTTATTTGCATATACATAATAAATTTTAGTTTTTTATGATATTTTGCATATATATATGATATTGAAAAGAAGCTTTGCATAAGTGTAGCAAATAAAAACCTTCAATAATTAAAAGAACAACGAACCATCCCAAAAATAAATGGAATTATTAAATTTTAATAATATACAAATTTTAAAAAAAACGATATTTTATAGATGTCTAGAAAAAACAATTGTTAAAAATCCCACACACGACAAATCTTGTGGAAAAGTCAGCAAAACAAAAAGAAATATCCAAATGTAAGGGTAGGGGTAAGCTCTCCCTCTCTCTCTCTCTCTCTCTCTCTCTCTCTCACTCCTTGTTATTGAAAATTTCATAAAGTTAGAAACAACAAATGTGATCATACTGAAGAAAAAACAATAATAAATATATTATTATTGCCAAATAATTATTATCTTTCACCTTTTATGCATAAGATCAGAAAATGCTGATGACCACAAGAAAATGTTTACGAGGGCAACCACTCTTAGAAAAATGACCAGTTGTGAAAAGTAGCGGCGACCTCATGCACAAATTTATAAAAGTTTATGAATTCTATATTGTTCAGTATGTACTTAATTTGTACGCAGTAATAATGTGTGCATTTTTAAATATAGAAACAAATTTGTCATGTTCAGGGATCGGACTTTCATTCGAATGCATGTTTTTTGTAGTGATAGGTAAAGAAAGAGGTATTGATTAATTATCTATGCGAATTATCAAATTTAAAGTAGTTCGGCATTGATTTGTAGTTGCATATTTTTGCATATTCTGGTGGTAAGTGCATATTTTCGCATATTTTGGCAATAAATGCATATACGTATTTGAAATTATGGCCCCTATTATGGCTCACAACTAAATTGATAGTTGAGTCGTAGTTGTCAAATTCATATCATGGAATACAACTTCATCAAAGCAGTTGTCTCAGTTTTTTAGCAGTTGTGTTTTGGTTTTTATTTCGACTATTGTGTTACTTTTAAAATGTTACTTTTAGGCGCCAATCTATCCCATTTGTCAACCCATATTGTTGCCATATCCATAAAATATATTATCTCAAGAAAAAATAGTGAGGCCAAAACTAAAATATTTAAAATATTTTGTGATGGCTACTATGATTTCAAAAAACAGAGAGTATAGATAAGAACCTTTTTTCGAACATTTTTTCGAAGACAACTAAAATTAGTTGTGAATCACAATACAAAAAAATGGTTGAGTTGGGTCGTAGCATTGACAACTCAACCTAGTTGAGTTTGTGAATCACATAGGGGCCTATAAAAAATATGTTAATGCATATTTCTCAATTTATGTCAAAAGTATCAATAGGCCGATTATGGATGGCAATCGAGCCTCAGTTGGGTGGCCAGTTGCTGAAAATAATACTACTGATGGCAACTGACAGCTCGCGACCTTAGTATTGTTTTGGCCCACCGACCATTTTAAGCAAAATTGCGTTAAGTATGGGGTATATATATTTTGAATAGCCTCTTTCAGAATCCAAAAACTGTTTCGCGAAATTTTTCTTGGTTTCTGAGATATCAAGCAGTCACTGTGCTCGATGTCATCATTTTTGATAAATTTTGTGTAAAAAATTTTTTTTTTAATAAAAACCAGAAATCGAGTAAAATAGCAAGTTTCTTCAATATTAACTTTTTATTCCATGTAAATATCTTTTCTACTAACATTTATTATACGCTTATTTTCAATAAAAAGTAGAAAAGTAGTGGCTACTGGAGCACATAACAAGATATTTTACTTTCAGTAAAAAGATGTTAATTTCTAATCGGATTGATGAAAGTTCACAAAAAATTTAATTTTTCTTCCAAACATATGCCGGAAGCAGTGGTGAGAATACAAAAAAATTATGTAAATCTTCTTTGTTGTTTTTCTCCATTCCGACTTTTTGGCATATGGGCCAAACCAATACTAAGGTCGCGAGCTGTCAATTTTAGTTGCTATTTAGTGCCTTTCTTGCAACCATTAATTTTCAGTTACCGACTGGCAACGCAACTAAAGTTCGGTTTCATTAAATAATAGACCCAATAATGTTTGTTTTACGTTTTTTTTTTTGTCTAATACTCGTAATAATAAAAATTTAAAAGAAATATTTTCATACTATTTTACTTTTGATACTTTGTTCGTAGGTAAATGCATATTTTTCATTTTTAGGCGCATTTGTTAAGCGCTTAAATTAAATTTTTAGTTGCATGAAAGTCCGAGCCCTGATCATGTTGTTATGAAATAAATTTTAAAAAAAAATTTCATTAAAGTCCATTGATTCGATCGAGTGATATCGTAGTCGAAAAGTGTTACATAGTTTGTAATTACTCCGAAATTGTTGCCACATCAAACTAATGACGTTTTCTTTTCTAGAAAAAATTTTACATTTTTTAATTTTTATTTAGAAAAATCGCAATTTAGCATTCCTTTAAAGCAGGGGTTCTCACCAAATTCCTATTCAGTGACCCCTTGTAAAAAAAAATTTATTCGTGGACCCCTAGGTGGTATTTTGTTTTTTAGGTTGAATTAAAAACTCATAAATATGTTTAAACCAAGGGCAGAAAAAAGTTTTTTATTTTGTTTGTTTCTAAAATATTTATCATTGAAGTGCAAAAAATATATTAAACTGCACAGAAAAAAAAAATATTTCAATATAATAAAGTTCTCAAAATAAAAAATTTCTTTTGAGAAAAAAACGTTCAAAAAAGTTTCTTTTGTACATTTTGTTTCTAACGTTCAATTCACAAGAAAACATCTACAAATTTAAATTGCCGTGATTGAGGTTTATTACAATATCAAAGCTAAACAACAAGAACGTTTACTAGACCCCAGTAAAAAATGTTCATGTTTTTTGAAGCACTAAAGAAATAAAGCGCTTCATAATTCGCTTTAAAATATGAGCTTGTTCAGAAGCTGATTTCATAGCGTCACAACAATGCAAGTTTTGAAGCGAGAAAAGTATTTGATTTTTACTTATACAAAACCTTCGTACATGAGCTATACAAAAAAGCGATTTTATAGTGCTGATCCAAAGCAGGTTTTTAAGCGAGAATGAAGAGTAAGTTTATTTGAGTTTCTTGGTGCCGTTTTGCAACAGTGTTTTTGGTCGAGTGATTGGTACGTCGGACTTCAAACCTGAAGGTTCTTAGTTCGATACTAGTTGAAGTTAAAATAACAAACATTGGCTAAAAATATGAAATTAATAAAAATAACTAAAGAAAACAAATAAAAAAAATGCAAAATGGCGTTAACGACGCATCGAACCATTTTTTTCATATATTTTCAGTTCTAGTGCTGAAAATGTTGATGATTTTCAGCGCTTCAAAAGCGCTTTTGTGAGCAAAAATGTTGTACTCCAATCCGGGAACTCGCCATACTAAAATCAGCAGCGATGTCAGCAGGTTTGTAAGCGATACTTTTATTCCATAATAGTAGAAACCTGCTTTATTGTTATAGTTGTTTGACAGCCAATACTCAAAGAGTACTTAAAACGATAATTATGTCATTCTCTGGTTCCAATTGAAAAAAGGTAATAAATCCGTATACTTTGAAACTTGCGATCCGATTATAAAACGATGATGTACACTAAGGCAAAAAACGACAAATTAAAATTAAAAACTCGTCATATTAATTCAATCAGTTTCAATTTAAAAGAAAAACTTTATTGAAATAGACTTAATAATTTTTAACTTTGACTTTTAACTTTGGCAAAAACGGCAAATTAAAATTAAAAACTCGTCATATTAATTCAATCAGTTTCAATTCAAAAGAAAAACTTTATTGAAATAGACTTAATAATTTTTAACTTTGAATAAATATGGTTCAATATTGAAATAAAAATTGTCAACATGACTAGACTTTCGTTAGTGATTCTTATTGAATAAATTTGGTTTTTACTGATTTTTTTCTCTGGGTGTAGCAATCATAGAGGATGACATAAGCTTTAAGAATAATGAAACATGGATCACGCTGCTTAAACACACGGTGAGCTAAGAAGGGTGTCAAACTTGACTACCTCGGGTATGAAAAACCTGGTTGGCCTCATAACTTTTACAAATATTATCCAATTTTAATGAGTTTAAACTTTTTTTAAAGCTTATAAATAGACAAAGAAATAAAGAAATGGTAAATACACTTGTTAGGTGATCCTGATAATTTTATTCCTGCTAATTCGAAAGATGTCGTTGTCGAAAATCTATTGATACCGTGAAGTTCCAGGGATGGCCTGCAATGCAAGGCCAACCGTATCCCATATTTTGTTTAGTATTTTTTATTGCTAGGTCAAGTAATTATGAAACGGATCTCGTACCTATCTTTTTATTCCATACAACAAAACAATTGAAAATAAACTGAATGCAATCGCCAAATAATTTTGCATTGGAAAAAACAAACACGATCAGGAAGAGCATCAAGGCAAAAGAGCCGAACGGTTCGCTTTTAGCGCAAATTGCTGATGTTTTTGAAACAAAGAGCAGAAACAACCGGAGAACCACTCAACGGAAATATAGAACGTGTACATTAAAGAACACACAAAATTTTCAAAAATTAAAATTAGAGTAAAATTGAAAATTCATTTTATTTTTATTTTGGCCAAATGAAAACTTTTGCCAACCATAATTTGACTTAGTTCATTTTAGGCCGTGGAACGATATTGTCTAGATATTATTTTGAGCGTTTTAGTGCGTAAGGTCGAGCGCAAACATATTTTAAATATACATATCAAAAAAAATTAATTAATTCTATTTAAATATTATAAAGAAAAAAGTATTGAAAAAAAAAAGAGATACAAAAAGTGCAAAGTGTAAAGATTTATTTTGACAAAGAAAAGTTCATCATAATTTAAACAATTTTGCATAAAAAAATTAAAATTAAAAAAGCAAAACAACTGTTAATTAGTTTCTTCTTTTTATAAATGGCAAAAGTTTCCAAATTACTAATTTATTTAAAAGTAGAAAACAAGTACCACTTTGGCATTTTTGAATTTTTTTGTGAATATTAGAAAAATATTACATTGGAAATATTGTACATATTTATTAAAATTAATAATGTTCTATTTATTGAATCAAAGAAAGTGGCACAATGAATTTCGAATTTATATATATTGCGTTATAACGCCTCCATAAAATTATTTTTATACAAATTTAACTTTTTTCATTTTTCTTAATTTTATACGAGTATCTTTGTCCATTCATTCGTTCGTTGTTGGTTTTCACAGAGGAAAATAAACTTTTATTTTATTATTTTTGTTGTAAATAATTTTCCTTTTTTGTTTTTGTTTTATTTGCCTGTATTTCGGACATTTCAGTCCATTTGTATTCAAAATACACAAATAGTATTTATTGTATGTATAACAGAGAGAACTCAACAAATGCACTACAGTTGGCGGCAGGAAAAAAGTTTAGCAATTAGACATTTTAGTTTCATTATAGATTTAAAAAAAGTCACAAAAAAGAAAATTATTTTAAATAACTTTTCACAAAAACAAACTGCAGAGGCTTTTAGAAAATGCACAGACTTTTAAGTGGGAATCTAAAGAGCAACTCCATGACGCAAAGTCTAGCAAACTACTAACTCGTTATTTTGGGAACTCTATAACAGTTCCTTAAAAAGCAAAAATGTATGCATATGAACGCAGGCAGAGAGAAAGGATTTATTGCAAACCATATTCTTAAATTACTATAAAGCAGTTCTGCACTGAAAGGAAAATCTTCGTGCCAGCTATGAATTTCTTCATCGGATCAATGAATTTTGTCATTAATAACGATATAACGTAATATTTCATTGTATTAATGAAGAATATTTCATAAGTTTCATATAAAACACTTCATTGATTTTGTGAGACTCTTTCATTCAATAAATGAAATAATTTGGTTATGCATATGAAATTTAGTTTTGTAATTGTTGTAGAATTGTATTTTATTAATAATTTATTAATTATTTTACCTCCAATTCTACCACGTTGACAACAGCTGAACAGTATCGAACTCGGCAGCGATGCCAACTTAGCCCTTTTTGGGCTAGATTTAGCCCGTTTTAAGTTACTCAAAACGCGAAAAATAATTTTTAGCCCCACACAAAATAACGCGTAAATCTAGCACTTTTAACAATTATCTTTTAGCCCTTCTAGCTCCTTTTTACTCTTTGATCAATGTGGGTACGTTTTTTATTTTTTTTCGATATATTTCTTCTTTTATTCTAGCAATAGCGACTCATTTCCTTTTCTTTTGTTAGTTTGTTTTACAAGTAATAAAAAAACAATAGTTTAGAATAATATTCTATTTCATTAAAAATTGGTTGTGATTTTAAGGGCTCCATGAAAAATCGCCCAAAACCAAATCGCTCAAAAATAAAAATGAAAAATCGGCCAAAAATTTTTCCATACAAATTTTGGGCGATTTTTCATATGAAAAAAAATTTTTTTGGGTGATTTTTCATTTTGAAATTTTGGCCGATTTTTCATATTAAAAATGTTTCCATGAAAAATCGCCCAAAAATAAAAATGAAAAATCGCCCAAAAATTTTTCCATACAAATTTTAAGTTATTTATCATATGAAAAATCGCCCAAAATTTTACACCCAAAAATTCTGGTAATCATCAAAATCGAATATAGAATTTAAAATATTATAGTATATTAAATAATTGAAAGTTTCTCGAATGTGTTCGTTCCATCTCCATCGTTATTTGGCTTCTATAGCAGTAAAAGTTTAAAGTCCTTCCACCCGGCCAAAGGCCGGCTACACGGAAAGTCGTTGAAAGCACGTACCAAATTAAGCATTCCGAAGGCTGTTAATATTGAAAATTGTCGTAAGCGAAGCCGAGATTTAACATAACATAGAGTTGAAAATCCTTCCGCCCGGCCGAAGGCCGGCTATACGGAAAATCGTCGAAAGCGTTTCTCAAGTTAAACATTCCAAGGTTCACTAATATAAAAAATTGTCAAAAACGAAGCGAATATTATTTGACATACCATAGAGTTTAAAATTCTTCGTGCAGGTGGAATCAAGTTTTTGCTTCGCTTACGACAACAATATAAGTTGCCTTCGGAATGCTTAATTTGGTACGTGCTTTCGACGAATTTCCGTGTAGCCGGCCTTTGGCCGGGCGGAAGGATTTTAAACTCCATAGTATATCAAAACTCGGCTTCGCTTACGACAATTTTTTAGATTACTTGCCTTTGGAATATTTAATTTAAACGCGCTTTTGGCGGACGGAAGGACTTTACACTCTATGTGATATGTAAAATTTTGAGCTGCGGTTTCCTTGACGTCCTTCGATAAATGATCATTACTGTATGGAAAATATTGCCTTTTATTCATACATTTATTGCATTTCAGTAAGAAACGAAGACTATTTATGCTTTTCTGTAAGTTTTCTTTTTTTTTCAATATAAAAATTAAATTACTATAATTAAAAATTTTTTTTTGTTTTTTTTTTTAATTTTGGGCGATATTTCATTTTTTTGGGCGATTTTTCATTTTTTTTGCGATTTTTCATTTTGATATTTTGGGCGATTTTTCATTTCTATTTTTGGGCGATTTTCCATGGAGCCGATTTTAAGTTGTCCCCAAAATTTAAAAGTGTTTTGATTTTGAAAAGAAACACTATAAGTTAGTCCTTTTTTCCGGTTTTTCGAAAAATTGTACTGGATATTGCTTTATACGTAACTTTTTTCAATTTAGGCCTTTTTAGCCCCTTTTTCAAACATTTTTGCGCGTTTTGGATCCCAAAAGTTGGCATCACTGGAACTCGGACTCTTCATTTTCATCGTCAGATATGTAGACAACGTCTTCTTAACTACTTCATGATGAAAAAATATCAATGAAGCCGCTTCATTAGCTGAATGAATGATTTTTCTCTTAGTGTGGAAGTGAATAAGAAACAAATTTTGAAAATTTTCATAATTCATTAAATTTTATTTTTTTTAAACACAGATATGTATGTACATTAGGGAGGATCAATTTGCAGGGCACAAAAAAAACACCAAAATCTTATAGCAGAAACGTAATGTACAAACAATTCTATGAGATTTTCGCCAACAAAACAGAGGTGGGAAGTGAATTCCTAGCCTACGCAAATCGGCATGAAGGTTTATATGGGGCATTCCACGCCAAATCGGACGGTTTGAAAAAGAACAAAATTTGAAGCCCCAATTTTGTGCTATTTTTAGTACCCCTCAAAAGAGCTTTCCTAGTTAATTTTGACATTTTTTTGATTACTCGTTTAAAAGACATTAAATCATCAAAAACTCACTTTTTTAGTTTTTGCTCATAACTTTCTTAACAATGACCCAAATTGAAAATTTTTTTTTAATTTTTGTGTTTAGATATTTTTTCCAGAAAATTTTTTTTTTTAATTTTTATTTAATTCGTTTTTTGGGTTTGAAATTTTAAATGTACTAGTATGGCCAACGGACGACTATAGCCATATTGATCAAAAGTAAAAAGGTGCTAAAAGATTATTGTAAAAAGTGCTATACATATTTGTTTCTTTTTTTTTTTTTTGTTTGGGACTAAAAAAATTTTTTTTCGCGTTTAGAGTAACTGAAAACTAGCTAAATCTAGCCCGAAAAGGGCTAAGTTGGCATCCCTGTAAAACTGAGAGCATGAGAAAAAACGTTCTCAAAATAAAATAAATTCTATCTCATGACCAGGTTTGGCAGATTTTTGCCGATCTTTTTCGCCAAATTGATTTTAAAAATCGCCAAAAGTCGCCAAAATCACTTTTATGGAATTTTTTTTAATAAATAATAAATTTGTTTTCATATAACAAGTTTTTTAATATAAATTTGTATAAATTAATCGTATAAAAATTTAGCAGAAAATCGCCAAAAGTAGAAATAAAGTCGCCAAAAATTATTTCTTATAAATTGTTCTCATCCAAATTCAAAACGCATTAATGACTATAATTAATACAAGAAAAATCATCAAAATTAAATTGTTTTAATTTCTTGCAGACGAGTTTTGATACGATTTATTTTGGAAACTACTCCTTCAGCATGCAAATTTTCCTGAATTACAAAATTTTTTAAGTTAAATTTTGTTTAAAAAAAATAGCCATAAAAATCGCCAAGAATTTATTTATCGCCAGAAAAATCGCCCATGTCGCCAAATCAAACATTTAGACGCCAAAGATGTTGAAAAATCGCCACGTTTGGCGAGAAATCGCCATATCTGACAACCCTGTTGATGACTGGTTTTTACGGCGTATGATTAATGTCAATTTGTATGAAAAAACTCGTCAAACCCAGTTCTGTTTCATCATTTAATTGCATATTGTTTGAAAGGCTATCTAATAATGACAAATTTTGATCGGATAAAAACTAACTAAGTTACAGTGGATCGAAGTTAGATTTTCATTAAATTTTTAATGATTTTCACCAATTGTTGTCATTTCATAAGCTATTTTGTACAACAAATAATAACAAAATCCACAGTTTTATAATTAAATTTAATAGTCCATTCCGTTTCCAAAATTGTAAATATGTACTATAATAAAAAAAACGAAAACATTAGCATTCAAATTTTTAGCACTAGGTCTCTAAAATTTTACATGAACGTCAAAATTTGTTTGCAAAAATCACAGATTTTGATGGCTGAGCAAATTTCATTTAAGCAAGCCCAAAGCAAATGATATAAATTGGGTTTCTTAGTTGATATAATTAGTTTTTTCCTTATAAAGCTATGTTGGTGATATACATATAACACTTCATGTCGATTTGCTTGGGCTTACGGGCGCGTAGATTACGTTTCTGCTATACGATATTTCGTAAAACAAAACGACCCACCCTAATGTATGTACATCTTTAAACTTTCTGTTTATCTCTAAAAATACAAAAATTGTATTTGCCATCGATGGTATTTATTCACTCGCTGAATGAACATTTCTGAATGCCCATCACTGTGTACATACAAATGTGTCTAAATTCAATATATAAACAATAAAAAAACATTTTCTTTATTTTCACAATTTTCACCGAAATAAAATTTAATCGAGTAAAAATAAAAGAAAAAAACCGACCGACACCAAAGAAATATATTTAAATAAATACAAAAATATGCGAATTACTCTGGGAAACATCGGAAAGGGAGAGAAGTGCTAGCAAAAAAAATATATGTATATACATAGATACATATTATGTATGTGGGTGATTCTCATTCTAAACGTACATTTTGTTTTTTGTTTATCAATGGAACTAATAGAAGTATGAGAAGGTAGGATTCATATTAAAGTTTTCAACTCTGGGAATGATTTTCGCAAAAAAAATGCACCACAAAAAAATTAGTATAGGCAGTATACATCTACTCTCTAAAAAAACACAAAATGTTAATAATCGCAGGACGAAATTAAAAGTTATGACCACTTTTTCAATTTTGACTTGGGTTCACATGGAAAAAATAAAAAGCGTAACCCTCAATACATAAGACTGCGGACAATAATTTTAAAAACTAAATTTTAATTTATATTTTTAAAAAATTTGAAGTGTGAAATAAAAGAAGCAAATGCAAATATTCTAAACCAGTTATAAATTCAATCTCCTTTTGAACAAATTCATACTTCCTTAATATGGAAAATCAACAGCATGCATTACGGACACGCCATTTTGTATGAAGACTATAAACAGTATTTTTGTTCTTCATTTCTAACACATTATGAACAGTCTTACACAAAAAAAACTTATCTACATTTATTTATAAGCAGTTTTCATTTTACAATTTATGCGTTTATTTTATGGAATATTTTACTATACTCTCAACGGTAACGAAAAAGGCATTTGAAATTAGAATCACCCATGTATACCTGTACGTTCATACATACATTTCTTTTTCTATTTACACAAAAAGATCTTGGTGGGAATGCAAAATCTGTGTATTAAAAGATGCATTAAAAATGCACTAAAAATAACAAAATTTACTTGTTTTTAAATCCAGAAGAATTCGCTTTTTAAACCGATTTAGTAATCAAAAATTTCCATTAATAAAATTTCCGATTAACCAATTAATCTATTATTCAATCATTTTGACTATTCATATTCATCAGCGAATAAAATATACCGCATAGTAATAATGTTCATAAAAAAATTGAAGTGCAGTCAATGAAAAAAGGATAGTAAAAATGGCTTGCATAGATGGCCTTCGGCTGGCCTTAAGGGTTTCCTTTCCTGGGTTTGTCGAGTAAAGATTTTTACAATTAAGTTATGACTTTTAGTCGAACTGTATGGGTTTATATCCAAAGAAATTTAATTATTTTGGCTTGAGTTAATTGTTAAACTTTAAAGGCACCTAGCAAAAGGATGTTCAAATAAACTGAACAAACAAACATCCACCCATAATTGTAATTATCAATGGTAATTCATTCTATAATAGAGAAATAACAAGAAGCTTAACACAAGACATAAAGAAAAAAAGTGAATATCAGTAAGTATCAAATGCAATACAGCTCTAAGAGCGACAGTATGAATTGATTAAAGGTAAATGATATTTAAACTCGTGATTGTAAACCACTGACTTTGGTCGAGTGGTCTACGCAATAAAGAACTCTGACTAGAATAGCTGGAGCTATCGAAACATGTCAGTTCAGCCCTCCGCGCAGCCAAATTTTTCTTTGTCTATATACTTAAGATTTATCTCTAAATACAAATATAATTTAATTGAAAAATTAAATTAAAACCAAAATAATAAAATTTCTTTGGATATAAAGATTTTTAGCTAAGCAAAAAATATTTACTGGAAGCCCACACACAGAAAAATGACCATGTAAAATCGTCGAAAACCAGGTTAATTTAACATTTTTCGGTAGTGATTTTGCTTCATAGGTGTTTCATGTTAAATCAACATGATTTACAATAATCTTGAAAGAAAAATTTTCCTTTTGAATTAACTATATTTCATGTTGATTTAATAGTCCAGTACAGTTAAATCTAAATGAAGTTGATACTGAAATAATACGAAAAATCATATTGAATCAAAGTAATTTCGAGTTAAACAGCGTGAATTTGATATTGGAACAACACGAAGAATCATGTTGAATCAAAGTTATTTCAAGTTGAAACAACGTGAATTTGATATTGAAACAACACGAAGAATCATGTTGAATGAAAGTTATATCAAGCTAACACAACATGACTAATGTAGCTATTTTATTAATTATTTTACTTACGTGATGGTCATCAGAAAACTTTACGTTGCAGCTGACTGCCCCAGCTAAGATTTGAACTCGTGCCACCTGCATGATAGTCCACGCGCTAACCACTGCAGCCACAACAGCTTCAAACTTTTCTTTACTTATACACTAAATAAATACCATCGTATGTAAAATGCATTTCATTTTAATTCAACATGATTTAAATGATTATTTAACATAAAATTTATTTGAAATCAAAGTTATAGTCATTTCGATTGAAAATGAAACTTAACGTTTATAACAAAATTGTTTTAACGGTGGTTAAAGGTTAAATTAACAATTTTCCGTTTAAAATTAATATGAAACAATGGTAGTTTTAAACCAGCAGCAGTAAATTTTCACTGGTAATTCGTTTTTTGTCGTCCACATAGACGAAACATGTAAGAATAAACAACAACAAGTCATACAACTAAGCAGAACAGTGAATTGTAGCAATGAACAAAGCAAATAAACACTAGCACACTCAAACGACAAATTATTTCTTGTAAATTTAATATGATTTCCAATTAAAATTGCGGCATGTGGATTTTACATTCCTTTTTTTTTCTGTGTGCAATATTGGGCATACCTAGAAGTATTATTCTTTTAAAAATGTCCATGAACATTATTTTCTTTTTGAAGCGGAAATAGTATCCGTGAACGCATGCCACCATTTGGGTGCCCCTGAGGCTGAGTGGTAGCGACACTAGCCTGTCAGTCCAGAGGTCGTATGCGTTCGATTCCCGCCATAGACCCTGGGTGTTTTTCCGCAGACAAGCTGATCGCTTCGCGGGTTGTGTTTGTTCTTACAAAAAATACACTCAAAACTATGCTTTTTGAAAGTGCTTTTAAAAGAGAAAAAGCTTTTTTGGAGAAAATAAATTATTTTAAAAAAGAAAATTTTTCGTTATTCCTGAATCGGACTTTATTTTCAGTCCTTAGATTTCAATGAAAGTGGCTTTAATATATTTCTAGCCTTTTCAGTTAGCACCATTTATAAACCGATGATCAATAACATTTTTATTTACTATTTTTCTATTAAAAGACCATATTCGAACGTCATGAGTAATAAATAATTATAATATTTTTTAGCATTTATGAACAAATTCGTCTAAAAGTCTGTGCCAAGAAACTAAATCACAATTATTTTTCAATTCAGTTTATTAGCACTGCTAATATTTTAATATTAATTTTCTATAAATAAAACTAAAATTAAATTTTAAAAATATATCGAGGGCTCATATTCAAATAATGCTATGTGCATTTTTCTCGAAAATGAGTTATTATAGCAACGTGTGCTCTGATTGAATTGTCAGCATTTATTTATTTAAAAAAAATATATATGTATATATTTCTTAAAGGTGTTTTTTCATAATTTTTTGATTGTGCTATCTAGCAACCCCTTATTTTTTTAGTAAACAAAAAGTTCTATCTGCCTAAAAATATTCGTGTATAGACAAAATAATATTTGTTATTATCAAATATACGTACATATATACATTGTAATTCGGGATCAACCAACAAAATGAATTCCCTACCCTTGGGGACTCCCTACAAATATGGTGGTTTAATAAAATTGTTAAATTTGGCCCCTGCTGAGCCTAGGATGTTCCTAGACAAATCAAAAGTATGACTAACCCCACCAAATTTTTCTTTCCAACATTTTTTTCTAACATACCTAATAAATATCTCCATTCCTTAAGGGGCTCCCATACAAAATGTACATACATTTAACTGCCGTAGGGTTGACTCCTAGGCAGTTATTGGACTTTTTCGTCTACATATTTCCAGTCTGTATTGTAAACTTTGTATGGGATCACACTTAAGGTATGAAGATACGGGGTAGTTGTGTTCAAAAGAAAACTAATGGGAGTTGGTCATACATTTGAGTTGTCTAGGGGCATCCTAGATGATGCTGGGACCAAAGTCGTTTTAAATAACATTGTAAAACAAAGTTTAGTTAGTACCCTTAGGCTGAGTTTTTGATATGTCAGTTAAATATCAGTTTAATTAATCTGAAAACAGGTTTGTGCCGCCATTAGCAAGTTTGTACGGAACAGCTTAGTTCTGCTTAAAATGTTGGTCTTTAATGAAATATTAAAAAAAATTACATTTCGCCGGAAAAAATCAGATTTTCAGACTACGTTAAACTAAGTTTAATCTTAATCCACATCTCAAAAACCCAGCCTTAGAGTAAACGAAAAAAACCGTTTTTTTCTCTCCTGTAGAGTTGTGATTTTGCAGATAGCACTATTTGAATATAAGACCTCGGTATATATAAAAGATGTTTAATGCTTTAAGGACACATAAACAGTTGTTGAGCTTTGAGAAGAAATAAGCAAAAGTAAAAATACATCAGAGATAAAATAAAAATATTAAAAAGAATATATTTTCACTTTTTTTCCTCTACACAACAATAGAACGACGAAAAACCAAACAAATAATACATTTGTAATTAGTCATAAAAATTCAATAATTAAACAAACATAACAAAAATTAATTATTTGACGAACAAAAAAATAGTGTGTAATTTTTTAAACCATGTTTTAGTTGTTTTAAAAAATAAAAATAAATTTTGGAATTTTAAAAAGTTTTGTTTTGAACCTGTGCTGAAAAAGTGAATTCTATATTGTGATGCCTTTTGTTGCACCAAAAACTACAACTACAAGTGGTAACGCAGCAGGTCGTACCTCTTTTCGACCACCAT
The DNA here is from genome assembly GCA_956483635.1 of Panzeria rudis. Lineage (NCBI taxonomy): Eukaryota > Metazoa > Arthropoda > Insecta > Diptera > Tachinidae > Panzeria > Panzeria rudis. Next base: position 10,240,202 of record OY101447.1, read on the forward strand.
GGGTTAAGGAGGATGGTGCCCAAAGTGGCTTAAAACCCACTACCAAAACTTCAGTACCCTGGGCAAAAAAGAGTGTGGATATTAAAGAAGCTGAAACACCCAGTCCCAGTATATTAAAGAAAACAACGCCTTCAACGAACTCAACTAAAACTAATGCTGAACCCAGGGCAATTTTAAAGAAAACAACAGAACCATTGAAAAAATCTAATGAACCTGCAAAGAAAATACCAATTCCTGTGAAAAAAGTACCCGAACCAGTTAAGAAACCCTTGGCTACAACCAATGCCACAAAAAGCTTAGCTGCAAAGAAAAAAGAACCTACTCCTCCATCCTCTTCATCCGAAGAAGAAGAAGAAACCGACGAGGAGGAAGAAGAAACTGAAGAAGAAACTGAAGAAACCGAAGAAGAAACCGAAGAAGAATCTGAAGAAGAATCAGAGGAAGAGGAATCCGAAGAAGATGATAAAACGAAAAACGCTAAAAAACCTCCAACAAAAATCAACAACAACACCAACAACAACAGCAAGACCACGCCCATCCCACCAACAACAGCTAAAAAAGTTATTCCACCCAAGACACAACCACCCAAAAAAGAGGAAGAAGAAAGTGAGTTAAAACGTCGTTTCTCATTAGAAAAGCCCAAACTTAGACCGGTTGTAGTTAAACGTGACAAATCAATGAAAAAAATCGAAGACGATGATGAGCCAGTCGAAGGTGAAACCGAAGAAGAACGCGAGCGTAGATTACGTTTTAAGTTAGAAAAGCCCAAACTACGACACGTTAAACGCGAAGAGAAACCCCTTCCTAGCAAAAGTACTGAAAATATTTTAAAAATTCGGCCGGTTTTGAAAAAAGTACCAAAAGTTGATGAAATACTTAAGGAAACGAAAGAGGAGCCCAAACCCGAATTTAAAACGAAAACTTTACGTAAAACACCGTCGATTAAACGCGAACAAAGTATGAAAAGTGGTAAGTTCAAACGGTTCAAAGACCTAAAGCATACTCTCCTCTTCTTTTTCTAGCTATTATTATTGATAAATTTTTCTAATGGTTGCTACAATAGAATTTTCTGGATATCTAGCATTTATAGTAGTATTTGGAATAAAAGAATGAAATTTTAATATCGCTTATGTGTACATCAAATAGTGGATTCGTTGAATCCGAGGTGAAAAAACCAATGGGTAACCTTCCTGAACTAAAACAAACTACAATCTCTCCTTGTTTGAGTCTCCACAGGTAATCGAGGATTATAAATCGGAAAAATATATATATTCCGATGAAATAATATACAATAAATTCCTAAACTCTTTTTCATGTTCCTAATTCCATTCAAAATTAAGGCCCCTATTATGATTCACAACTCAGCTAGGTTGAGTTGTCAATGTTATGACCCAACTTAACCATTTTTTTTTGTATTATGATTCACAACTAATTTTAGTTGTCTTCCGATTAATGTTCGAAAAAAGGTTCTTATATATACTCTCTGTTTTTTGAAACCATAGTAGCCATCACCAAATATTTTAAATATTTTTAGTTTTGGCCTTACTATTTTTTCTTGAGATTTTATGTTTTATGGATATGGCAACAATGTTGGTTGACAAATGGGATAGATTGGCGCCTAAAATCACCATTTTAAAAGTAAGCAAAAGTAACACAATAGTCGAAATAAAAACCAAAATACAGCTGTTAAAAAAAACTGTTGTCTCACTTTGATGTAAGGTTGTAATTCATAATAATAATTTGACAACTAAGGCCCAAATTTACAGTCATTAGCTAACTATTAGTAAACTAAAATGTTGACTATTGTTTAACTAAAACTTCATATTTATACTCTACTGTTTAACTAAAATTTTTAATATGGGTAAAGAATGGTAGCCCTATCAAGTATAAATAAACTAGCAAAAATAAAGAAATAAAAAATATTTCACATCTTAAGGCGGCAATTTAAAAATTTTTAAGTCCACAAGCTAATGGAGCAAATATTTTTTTCGCTCCTAAAAGTGTGCTATATGCGTGTAGTTATTTCCAAAACATGGTGTAATAAGTATGCATTTTCAACAAATACAACAAAAAACTAGATAATGCTTGTCAAAAAAATACACGTGCTAGACGTTGCTTATGTACAAAGCTACCAGAACAAAAAATTATCAACTGACGTTATGCTGCCACCTGTATACTTATTGCACCATGTTCGAAAGCATCTAACTAATTGTTAACCAATGGCATTTGACGGTTTAACTAATGGTAAACAAAGAAGTGTGAATAAAATATCATTGGCTAAACTATTGTCATTGGCTAACTAATGACTGTGAATTTGGGCCTAAGACTCAACTATCAATTTAGTTGTGAATCATAATAGGGGCCTAATATCAAGTCTCGGCAGATTGTGTAATACTGCAGTTATCTTCGACAGATTTTGTATAAATCGTGTCAAATATTTCCTATTTCTCGGTTCTCGGTTTTCCATGCCTAGGATATTCTCACAGTATTTTCTCCCCGGCATTTGTGCTGTGGTATGATATAGAGTTCCCCATTACTTCTTAATTAAATTTACAATTATCTCGCCGGTTGTATTACCATTCCCAGAGTTTTATCAGGTTCGACCGGGTCTCTTGGACCTATCAAGATAATATCAAAATAAATATAAACCCCAAGAATGTCACCAAAAATCCTTAGGATAGTTCTTTGAAACATTTCAGGCGGCACAGCTAAAGCCAAAAAGCAGGCGATTAAAGTCATATCTCTCAAACAGAGTCATAAATATAGTAAAATCAGACGATGGCCTGTTTAAAATAAGATGTCAAAACCCACTAGTAAAATAAGCAACTGTGAATATTCTCATATCGGCTAACACTTACGTGAGATCCTGGGGATAAGAAAATGTTATTGTTTGATGAATCGAGGCAAATGCGTAACCGATCATTTGCTTTCCCTATTAAACCAATCAGCGGGGTAATCAACTACTGAAATGACTCCATCCTGAACTATACTATCAAGCCCCATTTCCAATAGATTCATTAATGCATGTGCTATCAGTTTCTTATAGTAAAGCACATACTTAAAGTTTTCCTCCAACCTTGAAGCAAATACGACAAGCGATGGCCTCCGCCTTGTACTTATTTACCTACTTGCGGGATATGTGTGTCAATTGGTTCAAATTTTCATGACTTGTGAAAATAGTACTAGTGAAGGAAGGTACCGTGACCGGTTAGATCTCAAACAGGTGTTAGATCTCAAACCGGTCACTATCCCCCAAAGGAATAGCTAGTCACTTAAGAGTTTTTGTGTCAGTTTCCATCTCGCTAGGGATGTTTTGGCATTTGGGAACCAGGCATTTCCACAGTTAAAACAAAGACGTATCAAAGAGGGTTGCCATAGCTGCCACTTTTGACAGGAATGCACCACTTTTTGTTCTGATCCCATGTCTCAAGAGGGATTCAAAATTTGCACCCTTTTCACCAAAAATGTTTATACAGACATACAATATAAATAGAAAGTTCTTGTTCTTTTTTAAAACCTTTTATTTAATTTGCAATGTTAGTTTGATTTTCAATGGTAAACCTCGCTAGTAGAAACTAGTTCGTTCCACTGTACCAATTCTTATGAAATTTTGTATACACATTGGGTTTTCGTAACAATTCATTTATGATTAGAAAAGTGGACAGGGCCACGCCCATGCAAAGTAAATATTATTTTTCAGTTACTTATATATAGCCGATTCTTGGGAAACTTTGTGCACAGATTGAAATAGTGTCCCAATAAAATACTATAACGAAAAAAGTGTACAGTATCACACCCATTTAAAATAGATATTTTTCAGCTATTTATTATTAACAGATTCTTATGAAATCTTGCACACACACACACTGACTTCCCGTAACAATACAACCTTGTGATTATAAAAGTGGGCAGTGCCGCGCCCATACAGAGTGAGAGCATTTAGATAAGACTGTTTTAAGAATGTTTTTACCAATAGTTTATTTCACAGACAGACACACAGATGAACCTTTCAAACCTATAAAAGCACTTTGTTTTTGTTCGGGGTTTAAAAAATAACTTGAACCAAATACTACATTATTTATTAGAAAATCCAGAAATTCTTAAATGATTTTTGAAATTATTTGAGGAGCATTTGTATCAGAATATGAGTTATTTTTCGATGGAAAATATTCAAAATTAAAAAGCTTGAATACATCTTCAAATAATAAATTGATAATCGTGTAGCTTCCATTTCTCTAACCCTTTTAATCAATTAGGAAAAATCAACGAAATTAATTTGGCTCTTTTGTTATGCAACAAAAAAAACAGCTTAACATCAGGTTGACTGTTAAAACAAGCGCGTTTCCCTCCTTTTGATTTTGTTCTGCCTGTTTTTTCTAAATGAACGCTTTTTGTTAACATTTTTTGTAAATATATCGTGCGTTATTTAGCGTTATGCCAATCAATATACTCGTACCTCAAACATAAAAATATTATATTATTTTCGCGGTAATGTATTTTTCTCTTTAGAATTAAATTCGTATAAATCATTTTAGAGCATAACATACCGCTTAAACATTTTCAAATACACTTTTATTCATATTTTATGTTTATTATTTTAATTAAATAGAACAGATGGTCTCAATTAATAACACCTTTATATTGGCAATGTACGTAAATAGGTCATTAAAATACTATGTATAATACGAAACCAAATACATAATTGTACAATCATAATTAAGTGCATACTACATACATATTTATTTAAATATGTATGTATATTTAGTTTTTAGTTACAATTTCATATTTCAAAATTGATTCACAGCTCACTCATTGACAATTATTTTTATATATATCATTTTTCTTAAAAAGAATGATTCTACTGTATTTTATAGAAAGCAAAATTAATTTTAAAAATAATAATAAAGTGCACAAGGGTGTACTAACTGTTGTATCGATTGTACATGCTAAAGCTTTACAAAACTTATAAAAAAATACATACATACCCAACAAAAAATAAATGGAGTATTTCTTTATGAACCACTTTTTAATTACTTCCAAAGTGGCTAATGCGTATTTTTAGATATCAAAGAAGTTATTTCTAATCACATATAAAATGCAGTTTTAATCACTACTTTGTTTTCAACCATTTCATAACTTTATTTCAAAAACAAAACAACGTGAAGTTGGTTGTAGTTGATTTATTTTCTTGTAAATAAATTAAAAAAGACGTGTGATGATAAAAGGGGTTTTTATAAAGTTAATTGACTTTTTAATTTAAAAATTTTAAATAATAATAACAAACAAGAATAATTAAATATCGCTAAAAAAAAGCTAAGAAAAAATGGTAAGGAACCAAATTCAGTTCGAAGATTTTTTAAGAGAGATCTCACGATAGATAATCATATTTCTTGTTTAGATACCGACAAGTCGACTAAAGCAACTTCGAAGGATGACCAAGATTGGCAAATAGCCGCTATTTTAAAGGATAGCAATTTTATTTTCGCCAAGTATGTCTTGCATATAAAATTAATTAAATAAATTGCCTTTTTTAGTGTATATAAAAAAAGAAGTCTTCCTTCATTTTCAGGTATTAAAAACCTATCCAAGTGGAATAATAAATCACTTAATAAGCACCACTTTCTAAATCAGAAATTTAACTGCTTTGGAAAAGTGGTTAATAACCACATCCTAGATGTAAAATGTATTGGATTTACTTCACCTATTGGTGAAGCTTATTTTAGAGTTTTTATAGCAAATAAAAAGTCAATTTTATTAGCTCCCGGGTTGGTAAAAACAAACCACTTCGCTCCAATGACACGCTAATGTAATATTCACTACTTTTTGCTCGGAGTTTGAAGTGCTTCGTATCAGTAGTTGTGGTGCTTTTTCTACTTCTTTTTCACCATTTTTTTGCTGGGTACATACATATGTCAAAAAACCTCAAGAACAACTATGTATAAAATTTAGCATCGATTGTTCGAAAGAACACGTCCCATTAGTTATGAAAAGGCGTCACATCACCTAGCTGGTGACGAAATTAATGAAGTTTTTGGATCTTAATCCTCATTTGAAAAATATTTGAGAATAAACTAATTTCTGAATTTGAAAATGATATGGTTTTGATATTACGTGCAGATCATTTTCAAACGTTTATCCCTTATGATTTATGTGTTATTGTCTAAAATTTACGTATTATCAAAAGCACTCAGTTTTTTAGTGATTTCCATATAAATTTTTTACTCAGTTATCTTATCTAGTTTGACTTCATTCAAATCACTCACTTTAATATTCAACCTGTGTGTTTGCTGGGTATGAGCGCAGCTCTAATTAAAAAATTACAAAGCATACCTTAGGGATTTTATTTTATATTTTGTTTTCTAACAATAATCAAGTATGTTCCGACACTCGCACGATTGTCAAATCGTATTTAAGCTGGAAATCGCCAAACTTGATTCTTCATGTTCTGAAACTGCTGGCGATTTGCCGTATCCAATAGCTGTTTATTGAAATCGCCTGTGCAGAAGAAAACAATGGACAAGCAAAACCAAAGAAAATTTTTTAATTTTCATATTTTTAATACAAGTTGTAAGAATATGTTACTACAAATAAAAAGAAAAAATATTTAATTTAATTTTTTTTAACATTTTATTGTTTCTTTAAAGTTGAGTTTTATCTAAATTCTTCAGTTCATTTCAGTATAATCTTGCGATTTGAACTCACCAAAAGTCTGTCGATTGCGATTTACAGAACACCTCTCTTGCGAGTTCAAGTCACAATCGCAAATGTAATGAGAAAGGCGAGGGTCAGAACATGCCCGAATATATATACGCTGGTTATCATGACAGACAACTTATTCATATTGTTAAGGATTGCATGGAAACATTTTCTATATACGAAGTAGTTTCCCAAAAATGACTTGCAATTTTTTTCACTGGGGTCATATCGAAAAAACCGATCAAGTTTGGCAGCACTGTCAGAAACCGTTTTTCGAATGTCAAAGCATAGTTTAGGGATGTATATGGCTAATTGTTCTATCATTTTAACTAAATTATGGCTAATAAATCAGTGAACGTTTAAACGCTGCTTTAGTTAAACTATTGTGACATTTAAATTTAGTTTAAACTTAATAGCAGTAAATCGCTTTCCCATGTCTTATGCATAGTTTAAACAATAAGGTGGCAGCAGCACAATATATGTGAAAAAATAACTGATTTTGCATCAGACTGGCGATGCAAATCATGTTGTCTGTATTGGTAGTCTAAACGCTCAACTTTATGCGTTTAAAGACTAATAAATCAGTGCAAGATAATCTCTCTTTCTGGTTTCAAATATGTTTAAGCCAGAAAATCTATAAATCAGTAAACATATAAAACATTTTTAAATGCATAATATTAGCCGTTTACTGTTTTAGAGAAGGTTTTGAGACCGATACTAGATTAAATTAAATTTAATATCTGAATTTAATCTTTCAGTTGACTTTTTTATTTTTTTGCTAGTTTAAGCTCCAATATGTTGGTGGTTTAATTCTAAACTAGCATAACAAATTTTAAAAAAGTCAACTCAAAGAGTAAATACAGATACATAGTTATTGGCAGAAATAAATTGTAAAGACAATGGCGCATAACAATAGTTTGTTTTAGAAACATTTTATATTAAATGCATGCTTATTATTTATTTTGTCATTATAGTCAAAAACAAAATATTTTAGATCGGACCAGTTTTATCTGTGTGACGCATGATATGTAGAATCGATTAGCTTAGATAGAAATTGCTAAAAAAAAAAATTGGGGCTAAAGCCAACATTAGTCACTTATATTATCACAATTACTCAAATAGTTTGAATTTTTGGGGAGGATAGGCGGATTCTGGGTGGGCGTAGCTACACTAATGATAGTCTCTTTTCATACTATATCTTGCGAAATATAAGCAAGTGGCATCTCAACAGAGTTCAGGGCCTGGATTCCGCAACGATGAATTTTTTACCAGTGAACACTTAAAAACAAAAAATTCACCGCACTTTTTCCAGTGAAAAAATTTTGGCTCTAGTGTTTACTATAACCGTCGCGGGTGAACAAATCAAAAGTTAACACTAAAATTGGTGAACACTTCAAAATTCATCGTTGCGGAATCTGGCCCCAGCTGCTATGTACATATATTGTTACGTTTAACTGTTTTAAACGTTTGTTTATTATCTTTATAAAATACTCCGTACGATTACAGCAGCCCCATGGTATGTCAGAAACAAGCGAATTCATAAGGACCTAGATGTGCCGCCGGTTAAGGCAGTGTTTTCTAAACACGTGACAAGCTACATAAAAAGACTTGAGTTGCACCCAAATCCCCTAGCCCGAAACATCATAAACTTTATAGGCCACACCCGGCTGAGAAGGAGGGACACTCTTGCTCTCAGCCGAACACGAGAGACGTAAACAACCAAACAACCAACCACTGAAACAAATATTTTTGTCTGTCACTGGCTGGACATAAAAATTAATATTTTAGAGTTAAGATTTGATTACTTATTGTTAGTTCAATTTTATTGAAGATACAATAAATAAATACATATAACCGAAAAACAATTATCTTCAGGATCGTTGAATTGACCAAAAATAAAAAACACGCCAATTTAATTAAACCACTTTTTATTTATTTGCCAATTAGAATAAATACAGGTTGTCTTTAATAAACACGAAATTACTACTATGACGTTTAACTCACACTGAACTGCCCTCAGGTGGCTTACAAGCCTTATATACGAAGAAGGTTAGTTTTTCCCTTGTTCCTTGGAATATTAATCATGCCTAATTCTTTCTGAATTAAGCGTTGCGATCCTTAGCCTAATAATCAATTTGGATTCACAAGCAAATACGTTCGAAATAATCATATTAATAATATAAGTAAAAAAGAAAAAAGAAAAGTAAAAAAAACGAAGAGTAAAAAAGTAAAATTAGTTATTTAGGACAGGTAGGTTTGATTAGACAGGCAACTTCCGCTCTATAGGGTCGACTATTGGTCCCTTTGGGTTACCTGTAAAGAAAGGAGAGAGGAAAGGAAAAAGGTAAAGTGTAAGAGATATTAAAGTGAAGAAGAAAAGAAGAGGATATTGCTAGCACATGCCATTAACTGCATCTGATGAATGAGCTGAGTCTGTTGAGATTCGTCGTCGCCAGCTCATATAGACTGATGAAGGATTGCTTGTTAAGTTGTGTTAGCCGCTGGTTGTCCAGTGAAGGGCAGAGGCACTTAAGGTGGAAACTTGTCCCCTCTACCACATTTTGGCAGCTTCTGCAGAAATCATGTGACATTACTACCATTAGTTTGGCGTGGTTACTAAATTAGCAGTGTCCTGCGATCGATGCGTCTTCTGGAGCCCTAAGAGATTCCTGGTAATATTAGCCTACAAGTACTACAAATTGGTACGTTTAACAATCTGGTCTGTGCCAGGATGTGGAAATAATTTTCAATTTTTCTGCTTGCAAGTTTATAAGGGAATACTGCGTAAGACGTCATTGTCTGACTCCAGTACTGTCGTCCCCTTTTTAGCTAGATCGTCGGCGATGCAGTTACCTGCGCAGCTACCACTCAAGTGGATTATCCCAAGAATCAATGATGGTTGTATGACCCCATCGTCTGTGGTGCCATACATTTGTAGCATGCAGACGTACTGCTGTGTGCAAACCAAGGTGTTTGCATTAGCAGAACCAAATTCAGCATAGCGAAAAGAGACTTATTAGGCGTGGAGTGTAATGCACCTGCAATTACGATTGTCATGCCCTGCATGACTTCCTAGAATCGAGAGTAATTAGACGCCTTCCACCAGACAACTGCGCCAAAAATTTGCATAGGTATTTAATTATACAAAACTCTGACTAATGAATTACTCTCGTGATTTTGAATAATAAAACTTTGAATCAATTGATTAACGATGGATTTTGTATAACAATATTTTTTCATTAATCAAATAATTTGATTAATGTTTAAATAATTTAACTGTACATCCGTAGTATCAATTACAACTGATTGATTTCGTTTTCCCAAATATTTTCAGTTCGTAGCATTTTCTTCTGAGCAAGTTAGATTTTTTGAATTTAGTAAATAATAAAAAAAAAATGAAAAATAATTTATGAAAACCTCTCATACTCTTTATGGTTAAAATTTTTTTCTGTGTACTCGAATTACATCACAGGGTACCTTCATTACGACACACGATATCTTTATTACGTTAATTGACTGACTTGGAAATTGGCTACATGACTATCATTCTTCTAGAGATACAACCAATGTGTATTTAACTTAAACTTAAGTTAAATACACCTTGGATACAACAGTTAGTGCAGCATTGTGAATTCCTTCAATAAATTTTGTTTACTAAATGTGCTGAAGAAATATGTATTTATTAAATGTATTATCTTGACAATCAAAATTTACAAAAGTATTTTATTTGCTCCACCGCACAATGGGATATTTCATGAGATGGCGGCCAAAATCATATGTACACTAGTAACTTTTTATAAAATTTTTGATTTTTAATTTCATTTCCGAACTATACTTCTTAACTATTAGGAACATCAACAACATTAGCCTGTAAATACTAACAATTTAGATAAATATTTGTTACATGCATTGTACACAGATATGTATTATAAATAGCATTAAATTTAAATTCACCCACATCAAAATTCTGTTAAAGATTGTATTTTTTAAGATTTATAAATTTACTTTTTTATTTTATATCATAATTTAGTTCCGGCACCACCACCGTTACCCTCATTGGTGCCAAAGGCTCCCCCACCACCTCCGCCACCAGGCGGCGAAAAGAAACAAGTATCGGAATCACGAAAACAAGCTATAGAAAAACTAAAGTAAGTTTAATTATGTTGCCACTTTATTTGTTGTAATTTTCCCACCTTCCATTTCCTAATTATGAAAATTCCATATATGTACATAATTTTACTTCATACTAGAAAACGCCGAAAATGACGTTAAGTAATATGTGAACTATTCCTTATGTTTACTTAACTATTTTCAGAACAAGGCCACGACGACGTCCCGACTGGTCGGAAATGATGAAGGAAGTAGAAGGTGGCAGAAAATTACGGCATGTGGAGTGCAATGACAGGTAATGTTATGTGTTAAAGTTCTTTTTGAAAGCCCTGTGATCTAAATTAAAACTGAGAATTAATTTTCATTTAATTGATTTTAGATCTCAACCCATACTCACTTGTAAATCAATGACAAAAGTGGATAATAAATTTATTTATGAGACCGAAAAAGATAATTCACACAATAAATTGTTAAAACAAATTCAAGGTGGCATTAAGTTGAAGCCCACACAAACAAACGATCGTAGTAAGCCCATCCTAGACGGTCTTCGGAAATTCCGTAGACAAATGACCATTGAAGAGCAACTGCAGAAGTCACAGTCTAAAATCAATATGTTAGCCGCTGCCGCCACAGATGTAAGTAATTTTACTAATGCAACAAGTTTTATTCAAATTACAAAAATTTTAATAAATGTTAGACCACCGATGGTGCAACAAACTCAGCTAGTTCCACACGTGCCGGCAGTATAGTTTCAGGTTTAATTTTAGATGATCCCAGTGGAGATGAACTAGATGACATTGATAAGATACGCGATGACTTACAAAGCACTAAACAAATGTTGGCTTTGGAGCTGCGTAATCGTGAGGCCCAAGAAAGAGAAAATAAAAAACTATTAGCCAAAATAGCCACCCTAGAGGCAGAACTGGAACGAGAAAAGTCAAGAGAGAAAAATTTTGAATATGGCTCAAGAATTATTGTGGCTACCATGGAAACAACACCAAAAACAGAAGAAGCCTTTGTAAAAACTCTTAAGCAAGAAGCTGAAGAGTCGAAACAAACAGCTAAGGAATTAGAAAAGAAATATTTAACCACAGGAGAACAGTTGGATCAAGCCAAGAGCGAAATTGAAGAACAAAAGAGACAAATACAAATATTGGAAAGAAAATTGGCGCAAGCCTTGCAGGTAAAATGTCATTTTCAAACAAAAATGGTTATAAAAAATATTACATAAAAGTAAATATTTAAGTAATTGCTTTTTTAATGTTAACTGCTGTTAATTTTTATTTGCCTTGCTTTGCTTTATTAAAGGGACGCCAGTTTACTAACTCAACGCAATTTGATTTTTGTTATGATTTTGATGATCTTGACCACTCTCTATCATTTAATCATTATAATGGCAAATATAAGGTATTTTAAGCAATATGAGCTACTAATTTTTAATTTAAGTTCAATTAATAAAAAATAAAAACTCGACGAAAAAGTTCATTAAAATCAAGGTAGAATTTCAGAAACCTAGAAAGGCATTATTCATATTAAAAGCTTTTGTTCAGAACCAATGTACATATGTATACTAATATGCCCTGGTTCAGAACCTGAAAAAAACTAAAAACTTTTTGCTAAGAAAATTTCTTTACAAATTTTCTGAATAGTATATTAAATATAACGTTAAATTATTTTAAAAAACCCCCGAAGAAAATGTGTGATAACTTCAAAAATGGCTGGACCGATTTTCTTTATACATATCGCTCATTTGCTGCAATGTCGTCATAACTCAAAATTTGTGATTTTTTACCTAATAATGCAGAATTATTTGGCTCCTTGAAAAATTGCCCCAATGAAAAATGTCCCAAATTGAAAAATCAAACATGGCCCAAACTGAAAAATGGACCCAAACTAAAAATGAAAAATTGCCCCAAAATAGGAAAAATGGCTCCAAAATTTCTGTTGTTGTTTACAGTAGAAAATATTTGGGGCCCCAAAAAATTTTCCATTCAACAAAATTTTTTCGGCCCACTTTTCCTATTTTGAGGACGTTTTTCATTTTTTTATTTTATAATTTGACGCCATTTTTATTATTTTGGGGAAATTTTAATTTTTTAATTTAATGTGTTTTCATATTTGGAACCATTTTAAATTTTTCGTAAAACGATCTGAGGAAATATTTCTTAAGGGATTTTACTCTCAGTATAACGAAAAGCGGCTTCGCTGAGTAAAGATTTTTGCATAGCAGGACTTCGGCCCGTCTGAAGAGTTTCTCCACTGAATAAAGATTTTGTCATAGCCATCCTTCGGGTATGCTTAAAGTTTTTACTCTATGTATATCGAAAAGCAAGCGGCTTCGCTGAGTAAGGATTTTTGTTTCACAGCCACTTTTCGATATACCGAGAAGTAAAAATTCTTAAGCCCGGCCGGAGACTGGCTATGCAAAAATCTTTAGTCAGCGAGAAGGGCACTTTTTGATATACATAGAGAAAAAAAGCTTTACAATCTTTATTCAGCGAAGCCAATAAAATCCTTCTGCCTGAAGTCAGATTATAATGGCCAGAGCTAATAAAATATGGCTTTATTTCCCATAATATGTCGCCTTTTGGCGTATGGTGTTATTGACCAATAGCATTGGGAAGCATATGAAATGAAAAATGGCCCCAAACTTAAAAATGCATTATGATAAAAAAAAAGGAAAAATAGCCGCAAATTAAAAATATGAAAATGAAAAATTGGCACAAAATGGGAAAAAATTTTTTCTTGTTGTTTTCAATAAAAATTTTGGGGCAATTTTTCATAGTTTCATATAAATATCCTGTAATCTCAACTCTTGAAATAATGAAGTTTTCTTTCTCCATTAAGTTGTGTGTAAATTGAAAACTTTAAACAAGTTTTTTGAGTTATATATGACAACGATGTAGCAAATGAGTGATAGCAGTTAGAAAATCTTAGATCAAGTCACATTCCAAAAAAATTATAACGGATCTAGCCGTTTTGGAGCTACGGTGCCACAGACACACTGATTCTAGAGGGTACAGCTAGAAGATGTGATAACTTCTGAACTACTGGACCACTTTTTTGCAAAGATAGCTAAGAACGCTCTGGATCGAGGTTTTTATCTCTATGGTAGCGCAGCCAGACACACACAGAAGCACAGATATATACACACTTCAAACTTATAACACACCTCTTTTTGGTTGGTGGTTAAAAATGACTAAAATTCTAAGAACTTTTCATTAAGTAGACTTTCACAAATGCCAACAATTTTCTCTTAAAAATATGCAGATTTTCTCATATTTATCCTCTGTATAGAAAAATTTTTATTTCCTTTAAAATAACATCTTTAAAAAAATTAATTTAAAGTCTGAAAATGCTGAATAAAATTCTTTTAAATTTTTAACTGACCTGCCTAACAGATTAATTAACAAATTGTTTATATTCAATACTTTTTATATCAAGGGCAACGGTCTTGATTCAAGAAGAGCCAGTGATGTTCTTAATGGCCGGGATAGTGCATCAGACTTTGACTTCGCAGAAAGTGAAAGTGATCCAGACGAGCCGGAAGAAAAGAAGGCTGAAAGACGTGAGAAACGTTTGGTCAAAGAGATTAAGGTATTACGTAGTAAACTTACCAAACTAAAAGTAAAAGAAGAAGCTGCGAAGAAAGAAAAAATGGCTCTCAAAGAGGCTATGAAAAAGAATCATGTTATACTCAAGTAAGTAATAAAACCCCTGAAAATATGTATATGTACTATTTTTATATTAATTTGCCTCTTAACACACAGAGAAGAAAACAAGAAGTTCAAAAAGCTGGAGAAGGAAGTACACAAAATGGCAGCATCCATGAAAGAAGATGTCGACGAGGATGAAGAAAATGAAGGGGATGAAGAGAAGGAAGAGCCTGAGGAGGAGCCAGAAGAGTCCGAAGAGGAGTCCGAAGAAGAGTCTGAAGAGTCTGAGTCCGAAGAAAGTGGCAACGAAACTGAAAGTGAATCAGAAGCAGAGGTTTGTTTTAGTTGAAAGTTAACAAAAAAAAAACTATTTATAACAAATAAATTTTATTTTCCCAGGATGCACCCAGCTCGGCTAAGAAAGAAAACCTAGAGCCAAGAGTTAAGAAACATGATGGGCGTTTGTCTGCCATGAAAAAATGCAATGTTCTATTGCAGGCTAATGTTGATAATTTGCAGGACGAAATTTCCCAAGTCAGATATAAGGCCTCCAATTTGCAATCAGAACTGGATTCCGTGCTGGCTGATTTAGGTTTTTAATGAACAGTCTTCTTACAGACAAAGACATAACACACCCAAAAATTACACTTAATTACTCAGAGTTCTCCAAATTAACATTTACATTTGATATGGATCATTGATTGTTGTCCAAAAACAAAAGAGAATATGTATAAATTGTTCTTACCTTGTGTAAAATGGTTGTACACGTTTAAATATATAAAATTGTAAAGTGCAGAATATTTCATAGAACACTATTAAATAACAAACTTGTTAAGAATAAAGGATTTTTCCTTTTAATGTATCGACGGATTTTTCTTTTTTAATGTATCTTCTTCTCGCACACACTTATATATGGTGCTTTTAGAAGAGCTGCCAGATGTGACGATTTTTCGTCAAGTTTGGCGATATCATACGCTGCAGCCAGACGATCAAGTTAGTCACACATATTACTTGCCACAGCTCATCGTAATTCATAGCTGTGGCGTAGGCTGCACGCAACTTGAAAGCAATTTGAAAGTACTTTTGAAAAAACAAAACACTGGCGGCAAAATAATTGCACAAGAAAATTATAAGCCGGGGTTCACACAGAGCAATTTTTGTTCCGCAAGTTTTAATTAAGCCGTGAGAAAGACAGATAAAGCAACACAGTTTTTCTAAACAGATGTTTTCTTGATTACAAATTCAAACACTCAACTTGAAAGCGAAATTGAAAGCAAGTTCGTTTAAATTTTTAATTTTGATAAAAAAGTGTGAGGTATTAAAACTTGAAAGGCAAAACTTGATCGTCTAACCCTAAAGTTAGGTACGTTTTACCAATATGATTAATGACTATTTTTTTCTGTATCCCTTGCATGCCTCTACTATAGTAAACTGATTTCGATTCCAATCGAAAATCGATTTTGTGCTGTACTGAAATCAATTTTTTAATAGTATGAAAATACGAAGAAATGTCATTTTCAATCTTTGACCATGATTTTTTCAGTGGAATTCCTGTGGAATTACACCAATATTTAAACAGACCAGTGTGTGTGTTTTAAAAATTTAAATCACTAGAACAATGGAAAACTTTTTTCATGTTTATTTAAATTTTGTATTAATTTCGACCTTAAAATCGTTTCTAAAATCGATTTTGAGGTCCGATTAGTCGATCATGAAAATCGAAATGAAAAAAGTTGATCGAAAAATCGAAAATAGATTTTGAATCCATTTCCTACCATCTACATATCTGCTGGTGGGAGCAGGTGGGAGCCACAAACTAATACTACCCAAATCAGCTTTTGGGTTTGTCCGTTTAAGAAAGAGATAACAATTATTTATTTGTGTTTCGTTTTATCCAAATTTTACTTTTATGAGATTTTATTTAATTCAAATTCTCATTGAGCTAAAATGCGCTATTTTTACAAAATTACGGCCCATTTCACAATGTATGATTGAAGATTAATGTGAACTTTAACGGCAAGGTCGGCTTACAAAACTTGCCGTCAAAGTTCACTTTGACTTTTAATCATAAATTGTGAACAGGGCCGTTGTTTGTGTTATTTTTAAATTTTATTAAAAATTTTAATTTAAAAAATCAAGTAAACAAATTTAAATACATAAAATTACTGCAATTTTTTAGAAAACATTGATTCATTCATTCAATCAGCTCCAAAGCAATATGTTGATCAAAATTGCTTGCCAAGCATGCCAAAATCAAAATTATTCACTAATACTACCATAATATAATGCTTGATTTGTATTTGGACAACGTATATTACCTTTGGGTGGACGACTATTGTTACTATTTTGTAGTTGTTATCCCATCGTTGTTAAAACAAATGTGAGAAGAATGACGTTTTACCAACAAGTATTGCTTCCAATGCGAAAAATATTAACAAAAGAAATAATCTATCAGCACTAACATTGTAAATTCTTTCACAACAAAGACCTTACAAATTTAGTTTAATTATTCTGCGGACGTTATATTCTTTGTAATAACAAGAAATCAAGGCGTAGTTCTATACTTTGGTATTTCCTGACGTAGCATGTAAAACGTCAAATTGGCAAGTGAAAAGTTTCTGTGTGCTTTTCTGAAAAAATAACACAAAATTCTAAAACAAAGAAGCAGGCAAATATACAAAACCAATTTTTTCAAAAAAAAGAAGATTACTATGAACTGAAAAATATGAACTTAAGAAGAAAATAAGTTTAAAAAAAAAACTTTAATTATATATGGCTCTTTCAGCCATTTAATAACTTGTAAAATAATATATGTAGCTCATAAAATTAGGGCAAAAGATAATTTGGTTTGAAAATAAAAGATGGAAAATAGTAATTTTTTTAACTTCCTATCACAAGACCTGTTCAACATAATAAAATCATTTAAGAGTTTCAAGTTTTATTTCAACTTGACTGTTAAGTTAAACAGCTGATCACAATTATTGTAAATAAACTATTGTGTTTCGTTGCTGTTGACGACGGTCGTCAAGTAATCAACTTTCTGGAAAAAATTTACTATCAAGTTACGTGCAGCCCACATCAGAGTGTCAACACAGTCTAACCAGACGCGACACGAGTCGGAAGATATTACTGTTTCCTTTTGTTTTGTTATACGCATACATTTGTAATATGTGCAACACTTTTAGTTGGATAAAATAAAACACCAACACGTAAGTGTTGTCTCTTTCTCAATTAGCCGACATAAGAACCTGATTTGGGCAATTTTCAACTGTCAAAGTCGACGTGTCTGGTTAGACTGTGGCGTCAAATCAAACTAATTTTACCAAAGAATATGTCTGATTAACATGAAAGCAAAATCTTGCAAGTGTAACTGCGGCTTGGCAATCATACTCTTTTCATTTGCACACAGATTTTTTACATTAATAAATAATTTAAATTGTAATTTTCCACGACAACCTCACTCTATGGAAATTTGGTTGCAAATGAGCTAATTTTACAATAGACTATGCAATCAGTTTGCCACAAATTCAATATGACAGTAAAAATATCTAAATTTTTGATTTTTCTGCAAGTAGCTTGCCAAGCCGTTTGTCAAACGTAAAAAGGCTGCCATATATTACATAAGAGGCTTGTACAAACGCAAATTTCTGTAATTTTTTGCAATCCGCTTGCGTAGTTTTTTTTTGGCCCTTAAGTCCTAGGCCATTCGTATCAACTTTTGCTGCTGCAACTTTTATTTTCTAGTGCGAAAGAGCGAGAGGGGAATAAATTAAGTATATATTTCCATTCCATCACTCTCACACAAAAAAAGTTGCAGCAGCAAAAGTTGATTCGTATGGACTGCGACTAACTTGGCGGCTTTGACGATTTTACTTCTTCAATTTGACGATTTTTGGAAAAAATATCTAGCAGCGCTGCTTATGAGTTAAACGAAAATGTATTTGGCCAGAAAGTACTCGAAGGAACCAAAAACGAAGCTGATAATTTAAAAGTATGCTGCAGGCCGCTACCGTATAATTTTGGCATTCGCTTAGCCGCCGCTAATATGTGCAGATGTAATCAGTTGTCAGCTATATCAGACCTGGGCGATTTGCACTACTTTTGCATTACCATTGAATTGAAAAAAAGTATTAGAGTGCAACATTATTGCACTACCACTATTTTTAGCACTTTTAATGCACTATTTTTTGCACTACACTAACTTCTTATCAAAATAATGCATTAATATTACATTAGCACTAAAAGCTATGGCAAATAGTGCACTACTTTTGTATTATTAATAAAACACATCATGAATAATGAATTATTATTCCATTATCACTAAAACATATTGTGAGCAACAAACTTAGATAAAACTTAATTTTTTTCGATCAGATAACATAAAATCTATAATATATTATATAAAAGTGAATATCTCTTTGTTTGTTTGTATGTTTGAAAGCTATGGACACCTAAGCCAGTGAACTTGCTGAAATTTTCACAGTATAGTACTGATAATCTGGAAGGAGCAATAGGCAATACAATTTTGAAATATTATAAGTGGGCGTGAACGTCCAATATAGAAGAAATTTTTATTTTAGGATATTAATGGAACTAATGCGGCTAGACTTGAAAATTTGTGTGAGTAACTCTTTTTATAATGTTTTTAAAGAGATATTATTAAGGAGTGGACAAGTGGGCGTGGCACTCCCATATATAGCAAATATATATTTTGACACGTCATGGGAGCTAATGCGGTAAAACACCTAAAATTTTGTAGGAGTTACTTCATTGATTGTATGATGCATTGTTCTAGAGAAAGTAGTCACACAAAAATTAGTGGGCGGGGCATCTCCCACACGTGCTTCTTTATATTATTATTTTTTTAATATCTTTGGAACTAATGCAGCAAGGCATTAGTGTGAGTAAAGCTTTCAAAAATAAGTCGGGATTACACATGAGGGTGTGGCACCTCCCATAAAGAGAAAATATTTATTTTGAGATATTTTAAATAGTAATATAGGGAGAGCCTTTGTACGGATAATTTTTTTATTTTTTTTTCGGTTATTTGTATTTATTTATTGTATCTTCAATAAATTTGAACTAACAATAAGTAATCAAATCTTAACTCTAAAATTTTAATTTTTAAGTCCAGCCAGTGCCAGACAAAAATATTTGTTTCAGCGGTTTGTTGTTTCGTTGTTTACGTCTCTCGTGTTCGGCTGAGAGCAAGAGTGTCCATCCTTCTCAGCTGAGTGTGGCCTCTAAAGTTAATGATGTTTCGGGCTAGGGGATTTGGGTGCAACTCAAGTCGTTTTATGTAGCTTGTCACGTGTTTAGAAAACACTGTCTTAACCGGCGGCACATCTAGGTCTTTATGAATTCGCTTGTTTCTGACATACCATGGGGCTGCTGTAATCGTACGGAATATTTTATTTTGTTGCCTTTGAATTTTTTCTACATTTGATGCCGAGGCAGTGCCCCATAACTGGATTCCGTAGGACCATATTGGTTTTAGAATGGAGTTGTATAGAAGAAGTTTACAATCTAGGCTTAGAGTAGAGTTCCTTCCAATGAGCCAATTCATTTGAGCTGCTTTTAATTTCATTTGGGTCACCTTTGCATTTATGTGTGACTTCCATGTTAGGCGACGATCAAGATGAACACCGAGATATTTTACTTCAGTGTGTTGAGGTATAGTTTGGTTATTTATTTTTATAGGTGGGCAGGTTTCTTTGCACAATGTAAAAGTAATGTGTAGACATTTTTGTTCATTAATTTTTATCCGCCATTGTTTTAGCCATTGTTCCAACTGGGGTATATAATCTAGCAAATTGTGGGTGGCTTCTTGATGGCTTTTGTGTACACTTATGGCGTTTTCTATTCTACAAAAAAGTATGACTTTTTTTTACTTTTTATTAAAAAAATTGCAATTTAACATTCCTTTAAAGGAAAATTTTCCCTTCGTAAGGGATGATACAATAATTTCTAATAAATTCACTTCTTTGAAACATGATTATATTGCAAATTTTCATTAAAAAGGGCAAATAGTGCAACACACTTTTGTAGAAAAGAAAACGCCATTAGAAAAGCTGTATCATCAGCGAATGTTGATATGTGTATGTTACTGCTTACCGGCAAGTCAGAGGCATATATCAGATATAATACAGGACCGAGGATGCTGCCTTGAGGAACTCCGGCTTCAATGGGTTGCGGAGGGCTTGGAAAATTACCTTCTTTAACAACAAATTTTCGCTCATTTAAGCAGCTTTCTAAAAGTTTAAGGATGTTTTCGGGTAGGTTTTTCTTTAGTTTATGTATTAAACCTTCGTGCCATAATTTATCAAATGCCTGAGAAACATCGATGAAGAGCGCAGAACAATATTTCTTTTCTTCGAAGGTTTTTCTAACCACGTTCACGAGTCTATGTGTTTGTTCAATCGTACTATGTTGTCTCCTAAAACCGAATTGGTGGTCTGGAATGTTGAACCTTTAAGTAACATCTGGTATAGCGAGGACTGGTGGGAGCTCAACTATAGTAACAGACGTATTTGGAGTAAATACTTTCTGCAAGTGGTTTACAAACAGAGTACCTTTTTCAGCGTCAGTTCTTGCCCAGTCTCTATTCGAAGCTCGCAATGGAGGCTTATATATCACTGGTCTTTTGAGGCCTCGGGCTGCTCTCCATAGCGAATAGTCTGTTTGAGGTGTTGCGTCGAGCCCATTCAGAAAGTTTTGAAGAGAAGCGGTTTTTTGATATTCTAGTAGAGTTTTCAGCTGTTTATTACATTCCTTCAGCCTAGGTTTTAGCTGAGGGGATCTGTAGCGTTTCTATTGTACGGATAATGCTATCCATATTGTGCATTGTCTTTAGAAAAAGTTTCAAAATGGGGCAAGTAGGCGTAGCGCCTTTCATATAGAGCAAATATTTATTTTGAGATGGTTTCAAAACCAATACCAGCGAACCGATCTTTCTGAAATATTTACAGCGTATTACTGATGGTGCTTTCAATATAGAAGCAATATCAATATTAAAATATCTTGGAAGCCAATAGTCATAATTTTGAACTTTTTTCGTGAGTATTAACGTCAAAAATGAGAATAGTATTATGGAAAGGAGTCAACTTCTCAAATAGATTAAACATTCATCAAAGTTTTCCATAAACAGGAGAGATAATGCAGTTTCATCTTTTCTTGATGACTTTTTGGAATTTGGAGAATCGAATATTTAATAATTTCCATTGTTTTACATAACTCAATTAATATGATATTCCTTTTAATTTAATTTCCTTTTCCTACTGTTTTATTTGCAGATCCAGCAGAAGACATGCAACAAAATGACGCCAGGCAAGAATTGGATCTATATTTGGCCGACAACGATGTATCGTTTAGATTATTTCAAAGATTTCCTCTAATTTGTGAAGTTTTTTAAAAATATAATACACCTCTGACTTCTTCTGCACCAGTCGAGCGTTTGTTTTCTTTCGCTGACATGGTTAATACGCCTCTCAGACGGAGTCTGTCCGACGAAGCCTTTGAAAGCTTAGTTATAATCAGAGGAAATAATTTTTAATAGAAGATTCTTGTTTAATGTTTTATTTTTTTAATATACACCAACAACAGTGAATTACTTGATAAAATATCTTTTGCGTTACTTCATAATGTGTCCTAGTGATAATGGAATAATAATGCATTATTCATGATGTGTTTTATTAATAATGCAAAAGTAGTGCACTATTTGCCATAGATTTTATGGCTAATGTAATATTAATGCATTATTTTTATAAGAAGTTAATGTAGTGCAAAAAATAGTGCATTAAGTGTTAAAAATGGTGGTAATGCAATAATTTTGCATTTGCATTGATTTTGTTTAATGTAAAAAAATTGCCAATGCATTAGCTCAAGTAATACATTTGTCCCAGGACTGAGCTTTATAGAGTATTTAAATCTTTATAAATATCATGGTTTATAACCAAGTTTGTCTATTTAAGTCAACGTTTACATCAACTAAGTATTCTTGCAGCGAGTCTTATTTAGTACTCATTTTCATATGAAATTTTTCTTTTTCTTCAAACTTGCATTTGCAATGTGTAACTTTTATTGCATGCATATGTACCCTTCTGTTTCCTCCCTCCTCAACTGCCAATAAACCATGATCCAATAAACAGGTCAATGCAACTCGGCGGCTGTTTATTGTTTACCATCGTAAAGATGGAAAATTTAAGGTAAAAAAAACCTAAACAAATTTTTTATATATGGAGCTTGTTTAATATCTTCACGATTATGGCATTTTTGTTGTAGAGATGCATAGACCTAATTATTGGATCATGCAGCAACCAATACTTTCTGCAAGAGAACTTGCATTTTAAACGCCAAGGCACATCAATAAGGTGACACTACTAGTGCAGCTTACTAGGCGGATAAACGTCAAAGTTAGTGGACACAGACGAAAACCGCATATCATCACTTCCTTCACACCATCAAACACCATATACAGATTTCCTTTTGCATAAGTGGTGGCCAAACATACACTATCGTAGTATATGTTTGTATATGTGCTTAGCAGATATATAGATAAGCTGTGAGTCTCACACACAGTGTGCGTGTGTTGTTGGTAAGAAATATCCTCCGCTCGAGAGCATAGGAAATTGAATAGTCGTCACTGTTTTACATATATGGTGTTTCGACATTTCCTTCAAGAGTTATCGGAGCTAGTAATACCTCTCGTCTTACAACGTTTTTTTGCCAACTGTTATGGTAATATCTACAACTAATTGTCTATTGTTGCAGAAATATGTTTATCTGAATGGGTGTACCTTGGCAAACGCCGTGTAAGATCTTCCGCAAGAATACTTTTATATGTAAACGCCGTATAACCAGAAACATTGGCAACCTACCACAAGTCGACAATTTTATCTTAACTGCTATCAAACATAATTAATCATCGGCGTCGTTCTCTGATTGGTGCCGGCATTCTTATCGCTACTGAATTCGCAACGATATATTTTCCTACGCATGTTTTTATTAAGGTCGGAGAAGGACGGAGATAGGATTTTATTTTTTATATATTCCTGTTTCATATTTGAGATACAAAATTGAAAATTGCACACAAAAACAAAGCCGGCTACAGAACACGAAGCCGGTCGGCTAATAACCGCCGTTGCTTTTCACAATCACTTAGCCGTTGCCGATTAGTGCGGCTAATATTGGCTAATGGTTAAGCCGATTTCTTTATTATAAAAAGTAGGTATTTACTAACGTGCATTTACAAATAATTACTTTAGTTTTGAAACGTATCAAGAATATTTTTTACGCATATTATTTTTATAAATAAGATAGTAAACCGTCTAGCAAGGCAAATTTATTTAAAATTGGGCCGAGTATAGCTGTTATAAACATGCCTTGTATGTAAGTAAACAGGAAATAGTGTGTTACCCGACACATTTTGCTAGCCGCTTTTAGCCGGCTATTAGCCGCCGCCGACTATATTTGGTCCTAGCCGCCGCCTACCATCACTTTACATAGGCTTCGCCCTTTGGCCGGCTATTTGTAATGTTTACAATTACTCAAAGCGAATTAATATCGCCTTGAAATTACTCATCATATATTTGACAACTAGTGTAGCCAGATGAGCGATTTGTCCCAGAATCGGAGATTTTAACATATATTTGGGTACATAATTTCAGGAGGAGGATTTGGGGACGTCTTTAATTCTTAAGATCACGATATATTAAATAAGAAATATTTGTTTCATTTTAAAATTTACTTATAATAATTTTTATGTATTTTTTCAAGATTTCTAAAAGGATATTCTAGATCATCCTGAACCAAATTTAAGCCAGCGCTCTCAGCATTACATAAATCTTGCCGGCCCTGAATTTTTTTTCCAGTCCGGCCATTATTGTAATAGTTATTTTACGCTTTTTAAGAAAAAGAATATATGACAGCCTAACGAGTGCTTGCACCGAATAAGCTAAATATTGGTACAATTAATAATAGCGCTGGTATAGATTATTTAGAACTGGTTCCATGAAGGAATGTATCTTTAATTCAATTTTCAGGTTTAAGGTTATATAGGAGCTATAAAAGTCCGTGCACCTATTTTTTGAAAAGTTCATATTTTTCTTAACTATTTTAATTTATAACAGTGTACCGAATTTCATTTGTCTAGGATAACTCATTCTATTTTTGTCCCATCGTTATATGGGAACAAAGCACTGTGCGCCGGAACCGCTACGATTGTCCGACTGTGATCGTTTACAGAATGAAGTTTCTTGGAGGAATCCTGATTAATCCAAGTGAAGTATACAATATCTCACCGAGCAGAATAATAATTTCAGAAAAAGCGCTAATATTCTACAAACAAGACAAATTGAATAATTTTACTTTTATTATTTAAGCTCTTGTACTAAAATACTAGTTTCTATGCAAAACTAAATAAAAATATATAATAAACAAAACTAAATTAGTTTCTCAGCTTTCCAGGAGCGCGAAATTGTAATGGTTTGTTTAATCTTTGTAGCAGGAAAATGAAAGGCATTTAATGTATGTATATATATATATTATTTATCTAACTTTTTTTTATTAGTTTAACAGAGGGAAAGGAATTAAGCAATATGTGTTTCAAAGCATTAAAAGTGGTTGGTTATACTAAAAAAAAATATATAATAAACGAAACTCAATTAGTTTTTCAGCTTTCCAGGAGCGCGAATTGGTAATGGAAATAAAATACATACTGAACATTTTTTTTAATTAATAGTGAGAACTGCATATGTAAACACCTCTGTACTACATAGGTGTAAACATATGGCTAATCAGCATAATAAAATTATTTAGATGTAATAAAATACGCAAAGAATTAAAAAATTCGTTAATTTTATTGATGATGGTATTTGTTATATATATATATTTTTGGGGACAGATTCTTTAAATAGGGGACATGAGACACAACTTTTCTGGCAACACTGTTGGCAACTACATTGTTGTTGAAAAACAAGGAGTTGTTGGAGCTGCAAAACAGTCGCTGGTGCTATCGACAGTATCGATAGTTTTATTTTTAATAGACTATCCCATTTTCTTAGGGTATATAAACATTGTACGAGATAATTTATAAATTTTTTATGAATCTATAGATTCATAAAAAATTTTTTATTTTGTGAACGATTTGCTAAACAAATTTCAATATAAATATAAATAAAAATCTTTTGACTCTACGTCTCCACCTATGTATATAACTTGAAATGCTGCTGTAACTTGAAGTTATGAGTGCGTTGTTAAAACAAATACACTAACAATTATGTTATAACTTGAAAAAAGCATAACTTGAGCAGTCTACACTTAACATTAAGTTGAAGTTAATGTTCAAGTTAACCAATTGATGTTGTAGTTAATGTTCAAGTTAACCAATTGATGTTGTAGACTGCAAGTAGACTGGTGTAGACTGCAAGTAATGGACGAAGGGTTAAAACTAGCATTCTTCATTTGATACTATCGATAGTTTCATAAAGAGCAATCGACTGGGGGCGACTATCGATAGTTTCACAGCTCTACGAGTTGTGGCACACAGATGGCAAATTTAGCAAAGCCGACTACTCGGTGTGAAGAATAACTAATACATATTTGATGTGGTAGCTTTAAGAGTTGTTGAAGACACTACTAATTCGTATAACGGCTACAGAAAGAATAAACAATATATCGTCATATGAATTCATAACAGCTCTAAGTTACATTGAAATAATTTTATAGAAGAAGCAAAAAACACTTTAATATGAAGAAGTAACCCATGAACAGATCAGGAATACTTATAATGGTAATTTTACATAGACAAATAGAGGAGTAAAGCTTAGGAAGAGAGTCGTAATAACATTTATTTTGATGCATTGCATCTATGATCCAATAATACAGGTCTGTGCAAGAGATCAGCAGATCGTTTTTTGCTCCCTTTGTTTTCATGCTGTGGTTGTCAAATTTCATATAAAAAACATAAATAATATTTATTATATATAGAGTTATTTTGACAATCACAGTAGGAAGTCGATTTTGTTGTACTGATGTACAGACCTGTATTATTAGATCATGGGTGCATCATCATCATAGTCAGTTTTGAATTTTTTGTAACTTAGGGCTTTTTTGAAATCTTATGACGATATGTATGTAGCAGTGTTGCCGGAAGCAAGATTCTATTTTACATAGTTAAAGCAAAAATTAATACATATAACATTTAAATAAACAAGGCATTTTATTTACGTATACATAAATATTACAGAAGAAATATGTTAATGCAAAATATTTAAGATATAGAAATTAATTATGTACACACAAAACACCTTTCTTAATTTCTTTCTGAATATAACATAAAATTTTAAAATTTCAAAACCCCCAAAGATAATGGATGATAACTTCAAAACGGCTAGAGTGATTTTTTCATATATATGTAGGTTAGAAGATTTTAGATCAAGTCACCTTTCAAGCAAAAGCAACTAAATGAAAAAATTAATCACTCGTACTAGGTATATTTGTTTTGAAAACAGTGGACAATAAAATATATAGGCCGTTGAAAAGGATATATATACATATATACATATATATGTACATATAAACAATAATAGTTTCAATTCTGGATGATTTTGTAAATTAGATGGTCCGATTTTGAGTAGTTCTGAAAACCTCGATTAAGAATGAATTACAAAATGAAAACGGAAGAAAAAATTTTAAAATCGTTTGCATAAACGTATGTATAATATGCAAAGTTCGAAAGATGCTTTCAGAGTTCGCGAAAAATTCCATAATTGAAAAATAGCATTAAAATTTATTAAAAATCGCTAAAAATTTAATGAGTTCCAAAAACTTGGAAAAAGTTGCGAAAATTCGCTAAAAATGACTAACATCGAATCTAATACTGAATCCAATACTGATTAAAAATCGGTAAAACTGTAAAAAGCCAAGAACTGGCAAGAAAAATTCACAATAGCAATGCCTGCAATTTATTAAAAATCGGTAAAACTCTAATAAAAGGCAATGTAGCGAAAATTCGAGTAAATCGAGTTTTTTGCATATTTCGATAGATTATTTAAATAAACAAACAGCTCGATTTAGAAAAAAACTGTTTTAGTTTTTAGGTGACGATATGTACATTGGTGTCGCCCTCTTCATAAATAAATTGTTCAAATTCTATGTCTCAACCCCAGAAAATAATGTTGAGATGAATTTTAGGCGGAGAGCAATTTAAAAAGTCGATCCGAAAACTTCATTTGCATCATTGCAGCGACTTACTATGAGAGTGCACGAGAGAGATAATTGAACGCTTGTATGGACCGACTTTGATTTAGTTCTTCTTCGTCTGAAAGGTGACTTCATCGAGAGTTTTCTTAGCCATGTTTGAAGAAAATCGATCCAACCGTTTGGAAGTTATCACCTCTTTTCTATCTGTATCCTCTAGGATCTATGTGTCTCTGGCACCGTAGCTCACAAACGGATAGATCGTTAACATCCATTTTCTTCGAACATTTTTGAAATTTTTGATTTATAAACTGCGCTTTTTCAAAAATATAAAAACAAATAAATAGCGGGTACATGTATACACATGTTTATAATATAGAGAAAATTGAAAGACAACACAAAAAAATTTTGTTATATCCGTGTCTTTTCGTGGAATTTATGATACATATACAAATTCACAAGCGTTAAAGGTAGTTTCAAACAATTCAATAACCGTTACTAAAACGTTCAACCCCAACCAAACCTTTAAAAACAAAATACTTTTTCAGAATTTCACTCGCTTAAAATTGTATTCCAATTACTATAAACTGAAAGGATAACTTGCACTTGTTTTCTGTATAAAAAATTACCTTTCAATACTTCATAATCATAAACAATGTTGCCACAATAAAAAAAAATGTGTAACCACAGTTTTTAAGAATTTTTAAAAATGTAGGAAAAAATTATATCCGTTTTTTGATTTTTAAAAAAGTTTCCGAAGTAAAAAGATCGCATATCCATACTAATGAAGAAATAACCGGGTTTGCTGTAAAAAAAACTAGAACGGAAACGCTATTAATAATCATAAAACGAAAACACCTGTTCCGCTTGGCTCATTCCAATACATTATATGTATTTAAAAAAAATAGGGGAAGGAACATTCTTGATAGTGTATTTTGAATATTCCCAGACATAATACAGGACACTTGCATTTAGACTGCAACACGTAACATAAATTAAAAACAAATATGTAAGTCTACAATAATATTCAAAGCAACATACACACATAAATAGCATTGACTTTATACACCTGTTTCACAAATGAAAATAGAGATACTTGCAACAGAATTAATAGAAAATGTGCACAAATTTGGTCTTTATACTTGTACAAACCCTAAACATTAGCCCGCGCTTGAAAACTTTTGTTAATAACGAAGGGAGAATACACCTGATACCGGAGATGGAAAAGTCTATACTATAGTACTTTTGCACTCCTCTAAATATTTTTACACTCTTAAAGATTTTTATGCAAATATGTAAATATAAATTAAAAATAAATTTAGTAAAAAGAATATTATTTTTTAGACATATTTTTAAAATATATTATGATACCAAGACATTTTATAGCACGATAAATACATATACATTTTTTTTGTAAACCTCACCGTCAAAAAGTTATTAAAGGTTGAAGTTATAGATAAATACGTAGATTTCCAACTCTGGGCCTGTCTATAAAAAACTGACAACTCTCTTACACGTATAGGTGTTGTGTATTCAACAAACTTGAGAGAGGTAATTCAACACACATCACAGAGCGTAATTTTTGCACTTGAAAACACGGTAAAATGTATCTTTTTTGCACACACACACACACTTTTTTTGTGATAAACTTTATGTTTCTTCTTTCTGTAATTCTAAAATTATTTTTTAATTTTGTTGACATTTGTGTGTTGAAATTTATCAAAGTTTTCAACCCTTTTTTCATTTAACAGTATTGCATTTTTGTTACTATTTGTGATAAATACTTTTAATATCAAATAAAAAAATTGCAAAAAAATGTTTAGCAAATCAAACATTTTTGAGCTCAAATGAGAACAAAAACAAAATTTAAAATATTGTATGTATCCCTCTAATGCATCTGAAATATACACCAGCGCTAAATAATATAGTACATTTTATAATGTTGACCGCCCGCACTGACACATATCGCTCCTTTATTGGAACGTACATATGTACTTATATTTCGAAAAAAATTAAACGTGGCAAAGTACAAATGTCAGCAGATATATATATGTATATATATATATATATATATATATATATATATATATATATATATATATATATATATATATATATATATATATATATATATATATATATATATATATATATATATATATATATATATATATATATATATATATATATATATATATATATATATATTATATATATATATATATATATATATATATATATATATATATATATATATATATATATATATATATATATATATATATATATATATATATATATATATATATATATATATATATATATATATATATATATATATATATATATATATATATATATATATATATATATATATATATATATATATATATATATATATATATATATATATATATATATATATATATATATATATATATATATATATATATATATATATATATATATATATATATATATATATATATATATATATATATATATATATATATATATATATATATATATATATATATATATATATATATAACCGATATTAGCCTTTTAATGGATATAACTTCAGTTTATATTAAGATATGCTACTGATTTTTTAACAAATAAAGAAGGCATTAAGGAGCACTTTTTTCAGTAACTTAAAAATTTTGTTCTTTTGAGATACCACTGCGTTGCAATAAAGGATCGATATTAAAATAGCGTCTTTGTGTAAAGCTTCCACTTTAAAGTGCCACTATCTTTTCAATGTCTAATATAATATTTCTTGTTGTACTTTTTCCACAAAAGCATAAAAATGATAAAAAGCCATCCATATAACATATTTTATAACGTTTGAAATAGGAATCGCCTGAGAAACATCTATAACATCCGCTTCATTGCGGACGTGTCGTAAATGTCGCAGGAAGTCAATAGTACTACCACCTTTGTATATAGGCCTTTTCGTACAAAGGGAACATTGGACGGAATCGTTGGTTTTACCAAAATAGTTTCATACTACTGATTGCGGCAACCGTTGCATGTGTAACAAAACAACGAATAGCAATATAATAAAAACTAAAATCCAAAAAAGTTAAATTGAATTTCCTGAAAATTCCCGGATAAAATTTCCATACTCCTCAACATTGGCGCAGCTAGACCCTTCTGGGGGTGCCAAGCCAGCCCAGAAACGGTATAGCCCCCTAAGAATTCAAAAGTAATTTTGATAATACAAGCGAAATTTAGGGTGAAATATGCGCTTTAGCCCCCTCCAAAAAATTTTCCAGCTACGCCATTGCTTCTCAAGAGTTTAGACGAGACACGTGGTGTTTAGCCGAGGCACCTTCACTAAGCAAGGACACCATCCTTAGACACAAACCGGTCTAATAATTCCCCAAAGCTGGCACAAAAATCTCCCCCAAAATCCTAGAAGTTCCCCGGATGCCCAAGAAATTTTACAAAAATTCTCCCCAAAATCCCAGAAGGTCCCCGGATTCCCAAAAACTTTTACAACAATTTCCAAAATCCCCGAAGTTCCCCGGATTCCCACTAACTTTTACAAAAATCTCCCCAAAATCCCGGAAGTTCCCCGGAAAACAACGGCAGCACTGAAAGCCGCGAAAATACCAAAACGGCAAAATTCAGTAAAGGTGTCTACCAAATTTCAGATAAATCTATCAACAGGAATGGTGTACATTTTCATTTTGCAGATGTTAGCAGCATTTGCCATTCATATTCATTCAGTAATAGGCCAAGCCTGTCGGAAATTGTGCCATGAATGATACACTTAACCACGATCTACTAAGCAATACCAGGTCGTGGGAATAGCGTCGATTTAGATGCTCGCAAGAACCATGCGGTATGCTCACGCACAGACGTTTTACCGAACTACGACTTTTTTTCTTAAATTTAATAAAAAAAAATTTTGGTGATTGATGATTAATGTTTTCGGGATGAAGATTAAACAAAGTCTGCTAGCCCTGCGAATTACTACTTGAAAAAAAAAACAACAACCACCACCACCACCGGCAGCCTATAACGCAGTCAGTTTGACAGCAATCCAACCAGCCAAACAGTTGTTTGTTCAATACGATAATGGAATGACTTCTTTATCACTAATTCATTTTGCAGTTGTTGCTTTTGGTAGTGCTGTGTGTGTGTGGTGTGTATTCTTTTAATACTTATTTTAAAATTCAATTTCATTAAGTTGAGTCAGTCTTGAAACAAACTTAAAAACGGACAAACCGTTTACAAAAAGTCAACGGCTTTAAATACAATCCGAGTTTATATTTTTTTATAATTTTTGCAGTTTAACTGTGATATTAAATAACATAAATTTATTAAAGAAGAAAAAAATAAGCATTGATAATTTCATTTAATGCAAGTGTTGAAAACAAAATTCAAGTATTCTTAAATAAATAAGAAACCGATAAAAAAAAGTGCCATTGTGTACAAAAATTGTTTTGTAGTTTAATCTTTATTTTTTTGTAATAATACCTACAACAGAATCGTTGAAAAAAATACACAAATATTTTTGGATAACAATCTTTAACCAGCTTTGAAAGAGTCATCACTTCTATGTTTCGGCCCAGTTTGAAACTTCTCCTATGAAAAATTGCACTAAGGATATTTATTACTAAATACTGTTAAGCTTAACCGAATTTTTAGCTTAACTGATTTATTGAAAAAAAATAACAATAGAAAATCACACGTTCCAGGTAAGACAGTCATACATTTCGTGAATCATTCAGAAAAAATTGTTGTTGAATACAAATTTTTAATTAGTTTATTTATTCATTCATTTATGCTCATATAATATTTTAAATTCAAACATATTAGAAACACATTGATTACTTTACACTTAGAAAAATTTTGTATGCCCTAGCAGTAGCAACAACTTAATTGACAGCAAAAGCTTATTTACATTTGGACTGTTCACTGTGCATGGAAAAATAGTAAGAGGCCATTTCCTAAATCTTATTTTATTGAGTTATTAGCAATACTCATAATAACACTGTACAACAAAATCAAAATAACAAGATTTCGCGAAAGCCTTCGACAAATTAAACCATACAGCCATGTCACAAAGTTCAATTCCATTCAGAAACGGAATTCAATCCACTCCATTTTTTAAGCAGCTGGTGTCTGAAAAAGAAAACGAAAACACGCAAATATATCAGGTGAGGCCAGAGTATTGGAGGCGCTGGTATGCTGGCGTATGCTCCGGCTAGGGATCGCCTTTGTGGTGGATTGAATTCCATTTTCGAACGGAATTGAACTCTGTGACATGGCCGATAGCGTTATTTTTAGTGCACTAGGATGTAAGGCAGATAACATCTCACCACTCATGTTTAACATCATTTCGGAAAGAGCAATTAGCAATGGCAAAGGAATAACATTGGGACTTCAAGGTCGCCTAAATAATCTGGATTACGCAGACGATATATAAGTATATATCTCAAATTTTGTATCAAATCTGAGCAATATATCAGAAGCATCAATAGCAACAGACCTAGAAATAAATACTGACAAAACAAA
This sequence comes from Panzeria rudis, assembly GCA_956483635.1. NCBI lineage: Eukaryota > Metazoa > Arthropoda > Insecta > Diptera > Tachinidae > Panzeria > Panzeria rudis. The sequence goes on from OY101447.1 coordinate 10,273,390, forward strand.
AACCCCTCGTCTCAATGCGACAAATCTAGACTTATTCAGCATTAATAACATTCAAATAGATTATGTCAACCAATTTTGCTACATTGGAAGCATAATATTCAAAAACGGCGGGTCAAGCGTAGACATCAGCAGTCGCGGAAAAAAGCTGGACAAGCTTTGGATCGGTTAAGACATATCTGATGCTCATCTTCTCTTTCCCAGCGCTTAAAATTAAGTATATTCAACTTAAATGTAAAATCCACTTTGCTCTATGGTTGCGAGACGTGGAGCGCTTCACCTAGATACGTGCATAATATCCAAGTCTTTATAAATCAATGTCTTCGGTCTTTATAAACCAATGTATTCGGAGAATGTTGAGAACTTTCTGGCCCAGAGTTATATTCAATACAGGCTATGGGAGCATTTCAATCAACAGCGTATAGCCATTGAAATAAAAATAAAAAAAATTTACCATACCATTAGAATGCCACACAACGTCATCCCTAGAAATGCCATAGGGAGCAGTCCACAGAGAAGCCGAAGAAGAGAACGTCCAGCTTAGGACATTACAACCCGCTATATCCCTTTTTAAGGGGAGTTTTTTCGCCCCTTTATCAAGAAAAAGACAAAACACTCATACAGCGAAGAGAGTTAAAATGTTCCACAAAAAGTTTCCTCGTAGTGTTTTATATGAAATTCCTTAGACACCTTATACCTAAAATGTATGGATTACAAACAGCGATGCCATTTTTGGGGTTTTTACGATATAACAATAAAAACGATATGACATACTGTGTTGTCATATCGTAAGATTTTTACGGTATGACAACATTGCGGTATGACAACACCGTATATGACTATCTTAGTGTTGTCATATCGTAAAAAACTTACGATATGACAACACAGTATGTCATATCGTTTTTATTGTTATAACGTAAAAACCCCAAAAATGGCATCGCTGATTACAAGATTTCCTAAACTTACAAAACGCCGATATACCTACATATGTTTTATTTTGTCCTCTCTACCAGGATCAGTCTTTACAACCTTGTTATTTTTTTTGTGTCGTACAGTGTAACGATTAGAATTTAAAAATATTAATCATAATAATGCATACAACAAAATTGTTTTCTAAGTGTATACAAGTTCAATAAAAATGTTGACCTTTAAATCTTTTTCTTATGTTGAAACCAGATAATCATTACAGAAATAGAAATTTTTTAATAACAACATAAAATTTTACAGTTAATAACCCAATATTCATCAATCGCACAATAATCGTTCGTCAATTCATTGATTATCAAAAACCTCCAAATCATCAAAACATACATTATTCTCACTACACATCCATTTAACAAATATATGTAAGCGCAAAACGCAAAAATTAAATCATTCATAAAATTTAACAAAATGTTACATACACACTCATTCGTACAATCAATTGCTCGCATTAATGATTCTGGAACATTTGAAACTAGTTTTGAGGTTAAATACTTACAATCAACACCACAACGACAAAACAATCGCCGCCTCCACGAATGCGAACGCGAAAATTTGCGACGTTTTGTCCAAGAATTTGAAATACTGCAGGCTTGCAACAATAACAGTGATAAGTCCACACCAAAGAAACTTGTCAATATTGGTAATACGAATAGCCGAAGTTTGTGTCAAACACCAGTATGTCTTAAAGATAATTTAGAAAAGTATTTCCTTTCCCCCCCGTCACCAACAACATCAAGTAGATCCACTTCCCCAGCATTTAAACAAAGCGATATGGGCTGTAAGTCCTTAACTTGCTGCGATGATGAAATCACCTCTCATGACGATGATAATCTTCAGCTGACAAATGATGCTGCCAATAGTACGGCGGAGACTTCGTTCGTTATGCATTCGCCTTTATTGCCTTCTTTTAATGTTACACCACCGGCGAAACAGCAGAAAAGTGCTGCTTACGAGTTGGCTAGATTTTTACGTGGTTCATTTCATGTCAAACGCGCAAAGATAACTCACTTGCGTCGATCATTTAGTGATAATGAAAATCTACAGAATGTCGATTTAATTCCAACACAATTGGTCACGCTAAAGACAAAGGAGATGGCGACAGAGAAGACACTTAAAAAGAATGTTTTAGAGGAGACAACAAATCAAAGAACGAGAGGCAGTACTTCAAGTATATGTGTAAGTATTGAACTAATAATCTTAAGCATGAATTTAATGCAAAACATTACACAGAAAAAAGTCTACTTTTTGAAGTCAATTTTGATACATGTGTTGTAATGAAGTTCATAGTCTATTAATAAATTGTTTGAATTGACTCTGGTTCTCGGGATAAACCGTTACATGAAAAATCATGGTGGTTTCACAATCTATCAGGTATGTGATGGTAAACGATTTCGAAAACGATCCCATTTTAAAAGGTGTTTTTTAACAATATTTCTTTATTAAAAAGAACTTTACCAAAAATATTATAAACATATTTGTTTGTTAAATATAATTTTATCACAAGGTGTACTAAAAATTACTTTTAAAAGTGCTTCGTTTTCAAAATCGTTTTCCATTACATACCTGTATATTAGCAATTTCGGTAACAATTCGTCCGATTTGGTTTAAAAAAATTCAAATTACAGTGCAACAGTGCAAAAAACACACACTTGACAGTATACGTTCGATTCTACTATCAAACGGTAGTAAAACCCTATACTCAGTTGGCGAATTTGGTGAACAATTTTTTTTTGTGGGCCTCAAAAGTTTGTGGAAATCAGTAGGCCCTAAAAAATATTGTAATCCGTTTTTGGCCAACAGCTAGCTAATTCAGAATTGGTGATGCCGCTTGACTATATATGGCAACAATGTAGCTACGAGTCCGCTAAGCAAATATTTTTAACATTTTATGCCCAAAAAATAATTTGTTCGTGCACTTTTTCTTAAATATGGGCAAATCCGAAAAATGGTCCACCAAGGACAGAATTTTGAAGTTGTCAAAATTGTTTATATATGTTAATGGAAAAATGTACTATATATTTAACCTTAAAAATACATAAAGGATTTTTTTTCTGATCCCTTTATGAATGGCAGGGATATACCTGCACCGAAAAAAGGACCCAACCTTGTATTTCATCCAGGATGTGTGATCGTAAGCTCAAGTTTGAATTAGCTACAGCTCCACTAAACACATTTTTATTGTATATTGTACAATTAAAAAGTTATAGCTATTTAGAGAAAATGTAGCGTGCGTCACAAATAGTGGTTAAAAAATTATGTTGTATGCCATTCGAAAGTACTAAAATTAAATCCAACTAAACAGTATGCATCAGTAGAAGGTATCTCTTTTGAAAGACAAAAAAAATGTTCATATTTTAATCTGAAAACGGCTACGAATGTAGCGTTCGTCACGCAGGATTTGCCTATATAGGAACAAAAAAATTTTTTTTCGCTGTTTTCAGAATAACTTACAAGGACTCCTAATTTTTTGCTAATAATATTTGGCAAAATTGTAGCTACGGTAGAGCTGACCACCTTTTGTGAACATATCAATACAATCTGAAGGTGTCTCATAGCTTTTCAATGTGAAAGAAACGATCAGCACATGCTTTTCACATTGAAAAGCTATGAGACAGAAACGATCAGCACATGCAACTACATCAACGTTACGTTCGGCTAACTGAGCCTTTATTAAAGTAACCGGCTAACCGGTTTTAAGAGCATAAGACATAACGCAAAAATTAACTGCGATATCGAAAGAATCTTTCTTTCGTATAATTACATTTCAAACAAAAACAAAATTTTAGAATTTGTTTTATTTTAAATGTAATTGTACGATTGCAGTAAACTATTGAAATGAAAATTATGTGAATAAAAAAACGTTACGGTCGGCTAACTGATTTTTAAACATATCAACTATTCGGAAAATCCAAAACCCGGATTTTTCAAAAAAAGTTGAATAACCGATCTTCTTAACATGTACACTAATTGTAACGATACATTAATTTTCCATCCACATATGGTTTCTCAAAAGGTTCTTATTTTGGCCGCATTCAGTGTAGAATGTTTGTATGTCATACAAAAGTACTACTGGAAATTCTTTTGTCTTATCATTTTACTGAATCATAGACATGTTGAATATGTTCCATTCTCTTTCATGTATTACTCTTCTTCAGCATGTGTTTATTTTTCACTTTTCACACTGTGTCAGTTACACATATTTTCATACAGATCAGGCATGGAAAATTTACTACTATTGTAATTTTCCAGTGCTTTTTAGGGTTCCGTACACCAAAAGTGTAAAGGACCCTATTATTTTCGCTACGCTGTCCGTCTGTCTATCTGAATGTCTGTCACATGCTGTTTTCGAGCTACGGACCTGAAATTTTCACAGAATATGTAAAACTTTGGCCGCTACAACAACAAATATATGACATTTAAAAATTAAAGGGTGTTCTAAAGCGAGCTACGAAACATGTTGAAATACTAATGTAATATGCAGACACTTATATATAGACACTTGAAATTTTCAAAGTTAGTGTTAATTGGTGTAGTATGTAGAATAGACTACACCAATTAATGTAATTTTGATTATGTAATTTAGACAATTTGCAAACCGTAAGAGGCAAACTCTTGAAATTTTAAAAAATTATATAACTAAAAAAATCCAAAATTAAAAAAAAGTCAAAACGAAACATCACCAAAATGAAAAAAGTGCTTAAAGAGAAAAAGCAATAAAATTAAAAAAACGCCAAAACGCAAAAAATCAGCAAAGCTAAAAAGATCGCCAAAAAACTAAAAAAACACCAAAAACCCAAAAAAAAAACTCAAAACGAAAAAAATCGCCAAAACTAAAAAAATCGCCAAAAACCCAAAAAAATCGCCAAAATGAAGAAAAGTTTCAAAGCCAATAAAAAAATTACTAAAATTAAAAAAAACCGAAAAAAGTACCATATGTAAAAAAACGCCAAAACCAAAATAAATCGCTAAAACTAAAAATATCGCCAAAAAGCGAAAAAAACGTTAAAACAAAAAATACGCCAAAACCAAAAAATTGTCAAAACTAAAAAGTTAACTAAAGACAAAAAATTTTCAAAAAACGGAAAATCGCCGGAAAAAATTTTTAAATCACCAAAATGAAAAAAGCGCCAAAAAATTGCTAAATCAACAAAAAAAAACTTAAAAAATGAAAATTAAACGAAAAAGCGAAACGAAAAAATTGCAAAAATAAAAAAAGGGCAAAAACGAAAAGGGATATATGTGTATTCGTACGGAACCCTTCGTGTGCGAGCTAAAGTCGCACTTTACTTAACTTATTAAGGTTCAACTAGACGTGCCATAACCAAAACCATAGAAAACACAATTTTTTCTTTATTTTTTTGGGTTTAGCATATCCTAATTACACTAAAAAAATGCATTAGAAAATTAAAACTTCCAAATAAAATATTTCAAGCAGTGATCTGAATCTCCTGACACAATCTGGAGCAGTGATGTTAACTTTTATTTTCCAATTACCCGGCCCTAAAAAATTACCGTTTTTAAGAAGAAATTACCGTACGCAAAGCTTTTTAATTAAAACAATAGCAGTAGTCACAAACAATTTATTTGAGTTTAAAATGTTTTTTAAGAAAGTTTTCAATGAAAATTTTGTTCATATCAAACCTAAATAGTTTTTATGAATACGGTAGTAAAACCATTTTGAATAAAATAGGTATACAATATATTCAGTAAATTCAAAATATATTGATTTAATACGCTTAAAGTACATATGAAAACCATTCAAGTATGTATTTGAACGGCCGAGCTAATTTTATTGAAAGTTTCTTGAACTCTAAATACATTTTTAATGATTGAAAGTCCTTAAAAGCATGCCTTACACATTTAAATATTGAAATTCACTAGATGTACAAGTTTATTAGGCTTTAAATTCCAAAACTATTGAAAAGCTGTTAGCTTAATTAAACATTCGCTTTTGACTATCATGAATAGGGTTTCCAGTTTAAGTTTTTGGAAAAGCAGAAAAAGCTTTTAAAAAGGCAAAAAATAGCGCTGTTTTCGAAACTTTCGCTGGACATATAAATTAATATTAAAATATATATTTTTTTCAAGAAATATTGTACTAAAAAATCATTTTAAATGTAAATAGAAGTACACACATACGTATATAAATACATGGTAAATAAGTTTTACTTAAATTCATTTATAATAAAAAGTACACAAGTTTACAAATTCGTGGAACCCGTGGTAAAAAAAAATGTGTAACAGTTTTTGTTCTTAAGAGGTTCATGAAATTAAAAAACATTCCGTTATTTTCTACTAGCATATAGGAAAATATATTCTGAACAGAACAAGCCGTAGTTCATTAAAATCGATCCACAACTTTTAATTTTACTCTTAATTAAGTGAAGGAATTCAATTGATAAAAGGCAATATTTTCATACATTAGTAAAATTTTAATTTGTGTGTTAATTTGTATATGTTATGTATGGAAATCGAAATTTTTATCAATTGTATATTTTTGAAATTACCGTATTTTTAATGAAATTACCTTGCTACCTTTTGCGGTCCAAAATTACCGTACAAAACAGTAATTACTGTACGATTAACATCATTGATTTGGAGACAACAAAACTTAAAATATTTTAATAAAACTTTTGGTATAGATTAACCTCACCATTTGCACCTTTCTATCGGGAGCCGTATTAAAAATAAAAAAAACATTTTTCCTCACCCCAATGTACACGCTTGTTATATTAAAATTCTGTATCATTTCAAAATCGTCGTTTTCCATACCTGATGCAAGCATTCCCATCCATGAATGAAGTTATTAAGTCAATAAAAAGCACGGATCTCAACAACATTTTATGGGACTCGCCCAAATTTGTATTTGTTAGAATTTCACTATTTCTCATGTTCTCTTCTTGTTATCTCTAACAAATTGTATTGCTCAATTCATATTCGAACAAAAAACATCAAAGGTGAATTTAAAAAAAAGACAAAAGAAAAATGCATCACATCAAAAAATTTTGATTATTATTATTTTTACTCACATAGATACATTTATGCATATGTGTGCGTTCGCCAGAGTACATAAATCAATTCTGAGTTATTCGTCCTCTCTTTCTCTGTCTCTGTTGTAAAACTTCATTTTAGAGATGAAATATGAAAATGTGGAAATGGTACAAAAAAGTACTTCTTTGGTTCCACTCAATACAGCAATAAAATTTTATGTCAAATACCTATTTTAAATTAAAATGGACAAGGGAGTAAAAACAACAATCTGTTTTCGTTCAAATAAACGGCTAGAGCCACAAAAAGCGAATTATCTGCCCCGGTTTTGGTAAAATTAGTCAACTGATCTTATACATACATATAAAGTTTTTGAGAAATTTCTATACGAGAATTGCTTCACTACTAAATGGATGTTAATCTGATATTAACCACAAAAAATTCCAGTGTTGCCGTTAGTTTATTTTTCTGCATGTCCATTTTGCTGATTTTTTTTTGTTCTACCTAAGTCGAACTTTTTTGGTTTGATTTTTATACTTAAGTATATACATATCAAATTATGTATGTATGTATGAAAATATGAAAAACTCAAGACAGAAGCTAATTATTTATTTTGTTGGGAATATTTCGAACTAGTTTTCGTTTTTAATCCAAAGTGATTATTTAGGCTAAGGTTCGTAACGTTATATCCAGAAAGAATTAGACATAATCAACATACTAAGGGAAAAATCAACATCAATTTAGTTTTTTAGCGTACACATCAGAACAGAAAACTTTGTATATCGTCAGCTCATTATTGGTTTGGCGCATATGCCAAAAAGTCGGAATGGAGAAATATAACAGAGAAGAATTACATGAAGTTTTCTCAAAATATACCCGATAGAATTTTTTTCTATTTGCTTGTGGCATATGTTTTCAAGAAAAATTTAAATTTTTGTGAACTATCATGAATGTAGTTAGACATTAAAGTAAAGTAAAAATTATTGTTTTTTGCTGCATACGCTACTTTTTTAATTTACTTGTAAAAATTTGCTTTTTGTGGTGCATACGTATGCTAATTACTGAATATTGAGGAACTTGTTGTTGAGATGAAAGTTTCTATTATTTAGTTAAAATAAGCTTATAAATGTTATTAGAAAAGATATTTATATGGAATGAAAAGTCTATATTGATGAAACTTGGTATTTTATTTAGATTCTGTTTTCTTTCTTGTTTTTTTGCAATAAATGTATCAAAATTGTTGATATCGAGCAAAATGAATGCTTGATATCTCAGAAACCATGGAAAATTTCGCGAAACAAGTTTCAGATTCTGATGATATATTCAATATACATATACCTCATACCTAACTCAATTTTTTTTAATTGTCGGTGGGTCAAACCAATAATGAGCTGACGATATATCTGTAGGTGGGTGGTAAACTACAAAAAGTCACATTTTGGTTTTTAAATAAGCTTTTCATACTGTTGGAATCAGCATTTTTTTCTATGGATAAGCAAATTCCAGTAACTACTATGTTTCAAGGGAAGTAGTGCTGTCCAGAACCATCAGCGAGATAAAGAACACTAAGTCCATTTTAAGAAGTAACGGTAATATTATATGACGTAATTTTATTAAGGAAACCTTCGATATAAAAAATAATCGGGTATGTTCTGTATTTCATGTGGAATTAAATTGTGTGGAATTGTCAAAGCATTGTTGGTATAAATATTAATATACAACAACAATGCTTTGATAATTCCGCACATTTTAATTCCACATGAAATACAGAACATGGCCGAATATTACAGTCATATAAAATACTAGCATCGTTTTTTTAACTTCAAATTGATTTTGTCTAATTAACTCCACCCCATTGCGAGCTATTGGCTAAAAAAAGCAAAAACTTAACGTGAATTGACACAAACCTTTGTTAAAAATTTCAGCTGTCGATTAAAGTTCCGAAGATCATGCGTTAGTAACAAACACACAAACGATTTTATATAATTTTTTATATGATTTTCAAAATGTTTTTGCGGTCTCTTGTAAAATTTCCAAAATGTGAGTTGGCTTATCTCCCATCTGACAAGTGGTGATAAGCAGAAGTACATATGACCACTGACGATGGACGCGTGGCGGCTTCCGAAAACAACGTTTTGTTCAGCTATGTGCGTTGAAAACTTAAATTGATTTTGATGTTTCCCTTGTTCCTTGGAATGGTGATCATATATAATTCTTTCTGAATAAAACGTTACGAACCTTAGCCTAAATAATCACTTTGGATTAAAAATGTCATCTCCTGAAAACTTTTGCAAATCAAAAATAACTAAAAGTGCTGCCCCTCTTAAATGGGTTCAATAAGTGCGAGAAAAGTACCACATTTACGAATTTCCCATCTCTGTTTAATACGTATTTTTTAGATCTCTCTTTCTATGGGAATTTCAATTATTGGATACTTTCAATTTACTACTGCTCGTACTCTACGAACCCGCAGCATTTAACTTGGGAATTGAAAATATACGAGTAAAAATTTCATACTTGTATGTGATGAATTTGTATGTTTGACTTGATATTTTCAACATTTTGTCGAATCTATTTTCTTTTTCTTACATTTGCAAAATTTCAGTTGTATTTTGAGCGTTGAAGTTAAATTTTACATACAGCAATCATGGCAAAATAGCACGCAAGTGAATTTTTTATATTAAAAATACAAAAATAAAATGATACACTTTTGGCTTAATTGAAAAAAATTGGTTTTAAAACAAAATTTGAATAAAAAAAACTAACCGAAGTTTAAATGTGCGGGTATTTGTTTAAACAGTGAAAAGGAAAACAAATTAAAAATTGTTTGTGAATAAATTAAATAATTGTAGTTTTGCATATAAAAAGTAAGAGCTTTATTGTTAGTAGGTATTAATTGGGTTTTATTTATATACAAAAAGAAAAATTCTTTTGTGTCTCCGACATCATAAATAATAGTCACGTTTTCTCTTTTGCAATTAATTTATTTATCATGTATTAAGTTTTACTCCCATTTTGCCCCCCTGCACACTGATCACTCTGAGATCTTGGGCATAAATTGTTTGACAATTATATTAATCACTTCTGCTAAAGTCTATTCATTTAAAAGTACTCGTACATACAATGACTAAATAATTTTTTAAATTGCATTTCAACATTGATTAGATTAAATTAAATAATGTCGAAAAATCTACTTATAAAGACAAACTTAAAAAATAATATTCCACAAAGTAAAGAAAGTTTATTTTTTACTTTTTGTTTAAACAGTTTCACATTTTATTTTATGAAAGAGTTATGGGAGATTCGTAATGTTTTTTGCTTAGAAAAAGCTTGTAAATGAAGAAACAGTTTTATACAGTGGTGGAGATAATTGTTCGTGAGCCATAATATAAAAACTATAGTAAGTACTAAAAATTATATTTTAAAAAAACGAAAGGTGTTGTGAGGACAACAGCTTGAAATTAATTTTCTTTAACTATATACATATTTATATTTCACATATTATATGACATAAGCAAATTCAGCAAAGTGTTAGACCGACGCATACATGAAGCGTTCAGTACACACTTTGCGATACCCTTTATTTTTTAATTTCCTTTCTATAGTATTTGCTGTTGTGGTGTATATAATAATACACACCCTGTAAAAATTTCAAGTGTTTCACTATTACGATTCACAGTATATGTCTCAGTCTCAAAATTAAATTACTTATTAGGACACCCTTTAATTTTTTTAAAATGTTAACCAATATGCTAAGTTATTCGCCACGCACAAGCGCCTTGTGCAATTAGCACCAAAACAATGTTCTCGAACTTTTTCTCAGTTCACACCCTGACAAGTATGAAGTGAGCATTAATGGATCTCTTGGTAACTCAAATCATTCTGTCACTTCCGCCTACTTTTCGTTCTCAGAACTTCGTAACGTTTAACAGACCGGTACGAAACGTTTAAGATATATCTACGAAAGTTTCGTTGGGGTGAGCTCAAGAGCTTGTTTCGACATTTTAACTAGAAACTGCAGAAATGGTCGTACCCACAATTTTTCTGGCAATGAAAACTTTCATTCCAGCAAATTCAGTTTAAATCCAAAACGAAGTCTTGGTTTAAACAGACTTGCAAAAATATAGTAAGATAAAGAGAAGAAGCATTCAGAGTCTGGCGAAGTAAAAAAAACGTAGATACTGATTTCCAGCGTAAAAGTGCGAGAGTACTGAGTGCCAGAGTACTAAGGCGTAAAAAGGCTTTGTACGAGTAGCGTCGTCGTCCCAAATTTTTTGCTGCCGTTCGGTGTAGAAAGAGTTTTTGGTCGTTCATGAAAAGAGTAAAGAATAATGCTAGTTCTTTAATTTCGACTCTTTTAAAGGATGACAAAATATTCACTAACCTGCCCCCTATTCTGTAACTCGCTAAAGCTAAATCTCTAAACGAAATTTTAGTGTTTTATGTCATCACTAAAAATGTTTAATTTTGTATTTGTTCAGCATTTTAGCGATCGAGATTTAGCTTTAGCTTTAGCTTTAGCGAATTACGGAATAAGGGGGCTGGTTAATAAAGCTAACTTTCTGGGTAAAATATTTGCAAGTAATTCTCAATTGCCGGAAAGCAACCAACCACTGCTCGCGCTTGACAGAGTATCGAGCGCGTGCAATTAAAAAGGTTTTAACGGATTCGATATAAATAAGTCTCCTAGGCCGGATGATATTCCAGCACTCGCTTTGAAGCAGTTCTCTTCGACGTCAGCATATTCGTTGGCAACCCTCTTCAGCACTTTGCATCATGCTGGTGAATTTCCACTGCGTTCGAAGGAACTATGAAAATTGTGCCCAATTGCATTATATTCAGCCCTTTCAGAGTAATGGAAAGTAATGTGAATTTCCATCTAGTGAAATATTTGGAGTCCAACGGTTTACTTAGCGATCGTCAGTATACCTTTCGTAGAGGACGCTCTACAATTCTTGCGAAAAGCTCCGACTATAAAACAGACAGGCGGACAGACGGACCAATCTGACAGTACACCCTTTCATATTAAAGGAAAAAAATTGAATCGGTTTATAAATAGTAGAATTCTGAGAGAACAAACATAAAAAACGAATTGAAACTTTCTTTCTATTTTAAAGTCGATTAAAAATAAAAAAATCTATAAATTCTCTTCATTCTACTATCATTTTTCAATATAATCAATAGTTTCGCAGATATTTCGGACGTTGTATGTTATTTTTCAGAAATGAAAATATAAATTCCTCCTTTCCTAGTCCCAGTTGACTAATAAGTCCCCTGCAGGGTACTTTTTGTGTGTTGTACCCCAACATATTAAAAAAAATCTCCAAATATAAAGGTACGGTAACACTTGGCAAATATTTGCCCAAAAAAAAAACCTAGCCATTACTTTTGCTCAGGGTTAGTGTGATTTAATTTGGTTTTTTAATAAATGCGAACCCATATTTAAAAAAATATTGGAATTATAGGAAATTCAATGGCCCTTATCGTGTTTGGCGATTTTCGCCTTCGACTACGATATTTTTGTAATAGATTAAAGAAAAATGTAGCGTGCTATCTTTAATCTATTACAAAAATTAACTTGGGGGAATATTAACTTGGTCACGTACCTTAAGAAACATTTAATAAAGAGCTACAAATATAAACAAAACATTTTTCTATTAAAACAAAAACTATAAGTCCCCACATTTAGGGACAATACAGAAGACAAACCTCATTCCGTGCAATAGAGTTAATGGTAATAAAAAATTTGATTTTTTTCGGAACAGCCGTAACTAATGTTTTAGTTAATATATTTTCCCATATTTTTGTCAAAATATGAAGAACTTTTCAGCTTGTGCCATCGATCGGAATAACTACACAATAATCAAAAGGTGAATACGGGCTTCCAGGTTTATGGAATCCAACAACTCAATTCTGGATTCTACTCCCCTAAATTAAAAACATTTTTTTCATCTATCATGAACCTATTAGACCAGAGGTCTGGTACCATGAATAATTTTGCACGTCCATATATTGTCGCAGAAAGCAAAATATCGGTATAATGATCACGCCACAATCATTCAGGGTGTGCGCTCTCACAAACTGATTTTTTTTCTGTTAGATTAAGCAATTTGTCTGTTAATTGGATGTCTTGTTATTGAGGCATAATTGAGTCATTTGATTTATTATGATCTCTACCCTTCTTCCTATCTGTCTGATAGTCTCTGTGTTCCACGTTTGTCTACGTTTATTTTGCAAACAATAAAAAACGTTTACGTTGGTTCAGTCATCATCATTTACAATCAACGTGTAAAAATAAGTGCATCTTTCATTTGTGGCTTGATTTTTAATTAATTTTGATTTAAATCTACTATACTGCTATTGCTCACTTCCTGCAACAACAGCAACAGCATCAGAAAATACTAGGTGATTTTTTAGAGGCGAAGAGCTTCAAATGGACAGCACTGTTTGTTATGACGATCGATTTGGCAGCATTAGGTTGCTCATCGCTGCATAAATCGCAACTACTCCATACATGCATGTAAAGAGTACTCCATAAGGGACCCGAAGTAGTCCCAAACTAATCCAAACTAGTCCAAATATATTAAACAAATGTAGTCCATTTAACATTGCGACGTCCTAGGACTGGGGGAAAGTTATGGCATTCGATCGAAATTTCAATACAATTTAAATACAAAAAAAAAGCCGAAATTGCCCCCTGGACTACATGTAGTCCAGTTTTGAATTACATCGGAACTCAAAAACGAATATATGTACATATGTATGTAACTACTCCATAAAAACACCTACAAGAGGCTAGTTTTTAAATTACTCTATGTCACCAACAGAGGGGAAGTCTGAAAATAATTTTTGAAAATAATGTCAACCATAAACAAGCATTCATGACATCAGAGTAATGGCGCTTAGGACCATGCTTGTAGTCCCTACAATGAACCACATAGTCCAACAATTTTTGAAAGGTTGGTTCCTATCACACCGTCTTCAATTATGTATTTTGCTCAATGATGAAGCAGAATTTCCACATTTACAGCCATGATAGTCCATAAGGCATTGTCGTAATATTCAGAAGATTCGCCGTTTGATGACGATGGAATAATTATTTCATACATCGATAGTGATCAGAACGTCAATTGTCTTTTAAATCTAGGCAATTTCATAGATACTAAAAACAGTTTTTCAATATCTTATTTCAATTTGAAATTCTCCGTCTCCAAAAAAATACACCATACTTTTATGTTAATTGGATCTTCACATGCAACAAAAAAATCATCGTATTTTTAACAATTATTTATGCAAATTTTTAAATGTCTAAAATTGAATTGATTTTAAATTGGCACTTAATAAGATACGAGTATTTAACGATATAAGTATGTATGTATTCATTCATTCATGCATTCATTCATTCAGTTTTTAAGCTGTCTTTTGTACTCGTAAAACTTTAACAAAAGTACTGGGCATGCCACTCAAGTTTTCAATACAAAAGTAATTAATTATGATGTTTTTAGAAGTAATATTCGTATATTCTTCAAAGCCGGATTCGTAATTGTCAACTTGTTTCAAACAAAATTACATTTAACCTTTGTTAGTACACACAAATTGCGAAGGACTTTTGGCTAAACAAATGCATGGGTGCAACATATTGTCTGTAATATGCAATCAAACCTCCCTGTACAGTAGGGATATAACTTTTTTTTAAATTTTTTGCAAATATCAAAATGCTCCTCGCATAGTCGAATAGGCGATTGAAAATTATTTTAAAAAAATGGTATTACTTTTTCGCAGTTGTCAAAAAAGTTCACCTACAAAACGCGGTAAAGTTTGGAAATCAATTTTTTTTTATTTATTTATCCAAAAAACGCACCATAATCTTTTTCTTATCAATATATCAACCTGGCTCGAATCTGTATTTAAAATTTGCAGTAAAGGGAAACAATCCGCTGTTTTACTACAAAAAATATATATAAAAAAAGTAATGAAAATTTTAGAAAATAAAAAGAAAAGAAAAATATGTGGGATATGAAACAAAACTATATAGAGAATAAGGAATACATAAAAGTGGAATACATTAAATGGCGTGACGACAAGGAAAACTACGTACCAGAGTGGTTCTGCATTTAAATACTACCAAATAAATAACAATTTCCTTATATAAAATTTAAAGCCATTAAGCAACGCTCGAAGGAACTCAAAGCAATTCTTGCCATTTTAGCATTTCTCCTTATCCCGAAATACTGAGACCAACTTACCCCAATATGTGAATTGATGTGTGTAACATGGTATAATATATGGTTTTCCAATAATTATTTTAATAAAGAAAATTTCGCAGCTTTAGTACAATCCTTAACACGATTCATAAACGCGCATGTATATTTTAAAAGACACTGGATGTCTTTTAATAATTAAACAGCATTTCTCACTTTGCTATTTTACTTTATTAATAAAATATACTCTTTTGGGAGATTTTAAAAAATCGTTTTTGTGGTTGAGGTTTTTTAATCTAAAATGACCCGAAAAATTTTTTTCGTAAATAACTCAACATTCCATGCCATCGCGTGGTGCTAGGGGCAAAATTTGGTTATAGCCGTACTGTACAGTTTGTTATTAATATTCTGTAACTATTTGTCAACATCATGTCAGGACACTTTTCCCGAGTTATTGACTTGCCTTCTCACATTTTTAGCGAATTTAATCAATTTTAGGACTTGTCTCCAATATTGCGATTTTATGCGAGTTTTCGTGATAGGTGTGATTTATTCCAAATTTCTGCCCTTTTTAGAGTTTAAGCGCCTTTTAATCAATTTCAAGACTTGATATAGATTTTTGCATTTATTTTTTTGCAAATAGAAGATATTTTATGCCGATATCTTATGCCGAGTCAGTACAACTACATATGTGCAAAAGGGGCGAAATTTAACTCCACCTTAAATGAGTCCCAGATGTAAACTTTCAAAACTCCGATACACGTAAATATTTTTTTGTTACCATCTACCAGAATCAGTCGTTAGAACATCGTTATTTCAAAAATTTTGTAAATATTCGCAATTTTTCCAAAAACCAGGTAACTTCACTTCATTGTTTATAAAATCCCTATTTATCCATCGATTTTCATAAAATAACTTATTTTATTGTAGTATATGTGGTTTTATGGTTAGTGAACAAAAATGGGTTGTTTAGACCATTTTCGATTTCTCATAAATTAAAAAAAAACTAAATTTTTCAATTTTGGCTAAAAAAAAATATTGCAGTCTGAATAATTCCGAAACCGTTGAGTATATAACAAAAAATAATAATATTAGAACGAATTAAAGGTAATTTTATATAAAAATGTTTAGTGTTTTTTGTAATAAGTTTGGACAACCGGTTCCCAAGTTATCATGAAATCAGTAGAGCTCCTTCTTCAAAAATTCCAAATTTTAGAAAAAAAAATTAAAACAAAATTATGTATCCATAGAATTTAAAATTTCGACTGTTTTTGTAGTTAGGCGACTATAACACGTCAAGAAAATATCGAGCCATAACCGCCAAAAAAGCTCAAGCGACATGCTTTTCGAAAATCGTTTTTGGACGAAAATCGATTATTTACGATAAATCGGACTATCTGTCAAAGTTTCAAAGTCCTGCCATGTACCGTTACGGAGATACAGCAAAAGAAATTTTAGCTTAAGTGCATTTTCCCTTTAAATTTTTAATTTGTTTACATTTTTTTGTAACTGCAAAATGTCGCTTAAGCTAAAATTCTTTTTTGCAAATACAGCAAAACTAGTGTCAAAAACTGCAAGGATATCAATGAAACGGTTAAAGAACAGCTTGATAAAGATAATAATTACTAGTTTTAAAATAGTTTGATTAAATTAATTAATTTTTCATGGCATCAATAATATCTTAAAATATCTTAACCCTTACAAACATGCGTTGTCTTATAGGAAATTTATTAAAACTATTAACATTACATATAACAGTCCACTACAATCCTATGTAGCCAATATAAGGGCTCTACTTCGATTTAAACCAAGGTTAACTAAGAAATACTTCTCCTGTAAAATTTACTTTATGGCGCTTAAGCTTTTTTGGCGGTCATAGCACGATATAGTGGTACTCCTTACCTTGTCTTGTTGCATAGTGTACTCTAACTAGATATTTCCTTTTCACAAATATAATTAGCCATTAATTATTACATGATTTCAACCTTTGCAGACTCTTCGTTTTTCTGGAAATACTTCGCCATTTCGCCGTGTTTGGGAACAAGCCTCTTTGCGAACGCCACGTACGAATAAGTATGATTTAAGTGGTCGTGGCATACGTTGTTCGGCGTCCATGATTGCATCCGAGAGTAATGTCTTTAAAGATACATCCCCCGATTCAAAACAATGTATCAATATCAATTCCTCAGGTGCTAACACAAAAATACCTATGCGTGCACAAACGGAGAAGATAATAACTTGTCAGGGTCATGGCGTCAAGTCATGGGCCAATTCCTTTGAACATTTGCTACAAGAACCAGCAGCCTTAGCAACATTTGCAGAATTTTTAAAATTGGAATTTTCAGCGGAAAACATTTATTTTTGGACCAGCTGTGAACGATATCGCAATACAGAAAGTCTCAGCGATAGACAGGTTCAGGCTAAACAAATATATCAGAAATATTTAGCCAATGGCTGCCGAGAGCCTGTCAATTTGGACTCACAAAGTCGTAATTTAAGTGAGGAAATGTTAAAGAATTCCGAACGTAATCTTTTTGTTGCGGCACAGAAGCAGATATTTCATTTAATGAAATTTGATAGCTATCAAAGGTTTATACGTTCAGATTTATATAAGAATTGTGTGCAAGCTGAGGAAAAAGACCAACCTTTACCATATGGTGCTGAAGATTTGGATGCTCTGTTGAAAATAGATTTTTTACAAAATTCTTCTGCAAAGGTAAACTTATAAAGAAATTATTAGAAAATTTTATATAAAGAGCTACATATTTTATTTTTTAGTTAAAGAAATCGGCCAGCAACGCTGAAGATCGTCGACGCAAAATAGTCTTACCTTGGCATCGTAAAACACGTTGCAAGTCCCGTGATCGTGTTGATATTTTAAGTGATCAAAGCTGTAAGTCTAATAACGACCCTTGTGGTGGCAGTTCGCATGTTTTCAATAATCTCTTAGTATCTTCTGGTAAACTAAGCTTGCTCTCTTCCACTCTACCTGCTCAAACTAAGCCCCCCACAGAGAACTCTGATAGTCAAGTACAACAAGGCTTAAGATCCTCTCTACCCACTTCTCTGAAAGCTGTCGAAGCCGGTTGTTCTCTATGCAGGGTAAAATTTTGTGATGGCGCCACCACCATTGTACAGATCAAACCAAATGAGACTATACAACAACTGGTGGAACGTGTATTGGAAAAGCGAGCTCTTCACTATAAACTTTACGATGTGGTTATTAAAGGCCATTCCAAAGCTATTGATTTGCAAGCTTCTACCCAGGAACTGGCCGGCGAAGAAGTAGAAATCGAGCAGCGTGTTAGTTTTAAAATCTATTTGCCTGATCCTAAAGTAATTTCCGTCAAAAGTAAACCAAAGAAATATTTAAATGAAGTTGTAAAACCGATTTTGGAAAAGTATAGCTATGATTTGGAAACAGTCGATGTTTTCCGTCGTGATAATCATGAAAAAATCGATTTAAGTCAATTGGTGACAACGGTTGACGGTATGCGTCTGCAAATTGTTGTGCTTAAAAGTGTAGATTCAGGAAATTTAATAGATTATCAAAATGATAACATTTCCATGAAATGGATTAAATCCAAAGAACTGGCAAATGAAATCGTGGCGCGTAAGGCCAATGGTAATAGCTTTCGCAACAATTTGCTTAGCTCGCAAAATAATTTAGATGCAATCACCAATAGTATTTTTAATGATATTATACAAGATAAAGCTAAACCAGAACATAAACTGCAACCGGCAGATCAGTTTTCAATAAAGGTAAATATTTTATTAATTTAACCAACAAATTTCCAAAAAAAATAATAAGAATTTTAAACTACCATTAAATTAAAACTTTGGGTCATTATGCCTTATTATAAGTGTAATTTAATAAAATTTCAACCGTAAGTCGGCATGGGAAGGCGTCCTCCCCGGTGGAGTGACATTTTTGTAGAGTAATTTTTGCATCAACTTTTTGATGGGTGAGCGGCAGAAGCCAATTTGTGGTATTGAATGGCCCTTCTTCCAGTTGTTTTTGGCTTGTTTCCGGTATTCCCCAAGGGTCTGTTTTAGGACCGTTACTGTTTCATATACCCTTCACCAAAAATGTTATGGGCATTCAGTAAAAAGAAAAAACAAAATTCGACAACAAAATTATCTTTAAGCCTAGCGAACATTGTTTCGAAATCCGCCTATTAGTTTCAAAGATATCGTAAAAGTTTGAGCCGAAAAATTAAAAATTTCATAAACAATTTTAAAATTTTTGTGTTTAAAGTTCATAAAAAATAAAAAAATACAGTGAAACTTCGATATAACGAACTTCGTTATAACGAAAAACTCAATATAACGTATGTTTTATTCAGTCCCTTGAGAAAACCTCTTTATTGCAAAGTTTTTCATACAAAAATACACTATAGCTATAACGAACAAATTCTGAGCAAAAAAGCCTCTATATAGCGAAATATTCATTCAAATGCCCTAATATAACGAAATCAAAATAAACCCTAAATGGTAAAGTCCCGTTATAAAAACAGCGAAGTCTAAATGTATTTACAAGCGCATTTGTAAAGCCTCTATACAACGAAGTACTACAAAAGCCTCTATTCAACGAAGTAAGAATGGAATTTAAAGCAAAGAAAACTATAGTTATAACGAATTTTTTTCATATTTCTTCAAATTTGGTTATATCAAGGGTTTGCTGATTATATTTATAGCGAAGCAGTATCTATAACGAAGTATTTTCGGATCACCTTGGAATCATAATATCGAAGTTTCACTGCACATCAACGTTGCAATATTTTTGTCCAGTATCATGTAGCAATTTAGCGATATTTAGCGAACTATGCAAAATAGTGAGCTTAGATTTTGCACCAATATTAGTTTTGCCAGAGGCATCATTCGTATCAAACTCGTTAGTTGGTTTTTTTTTGATGATTTGGAATTTCTCCGTGCCTCCTTGCTATACAAGGGATGGGAGGTTTACTTGGCTGAACCTTAGGTTATAACGCCATCAACAATTTCTAAAAGGAGTCTCTTCCAAGACAATTCCAAGCGACGTATACCGTCGTAAACGAAGCCGGAACTCCCAAAATCCACTCCATGCTTCTTCGCTATTGAGTTTTTGTTTGGTTCTCCAACCAATTATCAATATATATTTATTTTTGTTCAAAAGTGGGGTTTTGTTTGGTTCTCCAACCAGTTATCAATATTTCTCTTTATAATAGTTTTTTTGCATGTGGTTAATGGAAACCAACGGGATACTGCACGGTTTACCGTTAACCGACGCCAACCACTAATCACATGCGGTGTGAGACGCAAAACGACAGTGGCCTGGTTGCATTTACGATGTAATTGCCAACGACGCGTGATGTTGACTCGCCCATAGCTGTTTTACGAATGGTTGGTTTTATATGTTGTAACACATAGGCCAAATTTAATCTCGTTTGGTGCGGGAACTTTTTTGACAAGAGCATAAAAGTACGATGACGTTTCTTTATATTTTTTTATGGCCGTTTTGCTAGGGCATGTAAAATTTGATATTTGCAAAAATAGTAAAAAAGTTATACCCCTAGTGTACATATGTATGTATATCGTTCGTTACCATAATATAGAAAGATCCTAACTCATTATTTTTTTTTTTATCGAGTTTTGTGCATATTTCGATACATTAGAGGTTCATCTATCAAAATATGGAAAAAGACTGGATTTCAAAAAAAAATAATGAGTTAGGGACTTTCTATATTAACGTAACGATATATGTACATATGTATATATGTATGTTTGTAGTCATTCCGTTTGTAATTAACCACAATATTCATTTGCTATCCCATATAGTATATACATATATTCTCGATCCTTATAGATGGGTAGTCGAATTAATGATGTCATGAGGTAAAATTGATTTCCCGAAGCCCCCAGACTTCGGATTTGGATTGGTTGGTCAGGATTTGTCTCAATAGATTGGTATTGAAAATCATCAAAATACTCACATGGCATGATATTTGAATCCATGGTGAAGAGTATATGAGATTTCATTTGATTTGAAGATATAAGATTTGGCCGAATGTGGCACTTTTAGATGTTTTATATGTTAACGACCTTCCCGATATTCTGGAGACGAGTGTGTGTCGGTCATTTCTTTTGTTTCTTATGTTGATTCCTTGGAACATAATGAAAATTCTTCTTATAAATCTACTCAAGAATAAAGCTTTCTGATTTCTTGTTTTTGTTGTTTTGATAAGTTTGTGCACCTGACTCCAGTTTATCTCTTTCTAACCATCATATTGAATTTGTTAGTGATAATAGATGCATAATTAGGTGTATAATTATTGATAATCAGTTAAATTTCGACCCCAATATTGGATCCATATCTAGGAGGGCTTCGTTTGTTTTGCGAAGAAGTTATTCCACGAATATATTTATATGTCAGTCTTTTAGTTTTATATAGTTTGGAAGTTTTTTTCGGGGACTATCTTGATGAAGCTGAGACGAGTTGTTAATTCTATTGTCAGATACGTCTACAGTATGCGAAGTAGAGGGCTGCAAAGTGTACACAAAAGTATTCGTAGAATGTACTCGTATGAATTTCGTGTGTGCATAGATGTATGTTCTTATGTATATACTTATGTATACATGCATGTATATGTGTGTGTACATATATAGCCACGACCAAATATACATATATACACACATATATACAAAAAAAACATACATGCCCTGATGCTAAATGTACAACTAGTTACGTTTTGGGACAGTCATTATACTAGTTGTAACATTACTAGTGAACAAAGGACTGTCAGCTTACTTGTTGTAATGAGGCTAGTAGCGATACTAGTCAAACAACAACGTTTTGGAGCAGTCATACAACTAGTTGTAATGAAACTAGTAATTTAAATTATTTGTTAAAAATTTACATATTTTCAGGTGCAAATTCATAAAAAAAACTTTAGCTCTAAATATAATAAGTAGAAAGTGGCTCAGTGGATAAAGTACATGCCTTGAAAGATAAGAACTGTGTGTTCATACCATGGTTGAGCCAAATGTTTTTTAATATTTGAACAACTATAAATAAAGAAACTAGTAAGCGCACTAGTCTATAATAATTAGTATTTCAACTAGCATATAACTATGTACAAATGAACTAGTTGGGCTCCTATGACAACCTAATGTTAAAATCGATAGTTCGATATATGGAAAAAGGACAGTTAGGCAACTAGTCAGAATAAAAAAGCAACTAGTATATTTCTAACCACATACTAGTCATTTTGTCTGCAGGGTGCATACACACACAAACATACATACGAGTACTTTCGAATATATTCGTGTAGCCCTCTAATGCGAAGGCGTGAACATGTGGCTAAATTCTTGGATTGGTAATTTTAGGATTTTGTTAAATTCCCAAATTTGTTTTACTTTTAAATGACACTTAACGATGGTACTGTTGTTACCCAACTTTATAGTCGATTTAGTTCTTCCCGTTCCACTACAAATAAACAGATAATGTTTTGTTAGATATTTTCTGGTGTGGATCGCTCGTTGGTGGAATTCCCTACCAGTTGAATAGAGTTCCCGGAATTCCGAGAAGATTGAAAATCGACTGCTCGGGAAATGAAAAAGACCGGTCAAAGAAAAGCTTTTCCTAGGACCTCAAAACGTCAAGATCGACAGTCGGGGCGAAACCAACAAAGTTAAAAATAAAACAAAGAAAAAAGATATTACGATAGGTATTCGTTATTTTCTTTTTAATTATAAAATTTTAGTCTAAAATTAATTTCCTGTGCATATCATATATTCTATGAAAAAAGTAAATGCGAAAGTTTTTCTTTTCGTGAAATATAGAGCATGGATTATATTTAGAGTATGGATTGTAAGCGATTATATTTAGAGTATGGATTGTAAGCGAACACTGTTACTTACATCAACTTTCTTTTAATTGTCAGTCAGAAGAGTGCGGTTCGGAAGCATCCTCAATTTTTGGTACGATAAGCAACAAAAAAGATTCCCACGTCTTGTCAATGATTCGACTGAAAAATAAATACTATGCTGCCAATAATCAATATTCCACCGAAGCTAACATGTCTTCAAATAGTTCTCAAACATCAAACGAGTTTAATAGGCCAATTATAGCCAAATTGAAGGCAGGTGTAAAATTACAAGTTACGGAAAGAGTTGCCGAAAAACAAGGTTTGTAGCATATGAAAAAACAAGATAATAAATAATATTTTAAGCTTTCTTCTAATTTTTTTTATAGATGAGCTACTAATGAGTTTAAAAACACGTTTGGATAATCAAACCTCGATAGAAACGTATGAGAATGTAAATGACCAAATAACGGCAGTGAACTTGCGTCGCGTAAAAGCTAGTTTGAGTCCGGTTAATAAAACCAGCCCTATAAACGAACGTCCCTTAAGCCTGGAAAGACCTCAGCCTTTAACTAGACATTCTTTAAATAATAAAATGCAATTGAATAGAAATTCTAACGAAACAGCAAATCAAAATGAAAGTGATACTACAACAAATGCAGCTAATAAAGGACCACCACCTTTACCACCAAAGCCAAAGGTTCTACCAAGTAAACCCCCTAACTGGGGTTTTAATATTTCTGACCAAACAACAATACAATAGATTAATATTTTATTCTTTTATGTTTGTAGTTTATAAGCAATTTTGACCAAATATGTATGTAATCGTTATATATTGTATATAAATTTTTTTTCGTAAATTTTTCTATAAATATATCAAAAGTATTTAATACTTTTTTATTAATTTATTTTTATTACTTATGTTTAAGTGAAATTTATTTGCTGGTGTTTGAGCATTGTCTATATGCAACATTTCATTGGTGCTTTACCAAATCATCAGTAGACTTCAAACACAATTTTGAACAGTTACAAACCCTTTATTTACAAACCATTTGAGAAATTTACAAATAAATGATTTTCAAAAATAAGCATATCAGGTTTGGAACTTATACAAAACCCAGCAAATAATTTTTTATTCGATATGAATCTATTTTATTTTTCTACACCTTTATAATGACAATATGTCGAATAATAAATTTCTTAAAGGTTTATTACTTATGTGTAATTATGTTCCCCGTGGAAAATCAACCGAGTTAATTTTAAATCGTGTGGTTTCTCACATGCCGACAGTGAAATTCCTTTCTGATCAAAACTACAACCTTTCTAATCAGATCGATCCGCCAAAATATACTGTGTTCTAGAGATATTATTATGGGTATATCAAATGTTTCCACTATATACACCAGTACATATATTTTACCTTAAATCGAAAGCAGTAGGTCCGATTTCGATGACCGAAACACTATAAGATGCATAATAAAATTGTCTTCCAACTATCATGATATGATTGGATAAAACACTCAGAGGTTTCTTAGTTACTCACAAATTACATAGTATCGGAAAATAATGTTTTTTTTATGAAAAATTTTAGTTTTTATGGAACGAAGATCCATATGGCACGTTATGCACATCAGTGCCTTTAATAGCGAATATCAATGTACTGGGGGATAAAAATGTTAGTGGCTCGTTACCGTGTTAGCTTAAGGCTAATAGTATCCCGATCCCTGTATTTTCGAGATTTAACGAATCCCGGAATTTTCGGGATGTCTGTCGAAAGAGTTCTTTCTTTCGTTTAAAACAAAAATAAATTCCAATTTTTTTTTTCTTTCAAATGTAATAGCACGCAAGAAAGAATTCTTTCGACATCGTGAAATTGTCAGCTAATGTCACCTTTCAAACAAAATATTATTTGAAATGCCATTTTGCCTTTTCACAATGTACGATTAAAAGTTAAGTGAACTTTAACGGCAAGTTCGGCATACAAAACTTGCTGTTAAAGTCCACGTTAACTTTTAATCGTGCATTGTGAAATTGGCCGTAATAAATAAACTGAACCAAAATTAAATTTGAGAAAACAAAAAAAAACATCGGATTGGAGTCTAAAATTTATCGTTTGTAAATTACAAACTGTGCCACAAAATTTTATATGTCAACAAAAGGTCTCGGAAAATAAATAAAATTTATTGATAATACAATTCTTAAAATGCAAATTTTCAAGAAGTTCAGATGATTATATTAAAAAATAAATGAAGAAGAAACATCTGACGATGTGTATTATGTAGTACCAAGGTGGATTTATACAGGTAATATTATAAGCACAGCTGTTCTACTTTTTTTCCGCAAATTAGATGCTGGTATGTAAAAATTTTTATACGTTGACATAGGGGCTGAGATGTCAAATGTTATTGTAATGTTGTAGTTGTTTTAGAATCAACACCACCTGATAAAATTAATTCACCTTGATGTAGTACCTCCTCAGATGTACATGTCATGTCATGCCGCCATTTTATTTGTTGTTTGAGGTTCTAATCGATTTTCTACAAATTTCGATATTTAGTGCTAGGAACACAACTATGACGAACGACGAATTTTTGGTCGCGAATATTCGTCGCCAAAAATAAAACATATTTGTGTATATGAAAATACACACAGTAACGGCGCCGGACGAAATCGCCATACGCGGCGAACTCTGAATAGATTTGTTTCTATTTCTTACACCCCGTCTACACGAGACATAAGTTTGGAAATTTGTGTGTTAGCAATTGTCAAAATTCTGTCCTAACACAAGAAATTAACGTGTGGACCGAATGTGTTTGTGTCCTAACACATGTTTGGAAATCAATGTTAAAACATAAGCCCGAGGAAATATGTTAGAACACAAGCTGTCAAATTTAATATGTATGTTTTTTATAATTTGTTTGATTTTATGGAAACAAATAATAAATAAAGTTAATAAATAAATGTTTTTGATGTTTTTTTGCACATTATTTATGTTCATATTCATAAAATTTAAAAAAACGGAAAATAATGGAGAGAAATCTATAAAAAAAAATTACAAAATGCCGTGCAAATTTACTATACGAATATATAAAATTTGTGTCCAAACAACAGTACGGTTACGCCCTCCTTAACATAAGTTTGAACACATGCATTTTTTGTGACGTCATTCTGCCGACGTTATTTCTTGTATTAAGAAATATCAAATGTCTCGTGAAGACGAGGGGTTACGCCGGCGAACGACGAACAAATCACTACCAAGTGACCATGTTTGGTTTTAGTTTTCAACTGTTTTAGTCAACAACGTTACTTTTTACTTTAATTATTGTTTAATTTTATTTTACAGCATATGAAATAAATATGGATAATAATAAACTATAAAAATTGGTGTTAATTGTGTGTTTAATAATGTTTAACTTTTCAAGTATGTATTATTTTTAGCGGTGTTTGCAAGAGGGCTACTCTTAGCATGTCCTATCATTTTTAGGTAAATAAAACGTAAGAAACTTCGTTACCACGCGGTGTCCCATGGTACCATGTGTTCTCTTTTTTATAATTCTTGCAAAAATTTGACTCCGAAACATGCTGATTCAAAAACGGAGATTTGAACATACGCAAGGCGAATTCACTACTGGTGAACTTATAAGCACATCTGCAAGATAGATCAACACCAGGTAGTCGCAAGAGAATTCGCCGTGGAGAATTTACATTTGGGCTGTCAAAAAAGCTGATACATTAATACTGCTGACAGGCCAAATGTGTAAACATTTACGTAAACAGCAGTGCTCTTGCGGCCACCTAGTATGAATTCGCCTTGCACATCTGTTAACTTTTTTTAGCATTTTCTACATGGTCGGATGTCAAAATACACTATTTGCTTTGTGAGTTTGAGTACGAAATAGCGGCAATGCAATTTTATCGTTCACAAAGCAAATAGCATTGTCAATAAAATAATGATAACTCGCGTAACACATATGAGTACTGTGAATTCTACTTACGTGAGCGAGAATATTTTTCTCTGGTTTTGTGAATAATTTTTTTATGTTTTGCACGTTAAAACTAACAACTTTTTTTCCGTGTAGAAATAAATGCAAAAATACGAACCTGAAATTCAGGCACTCACTGAAATTCAGCTTTGGAGTTTTCTACACGGAAAAATAGCCGTGTAGAATTCTATACATAATTTTGCTTGCATAAACACAAATTTATATATTTTTTAATTTACAACACACAAAAACAGTAAAAATTAATTACAAGCATGAAAAATTAGAAATGTCACAAATTCCGTGACCAATACTCAACACTTTAAATTTTATACAAAAACTGAAACGTGGAGAAGCACCAGAATATTTAACGGAACAAATAGTATATGTCATAGAAGCACAACCATACCAGCTAAGAAATATGAACAACTTTAGAATTGAAAGAATACATTCAACTGCAATGCAACGAAATCTTTATTACAAAGGCTTTTTACTTTACAACACCTTACCAAATTATATTAAAAATGAAAGTAACCAAAATCTATTTAAAAAACAAATCTCCTATTTTGTAAAGTATAATTTATATTAGAGTAAAACAAACTAATACCAAATTCAAATTTAAATTATTGTATGTCTCTGAAAAGTATTACTAATCCTAATAAAATTTTTAATTCAAATAAAAAAAACAATTGTCTGAAGATTAATTTTTGTTTCAGTTGACGGAAAAAATTCTCCACTTATGGTTATAACACGCCTGTAATAGATAATAAATCCAAAAATTCTGTTTACTTTTCTTTTGGAACTGCGGAACGGAAATTTCTTTAAGAAATTTACAAACCTGAATTTCAGTTTTCAAGTTAGGTGGAGACGTAGAGTTATTGTTGTCGATTGAAGGCAATACAAAAGCAATGAATTTATCAAGGTAGATCATACATTAACACTGCTGACAGCCCAAATGTAAATTTAAGAATGTGTGCGTCACACAGCCAATAGATTTTGACACATGTCTGGGATTTTTCTATCAACAACGGGCATGTGTTAGTAAATTTGAGAGAGCTTATGAATGTGTGCGACTCACAGATAATGGATTTGACATTTTTCTGGGGTATTTCTACCAACCAAATACATGTGTTTTTTGGTGTTGTATTTGTTTTAGTTATGGTGGTACCTGTAATGAATATGCCTTGGGTGAACCGAAGCAAATTAACAAATTTACCAAGGCGAATTCATACCAGGTGGCTGCAAGAGCCCAGCTGTTTACGAAAATGTTTATACACATTTATGTGTTGTTTCCACAATGCAAACAAGCACTGCTTGTCTAAAATTTATATGAAAAGCACTCAGTTTTTTGAGTGATTTCCATACAAATTTTAGACAAGCAGTGCTTGTTTGCATTGTGGAAACAGCACATTAAGCTGTCAACGGTGTAATGTATCAGCTTCCAATAACTAGATCTATGTATCTCTACAACAAAAATGCCATAATCGTGAAGATGTCAAACAAACTCCAAATATAAAAATTTTGTTTGTTTTTTATATGAAGTCTGACATCTTTACGGTAAGCAAAAAAACAGCTGTGGAGTTGCATTGACCTGATTATTGGATCATGGGCAGTTCCTTGAACAATCAGCTGTGCTGGTAAGGCCACCTGTTATGAAGTCAACTTGGTTCAAAACAAGGCGAATTAATTTTACAGGTGGTGGTAATAATATAACATAGACATCAAGTATCAGAAACGCCGTAAAAGAGTAATCAGGGTATCGGTTTCAAAGTTGATGCAATGTTTAGCCACTTCGCATACATACCCAATATAAATACCGCAGCAGAACTGTTCACAAATTTTGTATTGATACGTTTTGGAAGTCAGCCGTACTTTTAACAACTGTGATTACAATTCATATGCCTAAAATAAATACCTTCTCTTGTTTATTGCAACATAAAAGTATCTATATCAAGGCGAATTCATACTAGGTGGCCGCAAGAGCTGCTTGCGTACATGTTTACACATTTGGCCTGTCAGCAGTGTTAATGTATCAGCTTTTTTGACAGCCCAAATGTAAATTCTCCACGGCGAATTCTATTGCGACTACGTGGTGTTGATCTACCTTGGTCTATGCCTTCCCAAGGCGAATTCAGTACCAGGTAGCCTTATCATCACAGATGATCATCAGCTGATTACACCCCATCAGTCAAACTCTATATAAAAAAGAGAAAAACCATGGTAGAATAATATACAAGGTAGCCCTTGTTTTTTATTTGCTTTTTTCATGGTACGAACTTTCAAATCTTGTGTATATGTGAAATAACTACGTTGCACACACAATACCACACGTATGTTTGCGACTTATGTTATACAAACACACACATACCCTCTCTATTAATGTTTAACATTTCGTACCCCAAATGTACATTAGTATTAGTTATGCGGCTACCTGTTATATTATTCTACCATGAGAAAAACTGTAACCCGAACTGTCAACGTACAAATAAAAATAGCTCTACACCTACTTTGTATGTGTGTTGTTTTAATGATATGGCCACTTGATATTAGTTCGCTTTGTACCTTGCTAATCATTTAGGGCACTGCTACACGTTCAATATATATTGACCGCAATCCAGTATCACGGTATTTATTGAACGTGTAGCATGCAGTATTGATGGATCGCGATCCATATCCCAGAATAGCCTAATATTCTGAAATCTAGATTCCGGATCGTGGAGATCACGCGATAAATATTGAACGTGTAGCATACTTCGGGATATCAATCGCGATACGGTGGTAAGTAAAAAGTACAAAAATAAATAAAATCAAAGAAATAAAAATATTAGCGATATACAGTACATAAAATTAAACAAATAAAAAAGTAAAACATTTTACTAAATTTTGGCATATTTTGTGGCTGTAATGTGTAATGGTACAATATAGTGAAATTGGGTAGATTTGTGGGTGTGTGTAATTTCACCGCGGAATTTTTTAATCAACGACCCATACAGAGCAAAAATAATGTAAATATTGAACATGTAGCATACCCGCACGATCCATCAATCCATTAAAAAGGATCTCGATCCAAATATCACAATATATATTGAACGTGTAGCAGTGCCCTTACCGTACGTCTATACCTGATATATTTTTATTATAACAAATAACAAAACGTCGTCAGAGCCGTTGTCAAATTTTTGTTAGTGCAAGCATACGTGCGAACACGTTGTGGTTTTTTTGTTATGATAAATCACAATTTGTTTGTCGTCGTGAAGAAAGTTTGTCACTATTCATGCATTATTTCACTAATATTTTCATTAAACTGCTTTTTTTTATTTTTTATTTATTTATTTATTTATTTATTTTATTTTCGATGTCCCATACACAAGACTTTAAGTCTCATATTACAGTATGGAACTCAGTACAAGTACATACAAAAATACATTTGAACATACAATAAAATATAATTATAGGTAATACTGCAATATCATGAAAATCGTCCATACATGTCGTTGTTTTAAAATTGCAAAATTTTTAATTTAAAGTTTAAAATCAAAATGTATGGAAAACCTCCACGACACCACAAAGCGATCAATATGACATTCAGTTTGAAATGGCTCAATACATAAGTAATAAAATAATAAAAACATATACATATATGAAAATAAAATTATCCTCTTAGTTGAACAAAATTAACTTGAAAATTGACAGATAATATTTTTTTTGAATTTTTGTGCGTTACTAATGACTTGAGAGCTGTGTGGAATATCGTTCCAGAGACTTATTGCATGAATAAAAAATTGGTATTTAGATATCTGACTGTTATATCTAAAACAGATTAATCTTTTGCCTCTATTAAGAGTTGAAAAGTTCAATCGCGCAAAAAGATGATCGGGTTGACACGTGTATATTATTTTGTGCATTAGTATTAAAATCCTTACCTTCAAATAGTCATCAAGACACATACCATAAAGTTTGTTTACGTGCAAAGAAACATGATCATATCGTCTCAAACCATATACGTAGCGAACTATATTATTAAAAGTCACATTAAGTTTTCTTTTGCTAATACTATCACAACTGGCAAAAAGTTCACATCCGTAAAGTAAAATTGGCATTAAATATGTTTTAGCGAGAAGTATTCGAATATTTATAGGAGTGCAATGATGACTTTGCCAAAGATTTCTTAACATAGAAAACACACGACCACAGGCGAAATTAATATGGTTAGACCAAGTGAGGGTGCTGTTAAAGTAAATTCCTAGATTTTTAGCAACGTTTACAATCTCAATGGTTTGACCATTTAAGATTAAGATAGGGTTATTATCAAGTTTCAATAATTTCTTCTTAATAATCAAACATTTAGATTTAGTGGGATTTATCCCCAGGCCATTAGCGGTAGCCCATTCAAATATTTATTTAATTAAATCATTCATATTTTTCTTTAATCGTATATTTTTTTGTAAAAATGTAAAAATTTTAGTTTTTCAAAATAAATTAAAACGTCAAACAGTTTGTTTGCGTTTTTTATCAAGACAAATTTGTCTGAGCTTGAGCTCTGACAAAATTGTCAAGACACTGCAATAACACTAATAAATGCAGTCTATAGGTGATAAATTTTTATCTTGATAACGATTTGACATTTATCATGTTAAAAATTTATCAGGTATACTCACTCTTAAAAACACACGATTTAAAAACAATTGACAGCTACAGCCAACGCGGCGAAATAGTCATATGTGCTTTCAACACGACCTGTGTTATTGGATCAGGGTTCAAAATAAAAAAACGCGCGCCATATTTTTTATCAACGCCAGCCACAAAGTACAAAAATTTCCTTTTTACAAAATAACTAAAAAATGGAAACACCAAAACGAGTTTTACGTAATTTACACCTAGCTAATGTGCAAGAGGCTGACACTCCGCTTAAAGTACCAGCATCACCACTTCTTAAAAGCTTGGGTTATGGTACTGGTGTAAATGTTTATTATTTGGAACGATCTCCACGTCCTTCAGGACAATTCCGTTCTCCTTGGGCTATTAAAAGAGTATCAAAGCGGATTAGGGTTTCAAACAATGAAGTTTCCAAAGTTTTCAATGAAAGAATAGTCAAAGAGGCTGAAATTTTACGACAATTAAAACACCCTAATATTGTTGGCTTTAGAGCAATAACACAGGAGAAGGACGGTATTGACACACTGGCTTTGGAATGCTGTACTTCATCGCTAGGTTTGTTGTTAGAAAATCGTTTCGAGGAAGATCGTGGTGCTCTGCCGGCTCATCACATTAAGAAAATAATGGTTGATATTTCTAATGCTTTGAATTATCTACATACAGAAGCTAAAATATTACATGGAGATTTAAAGTCCCACAATGTTTTGGTAAAGGGTGATTTTGAGATTTGTAAACTTTGTGATTTCGGTGTAAGTTTACCACTTAACGAAGAAGGAATCGTGGATTTCAAAAGTAATCCCCAGCTACAATATGTTGGAACAAATGTCTGGTGTGCTCCAGAGGTCATAAGAGAGGATGATGTTATTGATAGTAAAGCTGAAATATTCAGTTTTGGCCTTGTTGTATATGAAACTATAGCCTTGGTTCCGCCACATACTTTAAATTTGAATGACTCTGAAGAGAGTTCAGAAGACGAAGAAAATAAATCTCTTAACGACAGTAATGTGTCACAGAAGCCAGGAAACTTTACACTAGTGGAATTGGCGTATGGCACTAGACCGCCATTACCACAAGCATTTGATCTGGATGATGATTATAATGTTGTAGTAGAACTATTTTATTTGTGTACGAACTCTTGCCCAGATGACAGGCCATCAGCAAAGGTCATTTATGATTCTTTAACAAAGGCGAGAGATTCCAAATAATTTTATGGTGTTAAAAAATATTTCAAATGTCTTCTTATTATTATATGATTTTATCTGAATCAAACTCCTTTTGCATTTAACATTTAATTAAATAAATCATGATGAAAAAATACATATTTTATATTTTTTCCTATTACTGACTTGTTTTCGAACGGTAATTTTCCAATTAGTGTTACGATGTTATGAACATGTAATATAAGTAGTGTCTCTATACAAGACAAAAATATATCGGCCCTGCTCCGCAAATCGACCCTATTTGAAGCTAATAATGGTTCTGCGTTCGTTTTTAAAATCATATAAAATAATTTTCTTCGAGATATGATATTTGATGCTCTATATAATAAGCTCTGGGCCCGTTTCTCAAAACTACAAGTAAAATACACACTTTTCAGTGAAAACTATTAACAATTTTCAGTTATTGAACAGAGGTATAGAAAAATTTAAAAGATTTTCTATTATTATCTAGTTAGTTTTCTAAAATCCCGATATTTCAAATCGGCTCGATTTGCTGAACAGGGCCGATGTTTTCTTTTAAATCAATTGATATTTTTATTATTTTTTAAAATTCGTTGATACTGAAATAAAAAAAATTAGAACATACCCTTACTTTGTTTAAAGGCAGCACCCGCCTTGCGATTATGATTAGCTCTTGATGACTTAGTCGCCTCCTTCTTTTGTCGATTACGTAAAACTTCTTTTTCCTGCCCTTGACCTTTGCTACGACCCACCAGGTCTTGTGATTGCTGATGTGGCACAAAGTTTGCTTTTTTTGTCCATTTTGCTTGGCGTCTGGCCTCATACCGTGCTCGCACATCTTCAGGATTTTCGCAGAAATTTGCATTTTTATTGCGT
Organism: Panzeria rudis; assembly: GCA_956483635.1. Classification (NCBI taxonomy): domain Eukaryota; kingdom Metazoa; phylum Arthropoda; class Insecta; order Diptera; family Tachinidae; genus Panzeria; species Panzeria rudis. The sequence goes on from OY101447.1 coordinate 10,307,097, forward strand.
TGATTATCCGTTTGTTGACTTGGCGATTCCTCTTCACTTTCAGTATCCTCTTCTGACACATCGGCTACATTGGCCAATACTTTTTTCAGATCTTTCGATTTAACTACACGTGTTTCACTTTCCAATAGAGCTTCATAACTATCATCATATTCGTCGTTGTATTCATCATCTTCTGAATCTCTCTCACTAACCATCGAATACTCTTGGTAACGATGCTTAATTGCGGCCAAATCTCTTTTATCGTCCAATAGTTGTGTAGCATTTTGATGTGCGTTTGGAAAACCTTTACCCTGTTTTATAATACACTGGGGATTGTCTTGTGTCATAACATCGTATTTATCACCATCATAAATATTAAAGTGTTTGACACCAGTCTGTTCATAAATCTTATCTTGAGGGTCAGGTGGTATATAGACTTCATTTTGATCTGCGTGTGCTAGATCGGGGGGCAAATTACCTTCAAGAACAGCTGAAATTGCCTCTTCAGTCGAGTCATAACGTGATATAAGTCGCCTTACAAAACCCGTGCCCAAATGTGGTAAGCAATCTAAGACCATGGCCACTTCTAACTCTAAATCGCGTCCGGAAGTTGCTTCGTTTTTACTTTCTGCTGGCGTATCTTTCACGTGTACTTTTGGCGCTTGCAGACTAAAAACATTATTCGAGTTCGTTGTACCTTGATTTGCTATTAAATTCTGTAAATTATTTATAGTCTCTTTAGCGGAAGTTTCAGTTTCTTTTTGATAGCCTTGCACAACAAAGTGTGCTTTAAAAGTGTCTCTGAAGTTATTTGAAAAAAAATTGTTGCGTTTTTATGTAAATATTTTTAAATATATAAGCTTACAAATCTCCACAAGCCTGTTTCAAAATCTCCATATCCAGAGCGACAGAAAAGTGACGTTCATAGTCTATCACAAAAGTTTGCTCAGACAGACACTCAGTTAATAAACCAATAAACTCCTCTGCGGGTAATACACTTGCTTTGCTGGAAGCAAAAATAAATTTAACATAGAAATTAAAAAAAAAATGTAGTAGCTTTTTATAATCTTACGGTTTTATTAACACAGCCTCTACATAAGAATAGGAAACACTTCGAAATGCCTGCAAAAACTGCAAACGGGCCTGGTTGAGCCACGTTAAACTTTTAGCAGACTCATTAATCAGATAAATATTTTTATACAAAAAAGGCAAAGTACTATCATAAAAATTTGCTATGCTTTGACACAACTTTATTTCGCTACATAACGTTCTAACACCTGGGCAAACGTTCAGAAGAACACTTAAGGTGAACGCACAATCCAAAGTATACAGCGCAACATCGTCAAAAGGTGTTTCAAAGTTATCATCAAGCAAACCACCTCCAGCTCCTTCAAACCCTTCATTCTCCGTTTGTGTCTGAATGGAACGAAAAGCTGCTCGAAAGAAGTTTAATGCAGTGATTAAATCCTTTTTATAACTTGGTTCAATGTTCAAAAGTGTTTCAAATATTCTATGTAATATAGCCGTATTATCGGAATTAGCATTTCCCACAGCTACCAAAAGGTCAAACAGCATGGGAACTGAAATAAGATAATTTTTATAGATAAGATCACGCATATCCTCTTTTTTTATCCATGAATCACAAGATTCTTTAGGCGTCAATAGACGGCAAATAATGCGCAATGCCAAATTGAACAAACTTCCATAAAGCTGTTGCACATAGTCGCTTGGAGTTTCTCTACATAGGATGTTTATATAAAATGGCGTAGCTTTTTGAAGAAATGAAACTACACATCCCAAAGCTGATTTCTGAAACACCATATAGGACCAAAATCTAAAGAAAACATTTGTTTATAGAAAAAATTAAATTGAAAAGCTACGAATTCCATAAAACAATTTTGCTTCACTCTTGTTACATACTCGTAATGCTTTAAGCTCAACAAAAATTCTAAATCATTTTTGAAAGTTTCGGCTTCATGTTGCCATTCCTCTAAGGCGGCGCCAGTTTTATAATGCCCTCCAGATACAACCAAGCTAGTGTAGTTCGAAAATATTGAGCGGGGTGCCCAGTACTTGTCCTATAACCCAAATTCAGTTTAATTTTTTTACTTTTGTTTGTTGTTATTGGAATTCATCTCGATTTTAAAATGAAACTTACCAATGCACATATTTTTCTTTTTACTCCATCATTGGCTACAATACTAAAATAAAGTTCCTTTAGAGATTTGTTTTCAGGATTCTGCAAAGAAATTGAAGTTTTTATTCGAGAAAAAAGATTAATATTGAGTAAATAAAACATTGGCATTACCTTGTATGCTATCGGTATATTTCCTGGCATATTGTTGTTACTTGAAATTGTGTTTTTTATAACAGAAAAGTTAATTTTTCAATTCTAATCGCGAAAGTGTATTTTGTGGCGAAAGTCTCCAAAAAACGACACCCTCCCAAGGCGAATCCGTATCAGGTAATCTTGACAGCACAGCTGTATTTTAATTGCCTATTAAGCGTAGTATGCAGTTCTCACTGAAATTCAGGTTTGGAGTTTTGCATTTATTTCTACACGGAAAAATAATCGTGTAGAATTTTATACAGAATTTTGTTTGCACACACACAAATTTATATATTTTTTAATTTACAACACACAAAAACACTAAAAATTAATTACAATGTACGAAAAACTAGAAATGTCAAAAATTCCGTGACCAAATAATTGTCTGAACATTAATTTTTGTTTCAGTTGACGGAAAATTTTCTCCACTTATTGTTATAACATGCCTGTAATAGACAATAAATGCCAAAATTCCGTGTACTTTTCTTTTGGAACTGCGTACTAGTAAACGGAAATTTCTTTAAGAAATTTACCAACCTGAATTTCAGTTTGTTTTTTTTACACATACTTCTTATGGCAGCCTGAATATCATTTAGAGCTGCATACTACGCTTTAAGTGCCATGGCGACTTATCAAACTGTTTGATCAAACTCATGTATGTGTTGGTTGTGAGTTTGACGAAAAATCAAACCCAAGGCAAATTCATACTAGGTGGCTGCAAGAGCCCAGCTGTTTACGTATATGTTAACACATTTGGCCTGCCAGCAGTGTTAATGTATCAGCTTTTCTGACAGCCCAAATGTAAATTCTACACGGCGAATTCTCTTGCGACTACCTGGTGTCGATCTACCTTGAAACAAACCAATTTAGATTTTTTCGTCAAACCATACGCGTGTTTTTTACTAACACAATGATAAAAAAGTGAGTGAAGCACCATTCGATGCGAGTTTGATAAGTCGCCGGCCCGTTTGAGACGATAACACATGTTACCATGATCCAATAATACAGGTCGTGCTGAAAACACATATGACTATTTCGCCGCGTTGGCTGTATCTCTCAATTGTTTTTAAATCGTGTGTTTTTAAATGATTAGCAAGGTATAGACACTTTTATGTGGTAATAAACAAGAGAAAGTATTTATTTAGGGCATATGAATTGTAATCACAGTTGTTAAAAGTACATTTTAAATAAATTTTCTTGTTTTTGACAGATACGGCCAACCAGTTGAATTGATATTGTGTTTGTTGTATTATTACCACCACCTGCAAAATTAATTCGCCTTGACATGCTACGTACATAAATTTTACGTAGTTTCCTTTTACACACACAAAGTTTACTTTGCAAAGTTTTAATTCAGCCGGTAGAAAGACAGAGAGATGAAGTATTCCTCTCTTTGTCTTTCTACCGGCTGAATTGAAACTTTGCAAAGAAAACTTTATGTGTGTAAAAGGGCACGTAGCAAACCGTATTAGTCCCCCTTATTCCGCAACTATTTGCCGGCGTCACGTCAAGACAATACCAAAAAATTGGCACATTTCTACTCGTCATTGACAACAATTTACTATTACTGACAGCCACTTACTATTCCCTAAAGCTAGTGCTAGACAGGTCAATATTTAGGCTTCAATATATGTGTTTGTGTGCGTTTGTTATGAAAATCAAAAGCATTTTGATATTCTTCAATATTTCCCCTACGTATATGTGTATAGATTTTTTGTAAACAAACGCACACAAACACATATATTGAAGCTGAATATTGATATGCTTAGCAGCCTCTTAAGGCATAGAAAACGAGAAGAGGCTGTTAATATGTAGTAGTAAATTTTTGTCGACAACGAGTAGACAAGTGCCAATTTTTTGATATTGTCTTGACGTGACGTCGACAGATAGTTACGGACTAAGGGGGAATACCAAGTGGCCGCATTATAGCAACAACATAAAAAGTTGTTATTTAGTTTTTTAACATAGATTTTGACACTTTGGTTTAGTCAGCTGATGATCATTTTTACTAATAGGGCCACCTGGTATCAATTCGCCTTGATACGTACATATATAGCGTGGTACAATTAATATGTTCTTTGAAAATAGTGTGCCAGTTCATGATCCAATAATCAGGTCAATGCAACTCGACAGCGTTTTTTGTTTACCATCGTAAAGATGTCAGGCTTCATATAAAAACAACATAAACCAAATTTGTTATATATGTATGGAATTTTTGTTGTAGAGAAGCATAGACCTAGTTATTGGATCATGTGCCAGTTATTGTATAGTATAGGTCAAAACGGTAATAATATGTGCAATAATATTGTGTAATTGATGGGCCGCTTTACTTACTCAGTGCTTACACTAGACAATGCTGTCTTAACAACAGCATTTTTGACTAATACATACACTTTTTCAATTGTTTTCACTACAGTCTTTTATATTTTTAAGACAGTAAATCGGACAATGATACGACGTATGCCGACAATAATTTGAATTTTTGTGAATATAAAAGCAATATTCAAAAATAAAAGCCTATAATATTTATAGTTTTGATATTTTCTTTACTTTTTTTAAATTTTAACTTACAAAAAGCTCGCAGTAAGTACGTATTTCTGGAGTTGAAAATTTATTATCATAATTATTGTCTGGACGCCTACGTCACGAAGACAATTATCAGCGTTTTTGACAATTAATACGTATTCTTTATTGTCAAGACAGCATGGTCAGTTGTAAACGTACTGTTAGGTTTTTTGACAACCGACTTGGGTTTCTGACAACTATTTGCCAACAGTCAGGCTTCTATGTTTTCTATGACAAGTAACATAAAAATCAAATTTAAGATAAAAAATAATATTATTTCATATTGTACCTATAGGGACAATCGGCGGCTATTTTTATGGAGAGGTAAGCCACTCTTTTCTGCTGCGACCCGACTGTAAAATTATCGGCGGCTCGGCTTAGCCGGCTGTGAGCCGTCACGGCGCAGGTCTCTGTCGAAAACTTTCAGTTGTTGTGAATAAGGAAAAAGAATTAATGTAAAATCTGGAAAAATAACCGAAAATTTAAATAAATAAATAAATTGAAATAAAATATAGAAAATTTGAAATAAAAGAAAGTGAAAAATGCGTAAATGTTCTTTGTGCAAAAAAAAAATATGAAGCAGGAAGCGGTACTTTGTTCAGCATGCCCAAAGACAATGGACGAAGAATAAGGTGGAGCGAAATTTGTGGGAAGAATTTCGCAGCGTCGGCACTTTTTTGTCCGGACCATTTTCGACCGGAGAGTATTATACGCACGGAAAAGAAAATGTTGCTTTTGCCAAACGCTGAGCCTTTTATACAAGTTCAAGAGGAGCCCACTATGGGAGTTGAAACAAATTACGAGAACATTTCAAAGAATTAGTAAGTACATATATGCATACGTATGTAAACATGTGATATTTAATTATACAAAAACATCCAAATTATTAAATATTATTGTTTAAGCCAAAACACCATATCTCAATCCCAGCTCTTGTCGGAGCCTTTTGGTGCAGTGTTTCCAAGTAAATTTTAAAAAATATCCCCAAATTGGAAAAATACACCCTAAATTTGCACTGAGGCATAATAAAAGAGACCCAAATTTTTTAATATTTTTTAACACAATTTTTTTTATATTTTTTAAACAATTAGCATTTTATTTCATTCAACGTATATAAAATGTACTGTAGAGGTGGAAAACTATCGATGGCACTATCGATAATATCGATATTTAATTTGTTTTATGACTATCGATGCTTTTATTCGTCAATCGATTATTATTTAAAAACAATTGATATTATTTTGCCGCTATCGATAGTAAATGATCCACTACTATTATTGTGCAAGACATGTTTTTCTAATTAAATTGGATTTAAAAATCATTGAACTCACGACATTTTTCTTATATTGAAATCAAGGCGAAGAGCCCTGCTCTTGGGGCCACATAGTATTGAAATGTTACAAGGATTTTAGTTTTGTAATTTATTGAACTAAGAAATAAAGTTCTGTTTTGTTTCAGAACCGGTTTTATTTAGCATTTTTGCACACATACTTAGTGCTTTCTCTAAGAAGTATAAAACTTTGATAATATCACGATAGCATCGTCGATATATCGATAGTTTTTCTAACTTTTGATAGTTTAGAATCGATATATCGATATATTTTCTCAAAATATCAAAATTTTTCGATAGTGACACCTCGATAGTTTTCCACTTCTAATGTACTGCCTTTGAGTATCGAGCACCAGAGAAACAAGCCGATCGGCTTAAAGCCGGCTCAAGAGCCGCCGCAGACTTTCAATGTAACTGCAACCGGCGCCGATCCATGCGGCTAGCCTCGGCTCGAAATTGCAGCCGCTAATTGTTTTTTGTAGTTGCACTTTTTTTTATGATTTGGAATTTCTCCGTCCCCCTTGCTATACAAGGGAGGTTTACTTGGCTGAACCTTAGGTTATACCGCCATCAACAATTTCTAAAAGGAGTCTTCCAAGATAATTCCAAGCGACGTATACCATCGCACACGAAGCCGGAACTCCCAAAGTCCACTCCTTGCTTCTTCGCAATTGAGTTTTTGTTTGGTTCTCCAATCAATTATCAATATATATTTATTTCTGTTTAAAAGTGAGGTTTTGTTTGGTTCTCCAACCAGTTATTAATATATTTCTTTATAATAGTTTTTTTGCATGTGGTTAATGGAAACCAACGGTAGACTGCCCGGTTTACCGTTAACCGACGCCAACCACTAATCACATGCGGTGCGAGACGGAAAACTCTCGAAGGCCAATAAACGACAGTGGCCTGGTTGCATTTACGATGTAATTGCCAACCAGTGTAGCCAGATGAGGGGATTTGTCCCCAAATTGGGAATTTCAACTTCTATTTGCGGACAGATTTTCGTGGGGAGGGATTTGGGGATTTTTCATTATAAGTACTTTTAATAAAAATTTTTGTCTACTTGTGGAAGGCATTTCGATTATTTTTAAATAGTGGTTAACTATATGAATTTCATTTGTTTGAATGCATCAAGATAGAAATTGTACTAGGCTAAATTTAACGTTGGCATAGGATGTTCAGAGGAATGAGAACTGTTATCACTTTCATTTAAAAAAGAGTTTAAAAAAGTTTAGTTGCAATATGTATTTACCTGTCTTAGTAAAAGAAATGCTTAAAAGATTCGATGAAAATTTGAAAATTCGTTCCATATCGATAGTCATATCATCTCTACCAGGTACAACTATCGAATATAAAAAATTCGCTTTTTAGATTCGTGATCGTGGTCTTCCTATCTTTACGACACGCTTCGCTGCAAAATGCTCTCATAAACTTAGTACTCTGTTCAAATTTGCGCGAAATGTTGATCAACTTGGTTTTTTCATACCAAAAATTTGACAAATAACCAATCATAACTAGCCCTTGATAGTATGCTAAGATTGTTTACGCTTGTAAAAAAATAAATGTGTTTGTTGTAAACTCCACACGAAAAAATGGTGCTCATATTCCCTCTTATTCCGTAACTATTTGTCAACGTCACGTTGACACATTTCTACTCGTCATCGACAACAATTTACTACTTACTATTCTCTAAGGCATAGAAAGTGGGAAGAGGCTGTTAATAGTAGTAAATTTTTGACGACAGCGAGTTGACAAGTACAAATTCTTTGGTATTGTCTTGACGTGACGTCGACAAATAGTTACGGAATAAGGGGGATTATTTCGCATGAAGACTCAAAATGTTATAGATAATTTCATATGTTTTTCACAAAATAAACAGAGTACTATTTCTGCAGCAATTTTTCATGCAATTCTTACACTTTAAGGAAGGCGCTGACTTTATAATATATATGTTTACAATTGATGGGTATTTTGCTGTCTTCATAATAGCACCGATTTGCATATTAGCTAGTTAGATATGGTAGGGATCAAGAATAATAGAATACAAGGTTACGACATCCCGCGTGTAAAATTGACATTTTCTGCGCATGTGTCACCAATGACGTCACAAAATGTGTTCCTATTGGTTAATAATTTTCAGATGTTGCAGGGCTGCTACAACATTGCATACATTGTTTCGAATTCTATCTTTCTTGGGTAGGGACAATATGTTAACATCACGTAACTGATTTCGTTATATTAATCGTTAAAAAACAGTCCTATCCTCAAAATAAAAAAACCTAAATTAGTTAATATTATATACAACGCTTTCAGTATTAACTAAGGGACTGAGAAGCAAAGGTGTGCAAGTGCAAAAAGAGTGAAAGCTCCAACGTTTTTTTTCAATACATATTTTTTGAAATGCATATTTTCATACTTAGGGCCTAATTTCCTAAAACACCTCACGAAAGTGAAATTTATATAGGAAACAATAACAAACTTACCCAAATTTTATAAATTTATTTTTGTTTTCATACAAATTTTAAAAATTATGAAAGGCAAAGCAAAGCCTGAATTTTTTATGTGTTTTTTTGGTGAAGAATTTGTATGAAAAACAAAAACAAATTTATAGAAATTGAATAATTTTGTTATTGTTTGCTATATAAATTTCACTTTCGTGACGTGTTTTAGAAAATTAGGCCCTTAATTTATTGGCTTTGTAAGACATACAGTTTTTTTAGATTATCATACAGGTCTGATTTTTTTGAGTGATAGATGTTAGTATTAAGTACCCTGCGGAAAATTTGTGGCACTTGTTTCAAAAGTATCTGTCCTATGACTTGTGGAAATAGGAATGTACTGTGACTGGTCAAACTAGACCCCATCTCATAACAGATATAAATGTTCCAAAACTGCATAAAAATTAAAAAAAATATTGTTTTAGTTTTTTTGTATTTACAAATATTTGTGTCCATATCTGCGAAAGTTTAAATAAATTTTTGTAATGCAATTCTGAATTTAAGAAATTGCATTTCAGGTGTAAGGGTCAATTTAATTGCATTTATTAAAAACAAAATAGTGGAGTTCAGTGTTTGATGCAAATAGTCTTGAGAAAGTGCAAATATATCAACAAAATGTGCTAGGATTTAAGGCTACGGTAACGTGCGTTTTCACTTTCGCAAGACTATTTGCATCAAACACTGAACTCCGCTAATTTTCTTCACACTGCATTTCTTGCAGTTACTTTTTTAGGTTTTAGTAGAATGACGATTGTCAAAAGAAAAAATCAAATAAAACAAAAATATAAATTAATATGATTATTTCGAACGTATTTGCTTTGTGAATCTAAATTGATTATTAGGCTAAGGTTCGTAACGTTATACTCAGAAAGAATTGGGTATGATTAATATTCCAAGGAACAATGGAAAAATTAACATCAACTTAATTTTTCAACGTACACAGCAGAACAGAGTAGCGCCACTTTCGGAAGCCGCTACACTTCCATCGTCAGTGCTCACGTGTATTTGCTATCACCACTTGTCAGGTGGCTCTGTTGAATGTGATTTTAATTCTTATATATACAACTTTTTCGCGAAAATTGAATACGAGAATTAAATCACTCTCAAGCTGATATTAAAGTGCACTTTCCCAGCGTTGCCATCGGTTTATTTTTCTTCATTCCCATTTTTCTGATTTTTGTTCTACTCAAGACAAACTTTTTTGGTTTGATTTTATACTTAAGTATATATGAACATGTAAACATGTGAAAAGCTCAAGCCAGTAGCTAATTGTTTTATTAATATGATTATTTCGAACGTATTTGCTTTGTGAATCTAAATTGATTATTAGGCTAAGGTTCGTAACGTTATATTCAGAAAGAATTGGGTATGATTAATATTCCAAGGAACAATGGAAAAATTAACATCAACTTAATTTTTCAACGTACACAGCAGAACAGAGTAGCGCCACTTTCGGAAGCCGCTACACTTCCATCGTCAGTGCTCACGTGTATTTGCTATCACCACTTGTCAGGTGGCTCTGTTGAATGTGATTTTAATTCTTATATATACAACTTTTTCGCGAAAATTGAATACGAGAATTAAATCACTCTCAAGCTGATATTAAAGTGCACTTTCCCAGCGTTGCCATCGGTTTATTTTTCTTCATTCCCATTTTTCTGATTTTTGTTCTACTCAAGACAAACTTTTTTGGTTTGATTTTATACTTAAGTATATATGAACATGTAAACATGTGAAAAGCTCAAGTCAGTAGCTAATTGTTTTATTAATATGATTATTTCGAACGTATTTGCTTTGTGAATCTAAATTGATTATTAGGCTAAGGTTCGTAACGTTATATTCAGAAAGAATTGGGTATGATTAATATTCCAAGGAACAATGGAAAAATTAACATCAACTTAATTTTTCAACGTACACAGCAGAACAGAGTAGCGCCACTTTCGGAAGCCGCTACACTTCCATCGTCAGTGCTCACGTGTATTTGCTATCACCACTTGTCAGGTGGCTCTGTTGAATGTGATTTTAATTCTTATATATACAACTTTTTCGCGAAAATTGAATACGAGAATTAAATCACTCTCAAGCTGATATTAAAGTGCACTTTCCCAGCGTTGCCATCGGTTTATTTTTCTTCATTCCCATTTTTCTGATTTTTGTTCTACTCAAGACAAACTTTTTTGGTTTGATTTTATACTTAAGTATATATGAACATGTAAACATGTGAAAAGCTCAAGCCAGTAGCTAATTGTTTTATTAATATGATTATTTCGAACGTATTTGCTTTGTGAATCTAAATTGATTATTAGGCTAAGGTTCGTAACGTTATATTCAGAAAGAATTGGGTATGATTAATATTCCAAGGAACAATGGAAAAATTAACATCAACTTAATTTTTCAACGTACACAGCAGAACAGAGTAGCGCCACTTTCGGAAGCCGCTACACTTCCATCGTCAGTGCTCACGTGTATTTGCTATCAGCTTGAGAGTGATTTAATTCTCGTATTCAATTTTCGCGAAAAAGTTGTATATATAAGAATTAAAATCACATTCAACAGAGCCACCTGACAAGTGGTGATAGCAAATACACGTGAGCACTGACGATGGAAGTGTAGCGGCTTCCGAAAGTGGCGCTACTCTGTTCTGCTGTGTACGTTGAAAAATTAAGTTGATGTTAATTTTTCCATTGTTCCTTGGAATATTAATCATACCCAATTCTTTCTGAATATAACGTTACGAACCTTAGCCTAATAATCAATTTAGATTCACAAAGCAAATACGTTCGAAATAATCATATTAATAAAACAATTAGCTACTGGCTTGAGCTTTTCACATGTTTACATGTTCATATATACTTAAGTATAAAATCAAACCAAAAAAGTTTGTCTTGAGTAGAACAAAAATCAGAAAAATGGGAATGAAGAAAAATAAACCGATGGCAACGCTGGGAAAGTGCACTTTAATATCAGCTTGAGAGTGATTTAATTCTCGTATTCAATTTTCGCGAAAAAGTTGTATATATAAGAATTAAAATCACATTCAACAGAGCCACCTGACAAGTGGTGATAGCAAATACACGTGAGCACTGACGATGGAAGTGTAGCGGCTTCCGAAAGTGGCGCTACTCTGTTCTGCTGTGTACGTTGAAAAATTAAGTTGATGTTAATTTTTCCATTGTTCCTTGGAATATTAATCATACCCAATTCTTTCTGAATATAACGTTACGAACCTTAGCCTAATAATCAATTTAGATTCACAAAGCAAATACGTTCGAAATAATCATATTAATAAAACAATTAGCTACTGGCTTGAGCTTTTCACATGTTTACATGTTCATATATACTTAAGTATAAAATCAAACCAAAAAAGTTTGTCTTGAGTAGAACAAAAATCAGAAAAATGGGAATGAAGAAAAATAAACCGATGGCAACGCTGGGAAAGTGCACTTTAATATCAGCTTGAGAGTGATTTAATTCTCGTATTCAATTTTCGCGAAAAAGTTGTATATATAAGAATTAAAATCACATTCAACAGAGCCACCTGACAAGTGGTGATAGCAAATACACGTGAGCACTGACGATGGAAGTGTAGCGGCTTCCGAAAGTGGCGCTACTCTGTTCTGCTGTGTACGTTGAAAAATTAAGTTGATGTTAATTTTTCCATTGTTCCTTGGAATATTAATCATACCCAATTCTTTCTGAATATAACGTTACGAACCTTAGCCTAATAATCAATTTAGATTCACAAAGCAAATACGTTCGAAATAATCATATTAATAAAACAATTAGCTACTGGCTTGAGCTTTTCACATGTTTACATGTTCATATATACTTAAGTATAAAATCAAACCAAAAAAGTTTGTCTTGAGTAGAACAAAAATCAGAAAAATGGGAATGAAGAAAAATAAACCGATGGCAACGCTGGGAAAGTGCACTTTAATATCAGCTTGAGAGTGATTTAATTCTCGTATTCAATTTTCGCGAAAAAGTTGTATATATAAGAATTAAAATCACATTCAACAGAGCCACCTGACAAGTGGTGATAGCAAATACACGTGAGCACTGACGATGGAAGTGTAGCGGCTTCCGAAAGTGGCGCTACTCTGTTCTGCTGTGTACGTTGAAAAATTAAGTTGATGTTAATTTTTCCATTGTTCCTTGGAATATTAATCATACCCAATTCTTTCTGAATATAACGTTACGAACCTTAGCCTAATAATCAATTTAGATTCACAAAGCAAATACGTTCGAAATAATCATATTAATAAAACAATTAGCTACTGGCTTGAGCTTTTCACATGTTTACATGTTCATATATACTTAAGTATAAAATCAAACCAAAAAAGTTTGTCTTGAGTAGAACAAAAATCAGAAAAATGGGAATGAAGAAAAATAAACCGATGGCAACGCTGGGAAAGTGCACTTTAATATCAGCTTGAGAGTGATTTAATTCTCGTATTCAATTTTCGCGAAAAAGTTGTATATATAAGAATTAAAATCACATTCAACAGAGCCACCTGACAAGTGGTGATAGCAAATACACGTGAGCACTGACGATGGAAGTGTAGCGGCTTCCGAAAGTGGCGCTACTCTGTTCTGCTGTGTACGTTGAAAAATTAAGTTGATGTTAATTTTTCCATTGTTCCTTGGAATATTAATCATACCCAATTCTTTCTGAATATAACGTTACGAACCTTAGCCTAATAATCAATTTAGATTCACAAAGCAAATACGTTCGAAATAATCATATTAATAAAACAATTAGCTACTGGCTTGAGCTTTTCACATGTTTACATGTTCATATATACTTAAGTATAAAATCAAACCAAAAAAGTTTGTCTTGAGTAGAACAAAAATCAGAAAAATGGGAATGAAGAAAAATAAACCGATGGCAACGCTGGGAAAGTGCACTTTAATATCAGCTTGAGAGTGATTTAATTCTCGTATTCAATTTTCGCGAAAAAGTTGTATATATAAGAATTAAAATCACATTCAACAGAGCCACCTGACAAGTGGTGATAGCAAATACACGTGAGCACTGACGATGGAAGTGTAGCGGCTTCCGAAAGTGGCGCTACTCTGTTCTGCTGTGTACGTTGAAAAATTAAGTTGATGTTAATTTTTCCATTGTTCCTTGGAATATTAATCATACCCAATTCTTTCTGAATATAACGTTACGAACCTTAGCCTAATAATCAATTTAGATTCAAAAATATAAATAAATTGCATACATGCTTCATTGGAAATAAATAAAATAAAAAAGCTATAAATATTTAATTAAAACATAATCCAATCAAGATGAGTTACAATGAGTGGGCGGAGCTTATGTAAACTATATGAACTCCTACTTTCCTTGGAACTAAATGCGAAACCAGTTTTATAGAAACTACTACTAGCACGATTCTTCAGATCAGTCTAGTGACCCATCACAAAATGTCTAAAAGGTATCAATTGCTCCCTCCTATGACAAAGCCATGTTGAAGTGATAGGTCCCTTCCATGCAAAGTGTTAGAACTGGAACCGGTCCCTATCCCCCAAGGACTAGTCACGTAACAGGTTCTGTGTCGAACAAAAGATATTTTTGTAATAAGCACTATTTTTTAAGTCCTCTGCGTGTTTTATTACTTCTAACTAATATTATTATTTTGATTTAGCTATATATGAACCTCTATATCAGTGCTGGCTATTCTCTCAATTTTCTATACTCGCGAGTATAGGCTGTTTTTTACCACGAGTTATTTGCAAGTATGTATTTCTATTGTAAATTAATAACTCACGAAATTACTGATTAACGTGCTATTTGCAAATAAGAAGTTTGTGTTGCCACCTTTACATATGTTTGGTAATAAAAAATAATAAATTACTGATTAACGTGCTATTTGCAAATAAGAAGTTTGTGTTGCCTCCTTTACATATGTTTGGTAATAAAAAATAATAAATAGATGAATAATCAGTGATTTAATAAGTTACAATAAAAAAGGATTTGGCAGCATTTTACGTTTTTATTTGCAAATAAGCTCTGCGTATAAACTAGGTATGTGTGTTAATTCTTATAAGTGTATATTGATAAGTAATGTAGTATTTCTGTTATTATGTGGTATTGTTATTGGCTGAAGTATAGTAGATATAGAGAGACTGAGAGAAACATATTTGTTTTCCTATGTTTCGCCCAAGTGATAGGTCCCTTCCATGCAAAGTGTTAGAACTGGAACCGGTCCCTATCCCCCAAGGACTAGTCACGTAACAGGTTCTGTGTCGAACAAAAAATATTTTTGTAATAAGCACTATTTTTTAAGTCCTCTGCGTATTTTATTACTTCTAACTAATATTATTATTTTGATTTAGCTATATATGAACCTCTATATCAGTGCTGGCTATTCTCTCAATTTTCTATACTCGCGAGTATAGGCTGTTTTTTACCACGAGTTATTTGCAAGTATGTATTTCTATTGTAAATTAATAACTCACGAAATTACTGATTAACGTGCTATTTGCAAATAAGAAGTTTGTGTTGCCACCTTTACATATGTTTGGTAATAAAAAATAATAAATTACTGATTAACGTGCTATTTGCAAATAAGAAGTTTGTGTTGCCTCCTTTACATATGTTTGGTAATAAAAAATAATAAATAGATGAATAATCAGTGATTTAATAAGTTACAATAAAAAAGGATTTGGCAGCATTTTACGTTTTTATTTGCAAATAAGCTCTGCGTATAAACTAGGTATGTGTGTTAATTCTTATAAGTGTATATTGATAAGTAATGTAGTATTTCTGTTATTATGTGGTATTGTTATTGGCTGAAGTATAGTAGATATAGAGAGACTGAGAGAAACATATTTGTTTTCCTATGTTTCGCCCAAACAGATATTAAAAGATACTGATGTCGTACAATAAGTACTTATTGTATAAACAAGCAAATTTGTCATGCAAAACGAAGTTTGTTCGCAATTGGTCGGCTATTTAAAACGAACATCAGAATAGACAACAAAAACAGCAATAAGTCCCAGTCCATACGAATCAACTTTTGCTGCTGCAATTTTTTGTGTGAGAGTGGTGAAATAGAAATATACACCTTATATATTTCCCTCCCGCTCTTTCTCACTAAAAAATAAAGTTGCAGCAGCAAAAGTTGATACGTATGGACTAGGACTAACAAAGTACTCACTGTGCTGTACCTATCAACAAGTATCAACTCTTATTGTAAGCTAGCAATGAATTTGCACATGAAGTGTATGTGATTGTGTTTTATATGTATGAAACATACGCACACACATTATCTAATGTACTAACAATTATTTTAAAATATCTGTGGTACATTTTGATATTTTTCTGTATATTTTTCAAGCAATATCTCGTTCTAAGCATTTCTTAATTTCTATTGCTTCGTGTTAACTTACCATAAAGCAGGGAAACCTCGATAAACTTCACTAAATTCAAGGATGGAATTTTGTTTACCCGTTTTTTTTTAATAGTGCGTCTCCAAAGAAATTATCTCGCTGAGAAGACTAAACAAAAATAACATTTGAGGTAAGTACACGGCCACACATCAAACAAGCTTCAAATTTCGTTAGCGGCCTTAAGCCTGGTATTGTGTTCAAATTTGTAAAAAATGTTGGGCAACATTGATCGTTTCAAAAGAAAAATTTGACATGTACGTTTGTTATAATCTTCATGTGTTTGTTGTAAATTCCAACCGAAATAAGTGCCACTCATATTATTTCGCATTAAAACTTAAAATGTTGCTAATGCCGCCCATACACTACACAAGTTCACTGCACAAGTCTGGCACTGTACAGTGCGTTTGTGTAGTGTATGACGGTGGTTGTGCTATTTACACAGTGAACTGAGTAAAAATCAAAACTAATTTGATATTTGCTCAAGTTTCTAAAACTGTACAGTGAACTTGTGTAGTGTATGTTGCAAACGCTCAGTTGTGTCGCGATTTTTGAAGAGTTAAAAACAAAAACTGAGCGCAGAAAAATGTTCTGGACAAAGTTTGTAGAATTATACGGAGAATCGTTTGCATTATGGCATATTGAAAGCACCGATTACAGCAAGAGAATCATAAAATTCGAAGTCTATGAAAAATTAATTTAAAAAAACGAATTTTTTGTTTTCTTTTTATTTATATAGCAAGCAATAAAATAGCGCTGTATTTGCACATGTTGTCTTCTTCGCTATAGCTTTAAAATAAGAAACTGCGCAGTTTACTTGTATAGTGTGTATCAAAAGTTTCGTTTACGCAGTGCCAGACTTGAGCACTGAACTTGTGTAGTGTATGGCTGGCATAATACATTTCATATGTTTTCCTTAAGAAAAACAGAGTACTACTTACACTGCAGCCACACGATCAAGTTTTCCTTTCAAGTTTTTCACACACACTGCTTGCCAAAATTCATTTTTATTGATAGCTGTAACAGGCTGCACGCAGCTTGAAAGCAAGTTGAAAGCAATGTTGTAAAAAACAAAACAAAAAAATATGGAGGCAGAATATTTGTACCAAGGCAAATTCATGCCAGGTAATCTCACTAATAAAACAAGTACAACGTAACAAAATCCACAAGCATTTTGTTTTTGTAAAACCATTGTTTGTACTAAAACTCACAAAGCAAATAGTGTATTTTGACATCCGACCATGAAGAAAATGCTAAAAAAAAGTTAACAGCTGTGTTTACAAGTTCACCTGTAGTGAATTCGCCTTGATTTGTACAAGAAAATTTTAATCAGCTGTTTTCTTGAACGTAAATTGAAACACACAACTCGAAAGAGAAATTGTGGCTGGTAAGTTAAGCAACATTTCTTCATGAATAATTCATGCCAATTTTTTATATGTGTTTTGACAGCATTTCACGTGAAACGATGAACACAATACATACCATGCTTTAGCGAAAATCAAGTGTTTTGTTTTTCATTAAACTATGCGTGTGAGTTTTTTTGCACTAAGCAGTCAAAAAATCCCTGTTTGATCAAACAGTTTGACGTGTTGCCTCGCCGCCTAAGATACACGACAGAGTTCGAAATTTCTTTTCCTTCTTTTTTTCCTAAAATATCTAAATTGTTCAGCCGTCGAAGATTCTGGCGGCGCGCCGACGCCGACCCAGCCGTCGCCGACAATTTTGCATCGGCTTGTTTCTCTGCAGTCAACTTGGAAAAATATTTAGAAAGTAAATTGTCGAAATAGTTGTGTTGTATACCACATTGTATACCTTGTCAAAACTAAAATAAAACTGGATAAAAGGAAGATGAGTGGTACACGTTTTGCTCGAACTGGGCGTTGTAGATTTTTGGTGTGTTTAGGTATTCTTGTTTTAATGGTAGGCATGGTGGCTATTTTTCACAGCTCACAAGTGCAGCTGGACGAGATACGAGAGCAACGTTTGCGTTGCGAACAAGAGCAGGAAGCATTAAATGAACGATTGACCAGTAAGCAATTCAAATTAAATGAAATATTAAAAGTTTAATCATTTTAATTTATGTTCTTGAAAAAAGCCTTGGTAGAACAAAAATATCAATTGGGAAAAAATCAAGAACGTGAACGTGGTGTGCAATTAGAAACCAAACGCAATTTGGAACTAAAAATAAAAGAACTGGAGGAAAAGTATCAGAAAGAACAAGTCGAACAACAAATGCGTTATGATAAATTAAAACAAACCCATACAATATTGCAAAGCGACCACAAACGTTTAAAAGAGGAGACACAAAAGGCTAATAAACAGCAATTGGACAACATCAATGGCTTGGAAAAGAAACTTCAGTCTATTAAATCAGAACTTCAAAAAGAGAAGTCTAGTAAATCCGGGGAATTAATAGAATGGAGGGTATGTATTGATTTTTCCAACTATTGTACAGTATTAAATAACTCTTGAAAAAACAACTATCTATAACACTGGCAGATTGAAAACACCTGCAAGCATATTTTTGCAAATATAATGAGAGCTTTTCAAACTATTTATAAATAGCAGCAGGGTGTACGACAGAAATGAAAATGGCACCAATATGGAAGTATGGGTGAATTCATAAATGCAGTAAATTTGTGCAACCGGTGTGCAAACTTTTGCAAGACTAATAAAAATGATGTCGTTGTTGCAGAAATCTGTGGTAGTACTGTCAATTGTTTGAGTAAGAAAACTTTTGACGAAGAAAAGTATTGCTAAACTATGGTTTTTGAGCGCAGGGTTTTGATTTTTGCACAATTACTGAATTTACGAATGTACCCTATATATCTAATTTCATTAAAAATATAAGATTTAAAATATTTTTATAGCAATAAAAGCACACTTATCGAAATTCAGTGTGGGCGTGGCTCCTCCCTTACGAACATACTTAACAGTGTGTGAAAAGGTTTGATAACAGTTTGATTAGTCAAGATGAGAGAACAAACCTTTTCATAAATTGTCATTTCGGCACCTGTTTTGTACTCCAAATAATAAAAAACCAATCGGTTTGTTTATAATTTTATTCTATTAGCCTTTGTCTGCTTATAGACTCAGATCTATTTTTGGAATTTCATCAAAGTTGGATAGATGGCTTCAAAGAGGATGAAATTTCTCCCTACCTCGTGGTCCTAGTTGTTAAAAAACATGTAACCTATGTGTTCTTCTAGACTTAGGTCTATCTATGTTAAAAATTTCATCAAAATTGGTTCTGTGGCTTAGCCGTCAAAACGCAACAAAAGAACTTGCTTTAGCATTTATAATATTAGTACGTAACAGGGCATTTACATTGTCTCGAAATCTAGTTGTTTTTTTACTAGATTCCCCATACAAAACGAAATCTACTTTGTCAGTAGATTTTCACGAAATCTGCTCAAAATCTAGTATTTTTATTTTTGTTATTACCCTGTACAACATATTTTTATAAAAAGTTAGTGATTTAGCTACCCTCTACAAAAATTTTATACAAATGGTGTGTGAATTAGTTAAGTTTGTACTTTTTGAGTTACAGTGGCAACACCATTATGTTATGTAGTTGTTACCAGTATTTGTAACCAGTATTTGCGGCCAGTATTTTATAATTTTCTAAATCAACTCACTCTTGTTTTTTAAGTGCTTTTAGCAAAAGTAAGTATAATATTGCTACTGTTGTTTTATTGGTTTGTATAGTAATCAAATAACACAAAATCATGTTGACGTACGTATGTAAGTATGTATATGTTTTTACACATGTTTAAAATTATTGTAAAAAGCTATTTAAAAGCGTTTTTAGAAAATTTAACATAATAAATGTATAAATGGAGTTTATCGTGTAATAAAAAATAAATATAGCGAAAGCAAAATATGGAATGTTTTTTTTGCCAAATTGAAAAAGACGATGGTAGGGTAGTGTTAACTTTTTTAAGAATCATTCAAAACAATTATACTGATACATTGCTTTTATGAATCATATGAATAAACGGACATTGCAAGCAGTGACAGGCATTCATTAACAACTATCTCGTTGATATGAATCTTGCATTAGCATCATTCAATTTTTTAATGTTAAGTGCTAGCTCAATATTCATTTTAGAAAATGCAAAACTATGCCGTTTGATTCATAATCACGCAGATCACTGATGTGCATGACCCGTCATAAGGAACTTACGTTTCAAAAAAATAGAGAAAAATACAAAATGCCGTTTATGGACAATTGCCGAAATTAAATTTTTTCTCGCATATCCTAATAACGCTAAAAAAATGCATTATAAAATTTATACCTTCCAAAAATGAAAATTTGGAATGCAGTGTTATTTATGTACAGCCATGTTCTGTAAATCGAATCGATGTAAACAAAGTATACTTTAAGAATTTAAAACTAGTATTTCCATACAAAATAGTGTTTTTAAACTCCTAAAGTATACTTTGTTTTGACTATGATTATGCGCCATAATCTTTTAGAAAACTAATTTCGCCTTCGACAATGACATTTTGTAATATATTAAAGACATCGCGCTACACTTTTCTTTAATCTCTTACAAAAATGCCGTAGTCGAAAGCGAAAATCGCCAAGCACGATAAGAGCCATTATATCTGAAAAAAAATATCGTACATGATTTTAAAAACGTCTGCCGGCCCATTATTAATTTTGGAAATAGCACGATTTCAAATCGACTCAATTTACAGAACAGTGCAGTTCAGAATTTATTCAGATTTAAACTGTAATTTTTAGATGTTTCATTTTAATTATTTTTTTAAAGGAAAAATACAATATCGCTGAAAATGAAAACAAACGCCTACACAATTTGTTATCAACAGAAAATCAACAGCTCCACGATCGCATAAAGGAACTGGAACAAACCGTCAAGGATTATCAGCAACATTGCGAATACAAATCAATGGACAATTCGCGCAAACCAGTAGCACCAAAACCGGATATGAGTAATCCCAGTACAAGTGAAAGATCATTTAAACACCAAGATTCAGTGAGTGAAGGTGTTTATCATATCTCGGTAAACATTTCTAACAATAATCATAATAACGAAAATAAAACGCTTAATGGCAGTCGGCTGACCAGTAGTAATGAGCCATCAAATGCTCACGTAGGTGTTAAGGATAAACTAATAATACAACAAACTACTAAAACATCATCATTACCATTACAAAATCCATTAGATACTAACAATGAAATTAAGCCGTTAACAGCTAAACATTTTAATGGTAGTCTTATTTTAAATTCCGTTGAAAATTTTCAGATTGTACCAAAAACTGCTAAACGTATAGCTGATGATGAACAACAGCAACAAGAAAAACCCAATCGGCAGCAGTTGAATGTAAAAAATGATAAAAAGCAATTAGCCAGATTAAGTGCTCAGGTGGTTTCAACAACGATTAATACAAAAACCGAACAGAAAAAAATTCAGGCAGCATCAAAAGTAAATGCCACTTCAGCAAATGTAAGAACTGCTCGAGGAAGTAGTACTAGTAGTAGCAATTCACCGCCTTTAGCTTTCCCTCCTAATCAACGTAAACTGCCCGAAAATGTAGCACCCATACCCGAAAACTTTGAAGATTTACTACAAAAATCTAATAACGAAAACCTCAAAAGTAATGATGATCCTTTACAGTTGGAGGAAAATCTAAATCATGATTTGATTGAGAATAAACTCGTGAAATCGGCAGTAAACAATAATAACAATAATAATTATGATTCTGGTGCTCATGAAATAAAGGATGTAATGGCTGAAGGTGATTCAAATAATATTCAACATGATGATGACATAAACAATTTCTTTGATAACGATCAAGAGCCTAAGGAGCACAATAAAAATAAGAATCTTAACGATGACAAAGACGACGATGGGGGTAATGATGACGATGATATTGGCTTGGGTGCCGATAACGATGGTGGCGGTAGCATCTTGGGAGGAGCTGCCGCAGGCGATATTGCTGTCAAACATAATCAACAACAGCAACTCTTAGATGATAGTCTAAGAAATGAGATAGCCGATGATCAAGGAAAAGAATTTGGGGATGGTTTACGGTTAGATGAAGGTGCTATGGAAGAAGATGATGATGGTTTGTGAAAGCATGCTTTGAACTTGAAATTTGTTATGAATAATTCATTTTAATATTACAGATGATTATTCAATTCCGTCGGCTCGAAAACATGCTGGTGGTGGTCAAGCCATACGAAATTAAAAATTTGGCGTTTAAATATTTTATTACATATAACGTAAATCATTAAGATACAACCTGTACTATGTTGCATGTTGTCAAGATAAATTTGGTCAGGCTTAACATAGTTTAAGATTTGTTAAACAAAAAAATTTAAAACTTCATTTAGAAATATTTTATTCGCTCTTATCGCGAATGACGATATATTTGCATCGAAAGTTAGGTGTTTTCTTTAATGTATTTGTGACAAATTATGAAACAATATTTAGTTTGTTAAGATTTTTATGTATTTTAGGATGCTTTTATTTTCGCCAATTACGAATCCATTTTTTTTAACGCCTTGCTTTCGACGAAAATATGCTAACCATGATAAAAGTGATTATCTGGTCAGTTGTTTTGTGATGTTTTATATAATATTTTGGTTTAATTTCTCTTGTTTTATAAATACCAATCACAAAGAATTGGAAGTTGTTTGAAAGGCATAGTATTATCATTGCATACCAAGAAGTACAAGTACATACTAAATTTCATATTCTAAAACTTATCAGCAATAATTGTTCTAAACAAACTTTGGGTTTAGTTCAAAGACTTGTATGCGCTCTTTTTGCTGAGTATCTGCACTATTCGAATAAAACCAAAATTTAACTTTATGTGCATGCTCAACAAAATTAATTCTTATATAAGTAATTTCTCTTAGTAAGATTTTTTAACACATTTTTCATATTCACTTGCTACAATCAAGTAATTTTTTGTGCTATACATCATACATCATATTTTTAAACCTAACAGTATCAATTCCGCATAAAATAAATTTCTCATATTATTGTCTTAACCCTTTTAAGTCGATTTCTGTGATAATTGTGAGTTTCGAAATAAGAAAATGGATAGGAAACAGGATCAAAAATACTTATATTAGAAAGTGGAAAATACTTGTATTAGTTACTGAATATATTAGTTTAGCCTTAACTTTATATTTCATTTTTTTACATTAAAAATTGCAATCTTAATTAAAAATATAAAATGTGCTCCCTTATTGATGTTGAGGTATTTATATACGTCGCAAGTCATACGTTTAAAAAAAAAGGTTCATCGTGATTGTCAAAAACGCTACTGAGAACACAGTGAACATTTTTTTTAAACGACGTGACCAGAAATTCTTTAGGACATTTTGCAGATTTACTTTCTTTGATTTTCTCTTAATATAAATTGGAAAAGTCATTGGCCGCTTCTGAAAACTATCCTTGGCAAATTGCTAGTATCCGGCAGAAAGCACTTTACAAACCGAAGAACACGAACTTCGGTAGAGTTTTTAGAACGGAATTGAGCCCGAACGCGAAACCGATATTTTTTTATTGAAGAGACAAATTTTACTTAACTTTTTTTAGCTATATGAGTAGTACACTTGCAAACACCGCTATGTTAATATATCGAAATTTGCAAAGTTGCGGCTTTTAACGAATTTTTGTTTTTTTTTTACTGAGCGGTGTTTGCAAGTAGACTACTCATATGACTTATTTATTTTAATAAATACAAAATGAACAAATTCATAGTACGTTGCACTTTTCGATAATATTTCATGCGTTAAATTTTCTGTATTTGATCGATTGATGTATAAAAAAATCTTATACAAAGTTCGATGTTCGGCCAAAATTTTAACGAACATCAACCGAACATAGCATTTTGCTGAATTCAATCACCTGCCATAAATTACGGAGTATTTACTAATTTTAAAGTTTCCATTAACACTTAGTAATAATCCAAATTATTGCACGATTTTGGTTGATGTTTATTGCTTATGGAATTAAAAATTAGCAGCCCCACTAAACGTTAGCTATGATATTAACAAATTTGTACTAAAATTAAATAATTTTAATTTAAAAAAATGCAATCTTCCTTTTATTGCAACTTTTATTCTTCAATAATTTTAGTGCAAAGTAAAAAATTTTCACTAAATTTAAGCTTGTTTTTGAAAGTTAAGTATGTGTATTTTGTTTAGTGCTGGTTCAAATTTTGCACTAATTAGTGCAGTGCAGATTTTTGCACCAAATATCCGTTTAGTGATAATGGAAAAATTACCATTACCAATAAATTTGTTTAGTGCTTGGGAAGAAATGGTTTTGTATCACCAAGCTTTTGAACATTGTGCAAAATAATTTTTTCCAATTTTATTTAGGGCAATGACACCAGTGCACCGCAGGGCGCGAGAAGTCTGAATTTTCTGGATTTAGTGCGGAATACCGATTATTGCCCGAAGATCAACATTGCATCATTTCGAAGTTGTTTCATCGGCTACTAGCAATAATTAAGACTTTTTTTGTTATAAGCAGCTTTTGAGACAAATTCTCCAAAAAATATTACATATATGGAACACATTTTTAGTGTCCGACCACACTTGTTTACGCTGACGTTTGTCTAAAGCCGATTTTTTTTATTAAATTTGAAAAAGTATATTTTTTCATATTTAATATTCAATAATAATATTCGATATTAGAAAAATATTTATGCCGAATACCAATTATCAGCCCTATTCCAGTTTTTGGCTGAAGCGATTCATCGTCCGGTCACTATATATCTCGAAAATTTTAACAAAATCGTTTAAATCGGATATTCTGCCTGTTTATAGAATCCGGTACGGAATTGGACTGGAAACGGAATTCCAATGCAATTCCAATTGCTTTGTTCAAAAACCGTGTATTTTGTTCAAATTTCAAAATATTTCCCCTTATCGTGCTTGGTGATTTTCGCCTTCTACTTCGACATTTTTATAATAAATTAAAGACAGTACCCTACATTTTTCTTTAATCTATTTTAGACTGCGTTTACATTGTGCGATTTTTGTAGCTGCAATTCTTAGTATGTAGGCAAGAGGGGTGAGAGGAATTCAAAGGGTTACACGTATCCTTGTACTCTTGAGATTCGTTTTGTTATCTCATCCGTAATATCCCTGCAGGAAATACGAATAGTGAAATTGTAGTGCTTTACTAATGACATTGTCAGTAGTACTACTGACCAGGTGTACCCCAGACAATGTAATCATCTATTGACATTTAACATTTGCTTGTCATTGAAAATCCACCAGTAGACTGTAGCAGTATTGACTAAGTGGTTCTTTTGGGACCACATGGAGACATTGGCACCAACGATTCACTAGTAAATTTTAGGGGCTCTAGTCTACAATATTGATATTTCCGCGCTCGATGTCGATAATGAAATTGTAGTGATTTACTAGTGACATTGTCAATACTACTAATGACCAGGTGTACGTACCCCAGCCAATGTAATCGTCTAATGACGTATAACATAGGCTTGTCATTGAAAATCTGCCAATAGACTTTAGCACTATTGACGAGATAGTTCTTTTATGACCATATGGAGATATTTGAACCAAAGATTCACTAGTACAATTTAGTGACCGTTGTCTACAATATTATAAGGGTTAGGAGAATACACTTAAACACATATACATATATATTTTTTAGTACTATTTTTTATCAAAAATAAAATAAATTATTTAGGCCGAAATATATTTGAAAATTATCGACCCTATTCTGCAATTCGAATCCGAGTAAATTTCTCGTTTTCCAAAAATAAATAATGCCGCCTTTAATGTACTTTAAATTATATATTAACGGCCCTTTTCAAAATGTACTATTAAGAGAACGTGGAAGTTAAGGGGAAGTTCGGAATACAAAACTTGCCGTTAAGGTCGACGTTAGCTTTTAACCATACATTGTAAAAAGGACCGTAAATTTTCTTCAGATATAATAATAAAAAGTACGAAACTGCAAAAATGTTGCCATTAGTAGATTTAATTTCTCTTAATCGATCGTTTTGAAATTAAAAAAATATTAATTCAGTTTAAAAAATATCAATTAAGTTTAAAAAAATATCAATTGAAATTAAAAAAAAAAATATCAATTGGAATTCAAAAATCCGCTCGGCTTGCAACTCTTCCATTGACTGCACAGCATAATAAAAAAAGAAAACCCAAGTACAAACGGATTTCATAAACGCAATCAACCGGTTTTGTACAGAAAACCATGCCAAACTATTCCGTACTGAATTCTGTGAACAGGCTGATTGATTTCATTAAAAGATATTTTATGTAGCATTTATTATTTGTATTTTTTATTTATTTTTAATTAAATCAAATAAGACATAAAATTGATACATTAATATTTTTATGAAGGACATATCAAAAAGATTGCTTTATTTTACTTTTTTGCTCACAAGTTATAAAAATTTTAATAAGTTTCAAGCAATAAAATTTTATTTAAAAAAGAAAAACAAGATAAAAATATTTAAGAGAACAATAAAATAAACAAAAGCAAGTATGTATGAACAATTAATAAATGATAAATGGTAAAACATTAAAATAATGCAAAATATGAGTTTTTTTTTTATTAGCAGTGATCATTGATTATGGGTTATAATCCAAGGATGCATAAGCACTTGATCTAGGGGTAAACGATGTTGTGGATTTAAAACTAACAATTTTGATATAAAATGTGCTGCAGCCTTTGTGACATGATCGGGCAATTTATAATCGACCTTAATAATTTTTTTATAAGTATCATCATAATCTCTTGCCAAAAATGGTGCACGTCCCACCAATAGCTCATAGCACAACACTCCCAGACTCCAAAGATCTACATTTTTTGTATGTGGTTTACCTTGTACCATTTCTGGTGGCAAATAATCTAAAGTGCCACACAGTGTTGTGCGCATAGAATTCGGCTCATGAACAGACCAACCGAAATCTGCGATTTTTAAATCTCCTTTATGGCCTAACAATAGATTCTCTGGTTTGATGTCCCGATGGATAACATCACGTTCGTGAAGGTATTGTAGAGCAGAAGCCAAAGATTTGATATATATGGCCGATTGCCGTTCATCAAACCGTTTAAGAGGCTGAGACTGTAGTTCTTTAAATAGCGTTCCTTTAGGAGCATATTCTAATATTAGGTAAATACGAGCTTCATCATGAAAATATCCATATAATCGAAGAATATGCGGATGGCGTAAATGAGACTGGATTTCTATTTCGCGTCTAACTTGGTGTTCAACATTGGATTCATGTATTTGTTGTTTAAATAGTACTTTAAGCGCAACAACAAATTTTGAATCTTTTTCACGAGCCAAATATACATTACCGAATTTACCCCGACCTAATGGTCGCCCAATGTCAAAATTGCTCAACGACCACACCCTTTTGGGTTCTTTTTTTGGTTCTGAAAAATGAGAAAAAATAAAAATATATTCAAATGAGATTTTACAATAATTATAGGCTTAAATTAAGTTTAGTGACATTGCTAAAAAAAATAATAAAAGTTCGCTATCCGATAAAAAATTAAATAATTCTTGAAAAAACCGACTGCCCATAATTTTTTATCATAATGCTGTACTTTCACGAGAACTAATTGCGTGCGAAGTTTCATAACAATCGGTTAAGTAGGTATAAATGAATATTTACTTTTCATGGGCGTGCTACTGCCCACTTTTTTAACCATAATGTTGTATTGTAACAATAACTAAACGTGTATACAAAGTTTCACAAGAATCGGTTTAGTAGAAGACGTTAAAAAGGGATATTTGCTTTGCATGGACGTGGCACTGTCCACTTTTTTAATCATGCTGTAGTATTCAAATAGAAGCTTAAAGTGTGTGCAAAGGAATCGGTTGACTAGAAGTAGATGAAAAGGCATGTGTATTTACTTCGTATGGGCGTGACCCCGCCCACTTTTCAACGGGACCAATCTGGAAGTACACTATTAAATAAAGGAAAAAATCCGAAATTGGTTTATAAATGGCGGGGTTTTGAGGAAACATCCATAAAAAAAATATACATGACGAATTGATAACCTTTCTCCGCTTTTTGAAGTCGGTTAAAAATAAAATTAAATAAAAATAATTCTTGCAAAATAACTGACTACAAACTGCCCACTTTTCTAACCACAATGTTTTATTGTAACGATAACTAAATGTGTGTGCAAAGTTTCATAAGAATCGGTTAATTAGAAGTACTTTAAATGAATATTTATTTTTCATGGGCGTGACACTGCCCGCTTTTCTAAACATAATGTTGTATTGTAACGATAACTAAAGGTGTATAGAAAGTTTCATAAGAATCGGTCTAGTAGAAGTTGTTGAAAAAACATTTACTTTGCATGGGCGTGGCACTGCCCACTTTTTCAATCAGAAACTTAATGTGTGTGCAGAGTTTCATTAGAATCGGTTGAGTAGAAGTAGTTGGAAAGACATGTGTATTTACTTCGTATGGGCGCGGAAGTACATCCATTTAAATAAAGAAAAAAAGCCGAAATCGGTTTATAAATGGCGGAGTTTTCAGGGAACATTCATAAAAAAAATACATGACGAATTGATAAACCTTTCTCCTTTTTTTGAAGTCGTTTAAAAAAATTACGGCGAGCATTGGTTTCCGAGTTATGGGTCTCTGAAGTTCTTTGAAGGCCATTTTGATTGAATACACTTTTCGTCGAATTTTTATAATTTTTGTGATAAATTTTTTTTTAATAAAGTGTTATTAACCCCCCGTCCAAAAAAGAGGGGTGTTATAAGTTTGTAGTGTGTGTCTGTGTATCTGTGTGGATGTACAAGATAGCGTACAGCCAAAACGGCTGAACCGATTTTGATTTAATTTTTTTCTGTTTGAAAGGTGACTTGATCGAGAGTTTTTAGCTATGTGTGAAGAAAATCGGTTCAGCCGTTTAGAAGATATTATGGCCCTTATCGTGTTTGGCGATTTTCGCCTTCGACTACGCCATTTTTGTAATAGATTAAAGAAAATTGTATCGTGCTGTCTTTAATCTATTGCAAAAATGGTGAAGTCGAAGGCGAAAATTGGCAAACACGATAAGCAGACATATGTATCCTGTTCAGTGTTTAAAAACGGCAATGATTTCGCTTTCGCTTTTGAAAAATACAACAGTTTCAGTCAAAGCAAAATCAAAAAACGATTTATGAACAATTGCGCAACACTTTCAGCAGTCAACGATTTCAAAAGTTTGAATTTGATTTGCTCTTGCTTTTGGTTAGAATCGCAAGTAAAAGCAGAAGCACTCTATATGCTTTTGCAAGTCGCAAACAGTCACAGTCGAAGAAGCAAAAACTCTTGCTTTTGTCTGACGTGCAAAAACAACAGCAAAAACATGACAAATACCACAAAATAGTTGACTGAACCTGCAGAAAACTTCTAAAAGCAAGAGTTTTTGCTTTTTCGACTATCACTGTTTGCGACTTCAAAAGCATATAGAGTGCTACTGCTTTTACTTGCGAAATTAACCAAAAACAACAGCAAATCAAATTCAAACTTTTGACATCGTCGACTGTTGAAAGTGCTGCGCAATTGTTCATAAATCATTTTCTGCTTCGACTGCTACTGTTGTATTTTTTCATAAGTCAAAGCAGCGAAAAGTAAACATTTTACAACTTTTGCTTCTTCGGCTTGTTATTTAAACACTGATCCTGTTGAACTTGTGTCTTTGGACACCGTAGCTACCAAACGGCTAGATCGATTTTAATTTATGTTTGAAGAAAATTGGTCCAATCGTTCTGAAGTTGCCATCTATTTTCTTCGGGGATTTTTAAAATTTTTAATTTAATGTTATTAATAAAGAAATGTTTAATACCCCCTTATCGTGTTTGGCAATTTTCGCCTTCGACTACGACATTTGTGCAATAGATTAAAGACGACAAAAATGTCGGTAGTCGAAGGCGAAAATCGCCAAACACTAGAGGATAAACCTAATAGCAAATACACAAACCTTATGCGGTTTATTTTTTAGTACAATATGAAAAAATCAGAGTTGTAGTTCTCATGCACAACAAGATTTTGATAAACTCCAGTAAGAAGCTAGATTTTATTTTGTATGGGAAATTTAATAAAATAAACTAGATTTTGTCCAAAATCTCGTTCGAACTAGATTTATTGCCAATGTAAATGCCCTATAAAATTTTTATTAAAAAAGCAATCAAATAAATTTAAATAAATAAAAAAAATAAATTTTTATTTATTTCAATTGGGCAATTCAAAGTAGTGCATATTCTTTATTTTTCTTTCAAATTTTGATGTTAAAATAAAATAAATTGAAATAAAATGTATAAAATAAATAAACAGAAGTTTTTGTGAAAAATAAAAGTGTAAAAGACATCACAATTTAATACGTGCGAATTTTAAAATGAACTTTTCGGGAAAAATAAAATGAAATATTACCGTTCTGAGACATAACCTGTTCCAAGTATCACGTACTATTTAAATACAAAATACGGGATAAAACAATATGCAAGCTCGCTTTGAATTGCCCAAATAAAAATATACACACACGTTTATTTATGTTCATGTTTTTGACATTTCATATAAGATCGTTGTGATAATCCCCTTATTCTGTAACTGTCTGTCGACGTCACGTCCAGACAATATCAAAATTAGAACTCTTACGTACTCGGTGTAGAAAGCAATTGACTACCGGTAACAGTCTATTACTATTCTCTAAGGCCAGAAAATAGCAAGAGGAAGCAGTCACTCGTTGTCGACAACGAGTACGTAAATGTCCCATTTTTGATATTGTTTTGAGGTAACGTTGACAAATAGTTACAGAATAAGGGGGAATATTTATTATAACAACGCTCTCATAATAACTACATATAGCATTTTTATTACTGTTGCAATAGTTTACACACCGCTTGCACATATATACTGCATTTACGAATTCATCCGTTCTTACATAGCGAAGTTCGTTATAGGGAAATTCGGCTGTAATTCCATTTTAATAGGCAGATTTTGTAAAAAGTTTCGTTTTTTCTAAACGTTTCAAATTTGTATGGAAAGTACCGCAAATACGCTTAAAAAATTTTTTTTACATAAAAATTTCTAAACGCAAAAAGCGTTTGTATTTACAAAATCTGGCTTTAAGACGAGGTTTGGGCTTTTCAGTTTTTTATATATTGCAGAAAAATATGAAATATTGGTAGCGAATAAACGTTTAAATGTGATATATCTTACATTTTATAAACCCGTTTATAAAAACCGGGAAAATAGACAAAACCCGGTTTTTCGAATATGGTTAAATTTTAAGGGCCGATGTTGAATGTGAACCACACCTAAACGTCAAGTTTTTTTCTGTATTTCATTTGACATTTCTCAATTTCAGACTAACTCAATTTGAACTATGGAAAGATACACAATCGAGCAACGCGTTAAAGTTATTCATGCTTATTTTGAAAATGGGCGTTCAAATCAAAATGCATATCGTGCACTTCGTGATTTTTTCGGTCAATTTAATCGTCCAAATGTGCGTACAATCGGAAAAATCGTGCAAAAATTTTAGCAAACCGATCTGTAGGAGATGTGAAAACACCAGCAGAAAATATTGCTGCTGTTCGCGACAGTGTGGCTGTCGTCGTGCTCAAAAATTGCTGTGAATGGTGTTCGCTATCGTGAGATAACGAACTTTTTATGACCCGAATTGGAAGATATGGGTGTGGACGATATGTGGTTTCAACAGGACGGTGCCACTTGCCACACAGCTAACAAAACAATGACTCTTTTGCGCGACAAATTCAATGGCCTCAATTATGCCTCAGCGTCATCGAAAATTTGGACCATCGGATGGAGGTGTGCCGCCGAGGACGCGGCGGTCATTTGGCCGATATTTTGTTCCATACATAATTGAACCATACCATATTATTTATCATAATAAAAAGAAATGAGTTTTATTCAAAATCAATATCGGCCCTTAAAATTTAACCCCTGATGAACTGATTTTCAAAATTCTTTTTTGTTTTTTTTTTTTTTTTTTTGAAGGGGTTTGCCTCCATTTTTATTCTGTAATATCTTTCCAATATCTATGGGGAAATTTTCTCCCCCATTCTTCACTCTTGTCACTTGTGAACCGATTTGGAATTTTTTTAAAGGGTTCCATAAAAATTTTTTTCGAAAAATGGTGGGGAAGTTTGCTCCCCCATGATTAATTCGTAATTTTTTAACCGAATTTTAAATAATTAAATAATGGTTTGCTTGAAGTTTGGTCCCATAGAAGTGGAAATGGGGCGGAGAAAGTGGTAGCCTGTTATATTGATTATAGCATAACTCCGCCTTTTCTTGACCGATTTCAAAGTTTTTGTATTTGAAAGGTTTGGTACTATAAAAAATTGCAGACGAACACACAATTAGTAGAAGTACACACCACTTGACCTAACGCAAAATTGTGTCCGCTTTGCAACCTGTTCAATGGGATCTGCATTGAAGTCGGCTTTTTTGGGGCAGAGTTATTACATCCATATTGCTAGACCAGACAGACGATAAATAACGTATTAAGGATTCCTTCTCAATATGTTTAAAGCCCGTGCATCGCCGGGTCGAAAAAAAGAGAGTAATTACATATTTATCTTACCAGTCTTATTTTCATTATTAGCGTTTGCTGTAGAATCTTCTTTTTCGCATTTAATTTCCAACTTTGCGGGAAATTCTTTTACTGATGGCTTAGCACTTGTTTCTTCTGCTGTTTGTGCTGGTGCAGTTTCTTTTTTGACTGAAACATCATCTATTTTTGTGGATGTCATCGGCACGCTGCGGCGTGTGGGAACTGGTTTTCCACCAGACGCTGTATGTAATTTAGATTTTGCACTATCTAATGGCTATTAACAAAAAATGCTATACTTAAAAACGAAAAGCTGCAGTAAAATGGAATACATACCTTCTTAACTGTATTTTGTCCGGGACGCTGGCTCCCGCCAACGTGAGTTCTTGCATTTTGGGCTGTCGAATGTTCAGCCGTTCTTGCATTTTCTTTGCCCCTTACGGGAACTGTTGGCTTTTTATACATTTTTCAACACAGCTACTGATTTAAAAATGTATTGAAAAATAATTATTTTCTGCACTAATGGAAACTTGTAAAAAAAAAGAAATGTTATTATATGGTCACAAAGTAGGATATGGTTAAACTTTGTGGAAATGCTGTAGAGAAAACTAAACTAAAATGAACCGTTTGAATTTTTAAAATAGAAGTACTTGTGTTTGTGTTAGTAAAATGCAATAGGGATGA
Organism: Panzeria rudis; assembly: GCA_956483635.1. Classification (NCBI taxonomy): domain Eukaryota; kingdom Metazoa; phylum Arthropoda; class Insecta; order Diptera; family Tachinidae; genus Panzeria; species Panzeria rudis. The sequence continues at coordinate 10,340,451 of OY101447.1, forward strand.
AATAATGGCAAAAATACAACTCTACATAGAGTACACTAAGAAAAATTATTTGCTATTGTATGTTGCAAGGCGAATTCATACCAGGTGGGGTCGAGAGCTCAGCTGACTACGAATATGTTTACCTATTTAAACTGTCAACTGTGTTAATGTTTCAGCTTTTTTGACAGCCAAAGCATAAACTCCTCACGGCGAACTCTCTTGCGACTATCTGGTGTGAATTTGTCATGGTATAATAAGTCAACAAGGTGGCAACGTTGCGGCAGCTGATTATAATTTGCTGTGGTCAAGGTGAATTTACCAAGTCAACGTTCAGACGATGCAAGTCTTATAGATCAGCTTCTTGTTCAGCTGTGAGAAAGACAGAGAAATGAATGTAAATTTCTCTGTCGCTCTCCCAGCTGAATAAGAAGCTGATCAATAAGACTTGCATCGTCCAAACGTCAACTAACTAATTCGCCTTGGCTAGCAGGCGGATTCATAACAGGTGGTCTCGACAGATCAGCAGTTTATTTTTTGCCCATTTTCTCCGCTTATATTTTTTGACAAACAAAAGAGAATTTTTTTTACCATTTCGTTCAGTTAGTCTATGTCCATACGAGTCAACTTTTGGTGCGCAACTTTTGAGTTTATGGGAGAGAGATGTGAGAAGATACGGAAGGTTTACACTCAAGGTAGATTGAACAGGTACCACTACGAGAACATCACAGACAATAGATTTTGACAAATCTCTGGTATGTTTCTATCAACAACGTGCATGGGTTATTGAATTTGAGAGCATATGAATGTATGCGACACATAGACAATAGATTTGACATATTTCTGGTGTGTTTCCACCAACAGAATGCATGTGTTTTTTTTGGTGTTGTATTTGTTGCAGAAATGGTGGTACCAGTGATTAATATACCTTGGTTAGATTTATAAGGTATACTTATCGGCGAACTGATACAACAAAGCCCCTATTTTTGCGATTATTAAACTGTGAGTTGATTGTTAAAATACACTACAATTTGACAGCAAAATTACCAAACATAAGTCCGCTTTTACACACAACAGTTTTTCTTGAAGCAACTTTTATTTTCTAGTGAGAAAGAGCGAGAGAGGAATACATGAAATATATTCCTCTCTCGCTCTTTCTCACAAGAAAATAAATGTTGCTTCAAGAAAAACTGATGTGTGTAAAAGCAGACTATGGGCTGATGCACAACCTTACATTACGTTTACAACAGACAATGCTGTCTTGACAATAAAGAATACGTATTAGTTGTCAAAAACGCTGATAATTGTCTTCGTGACTTAGGTGTCCAGACATTAATTAATACAATTAATTTAAAGTTCCAGAAATTCTGCATTTTTCGCGAACTTTGTAAGTTAAAGCTTTAAAAAAGTAAAGAAAATATCATAATTGTAAATATTATAAGCTTTTCTTTTTGAATATATCTTTTATATTCACAAAAATTCAAATTATATCAGCATACGTGAAATCATTGTTCGATTTACTGTCTTCAAAATATGCAAGACAGTAGTGAAGCCAATTGAAATAGTTTGTATGTATTATGCTGACTTTAGATGACATGTTTTTTACATATGGCTTGTTAGGTATGTGAAACATATGTAACTTCGCATGTTTGTCAAAATTGTCAATTTACAGACGGTTTATAATATTTGCTTTCACACGTACATGTGCAATTACATCTGACATAGCCTCTGAGTGTTCACAACAGCTGAGTTTTTGCACAACTTTCGTAAATATATAAAATAGAAAACGCTCTAATTGAAAATTTTTCACCTGACTTTGCTTCTGTAAATGTCATATGACAATGTTTCATATGTTTCACTCGGCATGTATCACTTTTGCAGTGGGAAATTTGACAATTCAGATGTAAAATACATGTCGTCTAAAGTCAGCATAAGTGAAAAAATTTTATTGTCAAGACAGCATTGTCTAGTGTAAACGCTGAGTTATATATCGACCTTGGAGTCACTTCCATTTTGAGCTTAAGGTCTTTTTTACTTTTTGTTTTCCATGCCTGGTACAGCTGTTAAATCAAAACAATAGTTGTTTTGCTTAAAAAAATTGGTGCAATTTCTGCGATTACTTATCCCTATGTACGATATTTATATATAAACGGTGAAAAAACTAAATTTTTAATAAAGTAATGGAAAATAAAGGCGCATCAATAGAAATTTAATATACTGCAGTCAATTTATATACATAAATAAGTTTTAAGTGATGAAATACTAATATACACCAATTAACTTATGGGAGTTACTATGACAACATTTTGCCTTTGTTGGTGTCAAGCAAATTAAAATTTCTACTAAAATCATAAATCTACTATTACCGAATAAAAATTTAAGGAAAGCACAACAGAATCTCAAAATGTTATTTTTAGATAAATTATTGCCTTTAATCTTTGTGTACATAAGACCATTCATCAAATGGTTTCTGCACACATTTACCCGCTTATGTGAACTGCAGCGTATATGTTATGGAGCCCAGGCTGGAGCTAGCCGCACCAAACAAGTGGAACGATCTTTAGCACTGTCAAAGCAAGTGGAAATTAAGCAATTGCTAAGGGAACTGGATGAAGCGGTTGAGCATTGCAATGAAGAAGAGTTGAAAAGGCTTCCTTCACAAGCTATAGCTGTGGTGCAGCGTGTGAAACGAATTAAATCCCGTATACATCCAGATTTTAGTTCCTTATTTGGTGCCTGTGTTTTACAAATGTGGAGTTACAAGCATTTAATGCACGAAGTGGAGCGTTTAAGATCCGTTCCTTATGACTCGGATAATTTAGAACATGAGCAGAAATTACTGGAACTGTGGAAGTATCTTATGCCCGAGGAACCATTGGACGGCAGGATTTCTAAGCAGTGGCAGGATATTGGATTTCAGGTGGGGATTGAAATTTTTTAAAAAGTCCGTTTATATTAAATAAATAAATAAAACTTATTCGAATACTAGGGCGAAGATCCCAAAACAGATTTTCGCGGCATGGGTCTGTTGGGCCTGGAAAATCTTTTATATTTTGCTCGCGAATACAAAGAGGCCGCCCAACATGTTTTGCTGCATTCTATGCATCCTACTTTGGGCTATACCTTCGCCATTGTTGGCATAAATCTCACTGCTATGGCATATCGTCTACTCAAAACAGGCGAAGCTAAAACACATTTTTACAACATGGCACAGTCAACAAAACAGCCATCTTCTTTGACACATTTTCACAAATTGTATTGCTATTTATTGTTTGAATTCGATCGTTTTTGGCTGGAATCGGAGCCTGCAAATATAATGGATTTTCGTGAAATTTATCAAAGTTTCGAAATCACAATTATAGAGGCTTTACAAAGGGATACAACGATATTTAAAACCAATCTAGTGGTGGAGGATGTTTAGTTTAACTTTGAAGAATGTAAGTGAATTTAAAAGCAAACGTACAGTAGAAAGGAGTGAATATATTTCTTAGTACTGTTTTTTTCAATTTATGATAATGAAACCAAGCTATTTTAATACATAATTTTAATAAAAAGCTCTTTAGTAAAATGGAAAATACAACAGTGTTTCTCTGAAGAAATCGTTTCGTTACAAAAGTCCGCCTTATACATTTATTTAACTTGCAACGTTAATTTGTTTCTACTAGTGCCTCTGAACCGATTCTTTGCATACACATTGGCCTTCTGTGACAATACAACATTATGCTCTACGACCAAAATTTTTTATTAATTGTCGTAGTTTGTTTTATCGTTTTAATTTCTTTTTATTAACTTTTTAATTACTTTGAGTTTTACAATAGATTTTTATATATATAATGTTTAAATTTCCTTTAAATTTTTTATGCAGGTTTTTTAATTTAAACCTATTGATTAAAATATGGAATAGTTTAAGTAATAGATAGAGGGATAGATACAATTTTATGTGTTATAAGTAAAAATATAAACTAATTATAATAACAAATTTAATTGAGGTCCCTTTTATGATTCACAACTAAATTTATAGTTGAGTTGTAGTTATCAAATTCTTATTATAGATTACAAACCAACTTTTATCAAAGTGAGACAAATGTTTTTATCAGTTGTGTTTTTATTTCAACTATTTTGTTACTTTTTGGCGACTTTAAAGTGCGCATCATTATTCCATACGCCAACCTATCACATTTGTCAACCAATATTGTAGCCATATGCATAAAACAAAATCTCAAGAAAAAATAGTAAGACCAAAACTAAAAATTTTTAAAAGTTCTGTGATGACGATGGTTTCAAAAAATATAGAGCATAGATAAGAACCTAATTTTGAACATTTATTTCGAAGACAACTAAAATTGGCTGTGGATCATAATAAAAATAAAAAAATAGTAGAGTTGAGTTGTTGTAAAATTGACAACCCAACTCAGTTGAGTTGTGAGTCATAATAGGGGCCTAATAATACTTTGATATGAAAAAGGAAACATAAGATTGAGCGGCCATTGTGTAAAGATTAAAAAAAATCTGACACACTGAGTAAAAATAATATACAACGTACCATTTCACAATGTATGATTAAACGTTAAAATGGACTTTAACGGCTAGTTCGGCATACAAAACGTTAACTTTTAATTGTACAATGTGAAAAGGGACGAAGTAAGTCTTTATAAAATTATCAAAAACAAAAATAAAATAACAAATTCTTCAAATAAGTAATATATTAGTAAATAACTGGCTTTTTAAAAGTTACTTTAATGTCATTTTAAATTTTAAAAATTGCAAAAAATAACTTGTGAATGCAAGAAAGTGTCATTTCTTAGTAAAATTAAAAAAAAACATGAAATATAATCAGTAAAAATAAATATATGTAAAAAATATCACTTTAAATGAGATTTATGATAAATCATAGTTATTACCTTGTTAAAGATCAGACCCTTCTTTAAGCAATACTCTTAAAATAAATATTAATATTTCTTCTTCATCCTTCTGCTTAATAACTAAATATACTTTTTAATATAGTCAGTCCTGCTCAGTAAATCGCGCAATTTCAAAGCGAGTTGGTTTACAGATAAAGATCGATTGTTACTTTTTTTGTTAATATTAGCAGCAAGCTTGTGATTTAAAGACAAAAAATATTTCGGTTCTAAGGTATAAAAAATCGTTCTTTCTTTTCATCATCACATAATATTCTTTCCGTTATCATATGATTTGTTTAGCGATAGAATTTGACCTCTGCTTCTACACAGTCCTTCATCAATTCATCTAATTCTTCATTGGCTTCTGGACGCTCAGCCAAATATGCTAAGACTTCCCCAACACAGGCGGCCTCTAAGGCTTTCAAGTGCTCCAACGACGCCGGTTTACGTTGACCATGTAATTTGTGCAGTAATGTTATTTCATTATCGGCTGGCACTTTAGTGAGTGGTGATATTTTAGGTTGGGGCGCAAAGATGAATGGCTTGAACACCGATTCGCTGGCATTTGGTGTAGCAGTGAACCAATGGCATGATATACCATTATTACACAGTACAAAAACACTAGCCGAACGTGATGTGGCCGCATTGGCAGCTGAACGTAAAGTCTCGAACATACTGGTCAGCGAGTAAGAGCCGTCGTTGGAAGGTTCATCGCCACTCCAATCGGTCGAGGAGTTGGGAGAACATGCAAAACAGGCGGCAAAATCGATATCACCCTAGAATGAATGGAGAAAGGAATTTATAAACAAAACCTAACATAAATTGAAGAAAAACATGTCTTTATCAAGATTAGGATCGGTCAAACCCATGCTTTAACTCTTATTTTTTGCACATCTTTTTTTTGCTGTTCCGTCTGAAAAACATGTATGTATGTAGTTATAACTAAAGTTTTTAAGATGCATAATATATATAATACATAATATATGTATTTATGTATCATGATATGGACATGTATATTGTACCATGGTATTATGTATAATAATTAATAATTTAAAAGAACTATAATTTTTCAAACTTGCCTCGCCATCCCAGCATCCCAAAGTTTTTAAAGCATCACCCAAACCCTCAACAGATTTGTCAATTGTTGAGGTCACCGCCATGCCATCGCTAGGCAAGTGATAGTAACCAGTCGTTAATTGCTGGGCAGCCCATAATTTGCCAGCACAGCTTATCAGCCAGACTTTCGATGGATCACAGATAATTAAGCTAAACTTTATATCCTCATGGCCATGTTGGGCAATTAAATCACCCACACGTTCCACAGCAGCATCAGCAGATACTGCGGAGGCCAAAGATAAACGCACAACATCGAATGCAGATAAATCACACTCAGAATCATTACTCCATGTAACAGCCACACTAACGTTACGTTCGTTGGATCCACAATCGCCTCCCCAGACACCAGGCTTGGGTTTTTGTAAAATAACCCTTAACGCTGCAGCATCGCCAACCAGATCATTCTATTAATTGAAGAATAGGTGTAAAAAAAAAATTTTTTTAGCATCGGAGAAATAAACACTCACTTTTCCCTCCAGTGAATCGGAATCATCGTAAAAGTAAACTTCTTGGGCCACACCCAGCAGACTTTCATTTTCGGTATTACGTCCCAAGATGACAGTGTCCGTGGCACAACTTGGTGGCATGACAACAAAACAATTCCCTTGAGAACTCATTTTCTTTAAACAAAAATTTTCTTGCACCGAAAAGGAAAAACTGCAGAAATTGATTTTTCTAAATCAGCAGCTGCCAACGTCAACGACCCAACAATAATAACACACACACACACAACAATAGCTTTTAGTGTCAGACAGGAAATGCAGCATATACTTTAAATTGGGATCAATATTGGGAAGATTTTATAAAACTATTTTGATATTTAAATTAGGAACATTTTGTTATAGTTCCAATTTAATTATACACTTACCTTTTACTATATGTTTGTAGCACAGCAAAATTTCCGCTTTTAAATTTAAGGAAGTGTGTTTTATACTGTTGCAAACGAGATGTAGTTTTGAATACAATTTGGGAAATTAAACACAAGGCGAAATTAAAGACAGTTGCATGGTAGAATAATATACAAGGTAGCCGCATAACTAATCCAAATGTACATTTGAGGTCCGAAATGTCAAACATTGATAGAGATTGTATGTGTGTGTTTGTATAACGGAAGCACCAAACATACGTGTTGTATTGTGTGTGCTAAAGCGAATTAATATCAAGTGGCCTTATCATTAAAATAACACACATTCAAAGTAGGTGTAGGACTATTTTTATTTGTGCTTTGACAGTTCGGGTTAAAGTTTTTCTCTTTTCTTATATAGAGTTTGACTGATTGACTGTTTGACCTGGTACTGAATTTGCCTTAGTGTGTGCAACGCACTTATTTCACATATACACAACATTTGATAGTTCGTACCACGAAAAAGATAATCAGCTGGCGTTCCAGAGCTACCTTGTATATTATTCTACCATGGACAGTTGGGAGGGTAAATGGTACACTATTATTTACGTACTTTAATGAAACGCTCAACTCTGTGACAGATAACAAAAGAACCAAGGCCATTTATAACAGGTGGACTCACCTGTATTTTGAACTAGTTCTGATATCAAATGCTTTGCTGACATATTTTTCAGTACATATTTTGACAATCAAAATTCCAAATCGAATTGGAGCGAGTCTACCTGTTATGAATTTGTCTTGATTCACACTGAGCAAGGCAAACTCAAGCATGAAGAATTCATAACAGGTGGCCTCAACAGATCAGAAGAAAATTTTTTGCTTATTTTGGCATTTTGTATTTTTGATCTAGTACGAATGTTACTGCACGTCTCCACGCGCAATATTTATTTCCGAACATAAGATATAACTTCGGCAGAATAAGAGCACAAATATGTTCTGAGCTATAGAACACGTATTGTGATATTGGACATAAATTGAAAAAGTTCACTGCGAATGGATCGAGTTTTTTCTTTATTTTAGTTTATTTAATTTTGTTTTAAACTATTTTCTTTAATTTGCTTTATTTTATTTAACATAAACAACAAATGCCGATAAAATTTGACAGCTTATATTCAAGATTATTTCTTGAACATAAGTTTGAACAATTATGTAGAAATTTATTTGCAAATAAATCTTTCTGCAGTCCACACGTGGACATATGATGTTGGAAATAGAATTTGACAGATGAGAACATAATTATTTCCAAGTTTACTGTTCGTGGAGACCCCCAGTTAAATGCTTTGTCGACATATTTTGCAATACATTTTTTGATAGCCAAAATGAGTATTTTCCAAATGGAATTGAGTTGAGTCTACCAGTTATGAAATTGTCTTATCATAGCAGGCATACTCGCCTCAATTCCGAACTATATAAAAAATACAAGCGGCGAAAATATGCAAAAAGAGCTACCTAATCTGTAGGAAAGCGTATTAATAACAAGTGGCCTTATTAATGCAACAACAGCAGACATTAACCAATCTCGCATGTTAAATGCATACATAAAGAGTTGTTGTTTAGTTTTTTACATAGACAAATCAATTCGCCAGGTTGGATATAAATAATTGCCAGAAACAGAAGAACAAATTTTATTTTAAGTGTACAAAGCTGTTTTCACAATTTATTATCTTAAAATAGATATATTATTTTATTTATTGACACATATATGTGTACACCCCAGGAAAAACTTTAAAACCACATAGTTAAAAAACGTTTGCAAAAATTGTTTACAATGTTTTCTATATGGAGTTTGAAATGTACGCAGTCCAAACAGCACGAGCCAAAAATTGTTTGCTGCCGTAGCAGCGCCACCTGGTTGTCTTTCGCCTTGATTGGCCTTGTTTCCAAATTTCGGATATATCACTCTATAATCGCTCAATTAACACTACTCTTTTATAGAAGCACTAGTTAAAAGAGAAACATGATAAGTTTTTAATTTTCACAGTGGAATAAGTGCTTTGTGAAAATGGTGCATAGAAATTTTAAAAAATTCCTTTAAAAAAACAAAACAGATCAAGCAAAAACAAAAGAAAAGGGAGAATAAAAACCAATTTATTAAAATATATAAGTACATAATACTCAAATGCTTTATATCTTTTCAAAAAACACTAAAGTAAAGTTCTGCGAATTGAAAGAAAACTATTTTTTGTCTATTGATGAAAAGGTATGTTCAGTGAAAAATAATGTGTTTTTTATTTGCAAATTAAATATAGCCATCTTGTTCTAACTCATAAAATCTAATAAGAATTGTATAGCTAAAACAAGTCGTGTTGGTGTGGCTATGTGAAAACGCAAAGTGTATTTTCGAATTGTTTTTGATTACATTTTTTCGTTTTCTTTTCTACTTTTACAAATGTTCTCGACGTCGACGTAGAAAAAAATTTAAAACGTTGACGACGGTAGTGGTCAAAAAAGAATATTTTATTAAATATCCATAAAAATAATATTGGGAAAAATAAGCAAATAAGATAACAAAGATTGTGAAGAAATAACTTAAAAGCAGTTTGCTCTTTTAATTCTAATAAAATTTGTGAAAATTAACATATCTGCTTTTGTGGGGAGAGTGCGTATAATATGTGTTTTTGGTGTTAAGAAACTTGGAGAAAATCAATAAAGTTCTTGCGAAATGTGTACATAAATGGGACAAAAGTGAGTTTTTTATTGTTATTTAAAAGAAATACTTAATTTTTCGCATATTATTAACATGGTTTAAAAATGTGTGAAATGCAAGACAAGTTTTTCACACTTGGGTGCTTTTTCATTAAGGCGTGTTACGTTTTTTTAAATCTGTACATAAATATGTATGTAACATTTTTCTGCTCCTCGTTGCTTAATTTACCCGCTAAGTATTTAGTAAAAGACCACTTTATACAATAAGCGTTGTTTGACCACTTTTCTGGAAACAAATTTTATTTACGCGCTTTTTTATTTTTATACTTTAGTCTCAGTTTAATGTAAATGAATTTTTGTTTTTTTTCAGGAAATTAAAGAAATCAATAGAATTTTAGTATACCATAAAACTTCCCAAATCTCTTCATTCTTTAGAAAAAAGCGCCCTTTTTATTATTAATATCATCACCATCATATTCAGTGCATATCTGCGTATAAGAGCAACAACAACTACTTAAACTTAAAGCAAACCAACCACCTCTTTTCATTCCCCTTTTACCATTTAGTTTTTTATACATTTGGTATTTTCTTCAGATCTACTTCCCACTTGACCAAGTCTTTCCTTTAAGATATTGCTTTCGAAGTAGCGTTTTTATTAAAAACCGGACATTTCCGGGAATGTTGCCAGTTTTACATATTCCTACTTTTTGAGATTTTCTTGTCGGGCATCCCGAGATTTAAAGATTGTCAAAAATTAGAATTGCTGTTTTTAGACTATTCTACAAAATGTTCGAAAATAGTGTTTTTCCTTGATTGCGGTCTATTCTCTCATGTATTTCTGAATCAGAATATGAGGTCCGTTTTGCTCGTAAAATCACAAAGTTTCGTGCAAAACTACAGTTTTTAGCCATTTTTAGCATTCTTTTGCGCGGCTTACACATTCGGAATTTTGAGGATGTACGATCCGATCTTATATTGCTAGCCTGTTCAAATATGAAGACAACTTTTTTTTTGTCTGGCGATATAATCAAAGCTTAAATCCACTTATTGTATGTATATATATCTTCTTTGTTCTCTGAAATATATTTTTACACCTTATTAAAGTATTTTGTAGTAATAAAAAATCTGTGTATGCATATGTATGCATAGGCAAAGACTTTGACACTGAAAAAATTATCATTGTTGCAAAAAAAGAAAAATAAATGAAATGTAAAAATCGATATCGTCTTGAAATTGATTACAAGGCGCTTAAATTCTAAAAACAGGGGAAACCATAGAATAAAACACATCTTTCGCGAAAATGTAGACAATTCGCATAAAATCGCAGTACTGGAAACAAGACCTACATTGTTTTACAAGTCGCTAAAACTGTAAGTAAAGTCAATAAGTTGAGAAAAATCGCGAAAATTATGAACATTCTCAAAACTCGCTAAAATTTGAAAGTTCCTAAAAATGCAACCAAACCAAAAACATTGGAAAAATTAGGCATTTCGCGAAAATATCGGAAATTCGCGAAAAGTTGCAACATCTTAAGCAAGCCACAATTTTGATTAAAAGCCGCTAAAACTGTAAGGAATTCCGAAAATTCGGTAAAAATCACAAAAATGGCGAAAATGCGCAAAAACGTGCTAACAGCGGCATCAAACCAAAGTCAAATATTGCTTAAAATTCACAAAAACTGCAAAGAAGCTCAAAACTTGCAAAAATTAGCCTTTAACGCGAAGCAAAAATTCGCGAAAAGTTCAAAAAACGGAAACAAGTCCTAAAATTAATTAAAAATCTCTAAAACTGTTAGAAATAAAAAACTCAGAAAGAAAAAATAGCAAGGTAGCGAAAAATTGCTTAATGTATTAAAGAAGTCACTAACACTCGGCCATGTCACAGAGTTCAATTACGTTCGGAAACGGAATTCAATCCACTCCATTTTTGTAGCAGCTGGTGTCTAAAAAAGAAAACTAAAATACGCAAAGTTGTCAGGTGTGTCCAGACTGTTGGCGGCGCTCGTACGTTGGGGTATGCTCCGGATAGGGCTTGACATCTTGGGGTGGATTAAATTCCATTTCCGAACGGAATTGAACTCAGTGACATGGCCGACTGTAAGGAATAACAAAATCTTAGAAAATTAAATAGATCGCGAAAGTGGCAAAAAAATCGCAAAAAATTGGAAACATCGCGGAAATTGCAATGTCTATTAAACTTTTTTGTTGTTGTTGTAATCCATAATAAGAATTAAACAACTACAACGCAAATACATATCAGTTTAGTGGTAAATCATAACAGGGACCTACGTAATTCCGTTTCAATTTCTGTTTTATTATTCCACAACGCTCCCAACTGAAACGAAAATGATTAAGCTACGAGACAGTGACGAACAACTACGTCTTTCAGTTTTCCTTTCCTTTTCCTTTTTGCAATTTTTGCGATCGATCTAATTTTCTGAGATTTTGTTTTTCTTTACAGTGTTATTGATTTATTTCTTCAATACACGTAGCAATTTTTCACGATATTGCGATTTTTTCGCGTTCTTTCTGAGTTTTTTTATCTCTACAGTTCTAGCGATTTTTAATATATTTTAGGGCATGGTCTTTATTGTACAAAGTCTTTAAGTAGGAATGAAAACAGATTCAAAAGTTACAGTTGTTTCTTTATGATGATCATATACATATAACGAAATTAATATCGGATATGATATATTAAGCTCTAAAAAACATAAAACTGCAAAAAAGTCTGAAAAATTTCTGCTTTTAGTGGATTTAATTTTTCTAAAACGATTCGTTTTAAATCGGGTCGAGTTACAGAACAGGCCAAAGCTTTTAAATAAAACTAAAAACAAATTATAATTCTGTGCTTTCAAGAACTACGCTCAACGTCACCGTTCTGTGTGTCACCGCTATGTGACAAATTTTTTCCATTTCACAGAGATAAAAAAAAAACTAAACAAAGTGGCGCCTTTGAAACTGAAAACATATATTTTCTGTGAAAAGTGGCAACCTTGCTAGTTTTGGAACCACCCTCGTAATATATTAAATTTCAATGCATTTTAATATAAGTTTAATATTTTACTGAATAAGTAAAATATTAATTTGTGAAGCATGTAGACAAAGAAAAATTTGACTGCCCGGAGAGTTGAACTTACTTATTTTAGGACCTACCGGTCTACTCATCAGAGTTATTTACCGCTTGGACCACTCGACCAAAGTCGGTAGTTAGACATAACCTCTATTAACCGTGATTTTCGAAATTCCTTCCGAAGCCCGGTTCCGCTTTACTTGCATACACATCGTTGCCTCAATATAGAAAGGTCCTACATAATTATTTTCAAATCGATTTTTTGCATATTTCGATAAATGAACTTCAAATCCATCGAAATATGCAAAAAATTAATTTGAAAAAGTAGTGTGTTAGGGTCTTTCAGTATTAAGGCAACGATATGCATGTATAAAGCTTAAGATTTTGACAGTTTATACTCATAGTGCACAATAAAAAAATTATAAATAATCTTGCTTTTCTTCATGTATGAAAAAAATAGAAACCTGAATTTATTTCAATACATACATATTCTATAAATTTATACATATCTACTTCTTTCTCATAGGAGTTAAAACGATAAACACATTGCATTGCATGGCACCCCAATTTTTTTAATCTAAATAATTTTACATACAAAAAAAAAACAGTACAAAATGAGGACACAGCATATTTTTCATTTTTTAATTATTTTTTTTTTGTATATTTTAATTGTAAACAAAATATGCTGACATAACGTTAATATATACATTCATATACATACGGATCTGTGAGTTTTCATTAAAATCACTTAAGTCGTCTTAAGAAAACTTTTCAGTTTTATTTGCTTAAATATGTACATTAGGGTGGACCGCTGGTGTATGAAGGTGAGAAAAGTCATAAAATCGATTTCGAATACCTCCAGAATGTTGCACCTAGCTTAATTATGTAAAAATAATTTTTTCGACATAATTTCTGTTTTGGCCCAGCGACCATTTAAAAAAATTAAGCTAAGAATGGGGTGTATATATTTTGACTATCCTCTTTCAGAATCCAAAATCTGTTTCGCGGAATTTTTTTTTTTTTGGTTTCTGAGATATCAAGCATTCCTTGTGCTCGATATCATAAATTTTGATACTTTTTTTTGTAAAAAAAAAAATCTTTTTTAAATAAAAAAAAAATAAAAAACAGAATTCAACAATACCAAGTTTCATCAATATTTAATTTTTATTCCATGTATATATCTTTTCTAATAACATTTATACGCTTATTTTCAATAAACAGTAGGAAAATTCATATCAATAACAATTTACTCAATATCCAGCAGTTAGCATACACATGCAGCACAAAATGCCACTTTTTACAAATAAAATAAAAAAAATGACTAGAGCAGCGCAAAACAAGATTTTTAACTTTCAATAAAAAGATGTTAATTTTTAACCGGATTGATGAGAGTTCACAAAAATTTGCATTTTTCTGCCAAGCATATGCCGGAAGCAGTGGTGAAAGTACAAAAAAATCTATCGGATATATTTTGAGAAAACTTCATGTAAATCTTCTTTGTCGTTTTTCTCCATTCCGGCTTTTTAGCATATGAGCTAACCTAACACGCCCGGAAGTAAGAGTTATTTTATGCATTTTATTTTAAGTTGCTTCATTAATAAACAAAAAATAAATAAATAAATTAATAATTTATTTTAAAGATACGCATAAAAACAAATTTGTGCCCATTAAAAGAAGCTTAAAATCTAGGAGATATGACAAAAAGTTAGAAAGTTATGACCCATTAAGTGGAAAAAACCGATTTTATATCCCATACAAAATTGTTTTCAATTCAAAGATTTTTTTTAACGCAAACTGAATTAAGTTAATTTTGTATAAAAAATAATATAGCTGTTTTCAGTTAATGGCCAATAACTTTGTTATATTTTCTATCAGAATTTAGTGATTTTATACATCAAATGATCGTCACAAAATTATCTTTGAAATACAGCCCGAAAAAATATACTCAGTATATTTATCATTTTAATGGAGCAATGTAAAATGAAAAAAAGTTTTTGAGAAAAGGTCTAAAAATATACTCTTAAACTTTCAAGGCCTGAAACTCTATACATTTTTATTCGGTGTATTGAATGAAAGAATAGGGAGATATCTATTAGTGTTGTCATTCGAATAAGAATTATTCGGATATTCGAACAACTTTTTTTCGTTTTTGGTTCGAATGAACAAAACTTCTCAATTTAGAATAAAAAATTATTCGAACAGTTTCTGCCGAATATTCGAACAACTTCTGAGTGATTCCACATAAAACGGCCCCATGCAAGGAAAAAATAATTTTCTCATTTTTAATAAAAATCTCTCAATTGATGTTTTTAGAGAATGAGAAAATAAAAAAATGCACTGTTTAGTACTTTTTAATCAATTTGCCGCACTTTTAAATGATCATGCAAAAACATTTTGCTCTCGCTCTCTCTTTGTATGTTTAATATTTATTTAAAATTTTCTTTTATTCTATTTCTCATTATTAATAAAAACCTTTACCTCTGAAAATAATATACTTTTTTTTTGCTTTTTATTGAATTTAAAAAAATATTCAGCTAGAGTATTCTGCTGTCTATAATAGAACGGATAGCAAATAATATAATGTCTTATTATTTTCTTATGAGTTTTTTATTATTATATTAATTATTATATTATTTATATTAATTAAATCAATAAACAGTTTTATTTCTTATAATTTTTTAAATTTTCGTACTAGGTCACACCCGTCGGTCACACCCGTCTCATTTTTTATTTTATTTTTATTATCCATATTGTAATACAAAGCAATCAAGGCCAAAAATACGTATTACATAGTTTCAGTAAGACTAAGCAAGTAACTAAAACTAACTATATTAAATAACACAAATACATTGCGTAAAAATTTGATACTAATTACTTAAACAACTAATCGA
The DNA here is from genome assembly GCA_956483635.1 of Panzeria rudis. Lineage (NCBI taxonomy): Eukaryota > Metazoa > Arthropoda > Insecta > Diptera > Tachinidae > Panzeria > Panzeria rudis. The sequence continues at coordinate 10,355,954 of OY101447.1, forward strand.
ATAAGTTCAATTACAATTCATTTAAAAATATTTTTTTTTATAAGAAAAATAATTTTTTGTCAAACAGTAAATACACAATACAATTAAAAACACTCTGAACAGATATCTATAACAAAGTTATTGTGTACCTTATAGGAACAATTTTACAGAATTTATACTGAAATTCATAATTCTTCAAAACTAAGACCCATTCTGAGCATAAATCGTGTTTTATCAGTGTCTACCCGTTATTCAACGACTTTAAGCTTAATGTCCTTGAGAGCCGCAACATTTTTTTTAAATAAAAAATTTTATATTCTTGATTTATAACAAAAAATGTGTGTAAAATGGTCACATCCGGCTAAATGGAGTTACTCTTTTTTAAACTACTTTTTATAAAAATTCGTTTATATTTACGAATGTAAAATGACATTTTAAATTAATTACTTTTTTAAATTATTAACAATAGGACGTGAGAAGTAAGCAAATTGCACCAAATTATAAATACTTGTGTAAGGGGTTGTTGAGATATTACGTAACTCCTTTAAAGATTTCGTTTTAAATTACAGCATGATCTTAGTTTAAGGAAGACAGTTATAAAAACCAAATTTGTTCTAGGCATACAAATATCACGGAACAACAACTTCTCCACTCTTGCACCATTTTCGTAAAGTACACAACATACAAATGGAAAGTTCCAGTTAAGATTCAAATATATCTGACAGAATAATGTGGACCCAATGACAAAATGTGTAAAGAAAATATATCTTAATTCAATCGAAGAAATAATATGTAGGAAGGAGTTTAACTGAAGATAGAATGTCTGTTAATGCTTTTACAAAGTCGAAACTAGAGGGAAGAGAACCTGTCACAAGACAAGTGACGTGACTGGCTCCCAAGGACTAGTAACCGTTTCGAGCTCCGGAATTAAGATACTCAGTGATAGGTTCTGGACCCAAACTTAACGTACTTGTACTGTGTTGGTTTCTTTAATACTATTTAAATTACTGTACTTTAAACATAAGTTTTTACATTTTTGTTAACATTTTTGTTATAATTCTGTGATATGATCTCTTTTCACCAGTCACGACTCACGATCATTTTGTACAATTCCCATTTTCACTAGTCATAGGACAAATACGTTCAAGACAAGTGGTACAACATTTACCGCATTTAGAAATCATGATTTTAGAGTGGTTATTCGAATAACAACTTTTATTCGAATATTCGATTAAAAGATTTAAATTATACGTCTGTTCGAACAAAAAAAAATTTTTATTGGATCAAATATAAAACTCGATATCTATGCAACAGTGCTGCATTGTTTATTTTATTCAGATTAGCCGTTCTCGGAATTTTTGCCAATAAAAGAAAAAACTAAAAAACCAAAAGCTCATTAGAAAAATAAATGAATATAATTTTCGTGTTCAGCGATCTCAAATTAGCATAGAAAATGTGTTTTTTTGCAAGATATGACAAACACTTAGAAATTCGAAAATTGGCTTCATTGTGTCCTCTTACGTTTGTGCGAAATCTGACCTTTTATGTATAAAAATAGTGGATATTTTGAGTGTAATGAGCAGTGGTCGGACTTCAATGCAACTAAAAATTGATTTTAAGCGCCTAACAAATGCACATAAAAACTAAAAATATGCGTTTACCTACGAACAATGTACTAAAAATAAAATAATTGGGTATGTTCTGTATTTCATGTGGAATTAAATGTGCGGAATTATCAAAGCATTGTTGTTGCAAATTAATATTTATAACAACAATGCTTTGATAACTCCGCACATTTTAATTTCACATGAAACACAGAACATACCCGAATATGATGCAACCGGACTATAGTTGCGTTGTCATTCGGCAACTGAAAATTAATTGTTGCTAGAAAGGCACCAAATAGCAACTGAGATTGACAGCTCTGAATTCCCAGTTGCCATCGGTAGTATCATTTTCAGCAACTGGCAACTCAACTGAGGCTCGGTTGCTATCCATAATCGGTCTATTAATTTTTTTTCAAAAATTGAAAAATACGCATTAAAAAAATTTTTATAACTTCAAAAATATGCATTTATTGCCAAAATATGCAAAAATATGCAACTACAAATCGATACTTAAAATTTGATGATTCGCATAGATAATTAGTCAATACCTCTCTATCTATCACCCAAAAAAAAAATAACAGCTAAAGCATTTATGATGTTTCACAAATTGATCGATTTTATCTCAAAATCTTAATGATGCGGTAGAGGGCTAAAAGTAGGTCCCACTATTTTTTTCATTATTTTTCCCATGTATATCAAAATAAAATGCAACGTTTTCGTGCTATTCGAAATTGAAATTAGCAAACAAATTCTCCCGCTCCACCCTAATATACATATACATATTTATGGTGCGTTTTTTGATATAGTTATCATATCTTATCTTGATATATTTTAATTTGCGACTGATGAACAAAGAAAAGTTCCTTATAAAATTCTAATCAAAATGTTTAATTCTTACATTTATAATAGCATTATTTCCAAACATTAATATATGTATGTATTACTTATTCATTAAAATATTAATTGTTTGATAAAAAAAAAACATTAAAGGTTACATGTTGATGTGCATTAGCAACAGTGAAATGCGCATATTATCCCGCTATACCCCACAATAATCAATTTCAATGTGTTTTCTAATAAAACAATTAATATTTTACTGAATAAAGTCCCATTCACACTATTAGTACGTTTATACGCACGACTTATTTGCAAATAAAAACCTAGTGCTGCCAAGTATGTATTTTTATTGTAACTTACTAACTCACAAAAACAATTGCTGCTTAACGCACTATTTGCAGATAAGAAGTTTAAGATGCCTCCTTTACACATGTTTGTTAATAAAAAATAATAAATATATAAATATTTATATTAATAAATAGATAAATATTCAGTGATTTAATAAATGACAATAAAAAAGTATTTGGCAGCATTTTACGTTCTTATTTGCAAATAAGTCCTGCGTATAAACGTAGTATCTGACAGTAATCACGGCAGTTACGTCACGACAGCAAAGTCGCAATATGAAATTGGGTTTGATAGTGCGACAGTAACAACTAACACAATTTTTCATAAAAATGAGCTGCCATGACATTACTATCACAACATGTCACAACTGTCATGTTGTGAACGGGGCTTAAGTAATATATAAATTTCGTGAAATAGTACGATTATAAATGTAAAAACTAAATTTTAGCAATTCCCAAAAAATCACTAAATTTAATTTTATCACTAAATAAAGTTTTATTCACCACTTTAAAAAATTTGTTTTTACTATCCACAAAAATTTGAAAATTATACTTAAGTTATTTTGTACCAAAAATCCACAGGTATGTATATCCATCTCATTTGTGTAGTGTATCTATGGTGACAATTTTCTTCATGAAAAAATAGTGCATTTTTAGCTCTTTTTCACGATATGACAAAAAACTATATGGCATACTGTGTTGTCATATCGTAAGTCTTTTACGATATAACAACACTAAGTTAACCATACACGGTGTTGTCATATCGCAGTATAGTCATATCGTAAAAAGCTTACGATATGACAACACAGTATGTCTAATCATATTTTGTCATATCGTAAAAATGAGCTAAAAATGGCATCGCTGTACGGGATCCTAGTACGGATCACTTGAGCCGTAACCGGGTTTACTTGTAATAGGTGTTGTAACCGATTATGGAACAGTGTTTTTAGGAAAACATATATTTTGCATATCTAGAGAAAAATACTTCTTAAACCATGATTTGTGCCCGCCCACAAGGAATAACGACTGAACTCGATTTTGGCAAGTGGTCAAAAAAAAAATTTTAAATCGTTGTGTAAAATCAGGGAATTTAGATTAAGCTAATCTTTGTATGCTCGATGCTATCAATTATATACTATACTCGTATTAATTTGTAACTTAATTTATAATGAAACAACAGTTAACTTCAGTTAACATCAGTGTTACCTCATTAACAGAGGCACAACTATTGAGTATTGAAACACGTGTTTTACCATCCGCAATGAGTGTTCGATTGAGTCTTCCGAATATACTTCTTCTACTCATGCTTTCCAAAGGCATTTGGATTTGGTTAACCTCTTTATTTATTAGGTCCAGAGTATATCCTCTTATGCAACGTGATGCCAAGTGACCACCAGACTATCAATGCGTAAGCAAGTGTAGGTTATATAACTATCAAGTGTAGAACCAGAGTGCAGCCTTAAGCGAATGCCAGACAGGTCAATATCCAGCTTCAATATGTATGTGTTTGTTTACAAAAAAAAATTCACATATACGGACGGGAAATATTGAAGAATATCAAAATGCTTTTGATTTTCATAACAAACGCACACAAACACATAGTATATTGAATCCTAAATAATGATCTGTCTAGCACCCGCTTTAGGCATTCCCCCTTCTAAACTGATGTAATATTCTTCTCGCCTTTTGTATTTTCAAATCAACGTAACCATCACAGATTAGTTTCCTATCTAGTGTTAACCCTAGATATTGCACTTTCCTGGGAGTCATTATTTTCCGATCCAACAAGTAAGGATTGAACTCTATACATTTTCTCTTTCGAGTAAAGAGCATAGCGTCTGGTTTTGTTAGCTTTAGTTGTTAGTACCTGTGCAATACACCATGTTTTGGTTACCCAGTGAACCTGTCATGCATAGCAGAATGGTGCCCTTGGATCTGCCAACAACCATCAGTGCTATATCGTCGGGATACCTATAGTGTGTATGCAGCGCTACCATATATTTTTTTTAAAAAACTTCTTATTTCTACAAAAATTACTTGTTTTGCCAAAAAGAAAACTTTTTTCCAACAAAAGTGCAAAAATTTTAAAAGAAAACACAAAAAATTGTATTTGGAATTCATTTAAAGGAATGTATAAAAACGGCATAGTTGTAGAGGGAGTAAACACAATTAAACACTGTTGCAGTAATAAGGGAGTGAGAAAATATTAGATCGCATCATTGCATAAACAATCACTTAATATTTTCATCCGATGTACCATACTGTAAATTTTAAATTATGTACATATTTACAGAAAAACTTGAAAAAACTTTATATAAAATTAAAACTTTTTGGCATCTCAAAAAAACTTGAAAAAAGGGAAAACTTGACAAATGGCAACGCTGTGTGTATGCCCAATAAGTTCAGTCTTCGCAAAAGGCTACCTATGGGATTGATCCACGTTAGAGGGAAAGAACCCCTCCCTGCGGGCATTCCTTGACCACCCTACCTCGAACATTGAAACTCCAGTTCCCGTGGCCCTCAACCGTGGCGTGGATCCGATCCATTCTAAAACGATGTCACCGGTCTCTCGCTCAGCAAGAGCTATTCTCATTTTATCAAAAGAGATCTTTATCAAACGCTCTGTCTATATTCACATTCTAAGTTCATGTAGAGCTTTCTATGTAGACATGGCTGCTCTATAAGCGTGCTGGCATCTACTCAGAGCCTAATACATCAGCGTATGGTTCTGCAGGTAGTCCAACAACTCTCTTTTCATTATTTTCAAAAGAAAGAATGCAAGGTTGACCTTTCTGAAGGACTGGGGATAAGATGTAAATATATTTTAACAACTTGTATGTCACTACCCAATCTGTAGTCTAATCCACGGTGAAAGAACATACGCCAATGAATGCTTATGTGCTAGTATGTGGACTCTGGATACCTGTCGATCTCCAGTTTAAATCTTGATTTGCCTTTATATAAGGAGCTCTGCTCTGAACTACATACTTTCTCCGACACTCGTGGGATGTGGATCCAATAAATATCACAAATTTGACAACAGAGGAATCGGGTACACAATTGGAAGGACAGGTGGGGAGGCTTATTAGCGTTAGGTCGGGATCCTTCGGGCTAGTTCAACCAAGAATGGGTCGAAGTGCTTGTTCGGTATCCGTGATATCTGGTGGGCGGCCTTTACAGGTTGTTGACCAACGCGATGGACAACGCGATCTGCGACTACATATCAAGAGCGCTTCGGTTTTGTGGTCAGCAAGTTTCAGACCGACTGAATACTTGAGTTGGTAGTAGTTGCAATTTCTATTGCTTAACCAAACTTATTAGAGCAATGTCGTCGGCGAAGCCGACAATTTTGATACCATTTGGCAGAGTTACCCGGGGTATTCCATCATACATTACATTCCAAAGCAGAAGGCCGAGAGCCGAGCACTGTGGTACTCCACCTGTGATTTCATAGCGTCGTAGCTCCTCATAGTTGTCATATATCTGGATTCTTTTGTTGAAATAATCTACGATAGTCAGCAAGTACCGATGGATGTTCATATTTCTAAGGCAGTTTACTACATTTTCCCAGTTTGCACGCAATACTTCTTCGATCCGTTTTGCCATCTTTTACCTTCGATCGCCTCAGATGCTGTATTCACAACTACGCTTATAGCATCCACTATTCAACTTGCTTTCCGGAATCCGCCCCCATATTCATAAATAAATAAAATGTATTTGAAATCTATTTTAAGAAAATTTTTTATGAAAAATTAAAAAAAATATATATTTTAAACTCATTTTAAATTTTAAGAATATGCGGGCCGAACTGGTTATCGGACAGACCTCCAACTGTCTTGATGTACTCTTCCAGTCTCCTGCAAACTAAGCTTTCCAATAGTTTACACCAAACGTATCAATCATTTCCTCTTTTGGTAATGCGTAGCACAACCCTTTGCCTCTTCCACATGGTTGGAAATGATCCATGACGCAAGCATGAACTCATTATTTGGTTGGGACAGCACTTAAAAGTCTCCTTCACTACAACGTTTGGGATACCATCCAAGCCAGGAGCCTTTTTGTCTTGGAATTTAATTGCGACAACTTCTACCTCCATAAAAGTAATCGGTGGGGTTTGCCATGACACGACATTTTATTGCGGAAACAGGTGCTCTACGCTGTCTTTGAGAATATCAGCCTCCCTGGCCGGTGATGGACTTACGCACTTCAACTTCTTAGTTAAGGCCGTTTCACATTGTAATACAAGCTTTGAGATTTTTATTCGATTTTGTAAGACGAAAATCAAATCAAAATCAGTTTGGCTGTCAAAAAATCTTGAATAAAATCTTATCATTACATTTTGTTTCTCTACTATCACATTACAAATGAAACGTAACATAAATAATCTACAATAAAGCAATATTTTTTTTTTATTCAAGTAAATATGTTTTATCCGGATGTTTATTCTTTGACAACTTTTCTCAACTGAACTAAATTCACCATACACAAAATACCACAAACTGGTACCATCAGCAAAATATCAATTTCAGTTTCACATCGCTACAGCAAAGCGTACAATAACACTAAATGCCAACACACGATCAAATCACTGCACCTACACTTGATTGCGCTTGCATGCTGGTGTAGTGTATGGGGCCTATTAATTGTTGCACAATTAAAGAATAAGAAAAAATTAATTTTGCATAACAAAAGATTAAATGAGATATCTTTATTTTATTTTATTTGAATTATTTATTTAATTTTATTTGTTTTTTACTTACACAGTTGCATTAAACTACAATAGCTTTAGTTACGAGTTGTTTAAATTGAGTATAACCCTGACATTGTGGAATTCGTTGCTTTTATTTTTATTTTCTTCTAATACTATTCATTGTTTATTGAATACGATAATCATTATTAATAGTTATTTGACATTCAGTTGTAAATATATTTTAAAACACGAGGGGAAAGAGATGTGCATCACTGGCAGTGGAGTTTAACATGAATACATTTATACATACATATGTATGTATGCTGATAGATATGTAGTTTACACCGATTCACCTTGTGTGGAGATTAGAAATGTATTTTTAGGCTATATGTACCTCTAAATGCAAATATTGGTTTTTTATTGTGTATCCCAAATCAATTTAGGAGTCTTGTCGGAAAAGGTAATGTTTTAGAGAAAACATATAAAAAAGTTGTACAGCACTTGGAAGGTGAACATTCTATCGTTTTAAACAAATATTTTTTATCCAAAGAAATTTAATTATTATTGCTTGAATTCGGCTATAATTTAATTTTTCAATTAAATTATATTTTTATTTACAGATAAATGCGAAGCATGTAGACAAGAAAATTTTGACTGCACGGAGGGTTGAACGGACATTTCGATAGCTTCCGCTAATCTCTTCAGAGTTCTTTTCCGCTTAGACCACTCGACCAAAGCCGGTGGTTTCGAGTCAAGAGTTCAATACTACTTAAAATTTGTGAAAAAGGTACTAAATAACAACTGAAATTTACAGCTATCAGTTGCCAGTTGCCATCAGTAGTATCATTTTAAGCAACTGGAAACCCAACTGAAGCTCAGTTGCCATCCATAATCGGCCTATTAATATTTTTTTTCAAAAAATTGAGAAATATGCATTAAACAATTTTTATAACTCCAAAAATATGCATTTATTGCCAAAATATGCCAACATATGCACTTACCACCAAAATATGCAAAAATATGCAACTACAAATCGATGCCAAACTACTTAAAATTTGATGATTAGCATAGATAATTAGCCAATACCTCTTTATCTATCACTACAAAAAAAATGCATTTGCATGAAAGTACGAGCCTCGCTCATAACAAATATTTTTTGTTCACGTCTTTTGTGAATAAGAAGTGAAATTTATGTCTCAAGGAATTTTACATTCGCCTTAGTTAAAGTGAAATTTTTGTTCCCTTGCATCAGTGCTGTCAATGCACAGTAAATGTAAAGCTTAAGAATTGTAAAACTTTAAAAAGCATTAAAAATAAAAGAAATTTTAGTTTAAAAATAAAGATATATAATGCTAAGAATCACAAATACTATTTAGTACATGAGGAATCTAAATAAAATCGATTTGTACGTCGAGGGTTGATAGATGCATCTTACATTCATACTACAATATTCGAATAAACATCTATTTTTTATAAAGAAAAGTAACACAATCAGGCAATTAATGCCTACCAGTTAATTAATTAATGTGTTATCTTCTATGGGAAAGGGATGATAGTGTAGAGAGAACAGGTGATGAAGTGGGAGAGAGATAGAAAGCTTAATTCATTTACAACTCTGATATTGCACGTTCTTTGTTCAATTTTCTAGAGCAGTGTTGCAGCCCCTTTGGTGTAAAGCAGAGGCATTAATTTGTTTATGTGTAGCCATTTATTAAGAGGGTTCTGTGATGTGCATTCGGATATGTCAGTATTAATCGTGCCGGTACAGCCAAAGTGATGCCTTCATCACCTTAACAGTCCAACAACAATCAACACAATGACACACCAATGCATAATGAAACGAAAAATGAAACTTGTCTGGAACTGAAGACCTCGTGGTTTGTAGACAACGCGCTAGCCATCTTAGCCAACAGCACCCTCACATATATAGGTAATTCATTCATTCTCCGACTTATACGTGATGAAATCGAAAACATATTGAAGGGACTTTTTATTTGAAAAATTACTATTTATTAAAGACAATTCATCAGTAGACCTTTAACCATCATGTTTGAAACGTTATCAAACTTGTATGTTTATATAAAAACTGTCAAAGAAGAAATGAGAATTATGTACTAAAATATAAAAAAAATGATTAAAAAACAACAAATAACACAACAAACAAATTTTTGTTCGATACGAATCTATTTTTAACCAACTTCAAAAAAGAAGGAGGCTATCAATTCGTGTGTATTTTTTATGTTTATAGACGCATAACTGTGTGAACCGATTTTCAAAATTATTTTTTTGTTATAAAGGGTTTGCTTGAAGTGTGGTCTCATATTTTTTTTTTTGGAAATCGAAAGGGGACAATTTGCTACCCCTCCCCCATGCATAACTCTGTCATTTAAGAATCGATTTTCAAAATTATTTTTTTTAAAAGGATTTGCTTGCAGTTTGCAGTTTTCGAAAATCCTAGGTAGAAATTTGACATCCCCATTTATAATTCTGTCATTTGCGAACCGATTTTCAAACATCTTTTTTTTTTGTTTGAAAGAGTTTCCCTGTAGTTTGGTCCCACAATTTCTTTTTTTTTTTTGGAAAATCGGAGGGGGAAATTTGCTCCACCAAATGCATAACTGTCATTTATCAACCGACTTTCACAATTTTTCTTTGTTTGAAAGGTTTAGATTGCAGTTTGGTTCCATTTTTTTTTTCAAAAATCGGTTGGGAAATTTGTAGACAAACATACCATTTGACTTATCGCTAAATTGCGTCCGTTTTGTAATCTGTTCCATAAGATCTTTGCATTGAAGTCGGTCTTTTTGGCAGAATTATTCTTACAGCCTTCATACTTGTCAATCTTTGAGAATTTCTCAAATAAATTTTAGGAAATTGTTTATTTTAATAAATATTATTATTTTCTATTTTCTAGATAAAGTGAACAAATTATACTACAGTCCTTTAATACGCCAACAGTTATAATAATTTCTTAAAAATATACTACATATATATAAAGATATAAATATTATAAATATCTCGAAGTGCTATGAAGCACTTTTGCAAATATAAATTCACGCAAGCGTAAACGGCTTTTAGAGACCACAATGAAGGAGATGGTCGGCGGATGTTGCGTATGTTCAGATGAGCGTGGTTGGCCAGAAAACCCGCTCGTATATTGTGATGGCCAAAATTGTACCGTTGCTGTGCATCAAGCTTGCTATGGAATCGTAACCGTGCCCACGGGGCCATGGTTTTGTCGTAAATGTGAAAGTCAAGAGCGTTCAACGCGTGTTCGCTGTGAATTGTGTCCATCACGAGATGGTGCTCTTAAGAAAACGGATAATCAAGGATGGGCTCATGTAGTATGTGCCCTGTATATACCAGAAGTAAGATTCGGTAACGTTACCACTATGGAACCCATAATACTCCAGTTAATACCTCAGGAGAGGTATGGAAAGAGTAAGTTCCTAATAAGAGTGATTGAAGTGGAAGTTATTTTTTTAAATTATATTTTCATAAATTTTAGATTGTTATATATGTCAGGATCTGGGTAAGCCACACAGGGCCACTGTTGGCGCTTGCATGCAGTGTAATAAATCCAATTGTAAGCAACAATTTCATGTTACTTGTGCACAAAGTTTAGGCTTGTTATGCGAAGAGGCTGGCAATTATTTGGATAATGTTAAATACTGTGGCTATTGTCAACATCATTACAGTAAATTAAAGAAAGGCGGTAATGTTAAGACTATTCCGCCTTATAAACCCATAGCACATGACACTTCCTCCGATTCGGGATCATCGCCGGAAAAGGAAATCGATTCTACCATAAGTACTACAGCATTATCAACATCTGCAACCAGCATCAAAATTACCACTAATCCTACGTCGTCGTCTTCATCATCGAAGCAACGAAAATCTTCGAATGCCACCAAACAGTCTTCATCATCTGGTTCCAATACACTAACGGGAAACCTTTCCTCATCATCATCATCCGCTGTACATAATCTAAGCAGTACAACAGCGGCCGGTTTGGCAGGAACAGTTACAACACATTCTAATCATAATACAACTAATCCAACATCATCTACAAATTTTATTGGTAGTAATTCTTTACCAGCAACTGGTGCGGGCACCAATTTATCAACAAATCTGAAATCTTCGACAGGCAGCTCTTCAAGTAGTTACAAAGACGGCAAGGACAGTAAACATAGTAAAAATATGAATAAAATATCAAGTTCCGGCAAGGACAAAGATAAAGATTCTTATTCCTCGTTCTCTTCACGTGATTCAAGAGATAAATCCTCTAAATCATCCAAGAATAAGGACATTAGTACTATCAGCAATTCTACAAACTCCCAGCTAAATACTAATCCATCTGCAACGATTTCTTCATCATCAAATCCATTTTCTATTGATCAAGCGTCTGGAGTACAAAATCTTTCCACTCACAATTCGAATAGCATGCCATTCTCACAATCAAATTCTGGAAATATTTCTTCCTCCACCAGCAGCGCTAAAGATTCATCGAAAAATCCTTTCTCACATTCATCTAATTTCCTTAGTGAATTACATTCAGATAGAGCCAATCTAACACCTACACCCATGGATATAGTTTCAACAGGGAATAATTCCAATGCAACAACAAATTTAGGTTCAAACTTTAACAAAAATTCCAATAACTCACAATCTTCTTTGCCCGGTGGTAATAACCATAATAGTAACTCCAGCGCCAATTTGCACATAAACAATACATCAAACTCATCATCAAGTTTGTTTGCTAAGAAACGTAAAAACGATGCTAAGTTGAATGTGTCTGACGAAGTGAATAGGTAAGTCTACTAGTTTAGTAGCAGTTTTGTTGTCATTTTGTTTTAACACAATAATTTCTCATTTGTAGTCCTTTTCGTGATATAATTAAAGATGTTACTGTAACTTTAACTCCGCTGACAGATTTTGAAAAAGAAATTGAGAAGAGTTCTAAAAAGGTAAGTGAGAAATATTTGTTTTAGTCATATGATTAATATTGGAGACTCATATGTCGCAAATTAAGAGAAATAAGACCCAGTGTTATTAAATTCAAGGTTTCCGAAGCGTGCTCAAATACTGCTGGCAATAATTTTTTTAAGTATTACAAACTGAAATATAAATCCTTGCAACTTGGATAAAACAACTTAATTTTTTAACGTACACAGCAGAACAGAGTAGCGCCACTTTCGGAAGCCGCTACACTTCCATCGTCAGTGCTCACATGTATTTTGCTTATCACCACTTGTCAGGTGGCTCTGTTGAATGTGATTTTAATTCTTATATACATATACAACTTTTTCGTGAAAATTTAATACGAGAACTAAATCACTCTCAAGCTGATATTAACGGCACTTTCCCATCGTTGCCATTGGTTTATTTTTCTTCTTTTCCATTTTTCTGATTTTTGTTCTACTCCAGAAATTATTATTTTTTGTTTGATTTTATACTTAAGTATATATGAACATGTAAACATGTGAAAAGCTGAAGTATAAAATCAAACAAAAAAAGTTTGTCTTGAGTAGAACAAAAATCAGATAAATGGGAATGAAGAAAAATAAACCGATGGCAACGCTGAGAAAGTGCCGTTAAAAAGTTGTATATATAAGAGTTAAAATCACATTCAACAGAGTTGATGTTAATTTTTTCCTTGTTCCTTGGAGTATTAATCATGCCCAATTCTTGCTGAAGTAACGTTACGAACCTTAGCCTAATAATCAATTTGGATTCACAAAGCAAATACGTTCGAAATAATCATATTAATACACAATTAGCTACTGGCTTCAGCTTTTCACATGTTTACATGTTCATATATACTCAAGTATAAAATCAAACCAAAAAAGTTTGTCTTGAGTAGAACAAAAATCAGAAAAATGGGAATGAAGAAAAAATAAACCGAAGTGCACTTTAATATCAGCTTGAGAGTGATTTAATTCTCGTATTAAATTTTCACGAAAAGTTGTATATATAAGAATTAAAATCACATTCAACAGAGCCACCTGACAAGTGGTGATAAGCAAATACACGTGAGCACTGACGATGGAAGTGTAGCGGCTTCCAAAAGTGGCGCTACTCTGTTCTGTTGTGTACGTTGAAAAATTAAGTTGATGTTAATTTTTCTCTTGTTCCTTGGAATATTAATCATGCCCAATTCTTTCTGAATATAACGTTACGAACCTTAGCCTAATAATCAATTTGAACTCAAACATTTTATTTGCAAATAGTGTGTTAATCCTGAATAGTTTTCGTGAGCTAATAATTCGCAATAAAACAATTATATGGCAACAATTTACAGTTTTACTTGCAAATAACCCGTGTGTATAAACGTAGTATATGTATGTTTACTTTTTACTTTCTTTTAAACACATACACAAACATGTTTATTCTTTACCATAACGGTATTTTTGTTCTGAAAATTTTGAAAATTATGCTTAACTGGCTTTGTCAAAAGCCAATGTAAATATTAAATCCCAGCAAAAATATCCGTCTACCGGAAGCAGGTTTGTAAGGGAGAGATTTCGGTACTCTCCCTTACCAACCTGCTTCGGTATTACATGATTTTTGTATGGGATGTCCCACTTGGTAGGTCTGGAGGCATGAGCTTCTTTCTGCGCATCCAAGATGCATTAACCTCATGTCTTTTTTATATGTATATAATTAAAAAACGTTTTTCTCTTTATATCACAATTTTACCACATTTGGATTAGTTTTTTATTTGCCATTATTTTATGTTGTTTTTATATTTATTTATGTATTAAATTGTACAAATACAATTGGAAGTTATATTACACTACAATTTACTTTGATTAAATACTTTTTGTTCGCGTATTGAATCTCCGCATGGTAGACTAGAACACTAACCACTAAGCTAACGAGGCACATTTATTTTCATACACAATTCAATGGAAGAATAATAACATTAAATTACGAAGCAAAAATCACACTCGCATCCATATTTGTACCCGCGTAAGCAAGAGATGACGCACTATAAAAAAGTTCGAGTTGAATAAAAAACTTCGTGTTTAAAACACATGAAAAAACATAAATAGCCGACCAAATTCATCGTGTGTGTGGTAAGTTTCTTCGCTCGCTTATGTTATTGCATCCTCGTAAGGCAGATGGGATGCACTGTGTGCTTTTCCTCATCTCCTAAGCACTTTTTATTAATCTACTTGCTTCCTTTTACCAAATTTATTTTTGCTGGGATATTACAATATTTAGATTTTACTAAGATCCCGCTCGGTGGTCGAAATTCGACCACTTGATCCCTAACCGGGTTTGTTTGTAACCGATTTTTTTTTGGCACAAAATACGTTGTGCATATCTAGAGAAAAATACATTTTAAACCATAAGTATATGTATCATCAATATTCGTGCACAATAAGATACTTAAAAGTGTATGACAAAATATTGTGTGGCCTATTTATATATAAGATTTCCTCCAGGCAACTTGATAAGAATGTTACCATGATCTGTTAAAAATATAAATATAGAGTCAATCTCAGAAATTAGAACCACTTTGTACCCGGGGTTATTCTAATTTCTGAAATGTTCCTATTTCTGGACAAATATTTTTTTATATAACATATTTAAAAAAAAAGGGAATAGAACTACATAGTTATGGTAATTCAAAAAAATTTATATTCATTAAAATTTAAAATTTTTAACATCGTTATAGATATCCAAAAAAATCCAAAAAGTAGTTTTTGAGGTTTTGACCGAAATCTATTGCTGCGCAATGGTGATAGGAAATAAAATATGTACATTTCGATAATTAAACAAGACATAAATTTAAAAAATCAAAAAACCCGACTGCGTAAAAAATAAAAGAAAACAACTTTAAACCGTCACAGATCCTAAATGGTCACTCGAAATTAAAAATCATAACAGAAACCAAAAGATGATTTTCAAATACCTGTCGATTAATACCCATTTTGATATAGTTCGCGGACTTTTTTTTGTATAAACAAAATGGCGTCTGTTGGCCGCCATATTGAATTGTGACTACTGTCATATCTTTAGTGACGAATCGATTGACGCAAGAATCGTCAAAATCGGTCTACGCGTTCGGTTTATATAGTGCCGCAAAGGAACACCCATACATGCATAGGATGCGTCGCGCAGTCGGGTAAAAAAATAATGTACATATCTACATATAAATTTCGGATTTGTTGATAGATGCGTTTTCTGTTTGGTGGATTTATTGCATCATTGCACTATGTGTGCAATTTCAGTTTTAGCGGCAAAAATGTAAAATTTTAATTTTCGCTTTTTGAAAAAAAAACGCCATTCAATTCCTAACACTTCGACGACATAAATACCAAAAATTTGTAGCAGTTTGCAACTCAGCTTAAATATAAACAGCTGTTAAAGTTTACATTTTCCTAAAATTAAGCTTTCAAACTGTTGAGTGGTAAAAAATTGCAATAAGGAAAAAGTGATTTTTTTTTAAAATTTGTTATAATTAAAATTTTACCAAAATAGATTACAATACTTAAAAAAAACAAAGAGATTTTACTAAATGTTGGTATTATGTGTCAAATTTCGTAGTTTTATTAGTTCATGTTTTTTGTGAACTTGCGAAAAAGTTTTTTGACTGTAGTATAGAACTTACGTTATTCGCATTGCATCGAGGAATGATATATGTACATATATATGCAGTTATTTGTTGCAAGCTCAGGCTTCATGTCATGTTAAAATTGTTTGCTACCGCTTGCAGCTGAGCACACATCACACTTTCCGCCGAATTTGATGTTGATGCTAAAAGGTTAAGCTCATATTGTTTTAAAACTGCAGACATTTTTTTTAAACTATGAATGGTATTGCATGTCATCTACAATCCACGAAATATTGGTGCATTCTTCCGAAATAATAGAAACTGCCATTGTTCCCGTTGGATGTCTGGATTTTATAAACAAGATCGCATTCTAGGAATGATTTCAGAATAAATAATATGTTAGATATGTTTCATAGAGCTATGGACACTGGGGGTGGGGACTAGCAACTTTTTAAAATGCTTATTTTCGCAACAGGGGTCTCTACACCAAGTTTTATGATGCTAGCTCATTTGGAAATAAATTTTGACGCGATCTCGGCTTTTGGATACATAGTGCATTGGAAAGAAATATGTTGCAGATTACACATCTTGATCGATCATCATTTCTTACCAATAATGCTCAAAAACATTTTTATGCGTTTAGAGCATTTTTTTTTGAAAAATTCAAAATAAATAACATAACCGTAATAGGCTAAAGGCCAAGGTCTGGAAAACCCGAATTACCCTTTCCCCGGAAAGAACAGCACCAAGGTGTGGTTAGTTATTTAGGAAACGAATTCGGAAAAAAATTTTAGCAGCTGGTACTCGATTACACACTCGTTATCGTTTATCGTAATACCAGAAAGAAAAATTTCGAAAAATTTTACTCGATCACGTATCGTATTCGGCTCCAGGGGCGAATTACCGCATACGTGATCGAGTAAAATTGTTCGAAAACTTTCTTTTTGGAATTACGACATACGATAATCGAGTACCTGTTGCTTAAATTCCACTTTTTTTTTGCAAAAAAGCATAGAACATTACCTATAAACCTTATTACAGTTGTCAGTCAAATCCACTTGTTTGTTGCACTAGCTTAAAGAAACACAAAATTTTTCTTTAATGTATTAAGCGGCATGGCGACACATCAAACTCGCATCAAATGGTGCTTCAAACTCACCTTTTTTTCATTGTGGTATTGAAAAAAAAACTCACACGTATGGTTTGAAGAAAAAATCTAAATGGGTTTGATTTTTCGTCAAACTCACCTCAACCAATACATACATGAATTTGATCAAACAGTTTGATATGTTGCCGTAGCCCATTACAAACTCTTAGTCGATTCAACAACCGGTGTAAAACAAAGTTGGTACACTTTTTAAAAATTTCGATACGTTAGCTATCGATCCATCCATTCGATGCGTGACGCAATTTTATTCGATACGAAAGCCTGCACGATAACGAATGCAGTAATTCGTCCACAGGTGCTTACTAGATAATAAGCAGTTACAAGCAATAGATAGTAAGAACCTCAATAGCGAGCTCCATTAAAAGCGTTATTTAAGTATAAAAAAATTATTTTGTATAAGAAAATTTGCTTGCAGAATTCAATAAATTTAACATCAGATATTTTATAACTTCATGTTACCCATACTATACATATGTATTTATGTATATCTGTCATTCCATAATGGAATATAATCTAAAATATAAACTGTGATTTTGTGGCTTTGGTGGAAAAAAAGGAAATAGAAATCTCATGTGGTGAAACATTCATAACATTCACCTCACCACCCACCGTGCACTGTAATGGTAACCCTGCCGTTATTTTATCTTGTATGTTCATTGTACGCTTACATGAAAATACTTACAACAATGTTGTAAACAACAGCGATGACGTTGGCGAAGACAATAATACTAATAACTTTGTCCTTTTTTAAAATATTATAAATAACCTTGAAAGCATAACGAATCTACAAAAATTATGTTCAATAGAGCAGGCACATATCCCTTCATTGTTGTTTTATTTATTGCCATTCTCGCGAAATAACCTTTTTTATGAAATTCATTTTATTGTTTTTTTTGGTTTTTCAACTACTGTGACACCTTAATTTAGTTTTGTTTTACTGGAAAAATATTTTTTGTTTTATGGCAGTGTATTTTAAGAATTTCTAATACCCATAAACATCAGAAAATTTTGCTTTGTTGTATTGAAGCAGTTGTTGTTGTTGTTTTTTATATTTTTATCGTCTTGGAAACTCACTAGAAAGCGGCAGGATGTCGATTTTAGCACGTGTTAGTATTTTATTGCATTTTTTGCAAATTACTTAGGCAAATAATGACTTTATGTATATGATTCGAAAAACATGAAATTAATACGTAGTAAGGATTTTGTTAAAAAGTAAAAAGAGATGAAATTAATATGTAGAAATGATTTTGTTAAAAAGCAAAAAAAAAACGGTGGAATAAAGTCCATGGACGTTATTTCGACGTTGAAAAGGAAGGAAATAATATCCATGGACACTATTTCCATTTCGAAAAGAAAATAGTGCCCATAAAAAAAAGTCCATGAAAATAGTATTGCACAGTAAAAGTGGTTATCATAGCCGGTCTTTGGCCGGACATTTTGATGTGTTTTTTTTTGTTAACCAATGTAACTAAATGAGATATGAGAAGGTGAGATTTATATTATAGTTTTCGCCTCATTCAATGGATCCTGAAATAAAATCATATATTTAGATTTTTTTAACATTTTTGTGTAGTGAGCGTTACATTTGCTTTTGCAGTTGTTCTGGAAATTATATTTGCGAAAAAACTACACCACAACAAATGATTATAGGATTTGAAAGCATCTACTCTCTAAAAACAAAAAATTATAATAATCGCAGGACGAAATTAAAACCACTTTTTCAATTTTGACTTGGGCTCACATGTAAAAATAAAAAATTTTATCTTTTAAAATAGTTGTTTATAAACATTTATACATAAGCGAAAAGTAGGCTAACTCTTCTTTCAAATATGACTAATTTTAATCAAATCGACCAACAATGTTAAAAGTTATGTCAATTTCAAATAATTATTCGTAGCAAAATGTTTTTTTAACGTAACGATCACTAAATTTTTATACGAATTTAATATTTTTTTCAGATGTACATAAGTATAATCTTCGATTTATTTTAACATAAACTCCATAGTCAATTCAGTAAAAACCTTTAATTAAATTAAAAAATATGGGTAACACTCAATACATGGTTGAAACGTTTTGTACTATGTATTCAACAAAGTTCACAAAACTTTTAAATATTTTACACAATTTATTGCTTGTTGTGGGCTATTATTTTTTTTACAAATATTTTACGAAAACAACGAATTATTTTATTCTTATTATGTCAGAAAATGAAAATAAACCATAAAAAAATCTTTGTTGCCGTTTTTAGGAGCAACTGAGACGTTCTCTCGTTCCTTGTTCATTCACTGTTCAAAGTCTTTAGTCTTTCGGATCGTTCGGAACGATTCCACTAAATGAACGATTTTGCCCAACTCTACCAGAGGGGCTTGCAACACTGCTCTACAAAAAAAAACGCTCAATTGCAGAGTTGTAAATGAATTAAACTTTCTATCTCTCTCCCATGTCACCACCTGTGCTCTCTACACTATCCCTTTCCCAAAGAAGGTATCACATTAATTACATAACTGGTAGGCATTAATTGCCTGATTGTGTTACTTCTCTTAAAAAAAATCATGCTAAAGCAGTTTTCATTTTAAAATGTATGCGTTTATTTTATGAAATATTGTAAATACAAATTTACAGCATATCGCGACCTTAGTATTGGTTTAGCCCATATGCCAAAAAGTCGGAATGGAGAAAAACAACAAAGAAGATTTACATAAAGTTTTCTCAAAATATATCCGATAGAATTTTTTGTATTCTCACCACTGCTTCCGTCATATGTTTGGAAGAAAAATTTAAATTTTTGTGAACTTTCATCAATCCGATTAGAAATTAATATCTTTTTACTGAAAGTAAAATATCTTGTTTTGTGCTCCAGTAAACACTTTTTATTTTATTTGTAAAAAGTAGCTTTTGTTGCTCCATATGTATACTAATTGCTGTGTATTGAGTAACTTGTTATTGAGATGAAATTTTCTATTTTTTTATTGAAAATAAGCGTATAAATGTTATTAGAAAAGATATTTACATGGAATAAAAAGTTAATATTGATGAAACTTGATATTTTACTTGATTTCTGATTTTTATTTTTTTATTTAAAAAAAGTTTTTTTTACAAAAAATTTATCAAAAATGATGATGAATGCTTGATATCTCAGAAACCAAGAACAATTTCGCGAAACAGTTTTTGGATTCTGAAAGAGGGTATTCAAAATATATGTATATACCTCATACTTAACAAAATTTTTTTGAAAATGGTCGGTGGACCAAAACAATACTAAGGTCGCGATATATTAAAAAACGACATTGCTATTTTTTATATGCACTTGTTTATATATGGGTTTTAATAGTTGATTTTAAAATTTTGTTTTATTTATATTGTGCGACTTGAATGACTATGGATTTGAATCTGTACACTACATGCTCACAAGCAAACGCCTTTACCACTAAGCCACTTAGGCCCAAATTCACAGTCATTAATTAACTAGTGACAATAGTTTAGACAATGATATTTTATTCACACTTCTTTGTTTACCATTAGTTAAACCGCCAAATACCATTGGTTAACAATTAGTTAGATGCTTTGGAATATGGTATAATAAGTATACAGGTGGTAGCGTAACGTCAGCAGACTATTTTTTGCTCTGGTAGTTTTGTACACAAGCCACATCCAGCACGTGTATATTTTTGACAAGCATTCCAGCATGTTCTGTAAATCACGAGATGTCAAATCACGGTGATTTCAAAAAATTAATAAAGGCTCAATTATTTTTTTTCGTAAATTAAACTATTTATAGCGTTGGAAGCTAGAATAAAATATTCTATTGTAAATGAGAAAAGCTTAAAAGACAATAAATACCCGCTAACAAATCAGCTATTAAAAGTTTACTTTTGATATCTCGTGATTTGAAATCACCGTGATTTTCAGAACATGCTCGATTATCTAGTTTTTTGTTGTATTTGTTGAACCTGAATACTTATTACACCATGCTTTGGAAATTATTATATGCATATAGGCATACTTTTAGGAACGAAAAAATAATATTTGCTCCATAGCTTTGTGTGTTTAAAAATGTTTAAATTGCCGCCTTAAGATGTGGAGTATTCTTTATTTCTTTATTTTTGCTTGTTTATTGATATTTGATAGGGTTACCATTCTTTACCCATATTAAAATTATTAGCTAAACTAAACACTGTGAATATCAAGTTTTAGTTAAACAATAGTTATCATTTTAGTTTACTAATAATTAACAAATGAGTGTAAATTTGGGCCTCAGCCGTATAAAATATCAATAGAAGAAAGTAAATGTATACATAAAATTACTCTGAGAGCATCTGAGAGAGAGAGAGTTAAATTTATTTGTGAACTAAAGTCACATTTTTAGTTTTACAGTATTGTAGTCAGGGATCCGCGTTGTCATATCGTACGCGTTTTTACGATATGACAAAACGGAAATAGTCATATAGCGTCGTCATATCGTAAGTTTTTTACGATGTAACAACACTGAGACATCCATACACCGTGTACTGATATCTCAGTGTTGTCATATCGTAAAAAACTTACGATATGATACTGTATGGATATTTCCGTTTTGTCATATCGTAAAAACGCGTACGATATGACAACGCTGTCAGGGATGTCAAATTAGCCCTTTTCGGGCTAGACAGCCCGTTTTTAGTTACTCAAAACGCGAGAAAAAATGTCTAGCCCCAAACAAAACAACACGCAAATCTATCGCTTTTTACAATTAGCTTTCAGCCCTTTTAGCCCCTTTTTAATTTTTGTTCAATATGGGCAAATCTTTTTATTTTTGCGAAATATTTCTTCCTTTATTCTAGCAATAGTCACTTGTGCATTAATGTGCTAACATCGTTTTTACTAATTTTCTTTTATTTGTTTAAAAATTGGTTGTGATTTTAAGTTGGTCCCAAAATTTAAACGTGTTTTTGGTTTTCAAAAGAAATACTTCATAAGTTAGCCATTTTTCGAAAATTTTTACTGATTATTGCTTTATACGTGTCTTTTTTCAATTTAGCCCTTTTTAGTCGCTTTTTAAAAAATTTTTGCGCGTTTTGGTTTCCAAAAACTGGCATCACTGAATGTAGTGGTACATGATTATTGTGAATATGATATTTCGACAGTTAAGTCATAATTTTGGATTTGCAATGTTGTCGCGGTATTGGATTACTATGAAAACACTATTGAGAAATTAAAGTCATATTTTTGTGTTTACAGTACTTGGTGGCCCAAAACTTTTAGAAGAGTCGTAACTTTGTATTTACAGTGTTGTGGTGGTACATATTTTTTGCATAAAGTCGCAAGTTCTGCCTGGGTACTTATGTATTTTAAACCAATGCACTGATTTATTTATTAGCCCTTAGTAGAAGAATATTTACTTTTTTACAAAAAACTAAACAGTGGTAAGACCAATCCCTGGTAGCTCTTATTTTTTTTATAAAGTTATTGAACTTTAATCAAATTATTATTTGAAAATGTTTAAACTTTTCTTTTGCTTTAAACATTTTTTAGTTAATTAATCAACAATTGAAAGCAACAAAAACAAATCGTTAAAATATTCTCCTAACGTTCTTACAAAAAACCGTTAATTGTCTGTCATAATTTGCATAATTTGTTGTTGCTGCATTTAATACCGTGTACACAAAGTTTTTGTGTGTTTGTAGTCTGATATCATTGCCGACATTATCACGTGTCTGGCAATGCAGTCAACAAGTTTATTAGCTTACCTGCATATGTACATACACATGTATGTAAGCACATTAGACTTGTTCAAAATATAAAAAGCAGGTGTTGTAGGATATCAGAAAACAGTTATATTTTTACCTACACTACATCTTTGGCGGTTATCGAATGCCGGGTATCTCTAAATGAGACAGCGAGACATTCGAGAGCATCACTGGGTTGTGTTCTAGGACACTCGGATTGCCCCGGAAACGATACTTCGTTGGCATTCCTCTATTCCACTGTAAGCTTTCTGATACAGCTTAATTCACCTTAAGGCACCTGTCGTGTGCCTGGGTCCACTTGGCCCCACTACGACCTACGCAGGACACGTAATCTGCTTAGTGTCGGTAAAGGGCGATCGAAACTATTAGTCACAATGCTCACAAGGCACTGGAATATTGGGACTCATGCCAGAAGGATGAAGGTCTATTGCAGAAGGTGACTATTGCAGAAGTTGTGATGATGAGGAAGAGGAGGAAACGGATCTTCATCTTCTATGCCAATGTCCGGCTTTAGCCAGCGTGAAGACAAGAATTATGGGCGCTAACATACTTCCAGACTTAACCAGTATGGCAAATGTAGGGCTAGTCAAGCTATCCTCGTACTTAGTTCTATTGGGATGGTTTGAAACGGCGACAATTTAATAAAGCGATTAATTACGCCCTGTCTGTTCTAGGGTATCACAAAGGGACTGAACTAACGGACCCAATTCAGTCACTTCTTGAGTTGTGACTGCCCTCGCAACCTAACCTAACCTACATATTCTTGGACCAGTCTAATGTACATTCACATGCATAGATAGGTATGCATGTATACACTGAATACGACTTAAATGAAACACAGACAGTCGGTGTTGTCTTTTTTTTTCAAAGACAAAACACGCCGACCAAGTAGTTAAAAAGTTAAGAGCCAAATAAAAAACAATAATATTTTCCCGTTTTCCAGAATACTTTATTCTTTATTTTGAATGTTAAAAGCGCTACATAAATTTGGAAATAAAAACTTTTTAGTTTTTCAATTATTACTTTTCAGAATTCTGTTGTATATTGTAAATTAACTATTTTATGGGGCCGTTCACATATTACGTAAAGGAAGTTGAAGATTTGTTATGGATTTAATAATTTATACTGATAATTTTTTTAAAAGCTTACGAAGGGGTTGGGGGAGGGATATGTGAGTAGCCACTATGTTGCTTAAATATACTATAATTTTTGCGAAAAGAGTAAAGTTCTCATCACTGCAGACAAATTGTAGTAGAGAATTATTTCTACTATAACTTGCGACATTTTAAAAAAATTTACATAAACGCCCTTCTAAAACGTTTTGCTATTTTTGTTTTATTTTATAAGTTTATTCGATTTTGTTTAGCATTAAGTTTTCTTATTTAGCTATAGTAGGTCGTTTATATTATATCTATGTGTGTGTATTTACACACATATATATATGAATGTGTGTTCATACTACCCAGCGGGAAACAGAAGGAGTTCGGATGTTTTCTAGAAGGCCTCTGTACTCCTCCCTTTGGATATACAAGGCCTTCTCGCTCCATTCCATACTCATATCTCTTTTAAACACGTTGTCATTGCGGGAAGGTCTTCCATTTGTCAGTTCTGGAAGACCTGACAAAAGACCTTCGAAAAATGTAATTTTGAAGGATTTATAAGGATGGTCTGTCAAAAAGCAAATGGAGGTACATATTTTTAATCTCGGTATTTTTATAGCGGCTTCTTTATTTTTGATTAAGTGATTTTTTATTTTGAATTATTTTCTTTCATCTAAAGTAATTTTTTATACGAATGTATTCATTAAGAATGAATTGGTCATGATGTAGTTTCTACAGAATAAGGATAAGTTAATCAGTTCAGTGCTCAAGTCTGGCACTGCGTAAACGAAACTTGTGATACACACCATACAAGTAAACTGCGCAGTTTTTTAATTTTAAAGCTGCAGCGAAGGAGACAACATGTGCAAATACAGCGCTATTTTATTGCCTGCTATATAAATAAAAATAAAGCAAAGGCACAAATTTCGCTTTTTTAATTAATTTCTCGTAGACTTCGACTTTTATGATTCTCTTGCTGTAATCGGTACTTTCAATGTGCCATAATGCAAACGATTCTCCGTATAATTCTACAAACTTTGTACAGAACATTTTTTCTGTGCTCATTTTTTGGTTTTAACTCTTTAAAATCGCAACACAACTGAGCGTTTGCAACATACACTACACAAGTTCACTGTACAGTTTTAGAAACTTGAGCAAATATCAAAATAGTTTTGATTTTTACTCAGTTCACTGCGTAAACAGCACAACCACCGCCATACACTACACAAGAGCACTGTACAGTGCCAGACTTGTGCAGTGAACTTGTATAGTGTATGGCCGGCATTTGGCAAAAAGAGAAAAAAATGCTACTCCTACCAACCAACCAATGCTTCTCCTTCTCATAGAAGCGAATGTGGAATGTGTATCTTATCTTTTATATGGAAGAGCCGAGCCGAGGATGAGCAGTTATATAAGAATGGCAATTGAATAAAAAAAATTTCTAAGCAGGCCTTTAATAAGGTCTGAAGTAAGAAGTTCTTCCGAGTTTTCCCGCTGGGTGCATATATGTATGAATGAGTGTTCACACTACCTATGTGGCTGTATTTGCATTATATATCACCATCTTTGATTGATTGTTGCCAGATTTAAAGGTAGAATTTATAAAAATATGGACAATATACTTTAAACTAAACCAAGGCAGATTTAACAACCTATTGGGGTAGCTGGTCGTCCGTCAGCTGACTTAGACCAACTACCATCCTCCATATGTATAAAGAGTAAAATTTGTACCTAATCTGTCAAACTCCATATAAAAAGAATCCTTAAAAAAATTTTATTTAAGTTTTAACAAGAGACCATCTTGTTGGATACGGTTTGAACTAATTTATGTGTGTATTTGTTTACTAGATTTAATGTTTTTATTTCTATGTATATAACTTGCCGTCTAAACTATAACCAAAAAAAAAGACCAAACAAAAGTTTATCTAAAAATAAATTTAATTTTCAGTAAATGTTCTTTACTGAATCAGTGAATTTAATTATATTGAAAATAAAAATAAAAAAATGGGTATAAAGAAAAATAAACCGATGGCAACGATGGGAAAGTGCAGTTAATATCAGCTTGAGAATGATTTAATTCTCGTATTCAATTTTCACGAAAAAGTTGTATATATGTATAAGAATTAAAATCACATTAAACAGAGCCACCTGACAAGTGGTGATAAGCAAAATACACGTGAGCACTGACAATGGAAGTGTAGCGACTTCCGAAAGTGGCGCTACTCTGTACGTTGAAAAATTTAGTTGATGTTAATTTTTCCTTTGTTCCTTGGAATATTAATCATGCCCAATTCTTTCTGAA
Organism: Panzeria rudis; assembly: GCA_956483635.1. NCBI lineage: Eukaryota > Metazoa > Arthropoda > Insecta > Diptera > Tachinidae > Panzeria > Panzeria rudis. The sequence goes on from OY101447.1 coordinate 10,382,273, forward strand.
TATAACGTTACGAACCTTAGCTTAATAATCAATTGGGATTCACAAAGCAAATACGTTCGAAATATTCATATTAATAAAACAAATTTAATTTTTTTATTATTATTGTTTTCAATATAAATATGAGAATGACATCGACTTGTCGACATTGTGGAACAGGCAGTTAGTAAATTTTGTTTGAAAGGTTACTTAATCCAAAATCTTCCAACCTATGTTTGAAGAAAATTTGTCCAGCCGTTTTGAAGTTATCATTTATATTCTTCGGGGGCTCTTAACATTTTTAATTTAATCTTATTTAGAGTCTTTAGATAAACATTCAGAGTTGAACACATTTAACAAAATGAAATTTCATAAATGCTTAATGGATAATGATGACGATGATAACTCAGACAAAAACTTTGTTTGATGTATTACAAAAAATCCAGTAAATATTTTTGTTTGATTCAGTAAACTATTTTGTTTAGTATTTGTAAATATTTTTAGACAACTGGTTTTATAAATTCAGACAAAAATATTGATTGATATATTACAGAAAATCCAGTAAATATTTTTGTTTGATTCAGTAAATTATTTTGTTTAAAATTTGTAAATAATTTTAGACAATATGTTTTATAGATTTATACAATTTGTTTAATTAAAAAAAAAACAGTGTTTTCAATGAAATTGTTGAGATATTTTTGTATATATTTACAAATTTGTTTGTAGGTCCGTTTCTAGATAAAATATTTAATAATTTATTGAATGGAATTCAGTTTTTCTGTGTGGTTGTCAAATTTGAGACATTTTTCGAAACGCAAAATTTTTCATTAATCTAGTACAAAATGTCGAAGTTGAAGTCGAAAAACGAAAACCACAATAAGGGGAATTATTTATGAATTTGGACTAGGCCTTGAATTTATTAAAGGTCAGATTTTGTAAATACAAACGCTTTTTGCGTTTTGAAATTTGTGTGGAAAAACATTTTTTTAACGCATTTGCGTTATTTTTCATAAACATTTTAAACGTTTAGAATCGAAATTTTTACAAAATCTGCTTATAATAAACTCTTTCATAATTATCACCTTTACAACATGACTTCTGCCAGTTCCAGCACATGGAACGTAATTTTCGTACATAACATTTCAATGAAAATTACACAAAAATATTTTTCCTACAAGGTGTCTATGCGAACGTTAAGCTTGAGATGGTATGACTGTTAATTTATTTTAGAATTAAAATTGTATAAAGGTTTAGAAAAATAAAATAGATTCATATCGAACAAAAAATTATTTACCGGGTTTTGTATAAGTTTCAAAGCCTACTATGCTTATATTTTTTAATATCATTTATTTGTAAATTCTCAAATGGCTTTTGAAAGTCTGTACATAAGATAAGAGGTTTGTAACTGTTCAAAAAATATGGTTGAAGTCTACTGACGATTTGGTAAAGCACCAATGAAATGCATATACACAATGCTTAACCATCAGCAAATAAGTTTCATTTAGAATTTGTATAACAATTTATTAAATAAGCTATTAAAAAGATGTTCCTTGCAAGTTATTAAAACACATTTATCTGGCAACTTTATGGTGCATCATTCATTGTACAAGTATGTGTAAACAAAATCCAGCAATTGATGTCGACTCATACAAAATATCAAAATCACGTATGCACCGCAATACCTTGTAGTTAAGCATACCACATACTCACTCATTGCTACCGCAAATACACCAACCAGCCAAATCAAGCATTCAGACGGACACATAGACATTTAACCAGCCAGTCAACCCAATCTAAACAAATTATAACCTTTTTATTATTTTATACAAAGTCTGCTTTACGTTTTGCATGTATGGAGGATGTATATTTCAATTCCCAGTGAACATTTGTTGCCAGACAATCAACCTGAGTTGTCTAAAACGCAGGTTCGGCGCATTCATGAAATATTATTCGATTAATATTAGACTAGTCTGAATTTTGTCGGAAGGAAATTTTATTTCCTTTAATAGTCTGTCCATTTTCTGACCTACGACTTACAATTCATTCACCCCTACACATCGTCTGATATTAATTTTCGTAATAATTCTCGTCACAGTAAAATTTGCTTACTTTTTGTGGACTACAAGGCGAATTGGACTATATCTTGATTTTTATATAAGCCAATTTGTGGCTTATATGCGAATCCCTATATAATTATTTCTTTTAACAAAGAAAAATAAAACTAACGTTAAGAAATTACTTCCTTATTTACTCAATTCACAAATATTGCAATTAAGATTGCTAAAATAAAAACAATTTCTACTTCAATATGCGTAGTATTTTCATAAAATTATGATTACAAAATATATAATTTTTGACTTTTGCATTTTGTATTATATCTTCCATAACTTGCATATATTTAAGATATTTCAAGCCAAATATCGGTGGCGTATAAGCGAAAACGGACTATAGGACTAATGGACTAAATGAAAAATATTTTGCAGGTATTTTACTTATAGATGACAGAAAAGCTAACATTTTCGAATATATCGCTAATTCTACTATAAGCGGTGTGGCTTATAAACGAATTATACTGTATTTACTTTTTGACAGTTTTTGTATAAATGTATATGGTTCTAAGCCAAGGTAGATCAACACCAGGTAGTCGCAAGAGAATTCACCGTGGAGAATTTACATTTGGGCTGTCAAAAAAACTGATACGTTAACACTGCTGACAGGCCAAATGTGTAAACATTTACGTAAACTGCTGGGCTCTTGCGGCCACCTAGTATGAATTCGCCTTGGTTCTAAGCCAGAGCCAGGCAAAGAGAAAACTAAATAAATGAGAAACAATTTGTTGTTTAAGTGTGTTAATGTTTAATTGCATTGTTGCTGGCGCGGATACAAGGGGGGTGAAAACGGGATAGTTCCCCCAAAACGAGTAAAATATATAATTTTTACGTTATTTTATTTTGAACTGAATAGGTGTGAAATTTTATTTTTCGGCTTTTTAGTTCAATATTTGAATTAATGTAAATTCAAATTATTTTTATTAAGAGTGGAGTGTTGGAATATTCAAATCAGATTAGCAGAAGGGATCAGCACTATTGATTTCGACAGGCCGCTACACAGTCTCATCAGCGTTCTTGTTCACTTTTACCACTTATGAAGGTGGATGTATTTACAAGGAAACATCAGCTATTTAACTAATTTTTGTCAGCAAATAGAATACAAGACTTCATGTAAATTCTTGCATTAATTTTTTATTGCGACTCAACTTAGTTTTGCCGAAATTTCCCTATCCGATTAATAATCCAACACTCACCCAATACCCAATTTCTATTGAGTTTCTAAAAGAATTTTTGCAAAATAATATGTCTTGGTTAGAAGTTCCCCCCAAAAGCTCAAGTTGGATCCGCGCCTGGTTGTTGATATGTTCAAATGACCAGGTTGGCCAACTCGTCGTAGAGCACATTTTCATCAACGCCTACTTATAACTCGATTATCTATAGCAACCGAACTTCAGTTGGGTTGCCAGTTTCTAAAAATCATATTACGGATGGCAAATGGCAACTAAAAGCTGTCAATTTCAGTTGCTTTTTAGTGCTTTTCTGGCAACCACAAATTTTCAGTTGCCGGCTGGCAACGCAACTGAAGTTCGGTTGCCATCGATAATCGAGCCATTAAGGAAATTTTTTTATTTGTCATGCACGATATTTGTCGATCACAGTTTCTTTTAAGACAATTAACACAAACCGTACTCAAAGAATGAGTAAAAGAAAAACTACTCAACTGGTCATGCCAACTAGTTGGTAGATATTCAGGTATGTGATGGAAAAACGATCGTTTTGAAAACGATTTCAATACGATGGTTTTGAAAAGGTGTGATGAATCCCGACCGATTTTAGAAATCAGTTTTGAATTAATCTCGAACCACAAGCTTTTAAATAGCATAAATAATAAATTTATCAAAACAGATTGAAAAAAAAACTATTAAAAAAATCAAATTTGGAAATTATTGACAAAACGACTATAGTAGATCACACCTTTTATCGTTTTCAAATCGTTTTTGTGTCTAACTCGTTTTTCATCACATACCTTATTGTGTATAAATATTTATATAATTTCGTGACAACAAAAATCACTACTCTTCGTATACCAGCAAGTGAACTTCTAGTGGAGATTGTCGCTCAGTCTCTATCACCAGTTTAAATAATTTTGATACATTCCTGCTTGCTAAAATTTAACGAATTGAGCTGATGAAAAATTCTGTTACAATGTCTATGAAAACTTCTTGCATTAAATACTCTCTGAAGGACAAATTCCTCAAATTGTTATCGTAGAATACGTGTAAAAAAGAAACATACGAAAAAAACGTAATGGGGACATTTATGAGGATGTTATCATTTACATGGTCATTAATGAAAAGATGGGTAACAGTGTCGATTTTGCTGTCATGTATGAGCTTAGCGGCCATTTGTTCGAAAATGTCCTCACTGATCTGCTTGAGCTGTCACCAACAGGTCATCGACGCTTTAACACTGTCATGCATCGGTCTTGCAAGATGTCTGAAAGACATGGCTAACCGGGAACTGTTGTGCTCTTGTTTTTTGTTTATTTTGATTGTGTGTGTACATGGAAGTTGTCGGATATGTACATGTAAAATTTAAAAATAGCCGAGAAGTAGTCGGCAAACGTCGTGGCTCACGGCTACATATCGCCTGCGCCTGTTCTAAACTTATAATATATGGGTAAATGCATGATCCAATAATACAGGTCTGTGCGTAAGTACAACAAAAACGTCTTCCTACGGTGACTGTAAAAATAACTATATATAAAAAATATTGATGTCTATTCGGGAAACGCGTCGAAGTAGTGCAAAATTACATGATAACAAAAACAAAATTTCACAAATTGTTTTGGTTTTCTATACATTTCTAAAATCAAATAAACGTGAGAATTTAAACACGTATCTCTCTTTAAAACCGGTAAATTTTGTATAATAAACAGAAATTTTTTTTTTGAAATTTGTGCAGTTTTGTTTTTGTTTGCCATGTATTTTTCACTTAGTCGACGCGTATTCCCGAATAGACACCAATGTTTATATCTTTTTTATACGAAGTTCGACAAACACAGTATGAAAACAAAGGGAGCAAAAACAATCCGCTGATCTCTTGCAAAGACCTGTACATATTCTTGATTCTGTGTACGAATTTTATACATTTTTGATACCTCGGCATTAATATGACAGGTAGTTAAAAGTTTCAGAAAAATTGGAAAATTTTGAGATTTTTTGTCAGATATTTTTCCAACACATGTCGAAAATTGCTTCAGAATTTTCTTAAAAAATTTCAGCAGAATTTGTGCAGATAATTTGGGAAAATTTTCAGAATTTCCTCTAAAGCGGCTGCGAGACAGATCAATATTTAGCTTCAATATATGTGCTTGTGCCAGTTTGTTATGAAACTAGCATTTTAATATTCTTCAATATTTCCCATTCGTATACGTGTAACAATTTTTGTAAACAAACGCACACAAACACATATATTGAAGCTAAATATTGATCTGTCTAGCAGCCGCTTAACAAAGATTATTGTCAACCACTAATGTAATTTTCAATAAGTTTTCTAGCCGACTTCGGATATGAATCCGGCAACTTCTGTTTGCAAACTTTCTGACCGAATTCGGCAAAAAAGTGTTCACTGGGTGGGTTGCTACTTCTGACTCCTCTACCTGTTAAATAACAAAAAATACTCAAAAATTCTAGAACAACAAAATTACGATTCCTCAAGAAAAACCAATTTAAACTTTGTGTATCCGACAAGACAATTTTCTTTCATCTCTTACTCTTCTCGCATTTAGTCAATTTGAAGAGTTATTTGGTTTTTGAACCAAAACAAAAATAATAACTTTACCTTTATTTTGAAATTAATTTTTTTTTATATGCAACAAACTCCTGTCCTTCCCACTTTTTATTATTGACTTTTTTAAGCATCATCCCTTGTGTTTTTGTTGTTTTTTTTAATCGCTTAGACCATTCATATGTCTGGCAATGTGTCTGGCTGTTTATAGTCTGGTTTATTGGCATGTTGCTGTATATTATATCCTTTTCTTCCCTCTTTCACCTTGTCTCGTGTTAATGTTTGTGTGAATATGTGTTTGCTTGGCTCTCAGTTAGATTTGTTATTACAAGTATATAGTGTTGTTGGAAACGCTATTCAGTTTTACACAGCCAAGGCTTGAAAGTTATCTATATATTTATGTATTATAAAGCACAAAAAAAAAGAAAACAAAATGGTATACGATTGACCTTGCAGGCTATCCCTGGAACTTCCCGCCAACGCCAACATCAAAGCGCTGGATAATCCATAAATTTTTGGAGTTAGGCTGATTTTTTAAAGATCTACTGACGAGTTGGCATTAGCACATAAATTCTGGAGAATATCTCGAATAAATTAATAAATTTTTGGAATACTTTAACATATTTTTTGACCTCTCGAACCACTTAACCGATTCAAGTCCAAAAAATTAAATGACTCCTGAACTTTTAGAGTTATTACAGTGAAAGAATTTTGATCATAAATTCTGTGAATTTTGACATTAATCCAATGAAAAACTTCCTTAAAATTCAACCAACGTCACGCTTCGTTGGGCTAATAAAACAAGTTTCGTTAAAATTATTTTAATGAAAATTTCATTAAATATATGAAATAATTTCATTGATCCATCCATTGTAATAATATCCTTAAGCTATTGGATATATTTCATTATTTTGTTTCATTATTTTAATGAACTGTTTTAATATAATTAATAACACTGTTTCATTATTTTAATGAAATTCTGTCATTATTTTAATGATATTCTGTCATTTTTTGTAATGATCTGAAAATAGCGTTACGTAATATCTGAATAGCCCCGAAGAACTGATTAGATTTATTAAAAAAAAACTTTTTTTCGAAAACGTTATTTTTATACGGAGTTATACTTTTACATGGCGTTGTCATTGGAGGTGGTCAATTGACATAATTAAGAAACTCGGTGATATGTTCACGACTCGGGAGCATATTGTACACTCCCATTTCCGCCAGTCATATGACAAGTATGTTCAAGAGAATTGGTGCAAAATTTCCCCTAGGGAGTTTATCATATGATAAAAAATAAACTCATACCATTATTTATAAATATTTTAATGGTGAGATTTATTATGACACAATGAAAGTAATTCTAAATATGTACATTAGGGTGGCAATGAAATATTTATTTGTCAATTTAAACAAACCCTGTTTGGATTACTGTGGCATTTGGTATAAAATTCAAGTGGTGAAAATTTTAGCCAAATCGGATAATATCCAGGCGTGCCCCACCCCATTGAATTTAAAGTAGGGATGTAACGAATACCGATACCGATACCGATATATCGGCGATACTTCAGATTTTTCGATACATCGGTATCGGCGATATTTTACTGCCGATACGACGATACTTTTAAACATTTTTTCAGAGTTTTTTTTTTTAACAAATAATTTATTTTTGTTCGATTTTACCATGAATTAAATACACTTCGCTATTTTTTAAATCTTATTAATATCAATTTTAAAAATTAATAATATTTTATGCTGTTATTTTGTAAAAAAAATTATTATTTTTTGTTAATTTTACCATGAATTCAAATTCAAGCCGTTGTTTTTTAAATCTTTTTCCAACAAAAAAGAGATACTCCAAAGAAGTCATGAAAATGTAGAATTCGCGATCTGGAAGTATTGCAAATTTGGATAATTTCTAATTAGTTTTACATATCCTTGCCCTTGCAACAAGTTCTGTTTTTCGATTACCAATCACCGAATTGGAAGCGATGCTAGGACAAATTTCTTTTTCGGTATTCTATAATGATTTTTCCTTGAGGAAAAAGGATAAAAAAGTACCCATTTTCACAATTTTTTTATGCGAATTTAAACTCAGAACTGTATTTTCATGTAAATTTAAGTGAATAAATATAAACTTAGAAGTCTTTTAATAATTAAGCTATTAAGTTATTTAGATGAATATTAGTTGATAAATGTCCTTTAAAAAAATCGATTTTTTAAAAAGCATGGCGAGTATTTTTTTAAATTATAAAGGAATTAAACAATTTTTCTTGCTTTTCTACTAATTATCTGCATATTTTTAATATAGATTTGTTGGAAGCAAAGAAAATGTAGCTCCTTAAAAATTACTTCCAATGTTTTATCAATTTTAAATATTCTCTCTTATAATGTAATTTTGTATAATAAAAAAATTCCACATGAGTTTTGTTAATCTAAACTTGAACTCAATTTCAATATTCGTATCGGTATCGGAATCGGTATCGGCGATATTTATTTTTAAATATCGGTATCGGATCGGCAAAACGGCGTATCGTTACATCCCTAATTTAAAGTTAAGATTTTGTGAAATTTACCAAAATGAAGCATAAAAAAGGACGCCTTAAAGTTATCCAATTTGGCGCAAATTGCAACCCCCACCCAATCAAGGATTATTGCTTGGAAATTATGCTTCATATATGTAATTTTCACAAAATTTGAACTTTGACCACTAGAGGTCGCACGTTATAGTTATTCGAATCGGGCAAAAATTTTTATCTACGCTTAATGAGAGATCACTATATATAAATTGAGTTCAACTTTGGCAAATTTTGGAAAACTTAAAATTTTACCTCAATGTGGCACCCCCGGGAGTTATCCCATTTGACTAAAGTTTTCGCAACGTGTGTTTTAGACAAAGTACTTTAATAATCAGCACAGCTATTTTATGTTTTTCTTTCCATTGTCAGCCTAATGTACATGCATATAATACATGTGCACATGTGCAAAATGTACATTAGCGTGACAATGAAAAAATAAGCTGTGCGGATTATTATGATACTTGGGCTATAAGACACGTGGTAAAAATATTTGCCAAATCGGGTAGCTCTCAGGCCTGCCGCACTGAGGTAAAATTTTAAGTTTTCCGAAATTTAAATATAGTGATCTTTCATTAAGCGTAGATAAAAATTTTGGACCGATTAGAATAACTATAACGTGCGACCTCTAGTGGTCAAAGTTTAAATTTTGTGAAATTAAAAAAAATGAAGCATTATTTACAAACAATAATCTTTGATTGGGTGGAGGTAAAAATTTCAGCCGAATTGGAGAACCCTAAGGCGTTCCTTTTTTTTTTATTCATTTTGGTAGATTTCACAAGATTTTAACGTAGAAGCACTCCTGAAAGTTATCCGATTTGGCTAAAATTTTCACCACCAAATGCTACAATAATCGGTTTGATTTTGCTGCAAATAACAAATCAAAAATATTTCATTGCCACCCTAATGTACATATGTATTGTTTTTTGTTTTGTTAGGTGTTATTTATTCATTCAAGTTTCATATATTAAAGGGATTTTCCCCTTTATTATTAATAAATTGAATACCTTATACATTTATAAACTAATTAGAATTTTAGTTATGTAACAGAAATTCCCATTCAATCAATAAACAACGTCCGGGGGTTTTCTTCATTCAAAATTCAAACGTCTAATTTGATTTTTTCTTCCTCTGCCTAAAGTTGATATTATCACTGATAATGAATATTTTACTATCAATATAGAAAAAAAAACGTATGCAAGGTCGATTTATCCAATATGCCTTGATCGTATGCATATGCATATAAAAGTCTCTAAAAAGTTATTGTGAAATGTGATATTTACGTAAGATAATTAAATGAAAATTCCCATTTGAATCATTCCTAATCAGTGTTGCCAATCAATTACACATATTGTGTGTAATTTCTACTTGCATTTGTAGCTCAGGTGTAATTAGTTTCATGTGTATCTGCGTGTAATTTCACTTTGTGTTTTTTGTGATTAATTTCTGTCCGGTAACTTTTTTCTTTGCGAACAGCATTTTTTTTAAATACTTCAAAAAAGTAGGAGGTTATCAATTTTGTGAACCGATTTTCATAATTCTTTTTTTTTGTTTGCTAGAAGCATTAAATATCCCGAAAACTAAAATTTAATTGAGGTTTTGTCATATGCTTTGGGTATGCATTTTGGTTTCATTTAACGGACTGTTTCAATCTAACAAACCTACTTTATAGAAACTGAAAGACGAAGTTCCAAATATATTCCAAACTTTTTAAATAAATAGAAAAAAATATGTGTAACTTTTCTTAATGTGTGTAATATTGGACCCGGTCATGTGTAATTTCCTAATTCTTCATTGGCAGCACTGCTCCTAATAAACACTTACTATTCATACATGCACATACGCACACACATATGATCCAGTGATGGAAAATGAAGATTTTAAATAGTATACTTTTTTCAAAAATTGAAAGTGAAAACTTCGAGCATTCTTAATTTCAGACTATTTAATTCTTAGTAGCCAAATTTTAGAATCAAGCTTAGAAAAGTAATGTGTACTACGGATATACGAGTAAAATTTTAAGGAAAGATGTATTTTGGTTAATTACGACAAGAGTCTTATGTTAATTTTTTTTGCGATTACGGCCTTTTAGACTTCAGGTGACGATATGTATAAAAGGGTGAAAAGTTTTTGGTGTGAGGTTGATGTCACATCGACAAATAGTTATATTTTAAGGGCCATTATTACAACTTGGACTTAGTTATAGTTAGCATTTTATCGGACGGATAAACAGTTTTTCATTATTACAACTTTACTTTAACCTAAAAGTGTAGGATAACTTATTGGCAAGTTCATTCTTCCTATAACTTTTATCGGCTCACATTTTCATAGGCTGCCATACTGGCTTCTTTATCAAGTCAACACCAAGAGGTATGTAACAGGTGAACTCACTAGAACACCTGACCTTACTCGGCAAACTTAGTGGAGTGATAAAATTATCATAATATCATCACTATATAGAGCTTCCATTCTTTACGTTATTGGACATTTCCTGATAGAGCTACCTGCGCTGATAATTCCACATCACTTTCAACGTTTTTTGACAACTGTAGTGTAGTTTCTATAACAAATTTATTCTTGTTGTAGACCTGTTGTTTGTGCCATGGTAAACACATATGTATGTATGACGTTGCCACTGTGCTATTTAAATGCTCTAGTATAGCCGTAGTTTGTAAAAGACAACTTATTTTACAGGCAAGTTGTAATAATGAAAAATTTTTGCAGGTCAGTTTATCGATAACTTTTGCTATAGCAAAAGTTATCGATTACTGGCACGATTATAATCGCGCCAGTAACTATCTTCTACTTTACTATGGAGTTGTAATAATGGCCCTAAGGGAAATTAATTTGCTTCATTCCATAACTCTATAGCAGCGTTATCAGATATGGCGATTTGTCGCCAAACGTAACGATTTTTAAACTTCTTTTTGCAGTAAACCCAAACAAAACGAAACTAGTACTATTTACCACGTCCACGGTGCAAAGCTTAAGAAACCGTAACTCAAAACTATCATAATAAAATGGATGTATACAGCAATTATAATGGACGTAATTGACTTAGGGATCAGTAAGAAATATATGGTAGACAAACAGAACACAAAGATCTGCTTGCATCGGGATTACAGTTAGTTTACGAACTATATATATGCTATACGTAACTTAATTCCAGGCAGTGCGGTGAGACTGACTGGGTGGTGGAGATTAAGAACTTACGGTCATGTCAGGATATTAGTTCGGATACCACTGGTACTACGGAAGGGAGGTAATATGGAAAGAGACATCACCCATGTGCTGAAAAACGCGCGATTGTTAAATCACTTGTGAGTTCAAAATCGCAAACCTCACTTTTCCTTGTGCTGAGAGGCTCGCACGTTTTTTTCGAAATAATGCTCGAAATATGGTTCTTATCTACATATGGTCCATGGTTTTTGAAACCGTAGTATCCAACACATAATTTTTCAACTGTTTTTAGCTTTGGGCGTACTATATTTTCTTGAGATTTTATATTTTATGAATATGGCAACAATATCGGTTGGCAAATGTGTTTTGCTATTTGATACTCAATTTTTGTAATATACATAACAATTATCTGGTAACTCTTTGTAATAGGTAGGTATCCTGCAGGCAAAGTAACTGGTATGTAGTTGGAACTATACTAGTTGCTTTTTGCTTCAGACTAGTTGCCTATCTATCCTTTTTTCATATATCGAACTATCGATTTTAACATTGGGTTGTCATAGGGGACCAACTAGCTCATTTGTATACAGTTATATCCCTAGTTATTGTAAACTAGTGCGCTTACTAGTTTTTTTTATTAAGAGTTTTGTAACTCTTAAAAAACTTTGGCTCAACGGGGGTACGAACACGCATTCTTCATACTTTAAGGCAAGTACTCTACCCACTGAGCCACATTCTACTTATTTTTTTAATAGCTAACAATTGGTTTTATATAAAATCGTATACCTGAAAATTTTGTCATTTTTTGACTAGTATCGTTACTAGTCTCGATACAACTCGTAATATGATTGAGCTTTTTTGACTAGTATCGTTACTAGTCTCGATACAACTAGTAATGTGATTGTTCTTTTTTGACCAGTAACGTTACTACTCTTGTTACAACTAGTGATATGACTGTCGTTTTTTTTGACTACTACCATTACAACTAGTAAAATGACTGTCCCAAAGCGTTACTAGTTGTAACTTTAGCTGCTGGGTATAATGGTTCTCGCTCTCTATTTCTGCGGACGTATTTCTAAACAAAACGGAAATTATACCTACCTATAAAAAATAAATACCTACCAAAAATAGTATAATACGGCTCTATTCCAACAAAGCACAATGTGTCAGTACAATGTACGTTTGTATATTTGTATGTATGTATATTTTATTAACAAATTCAGCTTCTTCTTCGTATGGTATCTATGGGATCGAATAAGCGACAACTAGCAGGAACTTAATAACAAAATAGCAATATTATCTGCAGCGGCAGTAGTAATACTCATTGCATTATTAATAATAACAGAATATACAAATACATATAGGAAAAACCGAAAAGGGCACTGACATTGGACATACACACATATCCATACATATAGGCATACATATGTATGTATTTATTTATAAGTATGTTTGTGTGCATGTGCATAACAATTGTACTTCTTTTGCTTGGCTTTTTTTTTAGATATTTTGTTGCTGTTTCAAATACAATTGTATTTTCTGTCTGTGTTCTAATTTAGTACATACATATTTATTCAGTTGATTTCTCTTTTAACATGTTTCTTTGTTTGATTCTCGTGTATTATAACTTCCTGCCGTAATCTGGATTTATCTTACTGCCTATTTCACGATGTCGAAAGAATTTTTTCTTTCGTACAATTACATTTAAAACAAAAACAAATTCTAAAATTTTGTTTTTGTTTCAAATATACTTGTCCGAAAGAAAGAATTCTTCCGACAACGTGAAATAGGCAGTTAAGGTAGATAAGATACAGTGGAGTTCGGTTATAACGAACTCAGCGGGACTGGTCCATTTTGTTCGTTATAGGGAACTTTCGCTATAACCGGAGTAAATAATTCTTCTTCCGAGAAAAAAAAACAAATTAACACATTAACTGAGCAGGTTCTTTTCAAAGCTTGACTATTCCACTTTTTGTGTTTTTGCACAATTTGAGAAAATATATTTTTTATTTTTGGAATGCAATATTTTTTATTTTTGGAATGCAATTATGTATTTAACCCGAAACTTTGTTGCATTATTATAGATGATAAGATTAGTCATTGCTTTGTACAGGATTCAAAAATTTAGCAATAATATATTTTGAATAAATCCAAAATTTTAAATGGAATAATCTAGTTTTGACACGACTGACTGATTCATTTTAAAGTGGAATAATCTACTTCTGACGAAATCATGCATTTTCTTCTGTTGTAATTATAGAGTTTTGGCAACTATGTATTTAACCCGAAATTGTGTGGCATTCTTTTATAGACGACATATTTTGACGATATATTTTGAATAAATCCAAAATTTGAAATGAACCATCTAGTTTTGACGAAATAATTTTTGCACTTTTTTTCTGGGTTCTCCCCAATTTTATTTTCGCAAAGCTTACATTTCAATGTTACCAAACAAACAAAAAAATAAAAAGCAGTTCTGTCGAAAGTGCTATAATCAAGTTTTGAAAAGAATCTCCTCAACTAAAAACACATATTGCTACAAATTGTTTTTAGACCTTTTCAAAACGCTTTTATTGCTTCCTACAGGTTCGTTGAATTGCACTGAAAATGAAACACCGATATTTAATTTCTCAAATAACTTTTCGGTAACATTGTTTCTTTATCACTTAACTTTGAGATTAAGTGTATTTCTAACTAAACGCGATATAAATACTGACTCTCCCCTTGTACAGGCACCACTATTTATATTTCTTAACAGGTGATCTTGATCAGTCTAGTAAGTTCTCGTCACTGTTTCCCGAAGTTTTCGGAAAGTTTCGTTTTCGTTATTTTGAATTTCATCAGCTGGTGTTTATCGAACTGTCTGGCAGCGCGGTGATTTTGGCAACCATAGGCAGTGCTGTATTTTAGTGTTACTAAACACGTGCTTGTAATTAGAGCTGTCATTTTATATTGTTAAATTTGAATCTGCATTTTTCATTTCGTAATAATACTTTCCTTAATGTTTCAAAAACTTCCAGACTAAAATTAATGATTTCTTTGTTCGTTATAAGCGTATAAATTTCCATGCAGTTTCATATGTAGGACTTAAAAAATAGCGCGCTATAACCGGAGTTCGCTATAAGCGTACATATTTCTATCACCCCGTCTTCACGAGACATTTGATATTTTTTAACATAAGAAATAACGTCGGCAGAATGACGTCACAAAAAATTCATGGGTTGAAACTTGTGTTAAGGGTGGAGTAAACGTACTAATGTTTAGACACAAATTTTATATATTCATATAGTAAATTTGCACGGCATTTTGTAATTTTTTTTTATAGATTTCACTTTTTTTATATTTCTGTTTGTAAAAACTTTATGTTTATGAACATAAATAATATGCAAAAAATAAAAAAAACATCTAAAACATTTATTTATTAACTTTATTTATTCTTTTTTCAATAAAATCAAACAAATTGTAAAAAAAAACACACATACATATTAAATTTGACAGCTTGTGTTCTAACATATTTCCTCGGGCTTGTGTTTTAACATTGATTTCCAAACATCTGTTAGGACACAAACACATTCGGTCCACACGTTAATTTCTAACACACAAATTTCCAAACTTTTGTCTCGTGAAGACGGGGTGTATGGAATATAAATGCAAAACTCTTGTGATCGAAGAAGTTGTTCGTTGTACGAAATAATTCGTTATACCCGGTGTTCGTTATGACAGAACTTCACTATATTTAATAAATGATAAGATAGTTTTTTTTAAATCTGAATAATTGAGTTTTTTGAAACATGAAAGTTAATTATATACACTGAAAATAATCCATCCAACATTTTACGAAAAAAACTTTCGTAGTGAATTTTTTCTTAAATATACGAAACTTTCGTATATATTACGAAAAAACATTTAGGCAATATTTTTTTGAATTTACGAAAGTAAATATCTTTAGAATACCTTTCGTAAAAATTTTTTCTTGTTAAAAAATATATTTGAAATAAAAAAATAAATTAAAATAATTTTTTATAAATTTACGTATTTTTCAGATGTAAGTAAATAAAACTAATTTTTAGCACTTATAAAATAAGTAGAAATTAGCTCAGTGGGTAGAGTACATGACTTGAAATATGAAGATTGCGAGTTCGTGCCCCGGTTGAGCCATACTTTTTTTTACTTTTATTTTTTGATTATTTTCGTACATTTCGTATATTTTACGAACGAATTTCGTGGTGCGAAATTGCGAAATATTTCGTAATATGTACGAGCGTTTTCGTGTATATGTTGCATAGAATTTTTTCAGTGTAGATAAATATGTATAATTTTAATCATAGAACTTCTAGTACTAAATTTACTTGATGATATTTTTCAGAAAATTTGTTTTATGAAACTTTTTTTTCTGCTCATAAGAGATATGCCTAAGAGACAAAAGATTTATGTAAATTAATTGGTTTGTAACTATTAACCTTTGATCCCTACCCATATTTGGCGTAGACTTTTCCCACCCAGAATGCTCGAGCACCCAAAACTTTCATTAGTAATACATATTTAAAGAAATATTAAAAAAAAATCAGTCAATGTATCTATATATATATATATATATATATATATATATATATATATATATATATATATATATATATATATATATATATATATATATATATATATATATATATATATATATATATATATATATATATATATATATATATATATATATATATATATATATATATATATATATATATATATATATATATATATATATATATATATATATATATATATATATATATATATATATATATATATATATATATATATATATATATATATATATATATATATATATATATATATATATATATATATATATATATATATATATATATATATATATATATATATATATATATATATATATATATATATATATATATATATATATATATATATATATATATATATATATATATATATATATATATATATATATATATATATATATATATATATATATATATATATATATATATATATATATATATATATATATATATATATATATATATATATATATATATATATATATATATATATATATATATATATATATATATATATATATATATATATATATATATATATATATATATATATATATATATATATATATATATATATATATATATATATATATATATATATATATATATATATATATATATATATATATATATATATATATATATATATATATATATATATATATATATATATATATATATATATATATATATATATATATATATATATATATATATATATATATATATATATATATATATATATATATATATATATATATATATATATATATATATATATATATATATATATATATATATATATATATATATATATATATATATATATATATATATATATATATATATATATATATATATATATATATATATATATATATATATATATATATATATATATATATATATATATATATATATATATATATATATATATATATATATATATATATATATATATATATATATATATATATATATATATATATATATATATATATATATATATATATATATATATATATATATATATATATATATATATATATATATATATATATATATATATATATATATATATATATATATATATATATATATATATATATATATATATATATATATATATATATATATATATATATATATATATATATATATATATATATATATATATATATATTGCTTGGTTATAAATGAATTTTAAAGAAAAAAAAGTAATTACATATGCACAAATTTTGATTTAATGCTCTCCACTGATATGCATTTTGCACTTGTAGCCTGGGTGGGTGAGCAACCTTTGGTAGAGCTAACCCTAGAACGCAGTAAAATAAAAAAATTTTGCTTGAAGTACCAAAAGTACGTCAGCAAAAACGTTTTCGTTGACACGAGCTAGCCGTCAGTATATTTCTGTGTTTTCATAACAGTTATTTTATTTATTTATTCATTTTATTTAGTTATTTCATATAAACATATCTGACAATCTAGTACGAAGAATAAATCTTATATAAAAGTACTAAATAATTAGTTTAGATAAAATAAAAAAAGTTTTTATATAACAGTACAAAAAGATTATCTTATCTTCACTTAAAGAGATTTTCGAATGACACTCCAGATATGGAATATTCTAGCGAAACGATTTATGCCAAAGATATCGTCGCTGTTTTAACTAACTGACCTAACTAGCATTTCACAAATTTTACAGGAGAGCACTTTTAATGTTTTTTTGTCCTAAATGTAGTCACTTCCAAGCCAAAATACGTATAAAATTGGTTTTCTGCATTTTTTTTGATATGTAGCATAGCATCTCTTTTTCAGTCTTAAATAAAGAAAAATATAAAAATTTGTATTTAAAATACTTTTTTATGACTTTGAAGCAGATATGAGATTTAGTGAATTTTTTTTTAATTTATTCAGATACGTCTGCAGTATACTTTTATAGTATAAAAAAAAATTAAATTTATTTTTGATCACTTCCTTGACTTTATTTTAGTGTTGCTTAATACAAATAAAAAATAAAAATGCAAGTTAAAGAATATTTAGAGTAATTACTTAGTTAGATAGTGAGTTATATGAGAATACATGTTCTGAGAGTTTGAGAAATGAATTATCACCAGTCGTTAAGGAAATCCAATCATTATGTTTACTTTAAAATATATTTGGAGGACTGATGTTGATGAGTTTTGAAATATTGGTAATCGGTTTTCAAGAAAATAAAGATTTTTAGACATATACGCATAAACTTTAGCTGGTTGTTAACTACATCCTAGACAATCAAAAAATTAAATTTGGAAAAAATGTGTTGTTAAGCCCTTTTGCGTTTTACATTTGTTTCTTTTAACTTGGTTATTCCTTTTAGTTTCTTCGTTAAATATAATTGCAGTTTTTTTTTGCAAACGTGTGTGTTATTATCAAAAGTTGTTTTTTTAACTACTGATATATTCTTTCATTGCTTTTATATTATTTTTTTTTAATTTTTTAATGGAACTAGAAAAAGAATATTGTTAATATATTTACCGCTATATCGAAAAAAAAATATAATATACTAAACAAATCTGAACTAAATATATCAGTATTTGTTGTTATATCCATAAAGCTTTACACTTACGACACTACGTGAACAATTTTTTTGCAAAAATATTTTTGCTTTTATAGAGATTACGGTAATAGTTACGTTCATAAAAGTTTTACACAAGGTGCGGTATGACTAATGACGTCAACTTGTGTACTTAACTCATTTTTGAGAAAAATGTTAGTTAGGTCAGTTAGTAAAAACAGCGACGATATAACGTGCAGTAATATTATAGGCAAGCTTAACTGTACTTACAGTAGAGGCATCAAAGCCATCTATACAATGGGGTAGCTATTAGGTAAGTTTTAGCCAATAGCATTCTTATACCAATAGGAGGATGATAGTATACTTTTCCGTTGGCTATAACTTTTATTTGTCAATGGATAGTTTTTACGTTACCCGATAACAATCATTTAAGATAAAAAAAATAGCCGGTGGTAAGTTTTCTTCAGTCTAATGCTTGCCAGAGCTTTACACTCAACATGAGCTGCCGTCTCTGTTTCCTCCAGGCACAGTTTGGAAACATCATCTCAATCGAATTTTATCTCTTTATTAGATCATGTTTGAAATTTTCGTGTCCTGTCACTAACAAAGCTATCCAACTCAGTTTATTTCGATTATATACAAAACACCTTTTTTACTGCCCTAACCTAACCAAGGGCTTTTTAAGCATCATTCGAGCTAATATATAAGCAGCTATCTCCTGCTACTTTTACTTGTTCACGGGATATAACCATTGTAATAACTAGTTCCTATTCCCAGATTGTAGTCCACAAAACTTCGTGATAGATCCTTCTTTGGGAGTTGGACAGCTTCTTTGTTTCCATGCACCGTGATGCCTTATGACGTTTTCTTTTCTACAAAAAAATGTTGCATTGTTTGCCCTTTTTAATGAAAATTTGCAATATAAAATTATTTTTTGTGGAACTAACTTTATTAGAAATGATTGCAACATCCCTTATGAAGGTAAATTGTTGCTTAAAAGGAACGCTAAATAGCGATTCTTTTAATAAAAAGTAAAAACATGTTAAAGTTTTTCTAGAAAAGAAACCGCCATTAGTCAACCACATGTGAAAGTTTTCTACCAACATACGATACGTGGCATCGGAACACGGCCGTTGCACCGGCTCCATAGCTGCCGCTCTTAGTTCTCTGTATTGAGCCATCAATTTCTGGGGTCGTGCTACCGTTCGGCTAACTATCGAACTGCCTCGACATCTTCCCGATAGCTGTACTAATCTTGCGTCATTCCACCTTTCGTCTCAGCTCCTCACACTTCCTTTGATCTGCATAAATTCCGAGTCGTCGTCGCAGGACCCATTCTTAACTGAAGAAATCACAGGGCGCCGTTGTCCATCTCTGTGTTCACTCATTCATAATTTCTATATGTCTCAGATCCATGAGTTCCGTATGATCTGAGTCGTCGCAGTCAAAGCGTAACGACAAAAGGAAACCATTATCATTAAACTTTGGCTTACCGGCTGTCGCTGTTAAACTTCTTTACTAGCCCTTCCGGGTCTTGGCTTCGTTCATCAATCTGCCAAGCTGATTTCACACCACCCCTCCCCCCGGCAGCCTTGTAAACCATAACAAGACAAATTAATAATATACCCCCACCGGAGAATTCAAGCAAATTCGGCGTGGTTCATAGCCGAAGACTGAAAATTTTTGTTTATTTTTATATATGGTTTGAATTCGTCGTTGCATACACCTTGTTGATCCCCTTTGAACCTTATGTTAGTCCTTATTCCATCTCAGCTCCTCACATACTTTTTCTAACTACAGTTAACTCAGAGATTAACCTATTCGCAACTTCCCAGACATCGATCTCTAATTGTTTTTTGCCATAAACAAATATATGTATGCATCTTGAAATCCTTAGGGCAATTCTTCTGGCAATTTTATTATTGAGTGATTTTTTCATCTGCATTTTATTTTAGTACATTTCTTACCACAACTGTACAACTCAAGGCTTTATTGTTGCTGTTGTTGTTTTTATTTCTTCTATACAGTGTACAAGAACAAAATGTATTGAGGGAAAAAATTGTGCCTACGTGCAGATTGAAGAAACCGGCCTATGCATATGTTTCTTTTTTTAATTTATTTCATTTGAACGTTTGTTTTGTTTTTCTTTATTGGCCATGCTTATGGGAAAATTTTATGTTGGAAGAGAAAAGAGAGAAGACAGTGTTAACAAAAACCATAATGATGGTTATTTTTATTTGTGCATATTAGAGAGAGAGAGTGTCAGTGTACGTGTGTGCGTATGATGTACGTAAGCATTCTAGAACAATAGTTGATTTTCCCAAGGCATATTCATTTTATAAGGTATTCGCAAAAGTATACAACAACAAACTGCATATCTTTTGTTGTTGTGAAAGTTAGTGATATGGATATGTCAAACTCAGCTGATCCAAAGAAAACAAAAACGTGGTTGTAATTGAAGTCTCTGGTGTAAATAGAAAGAAACTCTGGTGTAAATAGTGAAACAGAGTTTGAGAGAGGGGGAAGAGAAATATGTATATCCAGCTGTCGATGTGAAGCAGTGGTGCTCAAAACTTATACTGTGATTGTATTGATTCATGTTAATATTAGTGAGGTGACTGAGCTACCCACCAAACACAAAGTCAAGTGTTTGAAATATGATGCTCCATTATATAACCTTAGATAATATTTTACGTATTCGAACTAAAAAACATTTTTAAATATTTTACGTTGCCGAAATACATTTATTGTTTGACTAAAGAAAAAGAGTGCAGCAGTTTTTAGAAATACGAAATATGTATACAAAAGTAATAGTACTTTGAAACGGTTTGTACACAATATTAATAAAATCGTCTACATTTATATTCTTATGACAATTTCGTAGTAATAACATGTGATGAAATATTTTTCGCATATCATCATCAATTTGAAATTAAATACGTGTGCTTGCTGGATAAGTATTCTGAAAAAAAATGTGGAACCATCCGCCACATGTGCATTCGTCGCTGTCTCATCAACGACTAAATGAAAGAGGGCTAAAATACGTGCGAAATGCCCTCAGAAAAAATGTTCTATAAAATGATCATCAATGACGTGAAGCCACTTTGCATGAGATTTTCCTAAAATAATTTCGTCTTGATTTTAATTCACCACCAATATATTAAGTACACTCACGATTGGTATTCCAAACTTATGGCGTTTTTTTTTCTACAAAAAATTTAAGCTTTTGTCCGCTTTTAACTTTTTTCAACTGTTAATGATGCCGCCTGCATTTTGTAAACAATTAAAAAGTATTAACAAGTTTTGACGGTTCTTATTTTAATAACAGTTCAGGCCAAATTGGATGCATCTGGCTGGTGGAGATCAAGAAGTTATGGTCATGCCAGGATCTTGGATCGGTTACCACCGATACTGAGGAAACCTTCATGGTACCTCATCTGGACTTTGATTGTGCTTTCGAACTACTACTTCCATGAACACATGAGTGGAAGGGAGGTAATATAGAAAGCGACTACGATTTTAGAGTGAATTCTGATGAATCGAGAATGATCTGCGGTGTTGGTTCTGGAGTATTTTCGGATGATCTTACAGTACGACACTGCTTCCGACTTCCTGATGGAGGAAGTGTATTTCAGGCCGAAATACTGGCTTTAAGGGAAGCGGGCAAGGTGCTGATGACAGAAGGGTCCAAGGGAGATAGATTCGGCATTCTTTAAGCGACCTAATTACATATCTCAATGTGACGGGATCTAGTACAGATTAACTGATCCGAGAACGTGGATTCGGACATACTTTTGACGTTGACGGTTGTAATGCCCTGTCACGGCGGAGCCATCTTGATTATACTTGAATGCTTGCGCGTAGCATGCAGCTACCATGAGCCAATAATACAGGTCATGTTTAAAGCACATAGACTATTTCGCCGCGTTGGCTGTAACTGTTAACTGTTTTTTAATCATCTGTTTCTGATCGTCTTCTATTTTTGACAGTTACGGCCAACCAAGCGAATTTATATTGTGTTTGTTGTATTATTACCACCACCTGTAAAATTAATTCGCCTTGGCAGCTACGTAAACCGACGAACCAACTTTTATCAGTTCAAATTGAGGCGAATTCGTAGTCCTAAGCTGTCGGGACCACTTGGCAAGAATTCGTATTGTGTTAAGCTCTAAAAAATTTTAAATAAACTTTGTTCAAATATTTACGGAACTTTATAGATATGCGATGCAATCAATACGCGCAAAACATAACCAGATGGTTCTCAATTCGCCTTGATGCACACTTACATATTTTCCAAAACAACAAAGATAGTATTTTTAAAAGTTTAGGTCAGCGTGGCCCAAGTCGTATTTAACAAGGGCTAACTTCCAAAACGTATCAACACAAAGTTTGTTCATAGTTCTGCTGCGGTATTTAGATCATGTACTTATGCAACTTTGAAACCGTTGCCCTGATTGAAAGCAACTCACGCTTTGGAAGTCATCCAAGGTGATGTCAGTGGGGAATTCAATTCGTGTGGATCGCATACCTATTAGACTACGTATAAAAAAAATTAAAAAAATTTTTGTTAACAAGCAAATCACTAGAAAGAAAAAAAGCTTAAATCAGAATAAAATCGCCTGAACGAAAAAATATCAGAAACGAAAAATTAATCGCCAAAACGGAAATTACTCGCCAGAACAAAAAAAGCCATAGGTCCTGGGCGTTTTCCGCAGACAAGCTAATCGCTTCGAGGGCTGTGTTTGTTAAAAAAAGGATGATACCTGAAGTTTCCATGTCCTGTAATTAACGCAGCTAACCAGCTTGAGGTTTTCCGGTTATACCTAAGAACCTTATCTGCTGTCTTGCCCATGGGCTCCTTGTGCACCATACGAGCTTGGCTACATGTTGTATTCTCCCGTCACATTTCCATAGGTCTAATCGTACCATACCCAAGTGCATCCTGGGCTCTGGTCCGCAAAACGTCACAGCGAATCTCTGGTCTACGAGCTTATCTGCTTCTTCGTTTCCCATTATATCGATGTGTCCCTTAACCCACATCAGTGTTACCTCATTAACAGAGGCACACCTATTGAGTTTCGAGACACGTTCTAGCAATAGTTTGGAGTACACGTTCGCTTGCTGCCGTTTTTTCAGATGTGGTCACACTGGAAATGTGCTTTTAATCACTTTTTTTAGTGTTGGGTTAATAAACGGCTACTACTAGTAGTAGGCTTGTCGTTATTTTAAGCTGCACAAATGTTGCTTGTTTTCTGTGTACCTTTAAATGAGTATTGTGAATACGTTTGTGAGTAAAAGCAATAACAAAAATGAAAGAGACCATACAAATTTTATATACATATGTGTGCGTGTGTATCTGTGTATATTATTTCATGATATTTTCCTATGCATGTGCTCAAGTAACCAACCAACTAACTCAACTGTCAGTCAGTCGTTTAGACACAGACGCAGCATTAAAACGTTGGATTTTTATTCAATACACGCGGATCGTCTCACTAAATATTATTTATTTTAATTTTTTTTTACTTTGAAAATAATTATAGTTTCTGAATTTAAAAGATACGTGAACGTATTGATATTTGCTTAATTATTATTTTTATTAATTTTCGTTGATCTCTTCGTCGGTTGGTGTGTTTATTTTAACCGAGAAAAAAAGTATGTGTTGGCTGTGATTTTCGGAGTTTTCTTTTGAACGTGATTTTCGTTTATGTTTGCTTCTACTAAAACTACTGACGTATTTTTTCTTTTGTGTATTTGATACTTTTTATTCGTCATCATCGGCAGCATAAACCCCAACCAACGTCAATCGTCTCAATGTTGTATTTCTTTTATGGATTTTTTTTGAGTGTGGCTGTATGAAAAAAAAGAAAAATAATAATATTGTTGTTGGATGGATGGATGAATACCTTATGCTCCATAATCATTTAAAGGCCATTGAATTGTATATATTTTTATTGTTGTTATTTGTATTTAAACGTAAAATATATCAACGTCGCCAACATAAAAAAGATACCTACAAGAGAATATAAAAATCCGACGAAGAAGAAGATACATACATCCATACAAATTGTACAACATTAATAAAAACAACGGCAACATTCACTACTAGACCGACCAGACATCACAGATTATTTTTCGTTATGTTGTATTTTACCAATAATACCTACAACAAAAACAACACAAAAGATATAAAAATAATGGTGGCATAAAGTGTTTAAGTGTTAGTAACATCTATTTATATACCACAGTTGCATACAAAAATCAAAAATTTTAATTATATAAATTTTGAAAAGAAGAAAACTCTACTTATTTTAATTTACTAAACAAAACAAAAAATTAATTAAAATGAAATGAAAATTAAATGTAAATTTGTTAATATAAAAAGGAAATGCATGTGAATGGTTAAATATATTTTTGAGAATCATTTTAATTGCTCTTCAATACTGAAAAAGTAAAGAGTTGAAAGAGAAAAAATACAACAACAAAAGAGCTTAAATTTTAAGAAAAACTAAATTTAACTGTGATATTTAAAAAAAAACATAAAACAACCGTGGAATTAATTAAGTAAGAAAAACAGAAACGAACAAATTAAATTCAATCATATTCAATTTTCAAAATGATGATGATGGATACCAGCACAGTAGATCATCCATCAAATACAAAAAATTCCAAAGTTGTAACCGGAATAACAGCTATGGATACTACACCGCCACATCATGAAAATGATCAGTTAGCACCGCCACATCACGCGACAAATCCCTCAACAGGAACTACAATAGAGGCAGCTTTTACTGTGGTCGCGATGGAATCAAATAATAATATTGAAATTATGGATTACAAAGAGAGCCGTAAACATAAGAAAAAGAAGCGAGAAAAAAGAGAAAAGGATAAAAAGCATCGCGAACATCGCGGTGATAGAGAACATCGCGATAAAGATCATGACCGTGAACATAGGTCAGAGCGTCATAGCAAAGAGCATCGTGATAAAGATAGAGATCGTGATCATCATCATAATCATCTTCATTCAACATCTGCCTCGTCATCGCCTTCTTCATTGTCGACCGTTTCGGCTTCAGCATCACCGGCCTCGTGCTCCTCTTCAGCAGGGATATGTGTAACAGGAGCAACGGCCACAGCCACAGCTTATCCGCATAATTTAAAAATACGTTTTCTACTATCCGGGGTAATTATATTAAAACTTTTACTTTTATAGTACTGCATATAAAGGGTGTTTTTATGAGAGGTATAGAAGTTTAAATTAAAAATAAAGCATAGAAAAATATTTTTAATATTAATTAAACTGGCTTTAGCGGATAAATAATTAAATGTCATTAATGTTTAAATATGATTTGCGTACATGGCGCAATCCGGAACTCCAATGTTCACATTCTTTACGCATCATTTACGGCCGTATTTTGTCAATAACTCGTCGAATGTGGATTTCTATGGTTTATCGGCGTAGACCAGTGACTTTTTTTTATTCCTTCATTTATAGTTTACATGTACATTATACATAATGGATAAAATTAAGTACGATACACAGGTAAACTACATTAAAACTCCTAGTCGGAGCATAGGGCGTAAAGTGACATACATAGCCCCAAAGAAAATAATCCAATGATGTTAAATCATACGATCTTGGTGGACAATTAACAGGAAAATTACTTAAAATCATTCGTTTTTCACTAAACTTTTTTTTAAATCTTTCATATAAAATATTTAAATTTCAACGATTTGCAAGAGTTGCTCTGCCGTGAGTCTATTCATTATGAAATGTCAAATGGTACTAGACACAATGCAACTGTCATCTGTCAAATCGGTTGTTAAGCAAAGCAGTGCTCCCCACTAAAAGATGCATTCGTCTAAAAAAACACGCTCTAGTATGTACATTAACTCCCATATTCATAAAAATTTATTAAAGTTAATATTAGTTTAATATTTGAATTTTGTATGGGAAAACCGGTTTTAATGCATTCATTAACTTTACTAATCGCTTATGAATATGGTGGTAAGTATATATAAAATTTATTATAACTAGACTTTTAATATGAGAGCTTGATATTTATCAATTGAGAGGCTAAATGCCACAAAAGCAAAATTTCGATTAAGGCGACTTTTAAGTTTAAACAAATTTAAAAATTTGTATGGTTTTTGGAATTTCCTACTGTAAATACGCAGCAGAATTATTTTCAAAATACTACAATTTATCAAAAATTTAAAAAAAATACTATATCAACGCTATCGCAAATGTCATGGGAATAAGTTGTTTGGGAGGAAAACTATATTGCCATTTCCAACAAATAACTATCGCGAATATTTTGGGGACGAAAGTTTTTATTGTGAATTATCTTGAGAGTCTAATTTTCTATTGTGAATTATTTGACAGTAAAAGAAAAATAAACATAAGTACATATTTTGAAAAAATGAATAGCGTTTGTCTGCGTTTTCTGGAGCTTGAAGAGAAGAGAAGAAGCAATCCATAGAGAGATTGTTGCGAAGATATATACGCGATGAATCAAATTCGCTATCGTTAACGCAAACAAAGCGCAAATAATACAGATCTAATTGCTTTGTTGAATAAATATGGATGCCGATACCTGTTGAGAGTGTTAGAGGAAAACTTTCCTCCTAGCGGAAAGATGTTCACAGTACCTCCCGTAGAAAAAATGGCTACTACTTTGAGAGTTTTGGCGGAAGGCTTGTACCAAAAGGGAGTGAAGACATTCAGTGGAGTGCTAACAGAAGTTTTAACAATATTCCAAAGGAGTTTGTGTCCTCAGTGGATTGTGGTGCCATCTCTTGACGAAAGGCGAAATTGTTCTGTACAAAATACCGAAAGCCAAGTGTCGTAGGTTGTATACCACACAATTGATTTGCTCTTTATTAACACTTGCACTCCTAATAAAAGTAATTCAATAGAGGCCTACCTTGAAATACAAATTACAACATACAGGCAACCCTTCTCGTTCCCATTGACACTTGTTGTGAACTTATTTTGTGAAATAATTCGCGGGAGTAAACATTGGCGATGCCACAGTTTTTAAGTTTGCGCGGATTCGCTCTCAAGTAATTTGTTATTGGAAACATTCGCGATAGAAAATCAAACATTTTGGGAGTTTTTTCATGGGAATAGTTATTCGCAATATGGGTTGCCGTGGTCGAAAATAAACGACTCCCATATATAAAACATATGGCGAGCGTTGCCACATTTCATCGATTTCGTCACGACCACGGCAACCATAGTAAGGCTGAATATGTCTATATTAGCCGTTTTAAAAAATTAATAAAACGGGCTAAAACAGATAGCTTAGGTCAAATATACACAAAGTTTGTTTATTTCTATATACATATCTGTGTCGTTTTATCATAACATCTTAAGTCTAAAAATCGATTTAGGAGATATAAACGATTTAATGTAAAATCTATTGTATTGTTGTTCTAGAATCTTAAAAACTGAGTCGTGATAACTTTTTTTGAAAATCGGAGTACTTGAAAACGAATTGGCCCCAAATGTGGGTTGTAAGAAGACCAACCAGAATATGACTTTATCTCGACTTTGACTTAACTCCACTTAAGATGTTATGATAAAACAACTCTGATATATTCATACTTTGGCGTATACGTTACATACAATTAAGTATACATGCATAATGTGAAATACACTAATATATGAGGAATTTGGTGGCTATTATTTTTTCTTCACCTCAGCAATTTTTGGAATCTATCTCGAAAAAAAGTCTTCACTTTTTGTTATATCAAAGTAAGAGCCATTATTGCAACTTGTCTTTAGTTAACGTTTGTATGTTATCGGATGGATAAACAGTGTTTCATTATTACAACTTTACTTTAGCCTAAAAGTGAGCAATAATTTATAGGCAAGTTCTTTCTATCTATTATAACTTTTATGGGCAAGTTTAGTAGTCATTTGAAGTTGCTATATTTTCATAGGCTGCCATACTTTCTACTTTATCAAGTAAATATATGACGTTGCCAGCGAGCTTTTAACCATTCACAATAGTCGATAAATGCTCTGGTATAGCCACACTTTGAAAAAGACAACTTTTATTTTACAGGCAAGTTGTAATAATAAAAAATTGTTAAATGTCAGTTTATCACTCACTTTTGCTAAAAGAAGTGAACCGGTGAAGGAGCAATGCGAAAGATTAAATTTTTAATTTTTCTTGTAATGTACTCCTCAAATGAATCAATTAAAGAGCATACCGATCGTCCATAATCGTCAAGTTGTGGCAGCTCATAGTATACAACATATACTTTGATCCATCTGTTACTTTTGAAGCATGTTCTGCTTTTTTTTGGCAGAATTCTCCCCAGAACATGATACTGATTGGGTTAAGAAATAATTAAGAAATAAAAAAACAATTATAACTATTTACTCCAGGGATTTGCCTACATTAATGCAATCTTTGTTCGCTTATTTTTTCAACATTATAATTTTGAATAATATTTCAATTTAACACACATTTTCAAAATTTTATTTAAAATTAAATGCGGTTTTTACTGAACTTTTTATAGGGTTGTACATGCAATTTTTGATAACAAGCTTTGATAACACACTGCTCTAGTTTTTTGTTTGTTATGTTTTTTTTTCAATTCCCAATTCCCATAAAGATTAAGATTGTGTATTTTATTATTTTCTTTTTATAATGTCATGCTTTTCTAATGGGTTCACATGATTTAATTTTTGTACGCCTTTTTGTCGTTGACCAACTTAATTTTTTTAATGAAATGTGTTATATGAGTCTAAATTTAGGATTATATTGATTCAATTCTATTTTCACCGCCACCACCACCAGATAAACAATAAAGGAAAGAGTGTGAATTTCATTTTAACAGATGGTCGGTTATGAAATAAGCACAGATGTTGTTGCATTAATCAAATATTGTAAAAATCTTATTAGAGATTTCTTTTCATGAGTGGAAAAAAATGTCCAAAGAAAAAGTTTGCTTCCTTACACATTTATACCAAACTTTCAAATACTCGTTAAATATGTATCTATGTCTCATTTGTTCTCTTTTTCCTTATGTAACTCAAATCTTTAGATTGTTTACTTCGTATTTTAATTGTAGCCTAGGCTATTAGTATGGGGGTCGCAAGTTTATACCTAGACCTTGCGTGCTCTTGCGTTTGCAAAAAAAAAACACATCATTCATTACAAGAATATGGAAATTGAAAGCAGTACCCTGCTCTGTAACTATTGTGAATAATTTCACTGAAATTCTTCTATCGTGAATGGTTTCTTTTTTTAACAATTACCCTTACCGTGAATAAATTTTTTCACAAAATCATGATCGCCAATTTCGTTCGCCAGCAAGAAATACCTCTATCGTGAACGGTTTATTTTACAGGCATTTTTTTTTCATAATTTTCTTTGTTTTTGTAAATTTTTATTTTAAGTGGCGACCTGCTAAAAAGAAAAATGTACGTGATCTACTTTTTTTTCTTTCTTGAAATATTCACTCCTATCGCGAATAACTATCCCCATGCGAAAACTCCCAAATTTTCTGATTTTTTTGTCCTGAATAACAAATTTTTTGCGAGTGAATTCACAAACTTATAAGATGTGGCATCGCCAATGTTTACTCCCGCGAATTATTTCACAAAATAGATTCACAACAAGTGTCAATGGGAACGAGAAGGAAACATGCAAGTGCATCAGTGGCGATTGATGAACTTCTCCTCATTCTTAGTGAACAAGGGCACGAAGTTATAGGGTACGCCGAGGTACGTTCTCTCTGGCGTCATGAACGATGCTTTGTGCGCTGTTATGACATGGTGTGGGAGACACGGCCTGTCGGTCAACTCTGACGAGACTATTTTGGTATCTTTCTCTCTTAAGAGAAAACTTGTTCTGGGGACAGTTTGACTTGGAACCGTCATGTTGAATACATAACGCAGAAAGCCACTAGGGCGATCTGGGCGGTGAAGAGTTGTGCAGGGTGCACCTGGGGCATGAGCCCAAAAATGATCATGAGGATCTATACAATGATTGTTGGGCCAATCAATACGTACGGCGTGATTGTATGGTGGCAGAAGATACAACAGATTGCGGCGACAACCAAGGTTCAGAGATTGGCGTGTCTTCTTATTACAGGCCAAAGTTGGACATGACCTCATATGTCCAACTTCGGCCATTGAGGCCTTGATTCTATTAACAACCATACAAATCTTTATAAGATCCTCTGCGGCTTCTTATAAGATGGGTCTCGTGAACTCTGCCCGTCGTGTAGGCAACAGGCACTCATCGATCCTGAGTACTATGCTCTGCAGAGGCCTGCTAGGAATGCCTAGTGACAGGATAAACTGTGAACTTTGGTTCGGCAGGAGATTCAATGTCACAATTCCGTTCAGGGTGACGTGGGAAGAAAACGGTCCCACAGTGGATTCCAGAAGTTTATGCTGGACGAATGGATCCAAAACGGAAGATGGAGTTGGCGCTAGATTCTGTGGACCCAACGTAAAAATCTCCGTGCCCATGGGCAAATGGCCTATGGTATTTCAGGCGGAAATACTGGCGAATACCAAGTGTGCTAATATTAATTTAAGTAGGGGCATTAAGGGCGCGCGTATAGCTAGCTGTCTTCTCCGATAGTCAGACAGCTCTTAAGTCCATCCTTTGTTTTAGAGTGCTTTGACTCACTACAGGAGCTATCGATACGGAACAAGGTTTCCATTTACTGGATACCTGGCCATAGTGGTCATCGGGGTTACGAGGAGGCGGACGAATTGTCCAGAAGGGCCTCTGCTTATGGGCCTAGAGCTCTTTTGTGGTGTAAACTGGTCGACTGTCAGTCCTTAATCAAGGGAAATGACGTATCGACGGAGAGATGGGCACACAATCTATCGAGGCACAAAACCCCTTCAAATGTTGTTATAATCTTCCAACTCCCTTTTGGTAGCTGCCTTCCGCCAGCCTGTGCCAGCCATTTTCGACAAGAAATTTGCGGTAAATATTTTGGATTCTGGAAAGAATGCTCTAATGTCAGTCTAATTAAGGCTTTCATAATAATTTTATAAGTTTTTTACACTACATACTTTACTGTTTCTTCTAACGAACACTAATTTAAACATTCACCCACCCCTATCCGGAATAACTATTTCCATGAAAAAATTTCCAAATTTTCTGATTTTCTATTGTGAATATTTCCTATAACAAATTTTTTGTTTGTTTACTTCCAAAAATTTATTTACAACAAAATAAATTTACAACAAGTGTCAATGGGAGCGAGATGGGAACATGTAAGTTGCACTTTTTTCTTTTATTGAAGGGGCGCAAGTGCTAATAAAAACCAAATCAATTATCTGGCGGAAGCAATGTGCGCGAATCCAGCCATTTTCACTATGGGAGATACCGCGAACATCTTAATGCTAGAAGGCAAGTTCTCTTCCAACACGCTCAACATGTATCGGGATCCTTCTTTATTCAAACTGTTTGGGAGCTAACCTATATTCCCATTCCCAACAAACCAGTATCGCGAATATTTTGCGAATAAAAGTGTATATTGTGAATTATTTGGGAGTAATAGTTTCCATTGTGATTTATTTATCAGTGCTTTATAAATAATTTGTGTAAATACTTGTAAAACAGTCGTAAAGCAGCTCTGGACGAGTCAACAAGCCACTGTTCGTTTATTTGTCTTCGAGAGTTTTGCGATTCAATCGCAGGTGTGTAGTGGTTGGCATCGGTTAACGGTATCGTGTACAGTTTAGCGTCGGTGGCCATTAGTCACATGCACTAGTTTTAGACACAATTTATGAATTTTTTGGTTACGAGTGCCAACTTAAACTCGAATAAACTGGTGGAGACCATTAAACTTGGGAGCGGAAAGCGTGGATTCCTCCTTCCTATATGATGGTATAGGTCGGGCGGCAGTGCATGACGGAAGCTCTCCTGGAGTATAACCTGGCAATTTGTGAGATAGAATTCTCCGCCAACCAATTTAGAATTAAAAAAAAAATACTTGTAAAAGGAAAATATACACATTTTAAAGAAATTAATAAAGTTTAACTGCATTTTGTGGTGCTGGAAGAGATTGCAGCGAAGATACATACGCGCTTAATCGGTAGTGGTAAATTTTTTGGCTAGCGCACATCTCGTCCAACAGACAATTAATTTGCTATTTATTAACAGTTGTGCTCTTTTAATAAATTAAAAAAGTGATTTAATACAGTCCTAGCTTAAATACAAATTGCAACTTACATGTTCCCTTCTCGTTCCCATCGACACTTGTTGTGAACTTATTTTGTAAAATTATTCACGGGAGTAAACATTGGCGATGCCACATTTTTTAAGTTTGTGAATTCGCTCCCAAAAACTTTGTTATGGGAAATATTCACGATAGCAAATCAGAACATTTGGGAGTTTTTTCATGGGAATAGTTAGTTATTCGCGATAGGGGTGAATATTCCTGGAATCTGCAAAAGACATTTCAGGGAGTTGGAGCACAAGTGGTTCATGTTGCATGATGACCTCAATGAACCGTATGCATTACAAAGCTAAAATTTTAAGTATGAAATGCATAGGAGCAAAAAAAATTTCAAGCTTAATTACTCAAAATTATCTTTTTAGCACTTGAACCCCTTGTGCTTTAAGACCCTCATTTAATTTAAAGACAAACGCCTTTAGATAGCTTTATTATGTATGTATGTACCTTCGCTTCAATCTCTCTATAGATTGCTTCTCCTCTTTCAACACCATTTTTTTTCAAAATATGTTTATTTTTCGTTTACAAGCACGCAAATTACTTATAAAGAACTGACAAATATTCACAATAGAACCTTTTATTCCCAAGATATTCGCAATACCGATTTGTTGGGAAGGGGAATACGCATAGGTTTCCTCCCAAAACAACTTATTCCCTTAACAATTGCGATAAGGGTGATTATAATTTCATTTTTTTTTCTCCTACCGAATACAAACTAACTGAAACATTAAGATAAAAAATAATAATTTTTGACAATCCTGAGAAAATTAAAATACATGAGTGTAATATTTATTAATGATATTCAAAGAAATTCTAATCCTGAAAAAATACTCAGCAGCTGTAAGGAAAGGAATTCTCTTAAAAAACAGGATAAACAAAAAATGAACCAGAATAATAACCAAGAAGAAAAAGGTTAGCGAATTCATAACATCTGCTTAAAAAACAAAACACACTAGAAAGATCTAGTTATATAACAGGACTGATGTTGTTGCTAAACACATTCTTATGCCAGCATATCCTGTAGCAAGAGAGAAAGAAGAAAAAGGATAATAGAGCACAACATTTAAGAAAAGGGAAGGAAACAGATACAGCTGTTTGTTATTGCTTAAAAACATGTGTATGAATGTATGTCCATTTATTTGTGTTGTTCTCCTTTTGCCTTATTAATTCCTTTCGAGAACATCTTTTTCTTTGTAGCTGCTGCTTCCTTAAGACAAAGGTAACAAGGATGTTTGTTGTTGCAACACGTCTAAATAAAGTAACTAATTGTCTGTTTGTAATCGATGTGTTGTAAAAAGGCTTCATTTAAACATTTTCTATCAATTGTAAGCATTTTATCTTCATTGCACATGTTTTTATCTTTTTTTTCTTCGAATGTTTTATTGTAAATGTGGTCTGCAGTTGGTTGTTTTTCTGTTAGCAGGTGTTAACATGTGTTTTTCATTCCTTCGGCATTATTTTATTTTTATTTTTTTGAACTCTGGGGTTTTTTCTGCATTTATTTGTTTTACTGTATTAATAAATAAATAGATTACTTTCTGTTAAGAAGTCGTAAAATACTAGCAATTTGGTTTTCTCATGTCGGGTGCCAAAGGGCACTTTATGCCGCTATCAAGTAAGCGGAAATATAAGATATTAATTTGGGACTTTTAATAACAGATTAAAATCAAAACATGGGGCGTTTTTGAAAATTTCTTTCGTTGCGTTTGCAATTACATATTTCCAGACAAGGTGACGTAACGAGATAAGAAGACAACATTGTTATTAGTTCACGATATCTTTCAAGCAGTCAAACTGTCAATCTGGTATGTGATGGAAATCGATTTTGAAAACGAAGCATTTTTGAAAGTCTCTTTTAACGCACTTTCAATCAAATTTTTATAATTTTTGTGATACAACTCTTTTGTAATATAGAAATATTTGTATAATATTTTTGATAAAATTGTTTTTAATAAAGAAATGTTATTAAAAAACATCTATCAAAATTGCTTCGTTTTCGGATTCGATTTCCATCACATACCTGAATGTCTTAATTAGGGTTCCGTATACCAAAAATGTAAAGGAACCCGATTGATTTCGCTACGCTGTCTGTCTGTCCGTCTGTCTGTCACAGGCTTTTTTCTCGGGAACTGTAAGCGCTACGGACAGAATATGTAAAACGTTGGCTGGTACAACAACAAATATATGACTGTTAAAAATTAAAGGGTGTTCTAAAGCGAGAAACGAAAATGTTGAAATACGAATGTAATATACAGACACTTATACATATGTATATAGACACTTAAAATTTTCAAAGTTAGTGTTAATTCTACAGACTACTGTAGAATAGACTACAGCAATTAACACTGAAAAATTTAAGGGTGTTCTATCAGTTAATGTAATTTTGACTATGTAATTTAGACAATTTGCTAAATCTTGGAAACCATAAGAGACAAAGTCTTGAAATTTTAAAAATCGTTGAAACTAAAAAATTCCAAAATTTAAAAAAACGCCAAAACGAAAAATCGTCGAAAGGAAAAAACCAAATTTAAAAAAAAAACGCTAAAACGAAAAAAAAATTAGCAAAACTAAAAAAGGCGTCAAAACGAAAAAGAAGCACTAAAACCTTGAAAAAATCGCTAAAACTAAAAATATCGAAAAAAACCAAAAAAATTGCCAAAAATGAAAAAAAAACACCAAAACGAAAAAAGCGCCAAAACAAAAAAAAAATCGCCAAAAACTGAAAAAAACGCCAAAAACGAAAAAAGTGTCCAAACCGAAAAAAATTGCTAGCTCTAAAAAATCACAAAAAACTGAAAAAATCCAAAACCGAAAAAAGCGCCAAAACTGAAAAAGCGCCAAAACTACAATAAATCGCTAAAACTAAAAAACGCCAAAAAATAATATAACTAAAATTAAACGAAAAAGCAAAACGAAAATTGTTTCAAAATGAGAAAAAAGAGCAAAAATGAAAAGGGATATATGTGTATTGTACGGAACCCTTCGTGTGCGACCTAAAGTTGCATTTTGCTGAATTGATTATTTTAGTTTCTGGTTTTTCCATATTTTTGTTTTCTAGTTTTTACTTTGGGTTTTTACTTTTTTGTTTGCTTTTTTTTTTTGCACAAACTTCTTATCCTTTCTAACTTTCTTATTGCATATTTGTTACACGGTTACTGCCACCTATCAGTTCCTCACAATGGATCTTCCTGCATACATTTTCCTTACAAAGAGCTAAAAATACTTAATGATGTCGCAAGATTTGAAACGTAGGAAAGAAATATGTATTTGAAATGAGACCGTTATTATTGAATTTGAGTAGAGTTTTTTTTCCAGTATTTCCTGAGAATTCTGCAAAATTATTAATCCTTCAATCCAGGGAAGCTAGTGCGGGAATTTCCGAAAATTTTTGTGCCTTAAAATATTGTACATTCGTGATAAAATATCTTGATAATACTGAAATTTTTAAAAAATATTAATTACCAAATTCTAAAAAAAAACTCTGTACTTCTGTATACAGAACGATCTTATAACCGTTCTTTTTGTGATAAAAGGGATGAGGATGAGAGGATACAAATATGTATATGAAGCTCCCAATTGGAATACAAAGGAAACATTCTATTAACAAATAATCTCTATTTTTCTGAGGAACTGGTAACAAGTAGAGAGTACTAGAAAACTAACAATACGACTTTTAATCTTACTTGTGTCGTTGTGACTGTTTTTGAAAAAGCTATCGCAAGACTTAAAACAAATGAAAGAAATATGTCAAAATGGCCCTCGTTACCAAGGTGAAATTATGGTAATATTGTATTGTCACGGTAACTCAGTGTGTGTGCAAAGTTTCATAAGAATCAATATAGTAGAAGTTATTGAAAATGCTGTCGCTAAACTTAATACAAATAAATGAAATATGTCAAATCGACCCACGTTATCAAGGTGAAATTATTATAATGTTGTATGTATTGTTACTGTAACTCAACGTGTGTGCAACGTTTCGTAAGAATCGGTTTATTAGAAATTATTGAAACAGCTGTTGTAAGATTTGAAAAAAAATATAAATAAAGAAACAAAATATAAACAAACAAATAATACCGTCAAAAACGCTAAAATTAAAAATAAACATAATAAATGTAAAAACAAACAACAAATTCTAAAGGACGGCTATCGATATTTTAACAGTTGTACACACAGAAAAATGTCAATGTAAAATCGTCGAAAACCAGGTTAATTTAACATTTTTCGTTAGTGATTTTGCTTCATAGGTGTTTCATGTTAATTCAACATGATTCACAATAATCCCGAAAGAAGATTTTTCCTTTTGAAAGAACTATATTTCATGTTGATTTGATATTCCAGTACTGTTAAATAAAAATGACGTTAATACTGAAATAATACGAAGACTCATGTTGAATTAAAGTTATTTCGAGTTGAAACGATTTGAATTTAATATGGGAACAACACGAAGAATCATGTTGAATCAAAGTTATTTCAAGTAGAAACAACGTAAATTTGATATCGTAACAACACGGAGAATCATGTTGAATTAAAGTTATATGACGTTGAAACAACATGACTAATGTAGCTATTTTATTAATTATTCTACTTAAGTGATGTGTATTAGCATAGGCATTAGAAAACTTTGTGTTTGTATATGGCTGCGCCAGCCAAGATTTCAACTCGTGCCACTTGCATGATGTAATTAAAGATAATAAGTGGCTTCACGATGGTAATTGTGAAAATTTGTATTTAGTAAATTTGCTGTGCTTATAATGATAACATGAACCAAAGATAATAGTCTGACAACACCGTTTAATATTTACTCTAAAAAGTTTGGCAACATTGATTTTTGCTGTAAAAATTTCTAATCAAGGCGCATCAATAAGGTGGCACTACTATTGCAGCTGACTAGATGTTCTTTGCTCAATTAAACATCAAACATCAATGAATGTTAGTGAAATGTTCATAATAGAGGGCTGCAAAGAGTACTCTAAGGTATTCGCAGAATGTACTCGTATGAATTTCGTGTGGGCGTATATGTATGTTTTTATGTATGTACGAATGTATATATACATGTACATAGCCACGATCAAATATACATATATACCTACCCTGCAGACAAAATGACTAGTAGGTTTTAGAAATATACTAGTTGCCTTTTAACTCAGACTATTAGCCTATCTGTCCTTTTTTCATATATCGAACTATCGATTTTAACATTAGGTTGTCATAGGACCATAACTAGTTCATTTATATTCAGTTACATCCCAGTTGGAATACCAGTTGTTGTAAATTAGTGCTCTTACTAGTTTTTTTTATTTATGGTTTTGTATTTCTTAAAAAAAATTTGGCTCAACCGAGGTACGAACACACATTCCTCATACTTATTTTTTCAGAGCTAAGAATATGTTTTATGTCGTATGCCTGAAAATTGTGACCTTTTTTGACTAGTATCGTTACTAGTCTCGATACAACTAGTAATATAATTGTATTTTTTTACTAGTATCGCTACTAGTCTTGTTACAACTAGTAATATGATTGTCGTTTTTTGACTAGTATCATTACAATTAGTATATGACTGTCCCAAAGCGTATCTAGTTGTAAATTTAGCTGCTGGGTACATATATACACACATACACTGAAAATAATCTATGCAACATATTACGAAAAAAACTTTCGTAGTGACTTTTGTCGTAGAATATACGAAACTTTTGTATATATTACGAAAAAACATTTAGGCAATATTTTTTTTAATTTACGAAAGTAACGAATACCTTTCGTAAACATTTTTCCTTGTTAAAAAATATATTTGAAATAAAAAAATAAATTAAAATGTTTTTTTTTATAAATTGACGTATTTTTCAGATGTAATTAAGTAAAACAAATTTTTAGCTCTTATAAAATAAGTAGAAAGTGGCACAGTGGGTAGAGTACATGACTTGAAATATGAAGATTGCGGGCTCGTGCCCCGGTTGAGCCATACTTTTTTTTTACTTTTATTTTTTGATTATTTTCGTACATTTCGCATATTTTACGACAGAATTTCGTGATGCGAAATTACAAAATATTTCGTAATATATACGAGCGTTTTCGTGCATATGTTGCATGGATTTTTTTCGGTGTACATACTAAAAACATACACGCATACATACACAAACATACATACGAGTACTTTCGAGTATACTTGCGCAGCCCTCTAGTTCATAATAGCATCGCTTCCTTTAAACTATCAAACACCATATACATACAGATTTCTTTCTACAATGGTAATTAACATTTGCTTCAAGAGTTATCTCCGTTGATAATTCCATCCGTCCTTCAAAGTTGTTTGTCAACTGTTATAGTACTTTCTACAACAACTTTTCAATTATTGTTTTTAATATAGGGTCAGAAATTATTGAATCTTTTCGACCCCTAATTTTACTAAAAACATATAAAAAGACCTGTCACTTAAAATTTGTCAACGTTGAATAAATAGGTAAATTAATTTTTAATTTGATGAGTTTGAAAAGTGTGAACTTGAATCTCAAACCATCTTGCCTTTGACTTCACCGATCTGGATAACATTTTTATCACATGAATGAGTTTTACACCAATTTGCACAATAATCCTTACAGATTTGTACAAAAAGCCAAAATTGATTTTCATTACCACCCCAATGTACATAAACTACCATTCGATTTTTCTTGGGGGGCACAAAAAGCAAAAGAAAAAATTTATTTAAAGTTTCAAAACAAGAATAACACCTGTTGTGTATATCCGTAATTGTGTAGATGCATGATGTATCTTAAAGCTGACAGTAAAAAATCACACATTATTGTAAATATGTACATATATACATTTCTTAACTGTTATTTACCATAATTTATTATTGTCAGCAAATGTCGAGGTGTCAATACTATTTCATTTTTTAAATAAAAAAAATCATAATTGAATTCAGAGGAAAATTAACTAAATGTATTGTATTTTTTTTTTTGGTGGTGGCAAGAGTTCATTTTGTCAGCCAAAAATGATCTTTTGTCACCCCTAGAAAAATTAACAATGAAACCTATAAATTTAAACAAATTGTAATGAGAGGCTGCTGCATGATTCCGCATAGCAGGCAGGTCAAGTGTAATTATGTACATATGTATGTAACTATGTATAATAAGTATGTACATATATCGTATTATACCCTTCGCCAAAAATGGTAAGGGTTTGTCATTCCGTCATTCCGTTTATAATTTCCACAATATTCATTTGTGATCCCATAAGCTATATATCATCACAGAAAATGCAAAAAGCCCCATCTAACATTTTAAAAGTTTAACAGGAGAAGCATAAAACTTGTTTAAATGAAAAAATATGTTCACCCTTATCGCGAATGTTATGGGAATAAGTTGTTTGGGAGCAAACCTATATTCCCATTCCCAACACACCAGTATCGCGAATATTTTGGGAGTAAAAGTGTCTATTGTGAATTATTTGGGAGTAATAGTTTCTATTGTGATTTATGTATCAGTGCTTTACAAATAATTTGTGTAAATACTTGTAAAAGGAAAAATACACATTTTTGAAGAAATTAATAAAGTTTAACGGCGTTTTGTGGTGCTGGAAGAGAAGAAGCAATCCGTAGATTGTAGCGAAAATGCATACACGCGATTAATCGTTAGAGGAAAATTTGCCTGCTAGCAGCAAGATGTTCGCGGTACCACCCATAGTGAAAATGGCCGGCACTTTGGCTAGCGCACATCTCCTCCAACAGACAACTAATTTGCTATTTATTAACACTTGTGCTCTTTTAATAAAATAAAAAAGTAATTTAATACAGTCCTAGCTTAAATACAATTACAACTTACATGTTCCCTTCTCGTTCCCATCGACACTTGTTGTGAACTTATTTTGTAAAATTATTCGCGGTAGTAAACATTGGCGATGCCGCATTTTTTAAGTTTGTGAATTCGCTCCCAAAAACTTTGTTATGGGAAACATTCACGATAGCAAATCAGAAAATTTGAGAGTTTTTTTCATGGGAATAGTTATTCGCGATAGGGGTAATTGACAGTGCAACATTTTATAAT
This sequence comes from Panzeria rudis, assembly GCA_956483635.1. Lineage (NCBI taxonomy): Eukaryota > Metazoa > Arthropoda > Insecta > Diptera > Tachinidae > Panzeria > Panzeria rudis. The sequence goes on from OY101447.1 coordinate 10,423,265, forward strand.
AAATATATAAATTTGTGGGTCCTTTTTTACTTGTATTGTAAGATTTTGCACTAATTGTCAATACATATATTTTTCATTTAAACAAGTTTTATGCTTCTCCTGTAGAACTTAAAATATTAGATAGGGATTTTCGCATTTTCTGTGACGATATGTATATTGTGTGTTCTCATAAATAAGGAAGTCGAATTAACGATATCCGACGATCCGTCGTCCTGTCCTGTATGTGATATCGATTTTCCGAAGCCCCAGAAAAGTTACAGATTTTGGATTTATCAGGATTTATATAGATTGTTATTGAAAAAAATGAGATTTGGGTGCATGGTTATTGGTGAAGGGTATATAAGATTCGGCATAGCCGAATATAGCACTTTTACTTGTTTTTTCTTTGTTTTTCTTCATCAGTCTTTCAGCAATATTTCACTTTGAGTTTCGCTTTAGTAAAAAAAAACTTGAAAAATTCAAAATTTTTTTGTTTAGTATTTAAAACAAATTTAAGAAATCCCATTAATAATTATTTATCGTAGTTGTAGGAAAATAAACGGGGGGGGGGGGTTTTTTTTGTTATTACCATTTCCCCGAAATGTGTTGACTTCCTTAGAATACTATTGTATTACCTAAACTGGCCTTATATAAACATTTACATGTACATAGTCCGAAGCATATGCAACTCGATTAACTCAAAATACTTTGCTTTATATGAAACAATTAAATTCTAGGAAACTAACTTTTATAACACGAAAAGGTTGATAACAATGACAAATTCATAGCAGGTACACAACATGGATCTCTTCACAAAACAAAAGTAAAAGTATGAATATTTCAAGTGTTCTTCAATTTGATACCCATCATAATAGAGTTAGATGGTTTTTAATATTTGGTCTTTACTTTATTCACCCCTATCGCGAATGTTATGGGAATAAGTTGTTTGGGAGCAAACCTATATTCCCATTCCCAACAAACCAGTATCGCGAATATTTTGGGAGTAAAAGTATATATTGTGAATTATTTGGGAGTAATATTTTCTATTGTGATTTGTTTATCAGCGCCTTATAAATAATTTGTGTACATACTTGTAAAAGGAAAATATACACATTTTGAAGAAATTAATAAAGTTTAACTGCGTTTTGTGGTATTGGAAGGGAAGAAGTAATCCGTAGACTGCGAAGATACATACGCGATTAATATTTAGGGGAAAATTTGCCTGCTAGCAATAAGCACTTGGCACATGGCACTTTTTCTAGCGCACATTTCCTCCAACAGACAATTAATTTGCTATTTATTAACATTTGTGGTCTTTTAATAAAATAAAAAAATTTATTTAATACAGTCCTAGCTTAAATACAAATTACAACTTACATGTTCCCTTCTCGTTTCCATCGACACTTGTTGTGAACTTATTTTGTAAAATTATACACGGGAGTAAACATTGGCGATGCCACCTTTTTTAAGTTTGTGAATTCGCTCCCAAAAACTTTGTTATGGGAAACATTCACGATAGCAAATCAGAAAATTTGGGAGTTTTCTCATGGGAATAGTTATTGGCGATAGGGGTGAATACGATTTGCTCTACAGGTGCGATAAACATTTAAAATTTGCTGTAAAAACCAAAATTAGAATTTGGCAATAAACTAAACATTATCAATTGTTTTGCGGTTAAACGTAAAGTTTTGAAATCTCAATGAATTGTATACATTTTTGGTAAAAGACCGTAAAGAATTTTTTATTTGAAAAATTAAACTTAAATCAAAACAAAGAGTTTAATGAAATTCTTTACAAATAATAGGACGGATATGCCCGCTCTTTAGAAATATAGTTTTATGTTCTTCAATTTGATACCCATCACAATAGAGTTAGATGGTTTTTAATATTTGGTCCCTTACTTTATTCTGTCCCAGGGTCGCTATTTTGAATTCGTTATTATTGAAAATTTTATGGGAATAATTTGATTGGGCGAAACCCTATAAATAGTCAAATTCCCAAATAATCGGTATCGCGAATATTTTGGGTAAAACTTTCTATTCAGTCTTAAGGGCCAAATAAACTACGCAAGCGACTTGGCAAACATATTTTTTCATTTGCACACAGACTACGCAAACTAGATCGTACAAGCATAAAATTTTCACAATTAAGTTATGAGTTTAGTCGAACTATATGGGATTATATCTAAAGAAATTTTAATTATTTTTGGATTGAGTTCAATTAAATTATATTTTTATTTAGAGATAAACGTAAAGCATTTAGACAAAGAAAATTTTTGACTGCGCGGTAAACAACTCTGATGAGATTAGTGGGAGCTATCGAAACGTCAGTTCAACCCTCCGCGCAGTCAAAAACTTTCTTTATCTACATGCTTCACATTTATCTCTAAATAAAAATATAATTTAATTAAAAAATTTAATTAAAACCGAACTCAAGCCAAAATAATTAAAATTTCTTTTGATATAAACTTTTCACTTTAACCAATAATTTAAATTTAATTTTTCCACGACGACCTCACTCTATGGGAATTTTGTTGCAAATTAACCAATTTCACCATAGACTACACAAGCAGATTGTCACAAATTCAATATGGCAGTCAAAATATCTAAAATTTTTGATTTTTCCTCCAACAGCTTGCCAAGCTGCTTTGTCACACACGAAAACACCTCCATAGATTATACAACAGGATTGTACGAACGTAAATTTCTGTCATGTTTATCAAGCCGCTTGTGTAGTCCATTTGCTTCTTTATTACGGCTGTCGTAGTCGTGACGAAATCGATAAAATGTGGCAACGCTTGATATATGTTTTACATTGGAGTCGTTTAACATCAACTACGACTACGACAACCGTAACGAGGGCCATTGTGAATTATCTAGGGAGTAAAAGTTTCTATTGTGAATTATTTGGCATTGTTTTATAAATAATTTGCGATCTTCTGAAAGGACAATATACATGCTTTGGAAAAATCAATAGCGTATATCTGCGTTTTATACTGCAAAGATATATACACGATAAATCCGATCCGCTAGCTATCGTTAATGGAGGCAAAGTAAAAATAATACAAATTTATGCGCGCTTGTATCTAAATCAGATGTTCTTTACAGATTCCAGGAATGTCACAGGTTAAATAAAAATGGATTCCGTTACCTTTTGAGCATGTTAGAAGGAAAACTTGCTGCCTAGCGGTAAGATGTTCGCGGTATCTCCCGTAGGGAAAATGGCTGGTACTTTGACATTTTTGGCGGAAGGCGGCCACCAACAGAGAGTAGGCAGACAAATTCTCGTTTCCGTTGACATTTGTTGTGACCTTATTTCGTGAAATAATTCGTGGGAGTAAACATTCGCGATGCTGCTTTTTTTTATTTTGTAAGTTCAGTCCAAACAATTTGTTGTGGGGGGAAACATTCACGATATTAAATCAGAAAATTTGGGAGTTTTTTCATGGAAACAGTTATTTGCAATAGGGGTGATCGTTAGAACGGTATTTTCATGCCCTTTAATATTATACCAATCACGATAGGCTTTGCAGATTTTTAATTCTTAGTCTCTAATTTTATGCTGTCCGATGAATGTCATTTTGAATTTAAGAGAAAAACTGTAGCCTAACAGTATAATAAAGAATTGATTGACCCTTGCTTTAATGCCAAATTTTCGGATTTTCATTGCCAAAAAAAGTCTCAAACAAGGGTTTTCGAATTTTATTTCAGAAAATGTTTCAACCGATTATATTGAGTATAATAGGTATGTACATATATGATGACGTTTCTAAACGGTGTGATGAACTTCGAAAGACTTTGAAATTCATATTTGAACCAATCTCAAAGTATTGACTTTCGAAAGGCATAACATATTGGCAATATAATAGAAATGAATAAAAATAATTTAGAATTGTATTAAAAAGTATTTTAGGGTCTACTCAAAGCTTTTTTCGTTTTTAAATCATTTCGTTTTCGAAATCGATTTCCATCAAATACCTGCTAATGTTAAATTTAAAATTTTCGAAAAATATTTTTAAAACTATATGTGTACATATTTGGATCAAATTTTGTTAGATTCGATGTCTCAGAAAGTTTTTGAGATGTAATACAACACCCTAAACTCTAACCCCATATTCACAAAAATTTATGAAAGTTAATGTTGGTTTACTGTACGAATTTTGTATGGGAAAATCGGTTTTAATGCACACATTAACTTTACTAATCATTTATGAATGTGTAGGTAAATTTTAAACCTTCTATTTAAATAATTTTCTATTTAAACTTAATTTTTTTTATTTTGAAAAATTTACAAATATTTTTTATACAAAAGTCTATTTTCCATTTCAAAATTTAATACGCTTTTAAAAGGAAGTTAATGTCTTGTCGTTTCACTTTTTTTTGACAACTTCCACTTCTTTGCTTTTGTAAAACCATCATAAATATTTATTTAGACAAAGAATTACACAAATACAATGGTGAAAACACAAACAGGATACAAATTCTGCGCAGATGTTGATGAAGTCACGTAGACAAAAAAGAGAAATAAAAAACAATAAACTACAGTCGAAATGCAATTCTGAAAAAAGGACATACCTATTAAAGCTAGAAAAATATCTTAATATGTTTGTATTACCAAAAAGAGTTGTTTGTGAAGTTCATAAAAACAAGTGACCAAACCTAAAATATGGCAAACGATTTCTTTTTCAGGGTGGGAGAGAACAGAAAAGAGAGCATAATGCACAATAAAATGTAAACAATAGCAAAATTTTTATGTAAATGCAATAACGGTTGCCATATTTGGCTCTATTTCGTCATTTTTGGTGACTTTTTTACTACAGTTTTATACTAACTGGCAACATTTATGTTTTGAATAGAAGTTACAAGTAGTTATGGCAGTTACCGTTGATTTTTTTTTAACAAAACTTTTTTTTCATTTAATTTATCCCCCTGGCTTTATTATATTGAAATAAAATAATGTTTAACAACCCTTGAACGTCTGTTGTAAATTATTTATACAAATAAAAATTCAATAATATAGCAAGCAGCAGCCATTACCAGTGACTGCAGAGGGTAATGAAAGACAAATGCAAACCTAACCTCAATATTTTATTTCGGTATGCATGTTTGTTTTACAATTTAAAAGGGTTGCAAAATAACAAACATTAGCCGAATTGGTTTGTTCAGTAGTTTGTTAGTTCCCATAAATAAACTTTCATAAATTTGCTTTAATTGTTTTAAATAATAAATATCATGTTTCCTTTAAGGAAATAAACGAATGTATGGTTTAGTATTTAATTCGACAAGGGATTAAATTGTTTCCGATGTGCAGTTTTTTTTTATTATAGGGTAAGAAAATAGTTATTTTTATAGATAAATGAAATTGTTAAAAAAAAAATAAGTAAGGTACCTCAACAAATATCCATCGTGTCTGTCATGAGTTTCACATCCGTGTGAAAGTGAATATTTTCCGAATGTTTTAGTGTCCTGACATTCACTTCCCAACATTTTTTTTCGTTTTACTTCTAAACGCATCAAGCTAGTGAAAACAAATAGAATTAGTTTTTTTATCCATAAAAAAATACATTTAATTAAAAAAATTTGTGTTTGGTATAAGTTTGATACTAATTTGAAAATTCACATTTTACGTAACGCTCGAGGTGGGGGGGGGGTTAGAAATTCGTTACGGATTAGATAATTCACTGAAAATTTTCTAAAAATAAGTTACGAAGGGTAGGCGCGGTTGTGAGGGGGGGGGGGTAGTTATAAAAACTCAGAAAATACTATTACGTAATATGTGAATAGTCCATGCTACACATTAGGGATGGGCAAGTGAAAAAAATATATCGACATCAATATATTTTTAAATATCGATCGGCATCGATATATATCGAATAAAAAATATCGAAATATCGATATTTTTTCAAAAATGATAATTTATACGTAGTCCCCAAATTTTTTTTAAATAAAATAAAAAAAGTACCTTTCTTATAAACAATTAAGCTGGAAGGAGTTAATTTCCAATATCCATACTGTTCCACCAATATTTCATGGAACATACATCAACAAAATTACACTCAAAGAGATAATTTTTCGAATAGACAAAATATTATAAATAAAAGAAACGATTTTGTTAGTAATATTCTATTTGATGAAAAATGTGCCGAAATGTTTTTAAAAATTGCACGAAAAACAAAACCAAAGCTAAAAATAACGAATTTGATACAGTCGATATATTTGGAAAAAATATCGATATATCGAAATTAAAAATATCGACGATATATATCGATATATTTTTAAGAAAATATCGATATATCGATATTTTTGCCCATCCCTACTACACATCAAGGCGAATTCACACCAGAGCCCAGGCTACTATCAAGGCAAGGCATATTTATAACAGGTAGACTCTCCGCGATTCGTTAGAAAATGCCTACTTGGGATGTAAAAAAATGTACTGAGAAATAAGCCAAAATGACATTTGGCATCTGAACTAGATCAAAAATACAACCAGCTCAAAAAAGCAAAAATCACCTTAGCTGTCGAGGGCACCTGTTATGAATTCGCCATCCTACCAAGGCGTATCTCATAAAATGGCTTATTAGTACAACAACATACACACAAAATTGTAGGATTATTTTTGCTTGGAGTTTCACATTTGAGTTACAAAGTTTATTCCATTTCGGTAATATGCTTACCTGGTTAAATCTGCCTTGGCTGCTATAAACTCGGCTTCATTTCAACTGTCAACATTGTTTATTGCTTAAATAAATTATAATATAATAGTATAAAATGTCTAGCTTAATTTTATTTGCACAGTTTTTGTATAATTAATTTGCACATATTTCTTTTTGTTAATTCGCCTTGGTGAGATGTTGTGAATTTGCTTTGCTACACAATGGTAATCATTTTAGCATATGAATCTGGCAGCACTACCTGTCATTTTGTATACGACGCGTGAAAGTTGAAGAATGTTCAACTTTTTGCGAGTTACGCGCGTCGCAAACTTCTCTTTGTATCTTGCCTTATGGAAACACACTATTTCAACTTTTTTTTACAGAAGTCTAACGCATTAGCGTATTTAACGCATGCTATGTACCTTCACCTTTAAACTTATTCCAAGGCGAATTCATACTACAATTTGTATTAAAAATATGAAATTTATAAAATTTTCTTTGGTTTTGCTTGTCTATTGTTTTATTCTGCAAAGGCGATTTCAATAAACAGCTGATCTATTTAATACAGCAAATCTCAAGCAAAAACGCGTGAGTTTCAGAACATGAAAAAACAAGTTTGGCGATTTGCAACTCACATGCGATTTGACAATCGTGCGAGTGTCCGAACATACTTGTATGTAATAAAAAAAATGTACTGGAAATTACATGTTGATGACCACCGCTACAAGCCATCAAACAATACTTTTGTATCAACCCCACACAGTCATTATTCATAATTTGCCTGCCATTTCAATATGTACATGACACAAACATGTTGTGAATGTTACCAGACTTTGCACTCACTCATCACTCTAATTAAATATCGATTTGCAAAGCTAAAATAGTAACAGTTTTATTTAAGCTCTTCAAAATAGAGAGCCTCGAACAAAATTGGCATTCACCAACATGCAAATTTGTTCAACCACAAAAACATCAACACACACCACACATCAATATGCGTCATCTGGTCTGCTTAGTTTACACAGTTATTATTTGTAAATGATCCTTTTATTACATCTTTCTTGACCGCATCCTGTTAAAGAAAAAAAAAACTTATATTGACCATAATTTTATGTTTGTTGCTCTCTTTTCTTAAAAACAAGACAATTATTTTATTTTTGGTTTGGTGTTTTATTTCCGATAACTTTTAAACTGTCATTCTCTTTGAGTTGTTTTTGTTGTTTTGCTCAACCGCAAAAAGCAAAATACATACATACAGAGGCAAAAGCATGCATACAGATGCAAATGCATCCATACATACATTCGTGAATACATATTTATCAAAAAAAGTTGCCAATTGTTGCTGCTGATGCAACAACAAGAAACGTTTGCTGCTACTCAGCGGGTGTTGTTGGTTGACTGCATTTTTATGTGGTGCGTAACTTCAGCCATCCGTTGGTTTAGTTTCTTGCGTCTTTTTTCTATATTTATTTTTATTTTTTCCTTAAATTGGTTTATTCTTGTTGTTGCTTGACTTGTACAGATTTATTTTTTTTTTTTTTTAGAAAAGCAAAACTGGAAATAAAATCATTTCATTTTCTATGTGTCTTTATTATATGTTTTCCTTTAAAAAAGATTTGTTGTTTTAGTTCTTTTAACTTGTTTAGAATGTTTAACAACACTAAAAAATAACAAGGTTCGAATTGCTGATTCTGGTAGATGGTACAAGAAACAATATGTATGTATGTATGTATGTGTATCGATGTTTTAAAAATTTACAACGTCTGGCCTTTATTTTAGGAGAAGTTAAAGTTCCCCCCGTTTTGTACATTGTTATAGTGAATCGGCATAGGAAATCTTGTAACCCTTATACCACGTTCATACGGTAATATGAACCACTTGGTTCGCTATCTGAATCAGGATTCCGAACCTTGGTGTTCAAACGATTATTCTTGTTTCATCTTGGATGCAAATCCTTCTACACTTTAAAATACGTTTCACTATTTCTTTTTTTTTTTAATTTTTTTTTAAATATATATATATATGTAAATATATGCTCTTTTTTATTTATTCAATGTTTTTGTTTTGGTTTCGTATGATATGCCCAATCCATCATCATTTTCTTTCCTTAATCTCTAGATTTACTAGTATTTGGTTGCACCTTCGTTATAATTCTTCATTAGTAATCCAGTTCCCAGACCAAAAAAGTCTTGGGATATTCCGCAAGCATCGATTTATAAAGTATTGAAGTTTCCTGTTGATTTCATCTGATTCCAGCCTGGTTTCGCAACCATACAGTAACACCAATTTTACGTTAGAATTAAATATTCGGATCTTCGTCTTTTCAGAGTTTTTGTGAATACCAAATATTTTTTAAACTTGCAAGTGTTCTCTTAAATTTTTTGATGCGACATTCTACGTCTAATCTGCCACCTCTATCCTCAGCAATTTTACTACTTAGGTTCGTATATTCGGAAACATTCTCAATTGAACGGTTTCCTAGCAAGCAATCAGACTGATCGCGTCCAAATACTTATAGTAAGTAGATAATAGCGTATTTATTTCAATAGATTTTTCAATTGTTCAATTAATCGACTTATAGTGAAATTTTAACAGGGAGATATTTTCAATACAACTAGCCTCAAAAATTGATAGACAAACCTAAAATGTAATACCATGTTCATACGGACAGCAACATTCGAGGTTCGTTAACTCTTTCATGGTTCTCCATACAAAATTTTGAGAGCGAACGATCTTGCTGCATTTTGATTCTAGCTGCGAACCTCGAATATTTACTGTCATCGTCTTCAATTTTGATAACGAATTATCGCTAGTTTATCTGAACTAGCTGTGAAAAAATGTAAGCAAAAGAAATTTCAAAAAATTAATGTGTGGCCGTCATATGGGAAGAAGAAGAAGACATTGAAAGCCACAGCAAATAATCGGCAGAATTGGAAAGCATTTACTATGGCACTTTGCGCCAATAATCGGCGCTATATCAACTAATAATAATAATACCTCCTAGTATGTATTTGGATTACCGGGGCAGTTAAAACCTGTCCTACATACATACACATGCCCTGTGTGCCAATCTACACAATACCCTTTGCACATTACAGTGAAGGAGTAGGCCCACTTCGGTTATCAGACATATCCATTATAAAAACCGGCGATCTGGGGGGTTGCTCCGTAATGCGATGCGAAAGGCAAACTGTTCTCATTTGTATGTTATTTACATTGCAATGCGAAAACATTTCTTTCGTATCGAATTACAGAGTAACCCCCTGAGAATATTAGGGCACTTTGCAAACGACCCAGTAGCTGAACCATATTTCATAGCACGAAAATCCTAACCAGCTTTGATTCACGTGCACCTCCAAACAGGAAAATGGAGATATGGGGGCAGGGATATACGTCCCTAACTTCCAAAGGACCAAGCCCATGGTTAAATACCCTGTGATTTTCTAGACAGAAGTCCACGGGTATTCGAATGTACTTGATGTCAGATAGCCAGGCAGCACTTAAGGCTTTAATCTTTTATGAGATAAGGTCGGTTATTAACATGGATTGTGTTAAATCTCTAAATGAACTTAGCGCTCAAAATAAACTGACATGTTGGGTGCTACGAAGGCCATGCTGGAAACGAACGGGCTGACTATCTAGCTAACAGAAGAGCCCACGTACTTTTATAGGACCGGCAGAACCCTTCATTGGCATAGTTCCTGAGCCCTTCACGGTCTAAGACAAGCAAAACGGTTCATTACGTTATTCCAAAACAAATCCCAAAAGTTACTGCTAATGATGCTTATAGGATGGGTCTTGGGAACTCTGCCCGTTGCGTCGGCAACTGGCACTCATCGATCCTGAGTACTATGCCCTGCTGAGACCTACTAGGAATGCCTAGTGACAGGATAAATTGTAAACAATTCCGCTTAGGACAACGTGGGAAGAAAACGGTCCCACTGTGGATTCCATAAGTTTATATTGGTATACGGATGAATCCAAAACGGAAGATAGAAATGTCGCCGGAGGCTGTGGACCACAGTGGAAATCTCTGTGCCCATGGGCAAATGACGTACGGTATTTCTGCCCTGCAGAGGGCTCCTACGCCTAGTGACAGGATCAACTGAGATTCGACAGGAGATTCAATATCATAATTCCGCTTAGGGCAACGTGGAAAAAACGGTCGCACTGTGGATTCCAGAAGCTTATGCTGGTATGCGGATGGATCGTAAACGGAACATGGAGTTGGTGCTGGAGTCTATGGACGCAACATGAAAATCTCTGTGGCCATGAGCAAATGGTCTACAGTATTTCAGGCGGAAATACTGGCGATCACCAAGTGTGTTCATATTAATTTAAGAAGGGGCATTAAGGGCGCCCATAAAGCTATCTTTTCTGATAGTCAGGCAGCTCTTAAGTCCTTCCTTTCTCGGCAATTCCGATTCCGGACTCACTACAGAAGCTGTACATACAGAACAAGGTTTCCATTTACTGGATACCTGGTTACAGCGCTCATCCGGGTAACGAGGAAGCGGATGAATTGGCTATGAAGGCCTCTGCTCCTCCTCTTATGGGCCCAGAGCCCTTTTGTGGCGTAAACTGGTCGACTGTCACGTCCCTAATCAAAGGAAATGTCATTTCGGCCGCAAAATGTGTGGATGGCTTCGTGTGCTTTGAGGCAAGCCAAAGAATTCATGCGGCCATATTCATAAAGTGGTATCCTGAACTTGAGCAGGAATGATTTACGCCTTGTTACTGATTTTTCTCTCTCTGGCCACTTTGGACTGAACTATCCTCTGTGGAAAACAAACCAAGTTCGTTCACCCTTGTGTCGTTTATGCTTGGAAGAAGATGTGCTGACTTTCATAAGGAGAGTCATGCAGAGCTTGATTTAATTTATAGATCTATGGCACAAAAGATGCACTAGGTGTCGCAGTGCCGGTCTTTTGTTGGACCAGATCTTTCTCCAATTCTATTCTACACTGCGGTCTCAGACGACATTAATTTATCATTGCTAGTTCTGAGACTAAACTATGTGGATTCTGTGAAACGCAAGAAGAGATGATGGAGCACATTCTGTGTGATTGTCCAGCGGTAGGTATTGCCGGGCAGACAGAAAGAAGTTTCTTGGAGGTATTCTGATGACTCCAAGTGAATTATATAATCTCTCACCGTGTAGAATAATTGGTTTTATGCTTAGTGTTAATCTGCGTCAGTGAGCACTTGGGCAATACAAAAGCTCCTTTGGGTCGTTGTGCTTATGGCCGATATATATATTTATTCCCGTCATTCCAAAGTGGAACATAGGGTTATATTATACTATTTATGGTTTCACTAATCGGTTGTTTTAAGATGGGCGGCTGATTGGGCTGCAGCATTCAAGTCTGGCATCGGGGGTGCCAATTATAGCCTCCAAACAGGAGTGTGGCAACCGTATTTCCGTTGTGCACTTGTTTAGGATCGGTCGACAGAGCCTCGTTAGCGAAACAGGGATTACCAAGTTCGGTTAGAACAGTAGGTGAGTTTGCCATTTGAGTAGGATAGGCTATATATTCGCACCACTCCTCCTATAGTCTCCGCATGGCCTATACATAAGAATAATAATAATATCCTTTAAAAAATTAAATTAAAATTGTTTACAAGGTTACAAGTGCTTACAACAATTTTACAAGGTTATTTTTTTTTCTTTCAAGACTATTATTTATAATTTATTTGCTTTTAAAATCTTCACTTTTCATTCATGATTTTTATCTTAAATAAAATGTACTCGTTGTAACTTCCATTAAAAAATCTGGCATCGAACTATAATTTTCTTGCCTAGTGCTAAATACTATACAAATAAGTTGGTTAATCACACGTTGTCATATTCATTTGTAATGTATTAAAATTTTTTTTTACTAAACGCTTCCTTCTCCAAAATTGTATCTAATGAAATTCAAAAATAAACAAACACCTAAATAATGAATTTTTATTTTACGATTTTATAAGCTTTTCTAATCAAAAACTTTTATTTTAGTTGCACTTTAGTCACCCTCCCGCTGTGTTGCGCGACTTTTAGCTAGAATTATAAAAAAAAAATCGAGTAATGCACACACGCCATTATCAAAACCGTCAACATACCAGCAGTATGTTTATGTACACACAAATAAAATATGCGTGTGTTCATATTGGGGATGGGCACTGCAATCACGTGAGCGTTCATGATAAAACAAAAAATTATTGAACGCAAAAGTAACACTAACTTCCTGTTTTTGAAAATAAAATAAAAATTTTCGTTGGCGACTTTGAATTGAAAACAAAAACAAATTTGAGTTATTTTATTGTTATCTCAATGTAAATTCCATAACGAAAATGTTTCTTTTATTTACAAAAACAGGCAGTAAGTCTGGGTTTTTGAGATGTGGATTAAATCTAAACTTAGTTTAACGTAGTCTGAAACTCTGATTTTTCCGGCGAAATGTGATGTTTTTGTATTATTTCATTAAAGACGAAAATGTTAAGCAAAACTAAGCTGTTCCATCAAAATTATGTATACAAACTTGGTAATGGCGGCACAAATTTGTTTTCAGATTAACTAAACCTAGTTTAACTGAGATCTCAAAAACCAAGCATAAGAGTTAGTTTATTACTTTTTGGTTAAATTTTGTTTAATATGTGTTGAAATTAAACCAGAAACAAATTTAAACGTGCTTTAACCAGCAAATCTGTTTTTCAATAATGGACTAGGGGCTGTCAATTTTTCCAGCTCTGCCGTACTTTTTTTCAATCAATATGTGGCTGGTTTGGTTGGTTGGTTTGTGTGGCTGCCCGTTCCGCACAAGCATTCAAGTAGGATTAATAAGATTCCGTTTTGAAGGACCACTCCATTCGTCAGTGTCAACCCATAGGTCTGAACCCAGACCTCGGATTCAGTATTAGATACTAAATCCAACCTGTCGAATCGACGTATCTTATAAGGTCACCCAGCCCTATGTCTGATAGCTCCGAAAGTTCGCTTAGTATGCTATTGCTCAGGAGAGGTGCAAGGCTGGGCATTCGTAAAGAAAGTGGAACTCTTTCTTCTTTGCTTTGATCCCGGCAACTATCCTGCCTAAAGGCCTATCCTGCTAGCATGTCTGCCGATTGCCCAATGCCCCGTCACTACTGCGACGAGCCTCGAGATGTCCTTGCAGTTTCTGTTAATTAGTTGTGTTGTTTGCTTATCGTTGTGGCAAGGTCACATGTTCCTAGATACCTTATATGTGCTCAACTTGCGCCACCTATCTTCAGCTTTCTGCCGGTAATAATTGAGAATGTGGCATTCTTGATTTTTTTTATTTTTTATTAGAAGTAAGGCAACACTCTAAATTTCAAGAAAATCGCAACATTTCCTTCATTTGCAAACATCCGAAATGCAGTTTTCCACTTTTTCCCGCATAATAGTATTAAATAGATGCATTTTTATTCAATTGTTTTTTTTTCATATTGATAGAATTTTTGTACAAATTATTTAATTTTCTGTTCGTGTCGAATTTTTTTAATTTATTTTTTGACAATTCTAACTTGGGTTTAACTGAGCAATGTTGCTCGGTAAAACTTAGATTATTAACTAGATAATCTTCATTTGAAAAACAATATTTTAAGTTTAAGCTACAGTTAACTGACAAATATAGGTTTTTTTTAAGTAAAGAACTCGCTCTAACTGTGAAAATTTCACAAGACAACTCGAATGACGAAATTACATTAGTTTTGTGTTTTTCTTCCGACGGGGTTTTTTTTAATTTGGAACGATTTTCCGTCATCCCTCGTCAAACTTGGTTTGTAAACAGACCTGTTTCGGCTATGTGCCATCTTCAGTGTTCTAGTGAATACTTAGAGTATTCTATTCTGTTTACAAACCAAATTTGACGTGGGATGACGGAAAATCGTTCCAAAATTACATTACTATTTTGGGAAACCCGTGTTAAATCCGCAGTCCAACCAGTCACTGGCATTGACTGAGAAACAGCCATTAAATTGATAGCGATTTTGGTTTCAACCATAGCCACCACGCGAACTTCCCAAGGAGACCTCACTAAAAATCATCTTTCAGAGGGTAAAACGAAGTCCGCCAGCATAGATATTATGTGTAGGTATAGAGTGTGCCTTAAAGGCGAATAGGGCTTCCAGTTTTATTTTTCCAAAAATCAAACAAATTCGAGATTTTCGAATCTGTCACGGGACAAATAAAAAATGTTCATCTATTTGAATATAAGTACCGTTTTATTTTTTTGCTAGTATGGATCAATATTACTAGAAAGCAAGCAAGCAAGCAAGAGATAAAAGCGGGAATTTGAGTTCCCTCCCGGGACGCGGGTTTCGCTAACAAAAAGCGGACAATCCTGCAAAAAGTGGGACTTCTGGCAATCCTAGGGACGAGCATCCTCTCTTTAGCCCTCCAGAGGACAAGTCATTTGTGAGGCTGCCGTAGTACCAGTGTACGGCCACTGGGCAGGCCTAAAAAAAACTTTGATCAACTTTGGTTCGGACGGAGGCCTTACTTATCGCTTCACCTTTTAACAGACCAGTGTAGGTAATCCTACTTCCTTTGGATGCTTACTTATATGCACGCCCGTTGCTCTGTTATTTCAGAGATTGTGTAGTAACATAAAGGCTTATGGGTAATCGCCTGGAGGTTTTCTCCAGAAAGCCCAGCATCAAGGTGTAGTTACCCTACGGTAAATGAAACTGGCACAGAGCAAGTCACGTGACCGGTCCCCAGGTGGTAGAGACCAGTCCGAGTTCTAACACTTCCTATGAAGCGGACCAGGCACTTTACATGGGGATGGCCTAGGATGGGGTTAATTGATATTTTTTATGCACTTTGTGACTTGTCACTAAACTATCTTATAGAGGCCGAATCGGTGTAGAATAATATAATTATATATAAATATTATTCCGACATTTAGCTGTAATAATTGATTAATAGTTGAATTTATTTATTTTTTATTATTACAAATGCAAGTAGAAATTGTATTTTATTTTAAGCAGACTTTGATGGGATTCGAACCGACAACTTCCGGCATGACAGGCTAGCACACTATCCACTCGACCACAAGGCATTTATATTTCAAAATTATAAATACTAGTTAAGCTGAAGTTAATATCTAAATATATTTACTCGACTGGTTCCTTAGTGGCATGGCTGTCCCATTGGAGGTAGACAATTAACATTATTTAGATACAATGTGATAGGTCTTAGATCTAGCTGCATCGAATTTGTTCAGTGCCGTTTACTTCAAAACTAGGCCGAGTCCTAAGTAATTGACTGAAAATTGTTAATATGTGACCATTTACACTACATGCCTCTTTTCAACATTCACTACTCCTTACTTTTGGTATCCCTCCCATTTTCTCAAGTCGCAGGATGAATACTTTTGGATCATTTGTCACCAAATGTTCCGCAGGGTAGTGACTATGGCGTGTATTTAAATGGTCAAAATATTGTAAGGAAAAGTTTTAAGTAGGCTGACTTCCAAAACGTCTATTGCTTTGTATTCGAACAATGTATAGTGTTTCATATCGTCGCAGTACAAAACATTGACAATGCATACCTTTTCAAAACGTCGTCGACAAGTATCAGAAAACGCCGCAAAAGAGTAATCAGGGTATAGGTTTCAAAGTTGATGCAATATTTAGCAACTTCGCATACATACACAATCTAAATACCGCAGCAGAACTGTATACAAACTTTGTATTGATACGATTTGGAAGTCAGCCGTATTGTCTTAGCACTTCTGCCGCATTATCCGAGCATAAAAATGCCCTTTTTTACTTATAGTGGTGAGCATAAGTGTACACACACTACAGTGACTAAGATACAGGACTGTGCCCCCTCTATGTCAACATTGCGTTATTTTGTTTTGGGACGCCATCTATTTTTTAATGTCCTTTATTTTCGAAATTTATTGCAGTAGTGGACTAGTAGCTACTAGTTTTTTTATTCATTTTTATTTACATTGAAAATTGTGTGGACTATGGGCGCTTTTTTCTCTCTCGATTTTAGTGCTTTTTAAAGTTTACAATGCCGCAAAATAACTGTTTGTCGCTAACAATGCTTGCGTACGAAAACTTTCGATATCCTGAGGCAGGCAGTTAACTTTTGTTTTTCATAACGCCAAATTGTCTACTTTACAGTTAACATTTTCGTTTATGTTGACTTTCTTAATGTGGCTTCGATTCAAGTCTCGGAAATTTAGAATGGAGATATTTTACTAAAGCCCTATTCTGTATTTCATGCAAAAATATGTATGTAAGGCAAACCGTTCGTTTTTATTTCGTGCAATATTTGCCACGCCCAACCTACCTTAACATATATTCTCGTGAGCTCGCGCGATCGTGAACTAAAAGTTAAACACAAACCCGTCTCTAAGACACACACTCACGTAATATGTACATATATTGCACGTATATATTTATCTTTCTTTGTGCATATACTAAATATGTATATTTATTTTTATTCTTGACGACAACCTCCATCTAAAGCACCCTCTTTCCCTTGTCACCTCTTTTTAGTTTTGTACTGTATTTTTTCTTCTTTTCACGTTTGTCATTTCCTTGTATGCAGATTCTCATTAGTTTAATAACGTTTTTTGGGGTCTTAGTACATTCAACCTGTCGCTCTAATGCATTCTAATGTTTATTATTCAAGTTTTTGTTTTCTATTCTAAAATATTTTTATTTTTTATTATTATTATTTTTTTCTTTTAATGTGCGAGTACAATTTCTGAGTAAATATTTATAATAATACATACTGCTAAAGATGACGTTTTATATTGCAACATTGACTTTTGTTGCCATTTTTCCCCACATTTCTTTTCTCTTTTTCCGATTGTGTTTCTTCTTTGTCTTGTTTTGTTAGTTTTTCTTCGACGTCTTCCTTATTCATTTTTTGTTTACAATTTTTCATTTGAGATTTTTATGAGTTCTCTTTTAGGTTTGCTATATATTATACTCTCCTTCACAGCTATTGGACTCTTTTTTTTAATTTTGTTTTAATTATACTGTTTGCTGTTCAGTTTATGTACGTATAAACTACTTTAATTGCTTTATTCATTTGTACACTTCATTTATTTTACTCTGCACACACGATGTGTAATTTCCCAGTAAAACGGAAGTATGCATTTTAGTTGTCAATGTATAAGAGCACTCAATAATTAACCCAAATTAGATGATACATACTGTTATGAGGAAATATTGTTAGTTAACGAGGGTTGTTCGACTATTTCTGTTAACGCCAAGAATATGTGTGATCATAAATACAGATAGGGTCTCAGAAGGAAATTTCGTGCACGAGCTAGGGTATCTGTTATTTGAAGATATCCAGGTAGGCTGAAATCTTAGGATAATATTCGTCAGAACCTTATGGAAGAATATTGACTTTGGACTCATAGTAAGACAACCGCAAAGTCCTTTTAGCCATTGTACAACATATTGTACAACAATTGGTAGCTGTTGTAATCTTCGGTCCTTCGCGTGAGGTTCGCTCTATTTAACGGTATTCATCCTGCGTCCACTAGTTGGCAGCTCTCTCTCTCTCTCTCTCTCTTGACCAGCGCTCTCTCTTTTCGACAGGATAGCTCAAAAATCTCCTTCTAAATCTTAATGAAGTAATTCACCACCTCTTCCACTTGCTTTCGTGCCCCACCTACTGAAGTGTCCCTCAATCTAACGTCAACGTTAACTCTAAAAATTTTCTACTTAGTATCCTGGGATTTGTGTATGGTTTATTCGTAGATCTTATAAAGTTTATTTTAAAAAACATCGCTTGTTATACGAATCCTTCTAAACTTTATCGCATACGTCGTTAGCATTTGCACGCCGCTGCCCAGCGGATCTGCGGTCCATACTAGCATTCCGTTGTGGTTGAGCCAAAAGCTTGGAAACATTGTTTAATATATATTTAAAAAGACACGCCTATTTGCGATCTGGTGCGATACTTTGTGGACTCGGCTAAAGTTGCCTCACTTCTCTGCGAATTTGGGGAACAGCGCCGATTAAATTTCAAGAAACCTACAATCTACTAACTGCCACAGCCGCTCGAAGGCTACCTTCCAGGGTCATCAAGGTCGCCTGCTTCTTTGATGTAGTAGGCTGATCATCCTCCATACATAGATCTTTTTCTTTCCTCTTTCCGTAGGTTCTTAATGGGAGGCGGGCGAAGAATAGCTCATTTTAGTTATTTTTTGTTTTGAGCGCCTTAGTCAACAAAGACTTTCGGAGTCACCAGGTATTCTTCTAACATATATCTAGTACCACAACGCCTTTTCTGAATTTCCTGACAAGATGTCTCTCTTTGACCACGAACAGCTAGAAATATTTCTGGGCCTTGCCTAGGTATATGGTAGCTCGTCTGTTGCTGTCAAAGCACTACTCGGCATACCATTTGCTACAGAATCTGAGAGAACCTTCCGTTTTCAACAGTCAAATACACGTATAAAGGCAAGAAATTAGCAAATAAGGATTGATAATTTTATTAAAGAACATAAGCGTTTAATACGAAGTGTTCTTAAAAAACTTCTTGGCACAGGAGAATAGGAAAATACACGGGATTGTATGCTTATTGTGTGAAGGGGTGAGGGAATTCCTGGTTCAAATAAAAGGGTTAATTAACACGGAAAGAGAACTTAATCGAATAAAGAACAGGATACCTTATTCTCCAGACTACAATAACTAAAGATCACACTTGGTTTTCGAAAATCCAGTACTTATGTAATAATTGTATATATACTTATTTAGGTAATTTATAAATTGGTTCGTGAGGGCGTATTTCTTCTTCAAAAGAAGAAATACGTTATGCTGAGTACACATTATGGCATTTCGTGACATCACAAGCAAACACAACAGTCTCTACTAGTGGCAGTGTTTGTCAGTCCCGATACTTTTCTGTGTGTGGCCTTTTATGACAGCACAAAGTGACAACAAATGAAATGCCAAATGTGTACTCAGCATTAGAAGAACGTCTGAAAAAGAAATGAAAAATCAATCGCGGCGAATTCGCTAACAGAACTTATAAATACAAAATTTTATTCACAATAAGTACAGAGGCGGAAATGCCCAAAGTATTAATTCAATAATCCATTTCGCACTTGATCCTCTAATAAAGGGGGTCGGTCAACTCAAAATTTTCAATTTTCACTTTGCTAGAAAACGATATACAGTGGTCATATCTACCCACTGTAAAACTTTTACATAATTTTCTCTACTCCTTCGCCAAAAAAAAATGCAGTTGTATCCCTCTTTGTGATAGAGTAGCTTCTTTAGAATCAAATAAAGAGTTGTCCTCAAATGCACGCTCGCTCAATTCATATCAGTTTTGTTCCAAGTAACTATTCTAAGTTTTGCCTGTGTTTATATCCTAGCGGACTACTTTATTGATGTTCTATTGTTCAGATAAAGACTAACAACTCCAAAAACTTATTTTCGATAATCACAGAAAAAATTGCAACAACGACTACCGGACCAAGTGCGATATGCTTTCTCAATAAGGAGAAACATATTAAACAGAAAAGAAAACCTGTTTGTTTAAGTGATAACTAGTTTGAACACCTTCTCTGAATCTTTTCTATAACCTGGAATCACTTCGATGTTCAGTTCGACGTCAGGACCGAGAGACAGCTTCCTCATCTTCCACATGGCGGAGGTTTCCTTCGACATCATCCGAAGTCAGTCCATTCCCTCGAGTTATCACGAAAGAGAGTCAGCTTGAGTCCTTTTTTTTTTTGTTTTTAGCCGACTCCAAAAAATAATTCCAATGCCAATTCGTTTGTATGTTAGGATTGTTTTCTTAGAACTCCACCATTTATAAATCGATTTGGACCTTTTTTTTTAAGGATATCACTTCCAGATTGGCAGCATAGTTTAATTTAATTTATTTCGCGCTAGATGTCCGTCCCAGTTTTTTCTATCAGTCCGTGTTGATGTCGTTCTTTTCTTAAAGAATTATATGGTATTTTGTCGTAAATTTCGCTTCTATGAGGGACGGCATACATGGACTAGGGAAAGAATTCGAGCCAAGCCCCTTTAGCAAAACGTCCTCTACTGCTACTAACCACCTTGGCCTTAAAAAAGTTCTTCCATCATTTGATACTAGGATGTGTATCGGATGAATAATGCAGATCTTTGTCCTTGACACTTGTTGGTTGAATATCATTTAAAGTTCGTGTCTTCGATGCGGTTAAACAGCAGATGACTAGTCATTCCTAAGTTTCTGAAACAAAAACACCGACTGCAGCCTGCACTTAAGTCACTACATCGCAACAATTATAGCTTTTACGTGGTGGAATCGTATATATAACTATCAAAATTTTACTTAACTTGTAACATGTTGACAAGTTTGGTTGCCGTAGCTTATTTTCATTTTTTTTCTTCTTACATTAATCTCTGAAACCGCCCAAGCGATTTCAAGGAAATTTTTCGAACATATGGTTGGTTGAGAGATAGAAAAATGTTAGTACCGATAGGTGGCGCTGTTGTCGAGATATATATAAGGGTTTGCATTAAAGATAAGCATTAATTAAGCATTTCTGCTTATCCATGTGCTTTAATCCTCACTAATAATGCAGCTGAACTATTAATGGTTTCCTTATTACCGTAATGGGTGTGATATTTTCGTTGAATTTTATATACATACTACATAAATTTATTAGAACGTACCTGAATACAGCTGTTTAACTTCGTCAATTTTAATTACAGCAAAAAACCGAATTAAGTCCACCAACACATCAATCATCAATCAATGCCGAAACATCTTCACATAATAGCCGAGATGCTGTCTTAATATCAACAACAGCAAGCGCACACTCTTCCTCCAACCCCTCCATAACTGTTGGCAATCAATCGTCATCGCACCATAAAACGAATGCAAATGATGGCAAATATGCAACAGGTTCAGCTACAGCTTCAACAGCACATAAGACTGCATCATCGCCATCAAGTTCAATATCGGCCAAAGAAAGAGAAGAACGTTATGCTGCGGCACAGGCAGCCATAGCAGCAGCAAATGGTGGCAGTGTAACGACGACGACAACAACTGCAGGAGCAACAGCAGCTACAGCTGCGACAACTGCTGCTGGCAATGCACCAAGCTTATATGTTTCCGTGCCACTATCAACAGCGAATGTACCTGGAATAAATATACCTACGAATACAGCGACAACAGGTAAATAACTTTTATGAAAGATTTTAAGTACGAAATTATTAAGAAAAAAATCTTTTCAGAACATACAATCGCACAAAATACCCGCTCAACTAGTCAACAGCAACAATCATCTGCCTCTTCATCAAACACTGCCGCCAGCAATCCTTTAGATCGTCAATCACCTTATAATACCACAACGGTAGCTTCATCCACCACTTCAATATCCTCACCTGCCGCCCCGCAACAACATGGTGTCATTTTTCAAAGTGGTAAATCGCCAAATCCAAATGCCTCCTTAGCGACATCTTCCTCATCTTCGTCGGCGGGTATTAATCTCACTGCCTCTACCACTGAAGCAGGCAATTTAAAGATCAGCTATGAAAAACAATCATCGAGGGTTAGTCAAATACAGGAACAAGAATCAGCGCCTATACGTAGATCTCGGTTAGTAAATTTATTTGATTACCTTACATTTTTTTTTGTAGTATTTCATCCACCCTAACTAACACTTATCACTCACTCTTTTCAAACACATATTAACACCAATTATTTTACTTTCCTGTAAACTCACATACAATCTTTGTTTTATTGGAGTAAAGTACTTTGAGATGTTTTATAAAATTATTTAAAAATTTTGTTGTTTTACAAAATAAGCGTTTTAATGCATGATCAGAATAATGTGGAGGTCATTCTTTAGTTTAATCACGTTCCATCCAAAAGCTATTATTTCTGTCGTTAGGTTTCCCTTATCCTTTTATTATAGTTTTCAACTTCGAATCTAAGTAAGACTGAAACTTTCCAACTTTAGTGCTCAAGATAGACGCTATTTAGTAACCTGATGATGTTACGATTCAGCTGTAACATTCTATGGTTGTCGCTGTTCGATTCCCGCCATAGGCCCTGTGTGTTCTCCGCAGACAAACTAAATCGCTTCGCTGGTTTCCGTTTCAAGAAGTTTATAGTGAAGTTCTTCGAAAGAAGACCTAATCAAGAGAAAACGAGTCAGCTCACGTTCGATCCAATTCAGCAATACCGCAGACTTTCTTTCCCTTGCAGTAACGTGTTCCAATTTTCATTTCTAATCTGACTGACTTTTTCTTGAATTTCACATTACCAGGAAAACAGTGTAAATTCAATTGGTTTTTGCGTGATGTGTGGTCAGACAGACAAACAATAAAACAAAAATTTCAGTACTAGCTTTTACGTATTAACAATTTACAATAATGTCAGGTCGCAAATTCGTAAAACTATTCTTAAAGGTCGTGAATTGCTATCAGATTTATAGGTCGATTATAGATGGTAACCGAACCTCAGTTTTTGAAAATGGTATTAAGGATGGCAACCATAGTTGGGTTGAATGACAGGTCTGTCGGATTGGCCAGTTTTATGAAGAACTTCATAAAATAATACTTTTCACGTGATTAGAGTTGTAATTTTAGTAACAGTTCATAAGAAAAACATCAATGTGTGCTTTGTTTATTCACCCCCATCGCGAATGATCAAGGCTGATAGTTTTTTACTCGTCTTGTTGATACCGCATAAATGTCAAACTCCACATAAAAAAAAATAACTGTAAACAAATTTGCGAGCTGAATTCTCCACTGGCATCACCTTGTATTAATTCACTTTGGCGAATAACTATTCCCATGGGAAAACTCCCAAATTTTTTTATTTTCTATCGCGAATAATGTTTCACATAACAAATTTTTTTGCGAGCGAATTCACAAACTTGAAAAAATGTGGCATCACCAATCTTTAAAATAAATTCGCAATAATATCAATGGGAATGAGAAGAGAACATATGAGTTGTAATTTGTATTTTAAGATATAACACTATTGAATTATTTTGTTTCTTTTATGGAAGGAGCCCAAGCATGATACAATTAACAGATACACGCAGTAGATCAGCTGACCTTGCTCGCCTAAACGGCAAACTTAGTTGAGTGATGTAATGATCATAATATAATTGCCGCCATCAAACTGTCAAACTCTGTATAGAGATTCCTTTCTCTGTGGCATTTGACATTTCTTTATAGAGCTAGTTAATCTGATAGTTCCACCCGTCTTTGTGTAGAACCATTTCACAATATCCTTTTCCTCAACAGGTGGCCACACAATCCACTGACTACAAAAACTCATTTCAAATGCTAAATGGGAATTTCGCCAAACCGACATTGATTTGTCTGCCCACTCCCTTTTGGTAGCTGCCTTCCGCCAAAAATCTCGATATTCATAAATTAAATTCATGAATTAAAAATTAACCTTAATTTCTTTTCTGGAATAAAAACTGAAAAAGAACCTACCCTTTATTTTACTTTTGTTTGCATGCAAGTTTTAATTTTTTATATTTTTAAGCTATTTGTATTAACTTTATTCTCCTTATAATATAAAACTCCTTTCATAAAAGACTTTGGTTATTTTTGGATTGCAATTATTATTTTGCTTTCATAAAAAAAGTGTTCAAAATGCTATTAATAATATTGAAATCGGAAAAATCTGTTTTTACATCACACAGAGTTTTTTTTAGACTGGTTGCTGTGCGACATTGTGGTTTCAAAAAATTTTAATTTCCTTATATTTAAAGAAGGGAACATCAATATTAAAAAAAATCTACTTTAAACTGCGTTTACAACTGACAATGCTGTCATGACAATAAAGAATACGCATTAGTTGTCAAAAATGCTGATAATTGTTTTGGTGACGTTGGCGTCCAGACAATAATTATGACAATTAATTTTGAGTTCCAGGAATACGTGTAAGCTAAAAATTAATCAGAAGTAGAGAAAATATTAAAACCTACATATTACATATAAGCTTTTCTTTTTTAATTTTGCTTTTTTTTATGCACAAAGAATCAAATTATTGTCAGCGTATGAAAAATTTTTGTCCGATTTACTATCTTCAAAATATTGAGACAACAGTGAAGACAATTGAGAAAGTGTGCATGTATTAGTGGAAAAAAATGCTATTGTCAGGACAGCATTGTCAGGTGTAAACGCTGAGCTATTTTAACTAAAGACGTGGTTCACCCGAGGGCAATTTTTGTTGCGCAACTTTTATTTCAGCCGGGAGAAAAACAGATAAAGCAACAAAGTTCTTCTCTATCTTTCTCCCAGCTGAATTAAAAGTTGCGTAACAAAAATTGTTCTGTATGACCCCGTCAAACTTACCACCCCTTTAACACAAGAAAAGTTTTCTTTATCAAAATTTTAATTCAGCTGGAAGAAAGATAGAGAGAAGATTACTTTTTTTTTCTTTCTTTATCCCAGCTGAATTCGAAACACTATTTCTAAACAATAAAAAAAACATTAAAGATTAAATGATGTCCTGTAAAAAAATCTTAGCAAATGAGAACTTAAATATGTAAATAGAAAAGTTTATGCACCCTTTTAAATTTGCTATGAATGTTTCAATCTATCTTCAGGACCCCTACTGTCCTTAAGGTCTAATTTTATTGAATACTTGAGTTTTTGTTATCATTTCATTTGTGTTTCATTCTTTAAGTTCTAATTTTTTATTTTAAGTGATTGTTTTTGGGAAAACAAAAGTTAAATTACATACATGTTTTGTGATGTTGCTATTTTCATTTCCACATCTTCTTCCTCCCAACTCCCAACAACTTAACTCATACCAGCTTTTTTCGTACACACACACATACAGAATTAACCATTCAAAACAATTTTTTTTCTTTTAACAAAGATTTTTGTTGTGTTTCACTAAAATAAGAAATGATAAAAATCCAAGGAAATATAAAACTTTATTTTATTTTTCTCAATGTTTTTTCTCTTTCCGCATTTTTTTTTAATAAAAAAAAAAACAAATTTTTTAAATAATTGTTAAATTTTTAAAATGAATAAAAATTCCAACAAAACTTCATTATTACACTATTACTTGCAAACAAAACAAAACAAAAAAAAATTGGAAAATAAAATAGATCACGCTCAGGTGAAAGTAGTTCGTTGCAAACTCAGCAACAGCAGCAGCAACAACAGCAAAACAACCATAAATCAAACTCTAGATCGGGCAAAAAAAGGGCTGCTTCTAATAAAACACAAGTGAGCACGAACACTGACAATTCAAATCCACCACAAGAGAAACTATCAAAAGCATCATCAGTTGCTAGCACAACGGCTGCACCATCATCACCCGTAACGCAACAATTACAACAACATTATCGCAGTGAATTGGCTACTCCAACACCACCACCTAAAGCTCCCTCTCCCTTATCATTACCGCCACCAAGCAGTACGCCTGTAACCTCAACACGTACTTCAACACCAACATCTACATTAATAGCCACACCATCAGCCTCACCAGTTGTTATGCTGCAAAATATTAATAATAATAATAGTAGTAGTGATCATGCTACATCAAATGCTGCAGTAACTAGGTTGCAGGCTGCGGCCTCCTCATCATCTCCCTCTACTGCTGCCGGAGTTAGAAGAAAAAGTAATACACAATCACCTTTGCCATCAGCGTCAAATGTTAATGCTACTAATAGCGTCACAGCAACCAATCTATCCAACTCGAATAGCAATAATAGCAACAAAAATAATAACAGCAACAATGACCAAAGCATTTCCTCTTCTTCCACTTCATCTACTTCTTACAATAAAAATAATAGCAGTAGCAATTCTAATAATACCGTAAATAATACTACAAACAATTCATCTGCCACAGAAAAAAGTATAATTAGTAGCAGTAGCAATAGTAACTTAAATAGTAGTAATAACAGTAGCAATAATAATAATAATAACAACACAAGTAGCAATACAGATGTTGCAGTTGCACCTCCACCACCACCGCCACCAACTAATGCAAACAATAAACCTTTGAATAAAAAAATGTTAAGAGCTCAACAGAATCATTTGCAACAACAAATGGCTGCTGCAGCAAATAGTCAATCTTCTTCAAACACCAACAACAACAAACAACAACAACAACATGTATCGCCTGAGCGTTTGAGCAAAATCAACAGCAACAATAATAAAACTAATAATTCTAATAACAACAATAATAGCGCTTTTATAAACACTACTAATGCCTCTGCAACATCTGCTTCATCGTCTATTACTAAAACAAATACTCCTACTACCACAACTTCACAGTCCTCTTCTCTAAATACCTCAAAAAGTACTAGTACTTCCACTACCCATACCTCTTCCTCTTCCTCCTCTTCTACAACTTCAACTATTATTGCTTCAAATAAATTAAATCAACTAAAGTTGTCGCAACAACAGCAACAACAACAAAATGTTGCTGCTAATAAGAATGATAATAATAATGATATAATAGAAATTTTGCCATTAACAATTTCCACAAATTCTCTTTCTTCTTCTACTACCCTGCCTATAACAACTACAACAACAATATCCAACAACACTACCACCATAACCGGCAACAATCAAAATAACCATAATAATAATCCTACAAATGCCAACAACATTCCCAACACCATCCAACAAAACACTAATAATAAAAACAACACTACTACCACCACCACCACCACCACCAATACTACTACTACTACTACAAACAATAACAACAATTTGACAACCACTGCAACTAATAAACAATTTAACAACAACAATACGCCTGCATTGTCATCATCAACAACAACAACACCAACATTAACTAAATCCAATAAAAACTCATCTTCCTCAACGTCTCCAACTGTTGCATCTACCACTTCATCGTCATCATCATCGGCATCATCGTCATCAATGGCATCATCGTCATCAATGGCATCATTGTCATCATCAAATATTAGAACGCCTGATAGTGGCCTATTCTCTTCTTCGTCATTTAATATCAGTAACGCCAGCACCGCCAGTTCTTCCTCATCCTCATCTTTAATTGGGAGCGGAGGTGGTTTAAAATTCTCCTATGAACCTCAACCTGGTGTATCATCTCTACCACCTACCACTATTGATACAAATCTTGCAGCATCTACCGCTATAAAAGATTCACCACCCAGCTCTCCTAGTTCAGAGGCTGGCTCTCAGCGTAAACGTGGCCGTAAAGCAAAAGATGTGGCTACAGCAACAACATCCACTTCCACAAATCTTGATCTCAAAGATATTAAATTATTTCAAAACGGTGCTCCTTTATCGGCCGCAGCAACCACATCAAGTGCAGCAATTGCCGCAGCAGCCGCGGTCTCATCACTAGCTCCGGCTGCTTCTACAACAACATCTTCAATGATAAATGTTGCATCTGCTGCACATATGTTGGGTAATCAAATTAATCCGAATAGTAGTGTGGCTCAAAAGTTGTCGGATCAATTGAATATGGAGATACAGGATCATAGTGTCTATAGTGCTGATCCGCCAGCACCACAATTTGTGGGTGTACCGTTTCCTGGGAAAATGGTAAGTTTTATTTATGATTAATTTACGCATATTTTGCCTTTTGTCATCTTAAATATAAAATTTAAAAAAATTTTTACCCTAAATGTAAAATGTGTCTGGATCATTTGAATTTCTTTGTTTAATAGTTGTTAATACATACGAATTGGTTGACGATGTTTAATGAAATCCATAGATTTTAAACTAATATCCGCAGGGAATTTTTCTCTTAACAAGACCGCATATCATCCTTGATCCATCGGTATACACCCCTGTCATTCTATATTACCTCCCTATCACTTCCGAATGGATGAAAGTAAAACTTTTAAAGAGCTATTTAAGTTGAGGTACCATGTAATCGCAAGTTTTCTTCAATACCAGTGGTATCCGATCGAAGATACTGAAATGGCCTTAAGTTCTTGATCTCTCCAACCCAGATGCAGCCAATCTCCCCGCACTCCTTGAATATACAGCCAAAACATGTAGGTCAACCGTTTAGTATAGAATTCAGAGCAGATCTCTGTATTCTGTATAGTTCGTCTACCACGTCAATTATACTACTGATCCGTAACTCAATATTGGACGTACAATTGATATATACATCCCTTTTTGCATTTCAGGGGTTAAGCCCCATTTTGAACCAAACATCTTTTGACAGGAGTAGTAAGCAACCGTGGTCTTTTTAAGCCTATCCTGCAAATTTAGTTTCCACAACAGTATTGAGTCCAGCATAACACCTAGGTATTTTGTCCCATCCGATAGGGACAGTTCCTGATTCTGTAGACGAGGGAGTCTAAAGCTTTGAATCAGGTCTTTCTTTTAAATATAGTGGTACTAGTTCCCTTTTGTTTGGGTTTCCCCCTAGATCACAGTCTGTAGCCCATTTGCTGAGTGTGACGAAAGCATTGCACATGATATTGCATACCACGTCCATAAACATCCCTGATACTATTAGTACAACATCGTCCGCGTATGACACAGTCTTGACTCCTCCAGCGTCTGGTCTAAAAATAATCGCTTCCTGGTCTAGTGTCCATCGCTTTCCTCCAGCTGATGTGTTCCTCAACATCAATCACCCTTATCGGGAATAAGAGGCGAAGATTTTGTTGACGTGAAATATTTCCCATGAACAAAAAATGGTGAAAACCCTAACAAAATAGTACACTTACACAATAACAAAGCAAAATTCGCGATCACAATTTTAGGGAAAGGGAATATGTTGGATGGCTGCCACAGATGCATTATTAGAGGCACCTTCTATATCCAAGAAGGCAGCCGAGGTATACCGTTTTATGTTCAAGGGAGTTCTCTATAAACTTTACAACCTCTTGTAAAGCTGTTTCTGCAGAGCGTCCCTTTAGACAGGCATGCTTACTATCCGATATGAGAGTCTATGTGAACTTCCAGCGCCTTGATCAGGAAAGATCAATGACTGGTTGGACGGAAGTCTCTTTCGTCTTCGTGAATTCTCCTGCCGATTTTCGGAATGAAAACTAATCTAACCCTTCTCCAGCTGATCGAAACGTAGCTAAAAGACAGTATGTAGAATCTATAAAGACAGGGAATGATAGAGCTTTTCGCAATATATAGCATTTTTGGCATAGTGCCATCAGCACTAGAGGGTATTGCAGAAGATGTCTTGAAGGTGTGCTTAAGATATTTGGTTTGGAAAGTAATTTTTTTGAACTTGTACAATGTGTG
This sequence comes from Panzeria rudis, assembly GCA_956483635.1. Classification (NCBI taxonomy): domain Eukaryota; kingdom Metazoa; phylum Arthropoda; class Insecta; order Diptera; family Tachinidae; genus Panzeria; species Panzeria rudis. The sequence goes on from OY101447.1 coordinate 10,453,086, forward strand.
GAAACCATCTTCGCACCATACAAGTTCATTAAACTGTGTTCAAAAAAATTCCTTTGCAATACATGCTCGTCACAACAGCACTGTTGTGAAAGTGTTTGAAACAACACAAATGTCTTAAATAATAAGTACCCGGTGACTTGTACGAGGAAAAACTGTCAATTCCCCATGAGATTCTCTCTTATCATTGACAGCGTATTGGTGTCTTAATAACGAATTCGTTTGCACTTACCGTGTTCGTGCAGGGTGTTACGAAGTATGTTTAGATTCACAGAAAATTATCCATGAACTTCTTTTGGCGACTTTATAGCTCTCTTGCAAGCTTTTAACTTGTCATTAGAGATGAGCGATCCCGTGATTTTTAAAGAATATCGTGAACAGTGAACGTGATTTAAAAATCACTGTTACTTAAAACTGTGGCTGTGGTCACTGTTTTCAGTTCTCTTATAGCAAAAGTAGAGATGTACTTGACAATTATAATTGTCAAGTCCATACATCTCTAAAACAAAAACATTCTTTACTGAAGAAATATACCAAGGCAGATTTAAATGCGCCTTAAAATATACTTTGAACTATAAAAAGAAATACTACAAGTAAGGAACAAGAGAGAACACGAGAAATAGCAACATTATTAATTTATTGTTATTGTACGCAAAAGAAAACGTTATTTCCCACACAAACACTGAAATATCACAATTTTGTGTGTGTAACAAATAGAAAAGAACGACTTTGCAAGTAGCAGTTATGTGACAAATTTTGTCACAACTGTGATTCGTGATTTTTCAGTAACAGTGATTAAATCACAGGTACAGAAATATCGCTCATCTCTACTTGTCGTGCTAAGGTTGCCACATATATTCATACATCCAACAACAACTTATGAAAATAATAAAATCGATCCAGGTTTGTTTTTTGTAAATTGCAACAATATTTTTTAAAATTTTGACAGTTTCATATCTCTTGTGATTTAAATACACTATCCAAAGTGTTGTGAAGTGTTGTTGTGTGTCGAAAACTATTGAGTTACAAAAAAATTACGAACCGTTACATGTTGTCTATAACTGATAAAAATTGATCATAACAAATAACAAAATGTCGGCAGAGCCGTTGTCAAATTGTTATTACTGCAAGCATACATGCGAAGACGTTGTGGCATTTTTGTTATGATAAATCACAATTTGTTTGTCATCGTGAAGGCAGTTTGTCACAATTCGTGCAATATTTCACTTAATTTTTATTAAATTGCTTTTATTTAATTAAAACATTCATATTTGTCTTTATTTGTATATTTTTTGTCTAAAAAGTATGTAAAAATTTTACTTTTTGCATATAAATTAAAACATCAAACAGTTTGCTTACGTTTTTATCAAGACAAATTTGTCTGAGCTTGAGCGCTGACAAAATTATCAAGACACTGCAATAACACTAATAATTGCAGTCTATACCTGATAAATTTTTATCTTGATAATAATTTGACGTTTATCATGATAAAAATTTATCAAGTATAGACACACTGTTAGCAATTGTATGTTATAATCAGGGGCCGAATTACCGTATCGAATAAATTTTCGTCACGTATCGATCGAATGTATGGATTACTGCATTCCATAGCTAACGTATCGAAATTTTTGAAAAGTGTGCCAGATCTGTGGACGAATTACCACATACGTGATCGAGTAAAATTGCTAGAAATTTATCTTTTTGGGATTACGACACACGATAACGAGTACCAGCTGTTTAAATTCCACTCGTTAGCACTACAGCGATCGAAAACAATATTTTCTTTTATTATGTTTGTTTTGAAAAAAAGAAAAGCATGGAACATTACCAATAAATCAAATCGACTTTGTTATTGTACTAGCTTAAAGAAACACAAAATTTTTCTTTAATGTATTACAAACTTCTAGTCGATTCCAACAAGCGTTGTAAAACAAACTTGGTACACTTTTTGAAATTTTTGATACGTTAGCTATCGAATGCGGTAATCCATCCATTCGATACGTGACGAAAATTTATTCGATACGAAAGCCTACTCGATAACGAATGCGGTAATTCGGTCCCAGTTTTACATCGGTTGTTGAATCGACTAAGAGTTTGCAACCATTTGTTTATACCTGATATATTTTTATCATGATAAATGTCAAATTTCATATTGGAAAAACAGTTAACATGAAACAAACTATTTTTCAGTATAGTTTGATATTTGTCGTGATAAAAATATATCAGGTATAGACATAGGATAGTGGATTAAAGACAAATTTTGTGTTTCTTTAAGCTAGTACAACAACCAAACTCGATTTGACAACAGTAATAAGGTTTACTGGTAACCTGACCAGACATCCCGCTTTGGTCGGGACTATCCCGCTTTTAATAGGTCGATCCAGCCCAAAATTTCTATCCCGCTTTTTCGAGTCTGCAAATTTATAATTTAATGTAGGAAAACCTAAAAAATGCGAAACATAAGAAAGCTTTGCTGAAAATAGCCTGCAATACAACACTGAATAAACTTTTACAAGCCAAAAAAGTGATTGAAATACGCTAGTTTACAAAAAGCAATAAACCTTGAAAATAGATTTTTTAAAGCTTATTTGAGTTCGCTGAAAACGAATATGAATTCATTCATTCATTCATTTATTTTTTTCTCAACGAACGTTTTCGATATAATGGCGAAAACTTGCTTTTTCCTGTATTTTAGTTATTGCCAAAAATATCGAAAATGTTTCAACTGAATAAAAAAGAATTTACATTGTTTCGTATATATCTTTCTCCCTTTGATTGGTTAATTTTTGATTGGATTGGATTTAATCTCATTGATTTACATACTTTTAAAATTAAAAAAGGTTCATTTTAAACCTGTCTTCAACATTCATTATTTAAAAATGGTAACATTAAGATGGATCAAAATTAAAAAAAAAATGTTTTCAAAGCGAAAAGTTAAAGATCATTTTGTGCCGAATACATGAAACATGGTTTACCGCCCATAAATACGATTTCGACTCGAAGTCAATAAATTGGTGTGTTGGAAATCACAATCACAAAAAATTTTGCTATTTCAACTCGCAAGTAAAGAGTAAAGCGAACTCTAAAGCCCTTATGACACTACATTTTTTCTTCATTTTTTAAATTTTGGAGAGCAGTGCAAATAGAATGTAATAAGACATTTTACCAGGTGCTAAGAGTTCAGCTATATTAAGATAAATACCAAATTGTCAAAGCTTTTACTAATGTTATCGATAAAAAATGGGGGCCTGTCAAAAAAAATGTAAAAATGTTCAACTTAAAATTGACATTTCAAGCTTGAAACATTAAAGTGTTGCCAAGGTAGCGGTTTATTCACGAATTCAGCGCCTCTTTTTTCAACTTTTTTTTCTTTTGTCGTTTTATTATAAATAAAAAGTAGGCAGCACTTAAAGAAGCCATTACGTTTTGTTTACATTTTGTATAGTTGTTTCTTTCTGTCATTTGCTATTTCTTTCTTTCAATCCTATAGCAAAACAATGCAAGAAAAATGTAGGGCTTAAGTGAACTTGTGTATACTGCTAAAATTTAGTATCAAATAGCAAAAATAAAAGCGTTCCAGTAAAATTTAATCTGTTTTTATATAATATCACTTAAAAAATACAAAATTTTAATTAATTTTAATACAAAATACTCAATTAAAAAGTATGCTGATTTATTTCGAATATTATGTTACTTTTGTTTATCAAACTATTAATTTGGAAGATATTGGTTTTTCGAAAACTTAAACAACAACACATATCGCCCACTGTATTAAAACAGCTGACCAATTGTGTGCGGATCTTAAAGCCTACCTACAACCTGCCTATAATTCATTCATACATTTCTTGTCGATAAGACTAATAATTTGGAAGTTATAAGCTGTGCGACGACTAAAGAATTTTATCGGTAAAAATTTTTTTTATATAAGAACATATAGCGCCCACAGTGTTAACAATAGTTGTCTAGTTTTTCCAAAATTTGTAGCCTACATCCTTCCCTACACTGAAAATAATCCATGCAACATTTTACGAAAAAAAATTTCGTAGTGACTTTTTTCGTAAAATATACGAAACTTTCGTATATATTACGAAAAAAACGTTAAGGCAATATTTTTTTGAATTTACGAAAGTAACGAATACATTTCGTAAACATTTTTCCTTGTTAAAAAATATATTTGGAATAAAAAAATAAATTAAAATAATATTTTATAAATTGACGTATTTTTCAGATGTAAGCAAATAAAACTAATTTTTAGCTCTTATAAAATAAGTAGAAAGTGGCTCAGTGGGTAGAGTACATGACTTGAAATATGATGATTGCGAGTTCGTGCCCCGGTTGAGCCATAATTTTTTTTTTACTTTTATTTTTTGATTATTTTCGTACATTTCGTATATTTTACGTAAGAATTTCGTGGTGCTAAATTACGAAATATTTCGTAATATGTACGAGCGTTTTCGTGCATATGTTGCATGGAATTTTTTCAGTGTATAATTCATCCATAAATTTTTTGTGGATCAGACTATTTGTTTGGAAGATATGACTTCCGCCGCTAGATTGGTCTTTTTTCCCAGTGTGTTACGGGCTGAATATTACCGAAACCATTGAGTATATAAAAAATAATGTTAGAACGGCATAAAGGTAATTTTATTTAATTTTTTTTTGCTTTTTATAATAAAATTTGGCTACCTTCTTCACAAGTTATGATGAAATCGGTGGAGCAGTCTCTTGAAAAATCCCAAATTTTAGAAAAAATTAAGAAGAAATGTATTCATAGAATTTTAAATTTGGGCATCACTTCAAAAAAATATAGTGGTTATCAAAGATCATGATAAAAGTTTAATTTTGTTGCATTGTGCTATAAGAGTTGTATGTTGCATATATAGTTTTTTTTAATTTCCAAATAAACATAAGTTTCTAAACAAATGTTTATTTCGAAATTACAAACAACTTTTGCACAACTTATAACTCACTCCTAGACTATGCTGTGAATTTGGCGAATACATATGTATTTAAAATTAATAGAACATTAAAACGATATACTAAATAACATTTCTATTAATTTAGCGCAACACTTCTACACAAGCTGCGCCAACTGTACCAGCGGCACCTACCGGGCCCAGTCCATTGGCTTCAATGTTTGGCAGTGGAGCAAATGGTAACTTAGCTATACCACAAAGTCTAGAACAATTATTGGAACGGCAATGGGAACAAGGTTCACAATTTTTAATGGAACAAGCCCAGCACTTCGACAGTAAGTTTTTTCATTAGTCAGTAAATAAATTTATATTAAATTTAACAATATGAATGCATTTCTTTTACAGTTGCCTCTCTCTTGTCCTGTTTACATCAATTACAAACGGAAAATGTACGTTTAGAAGAACATGTTTCCAGTTTAATAGCACGTAGAGATCACTTATTAGCTGTTAATGCTAGATTAGCTATACCTTTAAATACGAATACAACACAGAGTCAAGGTAAGTAGAGATGTTAACAAGTAACACAATTTTGTTTGGCCCTAAACATAAAGAGAATAAAGGGATAATTGAAACGAAAACAAACAAACAAACAAAAACTAAAGAAAAAACTCTGTGTCTGTTAATTCTAAAATATCACAACAATTCACTTAATTGAAACAAAAAACAAACTACCAAAATGTTTTTCTCTTACAAAAACATGGCTCTTAAACAAAGAATAAAAACGTACAAATATAATTTACAATTAAAAACATCCTTTTAAATTATATACATATTAAATAATAATTATATAAATAACTTTAAGTCTTGGCTTAATCGTATACATATTGTTTTTATCAACTTAGTATTAAGTTATATTTCATATAAGCAACATTTGCAAACGTTTTAGGTCGGATATTGAGTGTTTGTTTTTTCTTTTTCTTTAATAAATTATATTTGTATATAGTATATCACTCACTCATTCTTATCTTTTCAATTATATATAAATATGGTTAATTTTTTATAACAATTATACTGGAATATGTATTATAAATATTAAATTATTTAGCTTCCTTTTTATTAATTAATCCTTTTCAAATTAATTCAATTCCCTTTTTACACATTTTCTGCCTAATAATTTGTAATTAATTTTTAAAATTATAAAAAAATACTACTTTATAAACCATTTTTTTAATTTAACTAATTTTAAATATCATTTATTATTATTATTATTATTATTTAGCTTTTAAAAGTTCTCTTTAAATAAGTATTTTTTTCTAAAATTTTATTTGTTTAAAAAATAAATAAAAGTTATTTTTATTCTATTAATAAAAAAAACAACAAAATCAATTTAATAAAGAACAATTCTTTTAAAACAAACAAAAATCCCAGCAATTTTGCTTTGTAAATATTTTTATTTATTTTTTAATGGTGGCACATGTTATTAAAATTCTACCTTGTTGTTGTCATTTCTACCTACAGTGGCTTTTTCTTGGTATATTGGTTGCATTATCAAAATTTCTCACCCATTTTACACTGTTTTAAAATACATTTTTTTTTTATTTATGCACTTTAATTTATTATATAAAAATTATTCATATGTAAAGTACACATGTACATGCATGTGTAACATTAGGGAATTAAGGTGTCTTATTTAAGGTTTATTTATATTATTTATCATTACAGAAATGTCTTCTTACACTCATATCAATAATCAAACTTGCTTATCTTATTTATGAATAGTTTATTTACAATTTTTAATTAAACTAGCCCGTGGCCGGCTGGAGACTAACAGTATTTTCTAAACCCCTATATTCTCTCCACTTGCTCTCTTATACATATAGTGCATGAGATGAGTCAATTAAATTAGCACGAAAAATGTAAACTTTTAGTAAACTTTACGTCGCCTTCTATAGACTGTCACTTGGATTTTTTGAAAGACATAATTGTTCTTACCTAAAAAGTATAATGGCAGGTACCTACGATGGTTCCAAGGTCATGGCGGACGTCTTTGAAAATTCCATTCCCCTACAATGTAATCAATAATTCAGCCCTATCACAAATGTTATGGAAATAAGTTGTTTTGGATGAAAGCTATATTCCCCTTCCCAACAAATCGGTATTGTAAATTCTCTGGGGGAGAGAGTAAACGTTTCTATTGTGAATTATTTGTCAGAGTTTCATAAATAATTTGATTACTTGTAAAAAGAAAATGTACCTGTTTTGAAAAAATTAATTGCGTTTATCTGGGTTTTCTCTGCAATCCATTCAGTGGAGTGCTAACAGAAGTTTTAACAATTGCTTTATTCACAAGCTAACTGTATCATGTTTATTTCTGTATAAGTTTACAGTAGTGTATATTTGCTGTTATTGTATATGAACAGGCATGTTCTGAAAATCACATGATTTCAAATCCCTGGTGACTTCAAAATCACAATTGTGATTTAATGGTGTTCTGAAAACCACAAAATTTTTTAGTTTTCGGTGTGATTTTATCTTTTCGGAAACACAAGAAAACAGCTGATTTTTTGTTTTGATTTGGTGATATTTCTTAAAAAAAATTGCAATTAATTAGTTTTATAAACAAAAATGCATAATGTGTTGCAAAAACTCGCAAAAAGTTGTTAAAATCGAAAAAAAAAATCAAAATTCTTTTTAACCAAACTGCAAAAATGTTGAAACACGAAAAAAATAATTTTATCGGGAATGGAAAACTTTGCAAAAATTGCAAAGACTAAAAAAACAACATTGGTTTAAAATTATTGAACTTGTAAAAATAGTTAAAACTCGAAAATTTCGCTTTCGTCGTGAAATTCATGAAAATTTTCTAAAATAATAATTAAAATTTATAAAGAACACATCAAATTCTTAATTTCGGAATTTTTTTTTATAAAATTCATGAACAAGTTGTCGCAAAAATAAGCAAGTGATTTGAAAACGGCAGTCACTTAGCTAACCGGTTTGAAATTACATATTTTAAAAAAATTTTGTACACATAACACCTTTTTGTGATTTGAAATCACTTTTACAAAAAAGTGATTTTTAGAACATGCCTGATAAAAAGGAAATACACTTTTATTTCGTATGTTTTGAAAAACTCGTATTTGGAGAGACTCTCTCAGAGAGTATTTGTATTTATCTTGTTCTTCTTTTGTCGATTAATACAAGATACAGACCGATACAGTAAATATGACTGTTCACAAGGTGTATTTAAAATTTTAAATACGCTGTACTGAATTGGGCAAATATATTTAAAAGGTTTTTGTGTCCTCAGAGGATTGTGTGGTTCTCTTGACAAAATGCCAAATGTCAAGTAATTCAATGGAGTCCTACCTACCTTAAAATACAAATTAATGGCTCGATTATCGATGGCAACCAAACTTCAGTTGCGTTGCCAGCTGGCAACTGAAAATTTGTGGTTGCCAGAAAAGCCCTAAAAAGCAACTGAAATTGACAACTTTCAGTTGCCAGTTGCCATCCGTAATATGATTTTTAGCAACTGGCAACCCAACTGAAGTTCGGTTGCCATCGATAATCGAGCCATAAAACTTACATGTTCCCTTCTCGTTCCCATTAACACTTGATGTGAATTTATTTTGTGAGAGTAAACATTGGCGATGCCAAATTTTTTAAGTTTGTGAATTCGCTCTTAAAAATTTGTTATGCGAAACAATCACGAAAATCAGGAAATGTTAGGGCTTTTTTTATGTGTATAGTTATTAGTAATACACAATTTGCTTTTGTTTGCGTATCGAATGTACTCGTATAAATTTCGTGTGTTAATATATGATGTTCTTATGTATGTACGTATGTATATATGCATGTACATGTGTGTACATACATAGCCACGACCAAATATACATACATATATACACACATACATAAAAAACATACAAGCATACACAAACATACATAAAGAGTACTTTTGAGTATTCTTGTGCAGCCCTCTATTGTCAATGTTTACATGGTTGCGTTTAGGAATTTATGACGTCGTTCAATTGCATTGCAAATGACGTTTTGGAACTCAGCAATATATTTAGGAGTATTTTATCACTCTCAATTGATGACGTTAATTTCTGCTAAACAAGAGCACCTATCAAAAAGTTAAGTCGGAATAAGCAAAAAAGATATAAGAAAGTGGAATATTTACCTATTTTTTACACTATTTTTATACCATTTCATCGCTACTGTTATTGTTTCTGAAAAAAATAAACTTGTGTTCTTTTGTAAATGTCAAATATGCATGTAACACTTGCGGTACACTTGTTTTCAGTAAATAAAGCGCCATAAGTAAAATTTTCATTCAACTTGCAGATATGGGTCCATTCACATATTACGTAATACTATTTTCGGAATTTTTAAACACCCCCCCCCCTCTGTGTAATGCTTTTTAGAAAATTTTCAGTATAATTATCTAAACCTTGACAAATATTTAACCGCCTCCCCCACCTGGAGTACGTAATATGTGAATAGCCGCTATGGGAGGGTGAAAACGGATTCATGGTGGTGAAATAATTTAAATTCGGGAAATACTATCTATTTCGATTAACTTCTATATTTGTATAGAATAAAAAGTTCCGGTATCGGTATTCGGCCAAAAATTTTGCCTAAACCGAATATCAGCCGAAACCACAATTTTAGCGTTATCCGAAACCGAATGTTCGGCCGGACTACTAAGAACATTATACACAAGCACCACACGAGCCGGCCTACATGATATTGTATCCCGTCACCATTCCTGCCCCCTTATTCCGTAATTCGATAAAGCTGAATTTCGGTCGCTAAAATGCTGATGAAACACAAAATTAAACATTTTTGGCGATGACATAAAATAAAATTTCGGCGGTTTAAAATTTTAAGACATTGCCTAATTTAGCAATAGACGTTGCAAAATTGTATTCGTACCCAAAAATTGATAAATCGACTTTATAAATTTTTAGCGATAGAGATTTAGCTTTGCGAGTTACAGAATAAGGGGCTGGTTTATGGAATCCGTAAAGTTGTAAGACTCTAGCTCTAATTATTTCATTTCCCAGCCCAATTTTGTGTTTAGTTTCATAAAATGTCCCAGCAGATCCTGCTTTTTGTGAATTCATCTGCTGCCTGTCTCGTTTCCTTTGATAGCAACGATCAGTATTTACTCATTAACCTAGGCACACCTATTGCGATTTATAAACACATTCTAGCATCACTTTGGAGTGCACGTTCGTTTGCTGCATGCATATCTAATCACCGACTGATTGCCTAGTGAAATTCTGAGTTCTGGTCCACAAAAGTCGCATTAGATCCTTTTTTTTTGCGAGTTCATTTGCTTCTTCGTTTCTTGTGGTACCGGCGGTGTGTCACCATAACCCACATCAGTGTTACCTCATTAACCGAGGCACAACTATTGAGATTTATAATACATTCTAGCAGAATTTTAGACTACACGTTCGCTTGAGGCATGCCTTCATTTATCTAATCATTGACAGATTGTCTAGTGCAATGATAATTCTCTTCAACTCCATCTGACTCAATCAGGTGATCCATAAATCTCTCCGATACAATCTTTCGACTACCCCTGTTCAACTCCACCAACGGTATTTGGGTCTTCCTAATTTCTATATTTATAAGGTCCAAAATACCCCTACGCCACGAGTTCGATTCAAAGTCGTGCTAAGTGCCATCACTTTCCATACGCAGTGCTGACCAGTGTTTAAAAAGCTGCATTACCCATACATATTTTTACTATTGCTAAAACTATTAGTCAAAACAATTATAAGTAGCGACAGCAGGAGCATTTGTTTTGTTTTGTAGCAGTAACTTTTTTAAAACTACTGCTACATACAAAAAATAAAAAGCGAAAATTAAGTAGCAGTAAGAAAAAAGAAGAGTGAAGTAGCAGCTTAAAAAACTAAATAGTTATCTGTTGGTTTGATAGAGGTTGTTATTTTAAACTACTACTATAGTTATAGTTTTATTTTTTATGACTAGAAATTTTTGAGGTAGTGGAGAATAACATTGAAGTAGCATGTTAATAACATTAAAGTAGCAATATAATAACATTGAGGTAGCAGCAAAAGTAGTAAAAATATAAAATCATCAGCAAAACTAGAAACCAACGATGAGTAGTTGTGACATGTTGTTTGAATGGTTTATAAATGGTTCGTTTGTATTCAATCTGTAGCAAATTTTGATGTTTGACTACTTCTGTTTCAATGTTGTTAACACTTTACTTCAATGTTATTCTAAAACTACCTAAATTTTATTAAACTGTTACCTAAATGTTATTCCCGCTCCTTCTATAACTACGAGTACTAAAGTAGGTAGTAGTAACAGTTTTAAAAATAAAACTACTTTTACTGGTACTAAAATTTGAAGGTAGCGAGAGCAGTAGAAAATTATTCTAGACTACTACAATTTTTTTTTTTGCGCTACTACTACAACTAACGCTACCAAAATGTGTCGGTAGCGGTAGTAATACTAAATGAACGGCTACAAGCTTTTAACATTTTTATGCTAGACTATTTTGTGTTTTTTCGGTGCTACAGCTAGTTGGAGTCTAGTTTTTCAAACACGCGTGCTGCCATTGTCGCCGTATTTTTATATATATAAATTCTAAGGACAGCAATCCTAGTAGCTTCGCCTTAATCACTGACAAATCTTTGACGTAAATTCTAAAATTAAACATCTCTTTATTCTCTCAATTGAAAAAAAAGACAATGCTTAAAAACCTAAAATGATTATTACAGTAACAACGACAGGCGGCAGTATAATTACAACAACTTCCGCCGTTCAAGCCTCGACATCAACCATTAACTCCACAGCCACTATAACAACAGCATCGGCCGCTGCAGCTGCTTCTTTAGCAACGGCGGCAACAACCTCTATATCGGGTACTACATCGTCAAGTACCTCCAGGATACCAGCAGGAGCACCCCCAGCCGCAGCCAATGAACGAATGGGGCGTTTGACATCCTCTTCTGCAGCCGCAGTAAGCAGTAATTTAGAGAATGGTCTTGATTTTAGACAAGGTTCCAACAATTCTCTTAATAACACTACTGTCAGTGGCTCGACAATGCCCTCCTCCTCAACAGCCATGAGGTAAGTTTACTGTTATTTGTAGAATAACTCAATATAAAGAAATTATACTATTTTTTTCAAATTTCAACACTACGTTTATATTGTTGAAGTTAAAAATTAAGTTTAATTTGGCACTAAAACCCACCTTGTTTTTTTTTCTGAATACATAAATATTTAGTTGAAACCCTTTATTTAGAAATATTTAAATGAATTGTTTTTTTGTAATGTACATACAACCCTTAAACTCCTTTTTGTGTATAAAATTAAAATAACGCGTTATTTTACAAACAGATTAATAAATTGAAAGAAAAAGTAATAATACTCTCTCGTTTTTATATGTGTGTGCGCTCTTTATTATTAAAAACAAAAAATCTTTATAATTGTATGCCATAAATTATTGTGTTGTCTTTAGTAGACATGCTGCTTCAGCCTCTGCGCCCTCACAAATACAACCAGCTAGTGCAGCTGCAGCACAAAACAACAATAATAATAACAGCAATAGCAATATACTGCCTGCAATCTCAACATCTTCATCATTATCATCATCGTCAATTGTGCACGCAGCTGCTGCATCTTCAGCAATGCCACCAACAGCAGCATCCGTAAGTCGTTTGCAACAGCAGCAACAACACCAGCAACAACAACTTCATCATATGCATCATCAGCAACAACAACATTCCCAGCAACATCATCACATGCAACATGCTGCTTCCTCAATGCACCAACCTCCTCAACCCTCTCAACATCAGCAGCAGCAGCAGCAACAGCATCATCACACGCACTTATCGTCTCATTCAACAGCACATGCCACTCATGCAATACACCATGAACCTCATCCAATGACCACATCACGTATTGGAGGTAATGTAACATTAAATACTACCAATACAGCTGGCAATCGTTTAGGTGGTTATACCACATCCTCCTCTACATCAACTTTGGGTTTACTAAATGAAACGGACCTTAAAAAACTGACAGCTGGTGGTGTCCTTGCCGGTGTTAGTAGTGGTGCCCATGCATCTTCTACTACTTCCCACACTAATGCTATGACTTCTTCTTCTACTTCTTCTTGTATACCAAGTGGTGTTGGTGGTCTTAGTTTAACAAAATCTTGCCTAAATGACATAAACAATACGCCTAGTAACAGTAGCATTGGTAGCGGTGTTGGTGCTAACACCCCTTCTACTTCTACGGCCGTCAATTATCCAGTGGCCTATAAACCTCATCAGGTAGTTTGTCCAAATAAAAAACAGAAAGCGCCTCTAATATGTGCGATAAAAAGTACACATTAAAAAACACATTTTATGTTAAAACTCATCTCATTCATTCATAATGCTTGTTTATGTTTTTCTTTTTGTAACTACTACAGCAAAATGCTTAGCAACATTGTGGCGCAACATTTTACAAGCGAGAGAGTTTTTGTTTTGGATATGTTGCTAAAGACCGAACGACCAATAGACAGACCAACCGAAAAGAGAATGGTATCTAGTAAATAAGCCAACTCTTTTTGGCGCGTTTCTTTTTTAATTCAATTCAACTTATCACCTCATGTGTATATAAAAATAAAAACAACTCACCATCAACATATAAGTATATTTGGCAAATAGAAAATATTAAAATGTTACTCTTATTGTTTTCATTTTGGTTTAATATCTAAAAATTTCACATTGATCATCACCACCAAACCACAACCGCTAAAAAATATCAGCAACCCTAAAAATTACCACCTCCATACATATATTATCCTAACCCCAGCAACAACATATGGGTTTGATGTGTTTTCATATACATATGTAGTATTACATAGATTTTATAAAAACAATTTCCATTCCATAACGTAAGCAAACTTTTTGTTTGTAACATTTTAGTTTTCGAATCAAGTGTTGTTAAACGAAAGGGTTTGTTTAAAGTTTAATTTCATTTTAAAATTACAATCATAAATTATATAATTGTTATAACATACAGTACAAATCACTTAAATAATGAATTTTTTACTTGAATTTGAATTTAAAATTTAGTATCGCCTTTGAGATATGAAAAGTTAGCATTTAATTTTTAAGCTTTATAATTTTTTCGCCTTTTTCACTGATAACTGATTGATAACACCGAAATTCACGATATTAGTTTTCCCATCAAGGGAAATTAAAATTTCATGGGAATATAAATTTCACTTCTTATTCACGATAGGGTTGAATAAGTTGCACAATGCATGCACTTTCCTTGGTTGTGCAATAAAAATCAAATGCATTTTGATTTGTAGACGATATTATTGTACCCATGGGCATGGGCAGCCAATTAAGCTAAGCGATAAACATATTTTACCAAAAATCATTTGAAAATCATTTATTTGTAAAGTCGCAAATGGTTTTTGAATATGAAATCAAATCGATCAATTTGTGAAACATCATATGATGCAACATTATAGATTCTTTATAGCTGTTATAACTCAATACACTCAAAATATACACTATTTTTATACATACAAGTTCAAAATTCAGACAAACTTAAGATTAAATAATGAAGCAAAATTTCGAATTTTTAAGTCTTTGCCATCTTGCAAAAAAAAAACATTTTCTATGCTAATTTGAGGTCGCTGAAGACGAAAATGATATTCATTTATTTTTCTTAATGCGCGTTTTCCCGATATTCGCGAAAAACAAGCTTTTTTGTTTTTTTTTAGTTTTTTCATTTATTGGCAAAAATACTGAGAACGGTTCATCTGAATAAAATAAATTATACACTGTTGTATAGACATCTCTCTATTGTTTCATTTAATACACTGATTGTGCGGATCGTATAAAAAAGTATAGAGCTACAGGCCTTAAAAAGTGTAAAAAAGTATATTTTTAGACCTGTTCCCAAAAATTATCATTTTAAATTGCTCCATTAAGCTGAAAAAATATACTGAGTATACTTTTTTTCGGACTATAACACATATTTTTCTCATTGAGAGACAAAAATGTACAAAAGTACGGGAACGCAAAAAACCAAATTTCTATCCCGAAAAATTACATGAAAGTGTTGCTAAAATAAACATAAAAACAAAAACCAACACAATGATTTTTAATGCCATTTTTAACCGACTTCAAAAAAAGGAGAAAGGTTATCAACATAGATTATGCGTAGATATTCAACTGGCGACCTGTCAAAAAAAAATGACAACTCTCCTTCACACGAACAAGCACTGTGTATTCAACTCACATGAGCGGGGTTATTCAACACACATCGAAGAGCGAAATTTTTGCATTTGAAAATGCTGTAAAATCTATAGTTTTTTTGCACACACAAACACTTTTATCACTTGATTTAATTTTTTTATTTCTTTTGGTATAAATTTTATGTTTCTTCTTGCTGTAATTTAAAAATATTTATTTAATTTTGTTGACATTTGCATGTTGAAATTTATCAATGTTTTGAACCATTTTTTCATTCAGCAGAATTGCATTTTTTATACTATTTGGGATAAATTTTTTTAGTACCAAATAGAATAATTTCAAAAATGTGTTTAGAAAATCAATATTTTTTTAGTTCAAATGTATTAAAAATTATTATAAATCATATTTTCATTAATTAATATAAAATTAAATGTATATAACAACTAAAAATTCATGCTCAAAATATAAAAATTTTGTAAAATACTATTTGTACAACTATGTATGGTTTTGGTGCTGTGGTGAAAGTTTTATTTTACACCAATACTAATAAAAAATGTTATACTAACACATTCTTAGACTTAGGTTTTTGACAGTAGACTTAGGTTTTTGAAGTTTTAGTTGACTATCTACGTATAATCATGGTTATCAATTCGTCATGAATATATATATTTTTTTTATGTATGTTCCCTCAAAACTCCATTTATGAACCGATTTCGGATTTTTTTTCTATTTAAAAGGATGTACTTCCAGATTGGTCCCGTTGAAAAGTGGGCGGGGTCACGCCCAGACAAAGTAAATACACATTAGTTTTCAACTACTTCTACTCAACCGATTCTTATGAAACTTTGCACGCACATTAAGCAACTGTTTAAATACTACATCAGGATTTAAAAAAAGTGGGCAGTGCCACGCCCATGAAAATTAAATAAGCATTTTAACTACTTCTACTTAGCCGATTCTTATGAAACTTTGCATAGACGTTTAGTTATCGTTAATATACAATAATGTGTTTAGAAAAGTGGGCAGTGCCACGCCCATGAAAAGTAAATATTCATTTTAACTACTTCTACTTATCCGATTCTTATGAGACTTCGCACACACAATTAGTTCTCGTAAAAGTGCATGCTGATAAAATATGGGGTCGCGGTTTCAGGCCTATTTTGTAGTAGGTTTTTTTTGCAAGAATTATCATAAATACATACAAATGTATTTTGCTTTGAATTTTGTTAAACAAGCAACTATTTCTTTAGTATTTTTGTTGCCTAAAATTATAATTTTTCATTTGTTATTGTTTATTTTTCAAACAGCTGATTGTTTTGCACTTTACACAATCTGTCCGAAGAAAAAGTCCGGGCTGTTTCGTGGAAGAAGAAGAAGAATGTTATGTTCTCAAAAGCGCTCTCATTTACCCAATTTTCGAGTACGGGAACGCTTTTCGTGCAAATTGGGCGCCCAATTTTGAGTACGGGAACACACTTTATATTTCAAAGATGATTTTGTGAAGATAACATGATGTATGCAATCGCTGAATTCTGATAAAAATAAGAAAGTTATTGGCCTTTAAGCGAAAACAGCTATATTATTTTTTAAGTATTTTTCATACAAAATTAGTTTAAATCAGTTTGTATTAAAAATGTTGTTTTATTGAAATTAATTTTATATAGAAAATAAAATCAGCTTTTTTTACTTAATGGTTTATAACTTTCTTATCTTTTGTCGGATCTCCTCGATTTTAAACTTCTTCATTCGGCACAAAATTGCTTTTTACGTGTAGCCTTAAAAAAATTATGTATTAAAATTGTTTTTCTATATTAAAGAAGCAAATTAAAATAAAATTCATATATTTTCTGTAGCTTCCAGCCGTGGTAGAGGGCTAAAAGATATGTCGAAAAAAAAAATTAAAAAAAAACTTTTTTGTATACAATTTAGCTAAATGCAACATTCTGGAGGTATTCGAAATCGATTGGATGACTTTTTTCCTTAATACACAAATAGCCGCGAAGCACGTACACAAACAAAGTGTAATTTTGCCACCACTGCTTTAAACAACTACTGGTCAAGGCGTATACACCAGGTGGGATCAGTCGCAATGCTGACTAGCCTGATTAAACGTCAAACTTAGTGGATATTGATAAAATGCTCATAATACTATCAAATGCCATATACAGACTTCCTTTTGTATGGTGCTTGACATTTACTTCAAGAGTTGTCTGCTGCATCTTTCGACGTTTTTTTGACAACTGTAAAGGTAGTTTCTACAACAAATATTCTATTGTAGAAATGTCTCTACCTGTTTGATGTGCCTTGCTACTGTCTGTAAGATTTTATGGCAAATAATACTGAATTTGATTTTGAAATTCCGAATTTGATATTGAAAAGTCCGAATTTGAAAACCTATGTAGTATATTCAATAGACCTCATTACGGTTTTCGAATCGACTTCGAAAGGTGTACTAGATTAAAGAAAAATAAAAATCGTTTCTTTAATCTACTACAAACTCACGAGTCGATTCGAGAACCGTAACCGTTATGCCCAATAACTTTTTGGAACTTGGAACTATACATCGAATGCCGCAAAAGCGATCTGAATCGATATTAAAAATAGCATTTTTTAAATATGTACTCCAAAACGCCATAGACTTTCGAGCATTATGGGCATAAAATTTTCTTTAATATGATTTTTATAAATAAAATTTAAAAAAACCGGAAACAATATTTTTAAGACTATTTCTATATTTCTTGGGAGTGGTAACAAAAAGCTAAATACGTTTTTTCTTCTTTTGTTTTTAAAAGAGAAATCTAATATTATATTCGACTACTATGTATATTAGAAAATAGTTTTCAAATCGTTTGATGCCTAATTTGAAAACATGAAAAAGTTTTTGGTCCAACGCTCCAATTATAAGTCAAAATCAGCTATTTTTTTATTAAGCACTTGCCGTTAATAGTAAAAAACTCATTAGATTATTGAAGTGATTTGTACTAAACGAAAATGCATACAATATTTATTAAGACTTTAATTCTAGTCAATAGAATAGAATTCACAAAACCAAGTAGAAATATTTTGAATCCATATGAAAAACATGAGTTTAACTTCCAATACTGAAATTCTAAAAAATTTTAATCATCATATATTAAAGTCAACATTTGTATGTATGTATGCCTTTTAATGATAACAACCACAGAAGATTCGGAGAATTTTAGATTTTTAATAGTATGAAAACTATACATTTATCTAAAATGCTCTGAAACTCCCAAATATGCATTCCTTATTATACAACAATGTTAATGTAAATTTTTTTTCCTCTTCTCAAATCTTCCGCAAACAGTCACAACTAAGACGAAACGATAACATACCAAAGGCCAGCTGAAATTTATATTCACCTGAAGAGCCAACAAAATGTGTAAAGAAATCCAATTTTAAACAAAATAAACGTAACAAAGATGTCAATAAATATAGAAATCCAAAATCGGTTAAAACTATAGAAAAGTCAACAAAAGCGGTTGATTTAAAAGCTCAAGAAATCATAGCATTATCATCAGATGATGATTATGAAGATAATAAAGATAAGGCAACAACGTCTACAAGCAATGTTAATAAAATTTCATTAGATAATTGCCAAAACAATGACAATTCGAAAGGAAATAACACCAGCAACAACACAGACAAAAACAGCAGCACAATAACTTTAATTATAAATGACAGTGAAGAAAGTGATTCATTGCAATCACAATCATCGTCACAACACTCAGAAAATTATGAAGCTGAAGATGAAAATGAAACGGAAATGAAATCAAAACAACAGCAATTGCTATCAACGTCATCATCATCATCATCATCTCAAACTCAACAACAATTACAACAAGTCCAAAGATTTTTAAAAAGTTTCGATACAAACAATATAGAAATGGAAAAAACAGCCAAATCTTTAATTGAATTGAGAAATTTTCGCCAGGCTTCTAAACATCATTTAGTAGGCGGTTTAACAAAACCGGGAAAGTTTAATATATCAACAAAATTTTTACGGAAGCCACGTAATAAAATAAAATCCCAACATCAGCAGCATGTATCTTTGACTACCACAGCAGCTGTTGTTCAAAACTTAAGTAATAATATCAGCAATAACAACTGCAGTAGTAGTAGTGGTAGTAACAGTAACAGTAGCAGTAGCAGCAGCAACAATAACTTAACAAATAACAATATTATTACTAATAATACGAATAGCAATGATGATTCCGTAGCAAAATTAAAAGATTTTTCTATCGACTCATTATTGAACCATTAAAATAAAATTAAACAACTTTAATCAGAAATAATTTATAAAATAGAAGTATGTAGTAGAAACATGTATGTATTGTATGTATTATTAAAGATTTGTTTTCTTTTTTACTTGTTTAAAGAGAAATTGTATACATATTGATAAACATTTTTAAAGTAGTACGTTTTAGGTACTAAAAATTAATAGCAATTAATGCGAATAATTGGTTTTCTTTAAAGACTTTTAACTGCATATAGTAAAACCTAACAACTCCTGTCTGTATTCATTAAAAGCCGTTTCAGACTATAATACAAGTATGTATGTATTAATACTTTTGAAGAAAATGAAACTCTGACATGGTAATTTGTTATTGTTTTTCGAAAAATTTTAAACAACAATTATATCAGGGAGACATTTTCTATAAAAGTATTAATACTTGTACATATTATAGTCTGATACGGCCTTAAACAAACATATAACCAACCAACCACCCATCCAACCATCTAATCACTCAATCCTATTTTGTCTATAATTTATCATTTACACAATATCCACTACAGCAGTAGTGTTTTAAAATCTATAAAATAAAAACTATAATTAAACGTTTAAAAAATTGAATTAACTTGAATTGTAATATTTAATACTTTAGTTTTTTATTTCTCTTTCCGACTTGATTTTGAAATGGAATTTCATTTAATTGAACATGTGTAAAAAAAATTTTAATTTTAATTTAAATACATATTGTAAAAAATAAAATTTTAAAAATGATTCAAACAAACTCAAAAAGAAGTATTATTTGCAAAACAGATCATGTTCAAAGAAGAATATCGTCCTGCTCGATAAGTAAGTGATTTGGGGAAAATAATGTCATTAGTCTGCTGAAAATTTCATAGCTGTGAGAAATGTCGTTACAAATTTTCAGTAGTTATTGCCTCTTACTTATTGCAAAGGTAAGAAAAATAAAATGAAACCCCATCTTGCGGTTTATAAAACTCTCTGCATTTCCTAACTGTCAAATCTATATGAAAAAAAATATAATCAACATGTTTATAGAATGCAATACCGATTGGTTGGGCATCATTTTCTCTTCCAAACTTATCTTAATATTGAAATTAACATTTAAGGAATCTGCCGATAGTTATAAATGTCAAAATTCCTGATAATTTTTAAAATACAGACTGAAAGACTTGATCGTTATCGACGGTTTGAATACACACAATAGCTCCGATCCCATACTTTCTGGCTAAAGTTCGGTCTGTTGAGAGCGCGTTTCATTATGTGGCTGGTTTTATAGAGCGGACGCTGCAGCATAAAGCTTGCACTTTAGCTGCGTTCTTAGACATTGATGGATCCTTATATAACATTAGAATAGAGGCCGTTAGGGAGTCGCTAGAGCTACTGAGTGTCCGAAACTTTCGGATGAAGTGGATAGTTCTTATGCTAAGAGCTTAAGAATGGGAAGCAGGGATGATAAATGATATTTTAAAATTGTACTTTATATAGTAAAAAACTGTACTTTTTTGCCCCTAATTGTACTAAAATGCTACAAATATATTTCTCTTATTTATTCTGTTATCAGAATGCCAAAAATACGTAACATTTTTATACAACATTTACTAGGTCGTCCTTCCGTTATATGAAGAAGCAAGAAAGAAAGCAAATTCTTTGTGGAACCAAAAATTATTATATTGGTCCAAAAACTAATATATGTATACAAATATATATACATATCAAGTTTTGGAGTTTAAAGTTTTGGTAGCTTAAAATTTACTCTTTCGCGGATTCTTAGAAATACTTCGTATTTTTTCAACTTTGTAACGGTATGGCCGATTGGCCTTGAAATTACTCCATGGCAACAATATTTTTTTTGGCTTCAGAAAACTTTTGCCCGCATAAAAGTGTATCCTATATTCGTGTAAAGGTGAGCTTTCTCCTTTATTTTCATTACATTCTGCTAAAACAAATATATTCCACATTCGCCAATTTGATATCAAACCTGATCTTTCAATGAAAAAATTGTAGATGAAGTACCGAAATCTGAACCAACGACTGTGATACAAAATTGTACTAATTATCTTATTGGAGTACTGCAGTACTTTTTCAATGCGAATTGTATTGAAAAAAGTACAATTGTACTGCATTTATCATCCCTGATGGGAAGGGAAAACCTGAGGAAAATTGTGTGTGGAGTACGCCACAGGGAGATGTGTCGTCATCTCTACTGTGGCTGCTGGCGATGAACGTGTGTACACAATTCTTAAGCGTTTTGATAGGAACAGCCGGAAAATAGTCGCTAACTGGGGGTCTACACTAGCCATGAACTTGGTATAAGCTTCATGTCGGACATCGCAAATGGCTAATGTAGACCGCTCATGTTCAAGTTTTGTCCATGCTCTGACATCGATGCCAGAACATATGGCTGAGCATCAATGTTCGATATGAGATTCGCCGTCAACAACCATTTTCAATAGAAAGAAAAGAGACAGAACAAAATTGTTAAATATTCCTTTTCTATTGCACGACGACCAAACTGATTTTTTAGTCGATGGCTCGTGAAGACGTAGGCTTATGCGGATGACATGGTGATACTGGTAGCAGGAAACTTTCTTCCCACTATCAGTGAAGTCTTGCAATCGGCGCTTAGCGAACTGTCCTCCTGAGCTCCTACGGGCGTGCAAGCGAATGTGTTAAACTGGATTTACACATCAGTTGTCAGGCCGGTTCTTGCATATGAATGTGTGATATGGTGGGATGATGCATTGAGGAAGCAGTCATAGGAAATTACGTGCTAAGATCGAAAGATGTACACCGATGGGTATCACAGGTGTCCCAAGAAGCACGCATCAGGATGCCTTAGACTTCATTCTTCCTCTACTTCCCATAGAGGATTTTGTGATGAGAACGGCGGCAAAGAGTTTGCCTATGCTTTTGGCGACAGGTTTAGTGAGGACAAGATTGATAAGTCATAGAAGAATCTTAAATGAGGTTAGTTTTAATTGGCAGCCCTCCATAAACCTTGGATTCACGGCTTCCAAGGCCGTTGAAATTGATTTTAACAGGACACCCCCATTAGTTATTCCACATAGGGACTTTTAGGTTCAATATGGTAGGGTTAACAAGTCATAGAAGAATGTCAAATGAGATTAGTTTTAATGGGCATTCCTTCATAAACCTTGGGTTCACGGATTTTAAGCCCGTTGAAATTGATTTCAACAGGACACCCTCATTCCAGAAAGGGACTTTTGTGTTCAATCTCGTAGGTTTAACAGTTCATAGAAGAATCTTAAATGAGACCTCCATAACCCTTGGGTTCACGGATTCAAATTGATTTTAACAGGACAACCTCATTAGTTATTATATGGTCTACTAGGGTTGTGTGGTCTAACAGGCAAATAGGCACGGGAGCTGGTGTCTTTATTTTGGGGAAGGACAGTCGTAAGTCATTCAGATTCCCGAATGAATGTAGCGTTTTCCAGGCTGAGATCCTAGCGATTCCAACGCCACGGATATTGTAGAGAGATATTCCCCCCCCCCCCCCCCAAACGAGTAAAAACATCGAATTTTTATTGAGTTTCTAAAAGTTTTGCAGAATAGTATGTTTTAGTTACAAGTAACCCCCCAAAAAGCTCAAGCTAGATCGGCACCTGGTTCCAGGTCACTGTAATGTTGAGGAAAATGAAACCGACGACGAACAGGCAAGAATAGGTGAGGAAGTAACAGATGGATCCGTTAAACTCCGACTGATAATTGCTATAGGAAACTCAGTAATTGGGTGACGGACAGGACCAAGCGTTCCTGGCGGAGTAGAGAGGATATGTGGAAGATTCTAAGATTCTTGGTAGGCGCATTGATTGGTGCCTACTCGATTAGAGCGCGGACCTGCATTTGGGAAACTGACACTCCCGGTTTTCGTAGGTAATGCGAGGATGTAGAGGAAACTGAAACAATCCATCATATAATGTAACGCAGACATTTCCGTGAGAGGACTAGTACTTGTGAAATGCAAGCTTGAGGATATCAGTGGATTCATCATGGGAATTACAATGAATCCAATTAGGGGTCCCTAATCTTCTAACCTAAGATTTCGATATGTAGGGTCAAACAACATGGCCAAAGATAGTGAAAGCTTATCTTCATTAAAAAATTTTGAAAATAATATACGCTTGAATGATTACTTATAATAAAAACCAACGAATCATGATCATAAATATAAATTGATAAAATTCAATTTTTTACGTTGAATTTTAAGATAAAAGAAACGTTAACTCTTCCCTATGCCGTGTTGTACAGACTACATAGATCAATTTTAAATATCTACATACATACTTTTTTTTGTTTTCTCAAATTGGAAAAAGTTCTTAAACAAATGATAACAACTGCTCATATCTGTTGGTTTTGTTTTTCAATACACGATAATTAAGGCAGAAAAAAAATTGAAATGGCACAGTTGAAATATACACCCAATTTTCAGAATCTGCAAGAGCGAACAATGACATATTTCTATTTTAATATTAGTTGAAATAAAGCAATCGCACAGACAGCAATCATGGGAAAATTTCGGTTATTTATTGTTTTAGTAATATTTTATCGATCACAATTAGCAATTAGCGAAGGTATGTATGTACGAAGGTAATTCAATAAGTCTTTGCAAAAACATAGTAAAATATAAATTTGGTAGATTATTTCTTTGCGTTGCAGGTGCGGCGGGAACTTTCCTCCGAAATATTTCTTTATATATGGAAACAGGAAGCCGAATTCGGAGTTTTACTCGTTTAATTTCCCCGCCAAAAACATTGAGCATTATCTTGATGGAAGTTCAGTTTTTTGAGTTAATGAGGCGTTTCTTCTTTTCTTTTTAACTTGCTTAATAATGATGAATAATATTATTCATTCATTGTTTTTACTTTATCCAAGTAGTCAAGGAAGATAATTCTATGCATCTCGAAAACGATCATGTTATCAGTTGATTTCACTGTGAGTGAGTGGTTTCTTCTAGCCAGATGTCCACTCTGACTGTGGTTTGATTTCTAGTGCATGCTTCATTAATAGTTATGTAACGGCGAAGAAATTCATCTGGTTCGGTTAAGAAAACAACTTAATGGCGAATGTTGTTAAGAACTTGTTAATCACCTATTTCAGAAATATAGTTTAAGTTCTTAATACTTCTTATATGATTTTGTAAAGACTTACTGACATCCCCTCGTACATTTAATAAACAAACTTTGTTTTCAGTGAACCCAAATAGCTCTGCAACACGTTTTGCTCAGATACGAAAATTGTATCCCAAAATTTCTACTATTGGCGAAGCCCGATATTGGCGTATGTCCCGCACTGATAATTTAAAAGATCATCCCTGTAAGCGTGAATGTGTGGCCAACCAACAAATGACATGTTATTATTATCTAGTTGCTCATTATGACGAAACCATGGGTTCAGGTTGTTCACGTTATTTAAATAAAAATAATCTTTATAAACATGGTAATCGGGAATATATAAATCCATATAATCTTCATGAAACTAATAGCGCGGGTGATTTTGATGATTGTAAATATGCAGATGGCGTGCAAACTGAAATAATGGTAGTGAATGGTCAATTGCCAGGTAAGTACACATTAGATATATCAAGGAGGGAACCTCGTGAAAACGATTTTTTTTAACAATTTATTATAACATTTGCATGTGATAAAACCAGTTAGTTTTTAAAACGATCTTTTTCAATGGTATGGTGAATTTTGATTTCAATTTTGAAAGCCATTTAATAACAAAAAAAGTCCAACTCTTTTCTGTTCCGAAAAGCTGAACCAAAGTAATTTGTAAAAAAGTATTAAATTAAAATTATTTTATACCTTTCAAAAAAAAAAACGTTTAGGTCAAGCTATCGAAGTATGTTACGGCGATACTATTGTGGCTGATGTAATAAATAGTATGCATGAAACTACCACTGTGCATTGGCATGGCATGCATCAAACCACCAATCCCCATATGGATGGTGTACCTCATGTCACCCAGTACCCCATAGAGCCGGGTCAGGCGTTTCGTTATCGCTTTCAGGTCGATCATGCCGGCACTCATTGGTGGCATAGTCACACAGAACATCAAAGAGCATTTGGTTTAGCTGGTCCTATGGTAGTGCGTTTGCCGCGTAAAGACAATCTGCATGCACAATTATATGATTTTGATTATACGGAACATGTTATGCTGTTGCAAGATTGGATACATGATATGGATGAATCGACAGCAAAAAATATACTAATAAATGGTTTGGGTAGAAATACAAAGGAAAATTCCAAACCTACTCTGTACTCCAAATTCACTGTGGCCCGAGGAGGACGCTATAGATTTCGTGTTATATTTAATGGCATCACCAACTGTCCTGTCAGTTTAAGCATTGATCGGCATAATTTGGTAGTAATATCAAGTGATGGTAATGATATAGAACCGATAGTAGTACAAAAACTTACCCTGCATGGTGGCGAACGTTTTGATTTTGTATTGAATGCCAATCGTGCAGTTGATAATTATTGGATTCGTGTCAAAGGTTATTCATTTTGTGCAGTTAACAAATTACACCAAGAAGCTGTTCTACACTACATGGGCGCTGATCGATTGGCAATGCCCCAAGGTCCTGCACCTAGTTATGAATACGAACCATCAAATCCAGTGGAATTTAATGGTATCGATGTCACTAGTGTGCCAAATCGCAAACGTTTTAGTTTCAATGATGCGAAAGCTTTACTTCTCAAAAATAAACCAACTCAAAGACCCGATATAACATTGTACACCAGTATGAACGTGA
The DNA here is from genome assembly GCA_956483635.1 of Panzeria rudis. Classification (NCBI taxonomy): domain Eukaryota; kingdom Metazoa; phylum Arthropoda; class Insecta; order Diptera; family Tachinidae; genus Panzeria; species Panzeria rudis. The sequence continues at coordinate 10,479,306 of OY101447.1, forward strand.
TAATTCGTGGTGGCTCCTTCCTATTTCAAATGGATGATATTACCTTCACTTTGCCCAGAGTGTCAATGTTACAAACACGTAATTTGGGCATTGGCAAATTATTTTGTAATCGTACTCAACAACTTGGGTTGGGTTTCAATTGTTTAAAGAGACATTGCAAATGTACAAATGTTTTACAAGTTCCGGCTTTTAAACACATCGAAATAGTCATATCGGGAAAATCCAATACTGCACATCCAATACATTTGCACGGCTATACGGTCCGTGTTGTAGGTATGGGTGTATTGGGAGAAGATAAAATTGATAAGGTAAATTTTGCTTTGTTATCGTTAAATAAAATGCAAACCAACGTAAGAATGAAAAACAATTAATAGAGTTATTCGGCCATGTCGAATCTTATATTCCCTTCACATAAATACCGAAAAGTATGTGGTGAAAAAAATTTCTATTGCTGCTGAACAGTTTTTTACCTAAATCTTATAAGATATTAAGAGTTTTTGTTTAGGGAATAGAGGGGTTTTAAATTAAAGAGAACTTTTTAGTTAAAAATATAACACCGACAGACAAAAAATATGTGGTAGGTACAATTGACCAGACCAACCCACCCACCTACATGGATTTCAACACGCTGAATCCGAATCTGAGATCAGCTTGAGTCCTAGCCCCTAAAAATTTTTAGTGAAACGCGAAAAGCTGCTCTTTTTCAAGATTTTAGCAGTTTTCACAATTTACTCGAAATTTGCGGGTGTACGAGCCAAATCGATTCATATACATACGTAGGCGCGCCTGATCATATGTACTCACATTTTTGCGTGCCGGCACAAAAAAATACAAAAAAAGTTGCTGTACATTTGGCCAAACCATCCCATTTGCATGTACTTTAACGAGCTGAATCCGAATCGGAGGCCCGTTTGGCTCGTACACCCTCAAAATTTTGAGTAAATTGCAAAAACTGAAGTTTTCGCAATTTACTCGAAATTTTGAGGATGTACGAGCCAAACTGATATGAATAAATTTTTCCTAATTACGCCCTACTTTACCTTTACCTGATTTTTAACAAATTTAGGAACATTTTTCAAATCTTGCCTATTTTGCAGTGAAATTTCAATTTTTTTTTTAAATTTCTGTTGGATTTTTGGGTAAAAATTTTCATTTTTAGATGGAATTTAGATTTTTGGTGCAATTTCGATTTTTTGTATTTTTCTAACTTCCTGTAATATAAAAGTGAGAAGTTACCGATTTCACCCCTATATTCGAAAATCATCATATCTCGACATTTTGAGGTCCCAGGATGATTTTCGCATGTGTGTGTATGTTCGTAAGTATGTATATATGTAACACCCTAATTACTTTTTTGAACGGCTTCACCGGTGTTAACAAAATGTTCGCCATTCTTCTTTTGGGTGAACTTTTTAGGTATTTTCGAAAATAAAATTTTCAAAAATCCTTTTTTTAAATAAATTTTAAGCAATCGTTCGATCGAGCGCAAAATTTAATCAGCTCTTAACGTAAAAAAATACGCCTGTTGCTGAAAAGTTCTTTAAAATTGATAAACCCAAACATGCATATGTCGTAAATTAATATTGTAGAAACTATTTTCTTTAGCACGGGGTTTGTCCGAGTTTTTCTCCGATTTCTGTTTTTTCGACTTTCAATCTATTCTATATTTTGGAAAATTGGCAAATAAAAGCTTTCTAACACGATTTTACCTTCTTGCAGCTTTCTTTTGGGTTTGTTTAAAACTTAAATAAATTTTTCGAGCTTCAAAAAGTTTTAACCATATTCGAAGCTTATCTCTGATGTTAGCATTTTTTCCGAGTTTTCGTAATTCTTGTCCCAAAATGATTTCCAGCTTCCATTTTTGTATCTTTTTACATTTTGGTCATTAGTTAAATTTTTAAAAATGTTTTCTGATTTTTCCTAACCTTTAATTCAGGAAGAAAGCGTAGCAGTAGCGCCACTTTCGGAAGTCGCTACACTTCCATCGTCAGTGCTCACGTGTATTTTGCTTATCACCACTTGTCATGTGGATCTGTTGAATGCGATTTCAATTCTTATAATGGGTGTTTTTTATTGAGGTATAGAACTTTAAGTTGGCATCACTTTTTTAACTGGCGGCCATTTTGTCAGCTGTCAAGTGATTAATATTTAGTTTGGTTTGCCATTTCATCATGACCATGCAATGCGTCGTGATTTTGGTGTATGGGCCGAAAATGAGATTGATCTCGATGCTGATTTTCATCGCAAAATTTTGTTCAGTGATGAGGCTCATTTTTGGTTGAATGGCTACGTCAACAAGCAAAATTGCCGCATTTGGAGTGAAGAGAATCCACATGAGACCCTTGAGACGCCATTACATCCACAAAAACTGACTGTTTGGTGTGCTCTATGGGTTGGTGGAGTCATTGGGCCATACTTCTTCCGAAATAATGCTGGAGAGTCAGTTACCGTTAATGGAGACCGGTATAGAGCCATGATAACCGACTATTTTGTTCCCGAATTGGATGGCATGAATGTGGATGAGTTGTGGTTCCAATAAGACGGCGCTACATGCCACACAGCGCACGTCACAATCGATTTATTGAAGGAAACATTCGATGAGCGCATAATTTCGCGGAATGGACCTGTCAATTGGCCACCAAGATCGTGTGATTTGACACCATTGGATTATTTTCTTTGGGGATATGTGAAGTCGCTCGTCTACGCCAACAAACCAGAAACGTTAGGGGACTTGGAAGCCAACATTCGTGGCGTTATTGCCAACATACGGCCCCATATGCTCGAAAAAGTGGTTGAAAATTGGACCTGTAGAATTGGCTTTATTCGAGCCAGCCGCGGCGGCCACATGCCCGAAATCATATTTAAACATTAATGGCATAAAATTATCCTTCCAATAAAGCCAAATTGATGGACATTAAAACGATTTTCTTGTGTTTTATTTCAATTCGAAGTTCTATACCTCTAAAAAAAACACCCTGTATATACAACTTTTTTCTTGAAAATTGAGTACGAGAATGAATTCACTTTCAAGTTGATATTAAACTGCACATTCCTAGTGTTCCCATTGGTTTATTTTTCTTCATTCCCATTTTATTGATTTTTTGCTTTTGATTCAAAAATTTTCAGCTAATAAGGCCTAACCAAGGTAGAGTAATACAGGTAGTGGTGAAAACACAGCTGTTTATCAATTTTCATTATTGGAACTGTCAAATATTGTTTATTTTTTACAACCTGTTGAAGTGATAAAAGAAGTGTTAAAAAAACTAAAAAATTTAATTGAAAAAAATAATAAATCAAGACTTGATTTTTGACACTTCGTGCAACGAAACAGCAATAAAAACACATGTTGTTTTTGTCATGTTGTATTTGTTTTAGTATTACCACTACCTGTATTAATCTACCTTGTGCCTAACGCATTTTGTCAATAAAAAACTTTTTATTACATATTTACCCAACGTTTAATTTTTTTTTTACTTTTTCAAGGGCTTCGTCTATTTTAAATAAAAATTTTTCATTAATCTTTCTGATGATATATCTTTTGCATACCAATCAAATATTTGTTGTTTTGTCGTTGTAACAGTATGTCTAAAGATGATAGTATGCAGTTTTGCTCCATCTCAACAGTGAATTGAGGGGGTTAAAAGCAAAGGGGTACAAGTACCAAAACTGGGGAAATTGAGTTATATGCAAAAATCAACACATAATATCTATCACTATAAAAAATTCAGACCTGTAGGATGACCTCAAAATCGCTATGTATTAGAAACCAAAAATATTAGGCATGAAATGCATAGGAACAAAAAATTTTTAAGCTTAATTACTCAGAATTTTGTTTTTTGCACTTGCATCCCTTTGCTTTTAAGCCTCTCAATTGTATTTTTGGGTAGAAACTGTTGAGTGCTCTGAGAATTTGTTTTTATCGCCAACTTTAACTATGACCAATACGTCACGTCGTCTACATAAAAAATTTATTTTTCTTCTTTAATTCAGCTAGTGATTCGTCTAATACGCTATCAAGGATTACGTCTGCTATTGTCGGCGATAATGGATTGCCCGTTGGCATTCCAAATATTTGATTATATATTGTGCCGTCATATACAAAATAGTTGTTGTCAGTAAGATAAAAATTTTGTATTTTGAGAATTTGGGATTTGGGGATTTTTTTAAGGTTTCAAGAATGTTCCATTTTAAGGTGTGATTTTATATACTTAAGTATATGTATATGAACATGTAAACATGTGCAAAGCTCAAGCCGGTAGCTAATTGTTTATTAATATGATTACTTCGAACGTATTTGCTTGTGAATCGAAAATGATTGTTAGGCTAAGGTTCTTAACGTTTTTTCATTATAAATTAAATTACAAATTAAAATATTATAAAATTGCTAAGCTAATCTAACGGGCATGTTCTGACAATCGCATAACATTTGCGATTGTGACTTGAACTCGCAAGAGAGGTGTTCTGTAAATCGCAATCGCCAGACTTTTGGCGAGTTCATATCGCAAGAGTAAACTGAAGTGAACTGATGAATTTAGACTAAACGCGACTTTAAAAAACAATACAATGACGAATAAATTAAATTAGATATGCGTTCTTTTATTTACATCAAAACTTGCATCTTTGCGAGATCTTATGTGGTAAGAATTCCCCGTTGCTGGAATTGATAATTTTTTTGTTTTTTAAAGCCGGCGGGAAAAGCACTTGAAAAACCATCGAGGTGCTACCTTGCCCTGTCCCTAATCTACCTTTTCGTTTTAGTTGAATTACTACTAATGGGGACCATTTTACCTTTTTATTTTTGCTATTATTTTTACTTTATTTTACTTTTTTCTCATGGCTGGGGAGCCAATTCAATTTCTGTGATTGTATTATTGGTTATTTATACTTGTATTGTTAAGTCTGAGCGTTTGTGCAAATTAGAAATAAGAACTCAGGATTTCTATTACTATGTAATCCATATTTAGATTTTTGGCCTGAAAGGCTTTGTATTACTTTATTCAATAAATAAATAAATATTCTTAAAATTTTTATTAACAATACCGGAGTTCAGTGTTTGATGCAAATTGTTTTGCAAAAGTGCAAATGCAAAATATCGTAGCTATTTTATGAAATTTTGTATATTTTATTGTTGGATTTCAAACAAAAGCTACGATATTTTGCATTTGCATTTTTGCAAGACCATTAGCATCAAATACTGAACTCCGCTAGTAGCGGATTTCTTAAAAAAATCTGATATTTTGCATTTAAACTTTCGCAAGACCATTAGCATCAAATACTGAACTAAGAGAATATGAAATTTAAAAAATTCTGTTTGGTTTTGCTTGTCCATTGTTTTCTTCTGCACAGGCGATTTCAATAAAGAGCTGATCTATTTAATACGGCAAATCGCAAGCAAAACGCGTGAGTTTCAGAACATAAAAAATGAAGTTTGGCGATTTGCAACTCACATGCGATTGGACAATCGTGCGAGTGTCAGAACATACCTGTAAGTTCCCTGATTTCAAATTTAAAAATGCTCTCCTGAAAACTTGCCGAAACCGAGTTTGTTATTCCTGCTTGGCACAGATACATATATAGGCATACAAATGGGCACTTCCACAGAAGTCAACTTTTTTTAGCATTACGTTACCGCTTGTTCTTCAAAGAAAATCTTGATTTTTTTACTGTTTTTTTATTTTCGTGTAGAACGTAACTTGCTCTACCTTTAGAAAAGGAAAAAAAATAGAACTGGGGCTACGAAGAAGTATACCTTCTGTGGAAATGCCCATATATAGATAATGGAGAATCGCTTTGTCTCCATTCAAACAATTGCCCACTTGTAAAAACGTCTCATATACATTTTTGCACTCTTACCCATTCCAATAATAAATATTTTTCACTATATTACAGATAGAACAAATCGACCGTCGCAATCCACTGCCAAGACGGCTAACCAAAGCACCACTTAAAGATACCGTTCAAATACCCGCCTATGGCTATACCATCATACGTTTTTATGCCAACAATCCCGGTTATTGGATTTTACACTGTCATATTTCTACACATGCGGAAAATGGCATGGCCGCTGTTTTGCGGGTAGGCGAAGATACACAAATGAAAATGTGTCCCGTTAGTAATTGTGGTTTATGCAATTCAGTGTCTTAAATAAATTTTATTATATATAAAAAATTGAATTTTATGATCAAGTTATGCTACATGTCTATGCCTTCTTGGGTCGCTAAAATCGATTTTATTTTCATTAGCAGTTCTTTTTTAACAGCATCTGGTACTATGGCTCTTGCCTTGGGTGTTACTTCTGATATTAGTTGATCTACTTTGATGTTGTTGCCTTTGTCTTTGATCATGGTACGGCACATTAGGCGCACCTCATCACGCCAACCGCATTCAGCCAAACGATTGCAAAGTAAATCTTTAAGTCTGAAGAAAATGGACGTTTTTGTGAAGTCCAGAGGCTTTATAGAAATTAGAACTTACTTTGATCTGTCACCACTTAAAATCGTCATTTGATCTACTGTTTTTGTTAAAGTCATTTTTATTTATTTATTGATTTGTTATTGAAAAATATCGTAGTAACTTCTTGGAATTTACACGGGCTTTCGCAAAATTGAGTGCTAAATAATTTTTGTTTGTTTAACAGTGATTGAAAATACAGATTTCGATATGGTACTGAACTTCAACTAAAAAAGTACTTTTTCAGCCTTAATAGTACCTTTTTACACATTTAAACATATTTTTGGTAAAAATAAATGCTTTGAGGTTATCAAGCATAAAAATTTCACACAACAAGCTCACGTACGCGATTTCGACTTCAAGCATTTTGACCGTGTCCAGACCCCTTAATAGACTCTCTATGTTTAGAGGTTTGAAGTGATTTGTTTTCTTTAAATAAAGAAATCAAGAGCTTTTGAAGAGAATGGGTTCAAAATTAATAAGCCAGAGAAAAATTTTTAGTAGTTTCTGAAAGAGTATTTGATTTTATTATAATTTTGGTCAATAGTTTTTAAGGTTACGAATTGGAAAAGGTACTTCTTATAACGTGGGTATAATGCTGTATTTTAATAATTAAAACGTACTGAATATAGAATTTTCCATCACTGTTGTTCATATTTTGATACGGCATTATCGGCGTTAGTACAAATGCAAAAATGTATAAATGGGATAGAAAAGCGTACTGATAAATTAACTCCAGTCCATGATCGCAGGCAGAGCACGAAGCCGTTCGGCGCATAGCCGGCGTAACAGGCGCCGCCGAAGTTTGTTTTTAATTTGCGCCGCCGCCGACGTATGCGGCTGTGATCGGCGCACGACTCAGCCGAGAAGGGACTATCAAATAATATAAGTTTGATACAAATACAACAAAAAACTAGATAATGCTTGTCAGAAATATATAAAATATTAAACATTTTATTTCGCTAGATATACATACTATGTGAGCCAGTCGGCAGCCGACACTTTTCATTCAGCCGGCGCCGACGAAAATTTTCGGCTTACAGCCGGCGCTTAGCCACCGCTGGTTACTTTTTGGGTGAGCCGCCGCCGATAACCGAATAATATCGGCATCGTGCTCTGATCGCAGGTCTATGCAGCTCTACAACAAAAATGCCATAATAGTAATGATGTAAACAAACTCCATACATATATATATATATATATAAATAACAATTTTGTTAAGGGCATAATACACAATCAATCAGCTTGATGAAGGTTTTTGCAGTCTACACCTAACTTAAATTAACATTAACTTCAAGTTAATGTTAAGTGTAGACCGCTCAAGTTAATTCTTTTTCAAGGTTATAACATAGTTGTTAGTGCAATTGTTTTAACAACGCAGTTATAACTTCGAGTTATAACATCATTTCAAGTTAGGTGGAGACGTAGAGTTATACAAATTTGCAGGATTGTGAGAAAATAATATTAGTAAATTTAACTTATTTTGTACATGTATGAAAAAGAGTTGAAATATTTTAAGTTATATACACAAAGAAGACAATTAATGTAGTTTATAATAACAATTTCATTAAAAATTAGCAATACAAATTATTTCCGACTATTGCCCTATAAACTTGTCTATGTGGTATTCTTAGTAGCTCTGCTTCTAAGTCCGTGAGTATAGAAATACTTGCAACTCTTTGCTTCGGCAACATTTTTAAAATTAACTTTCACTTTCCTGTGTAAATGAACAAGAAATTTTCAAGAAAGTTGTCTATTTCATTGCAATTTTTATATATAATACGTATACAAAACTTTCATGAAAGTACTTTTATATGTAAATGCAGCGTTAACTGCTTCTGCTTATCAGATTTTTAAAAAACTTCGCACACACAATCAGCCTTATTCCAAATAAAATTTCACATGGAAATTCCGAACGTGTGAACAGTGGGTATCATGAATAAAATATGCTGTGAAAATTTCCGAATGTTTAATTTGTAAACTCCAAAAAATTTGTTTTTTAATTTGTTTGCTTTCAAAAAACTTCACACACATGTTTTTAAAACCAGGTTTTTTTATTTTATTCACATGGAATTCATGATACGAAATTAAAATCCACGCGAACAAAAAATTTTATTCGGAAATTTTCACATGTGGAATTCATGAGAAGGCTGAATAAGTTCTCGTAAAAGTACATGATGATAAAATATAGGGGCCGTGCCACACCCATTTTGTAGTCGGTTTTTTTTTTGCTTGAATTATTATTTACATATAACATATGGTAGCTTTAATTTTCCAGACAAGTTGTCCGAAATGGGTGAATCGTGTTGCAAAAAACTCTCAGTAAAAAAATTATGGAAACAATGGGTGAATCTACCTTTAATGGGGGCCATTTTTAATAGAAAGAAATGAGACAGAAAGAAATTGTTAAATATTCCATTTCTATTGCACTACCACGAAATACATTGATAAGGCGGAACATGGACATCGCACGTATTCATTAAGGGATTCGGCAACACATCAGACTGTTTGAACAAATTCATATATTTATTGGTCGAGGTGTGTTTGACGAAAAATTAAACACATTTAGATTTTTTCTTCAAACAATACGTTTTTTTACTAACACAATGAAAAAAGGTGAGTTTGAAGCACCATTTGATGCTGATTTATAAAGAATAAATCGTACTTATCTTATTTTAATGAGAGATAGTAATTATTAAAAACGTTTAAATAATTTTATTATTAGCACTCCTTTTATTTACTGGACTTTTGAAAACTGTTTTATCAAATGTACTGTTTAAGGCTGGCCAACATTTCAAATATAAAACAGTGCTACCAATTTTTCACAAGTTATACTAAATGAACACTGCTGAGCAGTGCTGAAAACCTATACTCGTAATTAGGAAAAATTAATGAGACGAAGTAGGCGTCGTCTGTAATTTGTGACAAGCATATAAATACAACTGCGGTCTAGGAATTTCAATCACTCGATATCTGTTTGGTAAGCTTCATAGCCGGCTGCTCCGAACTTACGTCAATACATCAAATAGAATTTACTTTGTGTGTGTAAAAGAAAAAAACTAATTTATCAAAATGGTAAGTTTGTTAAATAAAGAATAATTTAAAATGAAATTAGTGATGTTGTAATGCGTTGGTTAAATTGGTGGAAAAAAGTGGTGCAGAATATGTGCAAAAAATCGATAGTTCAAATGCAATTTAGAAAAGTGGCCATGTGTAGAATATTGCATACGATAAATTTCTAATCTATTGTTGTTGAAAATTAAAATAACTTGATTGTAAAAACAAATATTTTTCAAAAACATGACGCATCGATCCTTTATTAAAGTTCTTTTGCACATTTTCTCGTATCTATTATGCCGGCCGCACCCAATACGTTAGCAATGTGTACATACCATGAAGAAAATGCTGACGTCATTTTTCTGCTAATAACATCATTTTGTTGTAATTTCACCAACTATTCTTCCAAGTATTACAAGTTTTTCGTTTTTATTTTTTTTTTATAGCGTGAATGTATCTCTATCCATGTCGGTCAAGCTGGTGTTCAAATCGGTAACGCCTGCTGGGAATTGTACTGCTTGGAACATGGTATCCAACCTGATGGTCAGATGCCTTCTGATAAGACTGTCGGCGGTGGCGATGATTCTTTCAACACTTTCTTCAGCGAAACTGGTGCTGGCAAACATGTGCCCCGTGCCGTTTTTGTCGATTTGGAACCCACTGTAGTCGATGAAGTGCGTACCGGTACCTACCGCCAATTGTTCCATCCTGAACAATTGATCACTGGTAAGGAAGATGCCGCCAACAACTACGCTCGTGGTCACTACACTATTGGCAAGGAAATCGTTGATTTGGTCCTTGATCGTATCCGTAAATTGGCCGATCAATGTACTGGTCTTCAAGGTTTCTTAATCTTCCACTCTTTCGGTGGTGGTACTGGCTCCGGTTTCACATCTTTGTTGATGGAACGTTTGTCTGTGGATTATGGCAAGAAATCGAAATTGGAATTCGCCATCTACCCTGCTCCCCAAGTTTCCACAGCTGTTGTAGAGCCATACAACTCTATTTTGACTACCCACACAACCTTGGAACACTCTGACTGCGCCTTCATGGTCGACAACGAAGCCATCTACGATATTTGCCGTCGTAACTTGGATATTGAGCGTCCCACTTACACCAACTTGAATCGTTTGATCGGACAAATTGTTTCATCCATCACCGCTTCATTGCGTTTCGATGGTGCTCTTAATGTTGATTTGACTGAATTCCAGACTAACTTGGTACCCTATCCACGTATCCACTTCCCCTTGGTCACATACGCTCCCGTCATCTCTGCCGAAAAAGCCTACCACGAACAATTGTCGGTTGCTGAAATCACCAATGCTTGTTTCGAACCTGCCAACCAGATGGTTAAGTGCGATCCCCGTCACGGCAAATACATGGCCTGCTGTATGTTGTATCGTGGTGATGTTGTGCCCAAGGATGTCAATGCCGCCATTGCCACCATCAAGACCAAGCGCACCATTCAATTCGTTGACTGGTGTCCCACTGGATTCAAGGTCGGTATTAACTACCAACCACCCACTGTTGTGCCCGGTGGTGATTTGGCCAAGGTACAACGTGCTGTGTGCATGTTGTCCAACACCACCGCCATTGCCGAGGCTTGGGCTCGTCTTGATCACAAGTTCGATTTGATGTACGCCAAGCGTGCTTTCGTACATTGGTACGTCGGTGAAGGTATGGAAGAAGGTGAATTTTCCGAAGCCCGTGAAGATTTGGCTGCACTTGAAAAGGATTACGAGGAAGTTGGTATGGATTCTGGTGACGCTGAAGGCGAAGGAGCAGAAGAGTATTAAGCAGCCAAAATAAGACAAAGAAGAAGCGTGTATTGAAAAAAATTATCGACCTCTTTTGCTGAAAATCAACTAAATATTCAATATACAAACTAAACTGTTAATGATTCTCCTTGTAAATTTTTATTTTCAAATTTAAAAAAATGAATGAAAAGAACGAAAAAAAATTATAAAATGCACATTAAACATTAAAATATGCTATAAAAAAAGAAAATAAAATGAATAGCTTGTGCTGCATTAAATGAAAATCTAATTTTTTTAATGATGAATGAAAATGGTTAAAACCTGAAAGGTAAAAATATGCTTGTGGGAATTGACGGAATAGGTAAAATATGTTACAAAGGGCAGGGTAAAAAGGCTATAAATGTTTTACGCAAAAGTTGAATGAACTTTCGGTAGATTGCTTTCTATCTAAAATAGGCAGAAGCTATAAAAGCGCATTCTTTTACACTTTTTTTGGTATATTTACAAATAGATGAAAGCAAGAGAATCGTTTAAAATAGAAGTGTTTAAAAATAATTCCGTATGCATGATGACTCATACTTGATGTGCATGAATGAAACGTACCCTCTCCCGCAAAGTACAGTTTTTTTTGTAAAGAATATTCTTGGCTTTCTATTTTCTACCCAGTTGCCTTTTAAATTTTTTTCTTTTGTATATCTAATAGCCGGAGCTTGTATGAAGTTGTGGGTTTTTAAAACTATTTTTATAGCCTTTTATGGTCATGTAAATGAATTGAAATAAATGTCGTCGGCTGAAATCAAAATCGCCCAAATTTTATTAGGAGAGAGGAAGGCCAAAAACTATGAAATACTTCAAGTGACTGAAATAATTAATCTCTATTTTGTTTTTTAGCTTGGCTGATTTACGATGAAATACGCAACAATTATTTTAAAATGCGATTTCGAATTTTTTGTTAGCTATATTGTTTTGCATTTCAGCTAACGATGTATGCATGTGCATCACAGGCTAAAATGTACATACAGATGGCTTAACGTCAAAAAAGCGTATTTCGGTTTTTTCGAAATTGCGTTTTGAACTTTTTCTAGTAGTGAACGTGTAATTACATCCTCTTTAAAGAACTAAAGTAAGTTAAAGTTAAAAATACAGGATTTATGGCCACTTACAAATTATTTTTGTATGTAAATGCTTTAGTTTTTATTCAGATTTTTTCCTTCTCCTGTACAATATCGAAAATTCGAGATAAATACAATAGAGTCATAACTAAAAAACAACTTGTTTTGCAGAAAACGACTTTAAAATTCCGAATTTACTACTAACAACTTGATTGTAAAATAAAATGTTTTTCTTCTGACATAAGTTATACGAGATATTTGTATGAAATTTTAATTCTGCATTATTACCTCAGAAATCAAGTTTTTGAGTTATGCCTCTATTGCAGCAAAAGCCCGATATAAATAAGTATGTATGTACATAAGTACATATCACTCATTTACTTCAATTGGGTCATAACTCAAAAAAATAGTTTTGCAGAAAACGAATTTAAAGATTTCATCTTACATACAACTTAATGGAAAAATAAAAGTACATACATTCTTCTCTCAAGAAGTGAATATAAAAGATATTTTTACACAATATAAATAACAACATGATGATAAATTCTGCATTACTAACTCACAAATCATGTATTTTGAGTTACGATACTATTAAAGTAAATGAGCGATATGTATGTATATGACAGTGATTTCATATTCATAGAACAAATGTTGAAAGATGACTTGATTTCAATGAAATTAATAAGATAAAAAGCGACCCACACAGATTTTAGATTGATTTTACTTATTTGAGAATGAAGTATGTATTCAGTTATGCACATTACATTTTCTGTGATGGGCAGAATTCAGAGACAACAGAATATTATGAAACTAACTTTAAAACCGAAAGTTTGAACCTTTTGTAATATAAATTAATTATGAAACTAACTTTAAAACGGAAAGTTTGAACATCTTGTAATTTAAATTAATTACATATCATTCCTTTATTGCAACGTAGTCATATCTAAAAAAATGAAACTTTGCAAAACGTGTTTAAAATTTAAAAATGTTAGGAAGTACCTACATATATGGCCAAGTATAGCTTTTTAGTGGTTACATATAACTTCGATTCAGATTAAGATATGTTTCTAAAAATATTTTTATAAATAAAGAAGGTCTTAATGGAGACTTCGTTAAGTAACTTAAAAATTTTGGGTTTTTGAGATATGACTACGTTGCAATAAAGGAGAGGTATGTGATTGAAATCGATTTCGAAAACGAAAGCATTTTAAAAAGGTTTTTTTAATGTGTTTTGCTAAAAATAACTATTAAAGTAGGTGTGGCAGGCAACAAAAATTGCACGTGTAGATAAATTTGTCATAATTTTACATTGGAATTATATACATACGTACATACATACTTTGGGCACTACCAAGGCAAATTCATAGTGAATTCGCCTTGGGCACTACATGCCCCATGAATGTGTAAAATTAAAAAAACTGTTATACGTGCTCTCCGCCTCAAGCAAGAAGCAAAAAATATTATACTGCCGACGCTTTTGCTAAGTGAAGACGCAGTGTTAAGGGCCAGATAAACCACGCAAGCGTCTTGGCAAACATGACAGAAATTTGCGTTTGTACAAGCCTGTTGTGTAATATATGCTAGTGTTTTTACGTTTAACAAGCGGCTTGGCAAGCTGCTTGCAGAAAAACCAAAAAATTTCAAATCAAAATTTTTCAATCAGTTTGCCACAAATTCAATATGGCAGTCAAAATACATAAATTTTTCTGCAAGCAGCTTGCCAAGCCGCTTGTCAAACGTAAAAACGAGCCATACGCTTTTTCGCCTGCCGTTTGTCGTTGCACTTAAATTGCTTTCTCAGTTCTTAGCATGGTGTAATAAGTATACAGGTGGGCGCATAACGCAACAATACAACCAAAAGTAGATACTGTTTGTCACAAAATACGTGTTTGACATAGCTTATGCACAAAACTACCTGAGCAAAAAATAATAAGCTGATGTTATGCTGCCACCTGTATACTTATTACACTTGTTAGCGGGAAATTTATAGAAAAATGCACAATACAAACGTTTTTCTAATGTGTTCTATTTTTGTTTTGAAAAGGTGATAAGAAAAGGATAATCTCTTGAGCAATTAAAAGTGTAGTGATAGTTCCAAGGTGCATTGTATCGGTACTGATAGTTTGGTAAGTACCAATTTTTATAATTATATGAAAATGCACTTGTGCATCAAGAAGACCCATCCACTTGTGGCGTCTTAAAATTCGACTTTGAATTTTGTTGGTGAATCAATTCATACATCATTTGCAAGGATTTTTTACGCTGCATTGAAAGGTTAAACTTATCAAACAGTGCCATCAATAATGTGATATTCCACAAAAAAAGAAATAGTGTAAACAAAATGATATCCAAAACTTAGTATATGTATTTATTTATATTGTCCTGGGAGTAGAAAAATGGGGGAAAGAAGAGAAAAATATGAGTTTTAAAAACGGAAATATGGAAACAAGCTTTGATTTTAGAGAATAACAATTAAAATGTTTTCATCTTCTTATCAAATCAGTGGGTCTTGCTCCGGAGGTTTTCATGTTCATATACCTGTTATAGCATTGGACAAGTTTTATGAACGATTAGATGCTGCATCGGAATCCCTCTCAAATGATGTATTATTTTTTGAGAGAAAATAACATTAAGTTAAAAATGTTAAGAGCCCCCGAAGAAAATATCGTCGTTGCTCTGACGTAATCAGCTATGTGACAATTTTCGAATTTTTTTATTGCCCTATTCTTTAAATTTTTTGGTCATACATCTACGCACCAAAGCGTTTAAGGATATCTTGATAGTTTAGATGTTAACAAAAGTAGCTATGCGAAAGCCATATATAGAATGTTTCTACAAAGGAGTTATGTGTATAAATTCAAACAAGAAAAACGTTATATCTGATGAAATTTTAAATATTTATTATATTCTATAAACGAAAACAGCTATATCGCGACCTTAGTATTGGTTTACCCCATATGCCAAAAAGTCGGAATGGAGAGAAACAATAAAGAAGATTTATATAAAGTTCTCTCAAAATATATCCGATAGAATTTTTTTGTATTCTCACTACTGCTTCCGTCATATGTTTGGAAGAAAAATTTACATTTTTGTGAACTTTCATCAATCCGATTAGAAATTAACATCTTTTTACTGAAAGTAAAATATCTTGTTTTGTGCTCCAGTAACCACTTTTTTTATTTTATTTGTAAAAAGTAGCTTTTGTTGCTCCATGTGTATACTAACTGCTGTGTATTGAGTAACTTCTTATTGAGATGAAATTTTCTACTTTTTATTGAAAATAAGCGTATAAATGTTATTAGAAAAGATATTTACATGGAATAAAAAGTTAATATTGATGAAACTTGGTATTTTACTTGATTTCTGATTTTTATTTTTTTATTTAAATTTAAATATCAGAAACCAGGAACAATTTCGCGATACAGTTTTTGGATTCTGAAAGAGGGTATTCAAAATATATATACCTCATACTTAACTCAATTTTTTTTTGAAAATGGTCGGTGGGCGATATGTTAAGAAATATTATAAATCAAAAAATAGTTTTATTAAAAATGCTTTAGTAAAATATAGTTATGTGTAGTTTTTCGAATAATTTTATTATAGCTCCCCAATTTGCGATCCTTCCTATTCTTTTTTAGAATATACTTTGTAGTAGTGCGAAAATTGCTTCAATATCGCGCTTGACTCTAAAAAAATATCGCAAGGCTACCATATAAATTGGTTTTCTCGCTCTCCTGAAAACATTTAAAAAGCACATAGCTGATTTTGCCAGAGCAACGAAGATATATGATATGATAACTTCAAATCGGCATGACCAATTTTCTTCAAAAATAGGTTAGAAGATTTTGGATCAAGTCACCTTTCAAACAAAAGCTACGGTGTCACAGACAGATGTGATAAATTCTAAACGGCTGGACCAATTTTCTTCAAATATAGCTAAGAACACACTCGATCAAGTCACCTTTCAAACAGAAAAAACTAAATCAAAGTCAGTCTAGCCTTTTGGGCTGCACGATAGCTTGTACAGCCACATAGATACACAGACACACACTACAAACTTATAACGCCCTCTTTTGGTTGGGGGTCAATAAAAAAATAAAAAACTCTGTACCTATGTACGCATAAAAATCAGTTTTTAAACATATTGCTCATTTACTTCAATCAACGTGATTTTCAGAACGATATTAACTCAAGCGCTATGTAGCTCATGAGTGCTTTTGTTATGTTTTCTAACATCAATATGTGCTAATGATATTGCTTGCAGTGTTAACTATCTTACAACAACTTACTGTCATTAAATCAGTCTTGTTGACGTACGTATGTAAGTATGTATATGTCATAGAAAGCAGTGACATGCATTTATTATCAATGAATCATGCATTAGCATCATTCATTTTTTTAATGTTAAGTGCTAGCTCAATATTCTTTTTAGAAAATGCAAATCTATGCCGTTTGATCCATAATCACTGTTGGGAATCGAAATAAAAACTAATCTATAATTTGGGACGGGTAACAAAAACACATTTTTCCATACAAGGTGTGTCGGTCTAATGTACATATATACCTAGTATGCACATTAGACCGTACCACAAAAACAAGTGCGCCGTACATTAGGGGTCGCATTTTTATTTTTTTAGTTAAATCGCACATTGGGACAAAAGGATGTGTTTTGTTGCATCAATTAAACCGCTGGATTTTGATGAACGTTATAGACACCATAGATTGGATTTATGTAAAAATATGCAAAAATTTCTCTGCAAATTTAAGAAAAATTGCACAAAAATAGAAAAAATTACAAAATTCATTAAAAGTTTAACATTACGATCGACTATTCTTTAAGGTTGCCACCAACATGAGTATAGTATACAACACCGTGTAATTTGCAACAAAGAAAATCGCATTCACTATTTAGGTGTTGTCTTACAACTTTTTCAATAATCCTACATTAAGTTTTATTAAAAAATAACTTACAAATTCAAAAAATAACGTAGAAGATACTCAAATCGGCGTAAAACATTTAAAGTGCAGTTGCACAAAAAAGGACCTATTCGAGCAAGCTTTTATAACTGAAGTTGTTATATATGAACAGGGATGGTCCCCTGTAACTTTTTGACCATTGAATTTTCACGTTTCTTAATTTACCAAAAATAACTGCTTGAAATGTGCGTAACTCTTTTTAAAGTAATAAATATAATTTGATGAGAATTAATCTAATAGTTGTTGATAAAATTTCAATTAAATGTATATACATGGTTAATATAGAATGTACTTCTAGATTGGTCCCGTTGAAAAGTGGGCGGGGTCACACCCATACGAAGTAAATACACATGCCTTTTAATCTACTTCTAATCAACCGATTCCTATGAAACTTTGCACACACATTAAGCTTATCTTTGAATTAAAAAAGTGAACGGTGCCACGCCCATGCAAAGTAAATCTAAATTCTTAACGACTTCCACTAAACCGATTCTTTTAAAGTTTGCATCCACATTTAGTTATTGTTACAATACAACATTATGGTTAAAAAAGTGGGCAGTGGCACGCACATGAAAAGTGAATATTCATTTATACTACTTCTACTTAACAGATTCTTATGAAACTTCGCACACATTATGTTAGAAATTATGGGCAATGCTACGCCTATTTTGTAGTCGGTTTGTTTTTTGCTAGCTTTTAACTTAACACCATATTTTTTTTTCTTAATTTTCCAAGTTTAACAATAAAAGGTGAGTAGTCAAATAAAAAAAAAATTAATACACAGTCAAGTGCAGAAAAGCTTTTTAAAAATAAAAATTTTTTAAAAATAAAAATTGTTGCCAAGAGCCCCCATATACCTGCTCCAACGTGCATCGTCAGCAATTACAGTCGGGTATATCGATGCGTTTGCCTCGGCGAGACCAGTTTTTTGCTATAAGGGTCATTGGCTTAAAAAAAGGCGAACCATATTTGGTAAACAAATATTTGAAATTTTTTCCACTGTAGTTATCAAAAAAATTTCTTAGCAAAATATCTGGTGGATAAATACTAGATCGGGGTACTTGAGACCCGTGGAACTTAGAGCAAAACAATACCGAAGATATAATGAAAAATTTAAAAGACCCGTACGTTCGGCAAAAAATATATTACATTCCGTTGCAAAGATACTTTATGTTCGATGGTGTACGGCGCATTTTTTGCCTGTAAGGTGGTACGCTCTAATGTACATAATATATACTTGCAGAAATGTGTACAAAGATATGGTTGTAGGTAAATACATAAATATGTAAATGTACGATTTTTTCTCAATCTTTTTAATGACCTTCAAACATAATCCTCATTTGGCTGAGTAGTATATACTGCATTGATGATTCATCCACTGCTGATTCTTAAAAAGGACATGGTTTTCTTATACATACTAATACATACAAATAGTTCTGCATTGTACAAAATAAGAAATCGATAACTAATCGCACACGTTCGCTAGCAACCACCATACGGGCTCTTAATGTAGTATACCTACCTTTAAAGTTTATACATACATACCATCATACCATTGTTTTGTCAATAATATTTTAAAGGAGTGGTTGGCAGATGGTAGCAAAAAAAAACACACACACTAGGAAATGCTATGCATTCTATTCTGTATTGTAATTGATGTTCAAAGTTGTTTAAAATATAATTTTAGGCAAATGGTTTGAGTTTAAAGTAAAAGAAACCGGTAGAGAATTTAAAACTTATTTCGTTTCGTCCATATATAGTACATTTTTCAAGAGTAATGAACTTCTTAAAAGTTTATTGACGTAATATTTTTAACTATTTGTTTAATTGCAGGTCATTAAAACTGAATATTAATTCAAATTAACAACTTAAATTATTTATTTGTTTAATTACTTGCATTACAATAGGAATGCAGGGAAATCTAATCTGTAGCAGAATGTAAAAGTAAATGTTTTCGATGGTCGCTACCCCATCTCATCAGCTTTTATGTACTTGTTTTTTTTTAACTTTTCAGGTGGATGTCAGTAGTTAGGAATATTGACTATTTAACTAAAATAGTGGTAACCCAGTGGTCGACATTTTACCTAACGCCTAATTAAACAACTTATAATCGAAAAAATTGCTAAAACAGCACATTTTAATATTTTTGCTGCTAAAATTCGAAATCGATTTACTATTTTCAGGTACATACATACATATAAGTATATATATTTGTACATATGTATGTATGGAAGTATTAACAAACTGTTCGAAATCATGTGTTATTTGTATTGTAGTTCGAAAGCATTTGCTTTCGGTTCGAAATACAGAATGGTCCCTCCGTTCGTAAAACTTTTAAATCGAAGTAATTTTAAACACGAATTTAATTATCAGCTAGGTGTTTTAATGCTGTTCTGTTTCTTTTTTTGATTCGAACGTGGAAATTTCCAAATTTCAGATTTGTATAACAATTCTAATCGATTTTCATGGAAATGCATTTTTGTTTTAAAAAGTGTGACTTCTAAAAGTACAAAATTTAAAACTTTTGCATCTGCTCTTTTTATTTGTTCGTTATTAAGAGAACTTATGTACATTCGGAATTTACACCTGTTCCAATGATTTTATTGTTCTACATCAAGGTCGATATACTACATATAAGGTCTGTGCATCAGCCCATATGTTCGGTAATTGTGCCGTCAAATTGTAGTATATTTTACCAATTCACTCCCATTTTAATATTCGCTTTGAGTTTTTTTCATAAATTTTTTTAAACACCAATTTCCAATAAAAGTTGCTTTGTTGTATCAATTCGCCGATAAGTATACCTTATATATCAAGGCCTATTAATACCAAGTGGCCTTATTAGTGCAACAACAACTGGCCTTTACCAATCTGTCATGTTAAATGCATACATAAAAAGTTGTTGTTTAGTTTTTTTTTACATAGAGTTTGACACTTTGGTAAAGTCAGCTGATGCCCATTTTTACTAATAGGGCCACCTGGTATCAATTCGCCTTGTTATAGATCTACCTTGGCTCAACATATTTAAATTTTTATAAACAATTTCAGTATTTTCCAAAAGTTTTTTTAATATTTACTAACGTTTTCATATTCACATTAAAAAGGTTTTTTTTCTGGACTTAACCAGCTAAAAAGCAAAAACCTACACGAAATCTTGCCTTTAAAAACATCTTATTTTATTCTCTTTCCTAACACTAACTGCAACGTAGGCGATTTGAATCTACTTCAAATAATAGTTAGTTATTTAAGTTGTCTGACAACACTTTTCCATAAACCTATTAAACTGTATTCTTGATTTGAAGTTAACACCCGTATTCGAAGCTCAGTGGCAAAATAAAAATTATAATAAACAACAATTTTTACATTGCTTAAAATATAAAAAAAATTTTTCATTTGTTATAATTTTGTCATTTGTCACAAAGTTCAGAATAAGGGGATAATAATAAAATATTTTTTTATATTTTTCTTTGATGTATGGTGTGATTTCAACAAATCTTTACCTGCAAGTTAAAAGTATTAAATATATTTTTACAGTAAAGAAAACCAATAACTATTTGTCAAAAGTACGTGCATGAGTGTGTTATTAAGTCCCCACCCTGTCGAAAACGTATGTAGTTAACTTTAAATTAACTTTAAGCTACATAACTATACCGCAACTAGTTCTGACTGACACTTCGATTAATTTCCAATCGAAACAACTAACTATTTTAACATCAATTGTCCCACTCTGCACTACTTGACAACTAACTTAAAGTTGACTTTATTAAAGTCACCTGGTAGTTCATATATTTGCAAAAAGATGTTGCCGGGTATCGAACTATGTATCACACCTTTTATGGTCAACGCGCTGACCACACAGCTAAGGTACCATTTAAAGTAACAGCAAAAAGTTAATATAAACTTGAACTGAGTTTCCAAATAGCTGAGAGCAAAGTTGTTAGCTCTCACCAAATCCGATTATGTACTCAACTTAAGAATTGATTTTCTAGATTACGTTGTAGTTAGCTTTTAGTTAGTCTAAGAAAAGTTAGCAATAAGTTAATTATTTTTGTATTCGACTATGATTTTCCGATAGGGCATAAACAAAAGTCTTTATTTGGCGAATCTTAGTCATAACATTGCGTTTACAAAAAGAGACTATCATGTCATATTAAACAAACTGGTTTTCCTTCATCATGTAGCGTTTTCATAATTTTAAATTTATAATGAGAAAATATGAGATTTTTCAATTTCTCTTCTATTTCTTGGTTACGATTGGAAAAAGTTAGTTTATAAATTATATTTTTATCAAATTATTTTAAATTCGCCGCTAGATTAAAGTAATTTTATACAACTATATTGAAGTTTCACTTAAAAATTAAAACAGATGTACTAAATATGTATATGTATATATGTACATATGTACGTACATGTGTATGTGAGCTCAAATAATTGAGAATTTTGTTTGTCACAATTTAAAATAACTTAAGCAATTTTGGGTATGATATGATATACATCAATTCCAAACAAAATGAATAAACTAGCTTTTGTGTAATTATTGAATAAATCTACTTTTTCGGTTAAACATATTTTTATTTATCTTTAAAGAATATCTAGTAAACATACATACATACATATGTATATGTACGTACGTAAATATATGTATGTATGTTGGCACTTGTACGTATTAGGTATAAATATTTCTGTAGGAAACCGGGATTAAGCCATCAAGTTCGGAATGAAGATTAAATCATACATATTTTAAAAATAAATATGTATGCATGTATGTATGTGTATGTATGTACATGTGTACGTCTGTTACAAAAAATCTTCAATATGGATGAGTAAAGGGTAGCTTATACTTATAATACATTAGATAAGCAAATAAACTTCTGTTTTTTTAATGTTCTAGTTTTAGTTGTACAAAAAATAAAATAATTGAAATAAGGAGCTATTTGTTAATATTCAATACACATATTGGTACCAAAATGTACAAATACATTCATACTACATAGTATGTACATCGTTTTACAACATCAGTTTTTTTTTGCTTAAATTTTTAAATCTATTTATTGATTTCCGGACATTTCTATTTATAATTTTTCTTATTGGTAATGCCTGAGGATTGCTCTGGCAATACTTTTTTGAATGTACATATATTTAAATGTTGGTAGCACTGTCATTAAAATACAGAGATTTGTTTAGTAAGCACGTCCGTTAAACACAAAGTTTAAAACTTTTGCATTTAATATTTTTGTTTAAAAGAATAACCACCAATTGTTTAATTATTAATTATTTTTTAAAGTTCAATTACATGCTATCTTTAATTATCTCACTTACGGTCTTAATTATATATTATCGTATGTCTGTCTCAAAAAACTGTTTGCATGGATAAGGCAGTGTTTTAATTGAGGGTGACCAATTTGGTTGTTTCGGTGGTTTAATGTAATTGGCTATTTACCAATGATAACAATATTCCAGGCACTGAAACCGAACCCGAACCCAAACGGGCTCAGGTTCGCTGTTTATAAAGACTTTGAACCCGAACCCGGTGAACCCTAAAATTCAGCAAGGTTCGGGTTCAAAAATATAAAAAATAGAGAAATATTTAATAGAAAAATAATAAAAAAACATTACATATCTTGCATGCAAAAAACAAACTCAAAATAAAATAATGACCAAGGCAAAGTCATGCCAGGTGGCAGCAACCCGACAGCTGACTTTTTTAAAAAATTTTTAAGAGTGCCGAATGGTTGCCAACATTTTTGCTTTTTCTTGTTCTATGTATTTCTAATAATATCTAATTTGAAGTATATTTTCTTACGTCAATGCGGTACGTACGTTGCAAAGTTGAAAAAAGTTTTTTTGAAACTAATGGGTTGATTGGAATGGTCGAACCGAACGTGCGTAGCCAGAAAATTTGTGGTTGCCAGAAAAGCACTAGAAAGCAACTGAAATTTACAGCTCTCAGTTGCCAGCTTCCATCCGTAATATGATTTTTAGCAGCTGCCAACCAAACTGAAGTTCGGTTCCCATCGATAATTGACCCATAAATAAGTTAAATTTAATTAAATTTAAAAAAAGAATATATTGCTTAAACGTATAAACGTGAATATAAAATAGATTTTTATATTTTATTATTAAACAAAATAATTGCGCGTGTTTAAATTTTTGGTTTTCAGCCCGAACTCGAACCCTGAACCGAACCCGAACCTGAACTTTTTATTTTGATTAACCCGAACTCGAACCTGAACCCATTTTTTTCATGGTTTCAGTCCCTGATAAATTCATTGCAATGGTATATTTTTAGTATGTACAATGAAAATGTTAAAAGTACAAAAGTACATATTCCGGTTATGCACAGTGAGGCTTTATGCAAAATAAAATGTAATAAATATATGTATGCACATCAGAGTGGAGCATTGGTGTATGAAGGGGGAAAAAGTCATCCAATAAATTTCTAATAGCTAAATTATATACAACAAATATTTTTTTAAATATTTTGCGATATATCTTTTAGTTCTCTACCACGACTGGAAACTAGAAAAATTATATGAATTTTATTATATATTTATATTTATTTATATATAATTTGCTTCATTAATATGGAAAAAAGTTTTAATAATTTTTTAAGGCTACACGTAAAAAACATTTTTGTGCCGAATGAAAAAATCCATTAAGTGAAAAAGCTGATTTTATTTCCCATACAGAACTATTTTCAATAAAAAAATGTTTAATACAAACTGATTTAAATTAATTTTGTATTTAAAATAACTAAAAAATAATACAGCTGGTTTTGCATAAGGGCTAATAACTTTCTTATTTTTTTAGAATTTAGCTATCTTAATGGAGCAATTAAAAATCAATTCGTCATGTATTTTTTATGGATGTTTCCTCATAACTCCGCCATTTATAAACCGATTTCAGATTTTTTCTTTATTTAATGGAAAGTGGGCGGGGTCACTCCCATACTAAGTAATTACACATGCCTTTCATCTACATTTACTCAACCGATTCCTATGAAACCCTGCACACACATTAAGCTTCTTTTTGAATACTACATCATGATTAAATAAGTAGGCAGTGTCACGCCCATGTAAAGTAAATATTCTTTTTCAGCAACTACTACTAAACCGATTCTTTTGAAACTTTGCATACATTAGTTATATATTTTTACAATACAATATTATGGTTAAAAAAAGTGGGCAGTGCCACGCCCATGAAAAGTAAATATTGACTCAAACTTCTTCTACTTAACCGATTCCTATGAAATTTCGCATACAATTAGATCTCGTGAAAAAGCAGCACTATAATAAAAATTATGCCACGCCTATTTTGAAGTCGGTTTTTTGCAAGAATTATTGTTTAAAAAAAGAAAACAACTATTTGCATTTTTTTTTATCAAAAGGAAGTTTTTTTTGGGCGTCCGATAAATTTAATTTTTATGCGCAGTAGTGGAAAAAATAACAGAAACAATAACTTCCAACATATTTTGTAAAAAAGTATCATCTTAGTATCTTCCAAATGATAACTGGTTTATCTGCTGACTACTTTTGAAAGTGTCTTCTTATCATCTGAAATTTCAAATTATTCACCATTATCGGGAAAAAAGTTCACGTGAAATTGTGATCGCCAATTTTGTGTTGTTGTTGTGTTACTGTACTATTTTGCACGTTTTGTTCACCATGTTTTGTTCATGGGAAATATTTCACGTGAACAAAATGTTCGCCTCTTATTCCCGATAAGGGTGATTATCTTCCTAATGATTGGAGTTATTAAGGTAGGTGGAATTTGTTTTTAACCCCCGACCAAAAAAAAGGGGTGTTATAAGTTTGTAGTGTGTATGTCTGTGTCTGTCTGTTCCCTCGTTTTTTTGTGTTTGAAATGCGACTTAATCGACAGTGCTCTTAGCTATATTTGAAGAAAATCGGTCCAGCAGTTTAAAAGTTGTTACCTATTATCTAGCGGTATCCTCTTGAATCTGTGTGCCTGTGGCACCGTAGCTCCCAAACGTCTGGATCAATTTAGATTTTAATTTGAAATAATAAAAAAATTTCTTTTTCAAATCCCCTTAGTATGACGTTCAATAAAATAGATTCATTTATCGCATTGTATACATAATTAAGAATTTTCAGTGCAAAATCAGTTTTCTTTATTGCAACTGTTATTGCTGCTGTTTTGTTGTTGTTGTTGTTGTGTTTATCATAAATTCTATTAAGGTTATAAATCAATTCCACATGCATAACTCGCATTGACACTCCTTAGTTTCTGATGTGCTTCTCTCTATTACTATTCTATAATCTTTCATTTACTCCTCCTCCTCCTCCTCCTCCTCCTTCTCCTTTAACTTACATAACTAACAACAACATCAAAGTATCTTGTCAATATTACAACATAGCGGTAAAAATCAAAAGGAGCCGCGTTTGACGCTTGACCGCATTTTTAAATCAATTTTGCAAATATTAAATGAAAATAATAAAAAAAAGTCCAATAAGCTACAAAAAAAATCTGAATTGATAGAAATCCTAACATTTGCGTGTTGTCATGATATTAAAATCGCATCAAATAAAAAATTTTAAATATATAGTATATATATATACGGTGACCAACCGTACGCTATTATAGTGAACAGTACACTATTTTAGCCTCTTGTCCACTATTTTTTTTTGTGTATGCTATTTGTACATTTTTTTAATACATGCATATTTGTACATATTTTTTCTCACAAATGTTCACTTTTGTTCACTTTTTTTTATTACTTCCAACATATTTAGCAAACAATAAGAAATCAGCTTAAATTGCATAAAAACTCTAGGTGGAAACCCAAAGTGTTTGATATTCACCATATGGTGAATACTTTTTCCCTCGTAATGAAGAGGGTGTTTAGTTTTCCCTTTTCCTTCTTTTGCTATCGTGAATAAAAGTTCGAAAAATTCCCCTTATCATGAATGATTTTATTCATGAGGATTTTTTCCCTTTTCCCCTGTCTTTGTTCACTTTATTTTAGCAGGCGAACTGGATAAATACGTCATCTATTTGCTATTTTATCCTTCCAATTAATTATTAAAACTTGTAAATATTTATTTTTATGGCAAAATCAGTAAATAGTCTTCATTTATCTTAATACTAACACATTTATATTAATATTCATTTCTTTTCTGACACACATGAACAAAGTTTTGCGATGATGGAATCACAGGCTATATGGTCGGTGGATGGAAATGATTTTTCCGCGTCTGTAGGGAATCAATCATATCGTCCAAAATTTATAAAAACACAATTGTATGCACTGTTGAGAAAATTTATTTTAACACCAAAGACTATTTGATTAAATGAGGCAGGGTGCTTGCAATTTATCGGGTAGTCCAAATGATTGGATGCATCTAGCAAACCTGGACGAACAATTCGATTTTGTTTAGATTCCTTATGGAATGAAAAGATAATTCCAATTCTTAGAACAGTATTTTTTTAATTTTAAACAAAAATTTCTTTGCTTTTTAGTTTATTTTATTGAGCTTCTTTCTGTTTTTTACATTCACTGAGAACTGATAGCGGGAAAAAATGTTCACGTGAACTTCACGATAGAAATTTTCCCTCGAAGGAAAAGGAAAATTTCATGGGAACATAAATTTCACTTGTTATTCGCGATAGGGGTGATTATTACGTTCAACAGAGCTACTTGACAAGTGCTGATAAGCAAAATAAACGTGAGCACTGACGATGGCAGTGTAGCATTGTGATATGTCTGACAATTTTTTGTCAGCAGGTAGTATTAAAATTGACTGTTCAGTTCACATGATTGTAAGAAATTTTTAGCACATTTTACTCACAATATTGTAAGATCTGACAATCGTCTGTACATAGCTTTAGGAAAATCAACAGTAAAAGTTCGTTTAAGTTTTGAAATAGTAAAAACTAATAAAATATACAAATTGGAAAGTATTTGACTGGGCCGGTTTTTGTAAAAACCGATTTAAAACCCGGTTGAGAAACGGTGTCGATCACTCTAGTACAAATAGAGGAGGAAGTAGGGTATTCACTCGATTAATCTTTGCTCGATTAATCGGAAAATTGAAGTCAAATAATGTTCGATCAAACAAAAATTTCCAATTTCGAGTAAAAATTTGTTCGGCTAATTTTAGTCGATTAACCGAATAACTCGAGTAAAAAGTTTTATGTCAATTTTTTTTTGTTTTTCGAAAGAATCTTTTAAGATTTCTAAACCAAAACTGACAAAATGTTTTAATTTTATAAATTTGACATTCATTTCAACCGTTCTAGGATAGTATTAGACCGCTTGATGATATTAAGGAATTAAGTGAAATATACAGCCACAATAGGGGCGAATGAAAAAATTTTGTTACCTTGTAGAAAAGTTCGGAAATATTTCCATTGAGCAATAATTAAATATTTGAAATACAGAAAATATTTCGATACCAAGAATTGGTAGATAGTAAATTTTTTTTTATTATAGCATTTTCAGTTCCTGCCCGATTTCGGTCCATTATGGGTTAAAATATTCGACATCGAATGGGCTATTCAATAAAATTTATAAAACTTTGGACTTTGATATTATTTGTTATACAAAACAGCTTCTGAAATGTCAACAATTGGTGAAAATCATTCAAAATTTCATTATATTTTAACTTTGATCAAAGCAAATAAGCGACTATTGGACGCGTTATTTAATCGCCTTTAAAACAAGATATTATTTTATTCGAACCATCCTTTCACGCTGGATGGAGCTTTAAAGAGAAGAATACACCGAAAAACACAAATTAGCGGTTATATGGATAATGGCCGAAATGAAAAATAAATTTTTTTTCTCATTTCAGCACATCCTAATGACCTTAAAAAAAATGCAATACAAACTTTAAACATTCCAAAAGCAAAAATTTGCAAAGCAGTGTTATTTAATGGATTATCCGGCATAAAGTGGGGCGAAAATATGATCATAAAATTTTTCTCAAAACAAAAACTTCTCAAAGTGATGCATTTAAATAGCGTATTATTTTAGATCATCAACTGTTTTTATTAAAAAAAATATATAACACGACAATAAAACTTGATTTTTAAAAGTTTTCCGAACAAAAGTTAGAAAAAACCGAGTAAATTCAAAAGGTTTTCGAATACCACGAATAATTTTTAAACGAAAAAGTTACTCGAATAACTCGAACGAAATAAAAGCTTTACTCGATTGTTCGAGTAATTTAAAAACCTCAATTTCGATTAATTAATTAATCGAAAAATTGAAAAGTCGATTAAAATGAATACCCTAGGCGGAAGTAAAAGAAACAATGTTTGCTTTCCCTGCCATAATAACAGGAAATGGGGAAACATTTTTGTGTCAGTCAGCCTAGAATTTGTTTGCTTCAAAAACGCAAACATTTATTAACATTAATGGCATTTTTATAGCAAATTATATGTGTTAATTAAATGCGCTGAATACATATTTATGTATGAATGTAGTATACAAACGCAAACATCTTGTATGTGAATTTCCAGAAAAAAAACTGAATGAAATGCAAATGTATGGATATATAGAGCATAACGTGCTACAAAACGGAACTCTTAAAATACATAAATATCATATACATATGTACATATGTATGTACAATGTACATTGTACATACAAACAAATATTAATGATACCATTAAGAAATGCAATATTATTAAAGCCCAGGCAAATAAGACAAACCCAGAGAAATAATTAAGGCTGAAACCCACACCGAATACGACAAAACTGTTATTTGTGACTTATACGACAACAGAACATTAGTTCTTATGAGACGACAGACACCAAATTTTTTTTTGATGTGTGTTATAATCATACGAGCGTGTTTGACGTATGAGACAAAAACGTTTTGTCGTATTTGATGTGTTTTCAGGCCAACGGGGCTTTGATAATTTACACAATTGGTCCTTAGTTCATAAACAGCCGGACTCTTTAGTTTCTTTAAGTGTATGTAGCCGATCTTATAAGTTTTGCCGAAGTCGGTTATTTTTAAATGCCCATTTTTCGAATATTGAATAAACCGGTTATTTTGGTATAATAAAGCGGGTTTTTTTTAAAGATGTGTAATTTAAAATGAAGTTTATTTGCTGATGGTTAAGCATTGTCTATATGCATTTCATTCAATACATTCATATCGAATACAAATTATTTGCTGGGTTTTGTAAAAGTTTCTAAGCCTACTACGCTTATTTTATTCTTTTGTGATTTTCAAAAATTACTATCATTTGGAAATTCTCAAATGGTTTTTGAAAGTTTGTGCGTAAGATAAGAGGTTTGTAACTGTTCAAAGTTGTGGTTGAAGTCTACTGACGATTTGGTAAAGCACAAATGTAATGCATATAAACAATGCTTAACCATCAGCAAATAAACTTCATTTAAAATAAAATTATGACAATATGTCCAATAATAAATTTATTAGATGTGTTATTTACAGGGGTCGGACTTTCATGCAAATGCATGTTTTTTGTGGTGATAGATAAAGAGGCATTGATTAATTATCTATGCATATTTTTGCATATTTTGGTGGTAAGTGCAAATTTTTGCATATTTGCATATATTGGAGTAATACAAATTTTCTTAATGCATATTTCTCAATTTTCGAAAAAATATTAATATGCCGATTATGGATGGTAACTGAGCCTCAGTTGGGATGTTAGTTGCTGAAAATGATACTACTGATGGCAAGTGGCAACTGATAGTGCCTTTCTTGGCAACCATTAATTTTCAGTTGCCGACTGGCAACGCAACTAAAGTTCGCTAGCATCAAATAATAGACCCAATTGTGCTTGTTTTATGTTTTTTCTTCTCTAATAATAATAAAATATGAACAAAAAAATATTTTCATATTATTTTAGTTTTGCATATTCTTGCGAATATTTTTCATTTTTAGGTGCCTTTGTTAAGCCCATAAAATCATATTTTAGTTGCATGAAAGTCCGAGCCCTGGGTAATTTATATATGTTTGCCTTCTTTTGTTGTAAATATATCCGTAATTCAGTATTTTCCTAATTGTAATATTGGGCTTCCTGTTTTAATACATCTGGCAACCTTCAACATTTCATGAGGAATGTAAATTTTTTTTAATTAAAAAAACAATCAATGATGTCGAGGTAGATCAACACCAGGTAGTCGCAACAGAATTCGCCGTGGAGAATTTACATTTGGGCTGTCAAAAAAGCTGATACATTAACACTGCTGACAGGCCAAATGTGTAAACATTTACGTAAACAGCTGGGCTCTTGCGGCCACCTTGTATGAATTCGCCTTGGAATGATGTAAATACTTTTCGCTTATAAAAACTTGCTTGACATAAATGAGCACCAAATAAAACTTGACTCCGTTCCAACGCAACGGCAAATAATACTTTACTGAAATACGCTAGCAAAAATTAATCATTGGGTGAAATATTAGCTCGTCGTGTTGCCGAGGACTAAACAGTACAACATGCCGGAGGAATCCACGATATGGGAAACAAATTTCCAGTTTTATTTAACAAAACACCAAGAACAAAAAATTAAAATTGGAGAAATCAAACAAAGTCATGGAAGGTTTTCAATTGTGGTCGACGAATGGACAGATATTTCATAAAAAAAATATGTTAATGTTAGTATTAGTTTCTATAATGCTGAAACAAAATCATTTGAAATATATAATCTTAGGCCTGAAGAAATTAAATTATAGGCTACCGCAAATAACACAGAAGAACTTGAATAAAACCGATTAACCAGCTATTTTTTAAAATAGCAACTATTCTGAATAATCGAAAATTTGTTTTTGAAAAAAAAAATGGAATAATCGATCTCTCTAATATGTACCAAAGACCAACTGTGCCAACTCCTGGAATTATTTCCTTCGATTGCCCTTCCTATGTCTAAATTGCCTGGGCGGGCTATTAAACAAGTTTGTTTGTATAATATTTTGTTATTTACCTTTTTGATAGTTTTAATACAGCCGCCGTATAATAATGAAAATATTTTAAAAATGAAAACAACTGTTCCATACAACAACTACCACTCTACACAACCACATTTAAAGCACATGATGTCGAAATGTGGGGGGAAAATAAAAAGATAAATATTTTTGTAAAAAAAATCGTCAGCAGAAATATTTTTTCTACGAAAAGAGTTAGAGAAGAGGAACAAGAGTATTGGACCGTGTTCTAATATCTGTTAGTCTAGAATATTTTAAAAATCTTTTGCGTTTTATTTCTCTATTACAGCAATAATAGCAAAAGTCTGCCAATTTCAAATGACAAATACAGTGGAGTAGAAAAAAGATGGAAATCTTCTAAAAATTTGGGTGTCTACCCAGATGCCTTACATTAAAGAAGTTAAAAACGATTGCAATCGAAATGTACAGTTTCCCAGACAGAGATTTTCGCTGTTCAATTTGCTTATGATAGGATTTTGAAAAAATTTTAATATGTAGACAGTACCAGTACAACGAAATTCAGCTTATATGAATCTCTACACAACTGCAGAGTTACCAGAACTTTGTTGTCGAATATAAGTCAGAAGAGAAGAAATGAAATATGTACTTACTTTCGAAAAAAGTAAGCATTTTTTCGGTAGTTTTAACGAGACACTATGCGATAGGTCAAATGGCTGCGCATCTGGGAATCCCACGCGAATACTACTATAGGAGCTGTTTGAATGAAGGGGAAAAGGAGTCAGTGGAGCAATTGCGATGTACATGTCTAGGACTCTAGTAATAGAGATACTCCCTCTTACCCTGCGTCTATATACCTGATATATTTTTATCATGATAAATGTCAAATTCCATATAAGAAAAACAGCTAACATAAAACAAATTGTTTTTCAATATAAAGTTTGACATTTGTCATGATAATAATATATCAGGTATATACGTATAGGATTAGGAAACATTGATTTTGAAGACCTGACAGAATTGGCATATGGTCAGACGTTGACAACACGTAACTGATTTTTACTACTTTTCAGTTGAAGAAATTACATTATAATTATACTGAAAATGTTACTACTCACGAAATAAAGTAACACAATTATTGCGTACTAGGAGAGGTAGACATTCGACCACTTGATCCATAACCGGTTCTGTTTGTAACCGGTTTTTATATGACAAAAACTATATTTTGCATATCTAGAGAAAATACCTTTTAAATCATATATGTTTCATCAATATTGGTGGACAATAAGATACTTAAAAGTGTACTACAAAATATTGTTTCTTAGCGATTTATATAACGTTTTCTGTGTTTTGTGGATAAAAATAATAAAAAGTCAGTTACGTGTTGTCAACGTATGAGGATCGATATGGAACTTCAAGTAACCTCTCTATATTGATAGACAAAATTTAATGGTTCTAAAAATAAAAATAGTCTGAAATAGAGAACATACCCGAATGTATATATATTTTTAGTTAAAAAATTATATTATTCTACTAAAAACACTTGTTTAAAATTTAAACAGTCAATTAGAAGCGGCAGCGGCTAGCCGCCAATCGGGCATAAAAGGAAAGTTGTCGACATATTAACTAGTACAATTGTCGCTTGAGAAAAGTGTGTCGACATAGAGACATATGGTTCTAGGCCATAGTCGCTCATACTGGCACCAGTGTACCGAACATTAATCGGTTCGTATATGTATACAGCCGAATGAAAAAAGTACTCACCAAAGAGTAAAAAATAAACAACAACTTCATTCAGATGTATGAAAGCTTGTTGTGTTTTTACGTTGTTTTTCTTTTTTAATAGGCACACAGTAGAATACTACTAACACATGCTCATAAACACTACTACTAAATTATTTCTCTCGATGGCTAGCACCATAGATTATACGTTGATAGTTAATTAAAACTTCAAAAACCTAAGTCTGCTGTCAAAAACCTAAGTCTAAGAATGTGTTAGTAGAACATTTTGTTTTAGTATTGGTTGAAAATAAAATATTCCCCACAGCTACAAAACCATACTTAGTTGTACAAAAAGTATTTAACAAAATTTATATTTTTTAATCACGAATTTTTAGGTGTTATATACAATTCATTTTGCATTAATTAATGAAAATATGAATCTAGAATCATTTTTAATGCAATTGAGCTCAAAAACTTTTGATTCGCTAAATATTTTTTTGCATTTTTTCTATTTGGCACTAAAAAAAATTGTCCCAAATAGTATCAAAAATGCAATACTGTTGAATGAAAAAAAAAACGGTTGAAAACTTTGATAAATTTCAACACACAAATGTCAACAAAATTAAAAAAATATTTTAAAAATACAGCAAGAAGAAACATAAAATTTGTTATATGGCAAATAAAAAATTTTAATAATATAAAATAGTGTTTTTGTGTGCAAAAAAAAAAACAAATTTTAGTGCATTTTCAAGTTCAAAAATTACGCTTTCTGGTGAGTGTTGAGTTGCCTCTCTCAGTGTGTTGGATAACAAAATATTCATAGGTGTGAAGAGAGTTGTCAATTTTTTTTGACAGGAGCCCAGTTGACTATCTACGTATAATCTATGGCCAGCACTGTTCTAGTCTGACTAGATGGTTTGTAAGTATGTAAATAAGTATATGTATAAACACACGTATGTATTTCCATATGTATGTGCATACGTTTATTCATGTCACATTATATGTAAATTTGATTTAATTGTCAATTAAAACATCCGTAGATGTCACTATTTTAAAATGCATACAACAAACAGTTTGTGAAAATCAAAAAGTCCTATCTAACATTTTAAGTTTTACAGGACAAGCATACAACTTGTTGTTTAAGTGAAAAACTATAGCTATTGACAATTAGTGAAAAATTTTATAATACATAAATATGTAAATTATTGGTCTTTTTTTCATTGTATTGTACAAGTTTGTCAATATATTTTTCATTGAAACAAGTTTTATGCTTCTCCTGTAAAACTTTTAAAATGTTAGATACATTCGTAGTAGCACCCACCACCTTTCGTATACACTTTTTTGGAACTGATTGTAACGCACATAAATATGCACAAACTTATCGAACCATATTTTTTGTTAATTGTCTGTCTTGTTAAGTGTACAATTTTGATCTTTTTTAAGCGAAAGTGAGAGCAGCTATCAAAATCTTTTTATGTTATTTTTGTTTTACTTATTTTTAATTTTTTGCAATTTATCATTTGTGAAAATGTGAGACATCTTCGAATAAGTGTGGAAGCCAATCGCTGCAACATAAACACAACAATAATGACGTTAAAGCTTAAAAATTTGGATATATAAACAACAGATGTTCGCTTTTAAAGGTAAACAACAACAACAAAAACACCCTCGGCAAATACAGCAACAATTAAAATCATACAAAAAAAACCGATCAAATAGCACATAAAAAAAATATATTATGTATATCGCAAAGCCTTACAATTTCGACTTCGGTTGACATTGAGAGTCACTCTGTCATTCTGTTAAATGTAAAAATGCAAGTTAAACATAGAAATTAAATCACAGATACATAGTATCTTCATATGTATGGACGTACCCAGCGAACATATTTTTGACGAATTCGGTCACAAAATATACAAAAAGCATAACAAACATGATATGAGTGGTTTACAATAAAGCGTGGGCTTTTGACAAAGGAAATTCTGAAAGGTTCTAAGATATATCTGAGAGAATTCTATACGAATTTTAAAGGAATTGTTTGGAGAAACTCTAAAGAAATTTTTGACATGTCTGAACTATATTGGAAAAATGTCTAGCAAAACATTAGAAAATGTTCCGATTTGTTCCGACAAATTGTCATAATGTCGGAAAGAAGTGATTGACATAAAATATGAATTTTGTCAGAAATTTCTCAATCTCTTGTGTCCAAGTTGCTGCCGTTGTGCTAACTGAAATAGGAGATATGTAGAGAGTTAAAGTTTCTCCTACACTTTCCCGTTCGGTTCAGTCCTAAACTATATCGACGACCGGATAAACGAGTTTATCCTTCCAATATCGCAGTCCGATACATCTGATAAATCTTACAGCAGCGGACTGCCCATGAAAGCGACCCTTTTTTTCAAAGAGAGAGAGAGAGAGAACATACTCATTATAACAACTTCTACAGAAGTCCTAGGATACGTATTTCCAAAACAGTGCCCTGTAACTGGCCACGATGTATACCCTATAAAATTGCAGATCATCTACGATCATATTGGCGCCATATCAACCTCGATACCGAGCAAGTGACGTCGTTAAACCGTTTAGTCTGCGCTATCTCAGAGTGATTTTATTGAATTTTGCAGAATTTCAACCATTTGATCCGTATCTCGAATGTGCACTCGGGGTCAGTATTTAGCTAGTTCCGGGAACACTGCTATGCCGGTGGTACGACGGATACCTGGGATCATTCAAGCGGATGTACGCAGTATCCTTTCTATGATCCCACATTAGGTGATTTTGTCTAATACAGTCCACCATACTAGCGCACCATACGTAAGTAGATCCACTTAGAGTCCCTAGCATTTTCCCCAAGGCTTTCCTATGGACCTTCCACATGCCTATACAGCCACAACAGCCTTGAACGCCCTTATCTGGACGTTACGATACCATGTCAGCTTTGGAGTACACATACATACGCAGATGCTTCCTACTGTCAGACAACCTAAATTCTATTCCGTTCAGCGGGAAAATTGTTACATACCTAATATATTTTTGTAATAAAAATAAGATCCGTTTTCTGCGGATTTATATTGAGATAACTCCGGTACTTCACCTGCAGACGCTGTAACAGAGTGGCCGGATACTGCCTCCGCGATGTCATACGCTACAATTTTAAGCATCATGGAGTAAAGTTCAAAGAGCACAGAGTTTAAAGTATTGTTCCACAGGAGAGGGTACAGAACACCTCCCTGTGGAGTACCACGGTTTGCTACTTTGCATATTGCAGCTTGGCCTAGAGTCGACACAGTTACCCTATTGGTAACTTCTAAACAATGCTTATGACCGACTAATGAATATTCAGCATCCTAATTTCACATTGTTAAAGGCACATTCTACGTCTAGAAAAACTAAGAAGCGTTATGGAGCGCAGTCTCAACTGATTTGCTTTTAGGTTCAGATCTATCTCCACTGTGAAATGAAGATCAATTATCCGTTCCAGGGTTTTAAGAAGAAAGGATGTTCGACTTTTAGGTCTGAAATCTTTCGGGGAGGTGTGAGGGGTTTCCCCTTTACGGATGAAGACCACCGAACACCTAGTGCATGATTTGACAGCCGAAGTCAAGCCTTATATGTATATCCTCATTAACCATGGCACAATAATTTGGGCATTTTGCTGTAGATCGGCTGGTATAATACCGTCCGGATCCGGTGGCCAAAACTGTTGATCGCCGACATAAACCTTTCCCTGTTTACGGGAATTTGTGCTATTTGAAGAAGCAAGCAAATATTCGTCGGTGTGCGGAATGCAGCCAGGGAAATGTTATTCCATGAGCAACTTAAAGGGAATTGAAGACAACTCGGCTGATTGTCTGATAAATTTTCAGCTTATTTCTGTCATAAAGAATACTAGCGAAAAATGTTCACTGGGTACATTTCTGTGTCGTTTTATCATAACATCTTAAGTCGACTTGAGTGAAAATCGAGTTAAGGTCAAAATCTGGTTCGTCGTCTTATAATCCATTTTCAAATACTCCAATTTTCGAAAAAAATTATCACGGTTTATTTTTTAACTTTCTAGAAGAACAACACAACAGATTTTACATTAAATAGTTAATATCTCCAAACACAATTTTTAGACTTAAGATGATATGATAAAACCACACAGACATGTAAGTACGTGAATACTTAAACTCAAACACACAAAAACACATGGCAATTAAAGAAAGCAAGAGAAAAAGTAAATGGTGATCCATACCTTCCTCTCCCCCACATTTTTTAAAGAAAGTTTTTATGTATAGCAGAGTAGACAATTTAGTGGATTTTGGTAACTTTTTGAATTGCAGTTGATAAAATTTACTTCAAACGTTTTATTTGCAAGATCCAATCAAATTAATCGTAAATCAGTGCTGCCGGCGTCACTATTTACTTTTTACACAACCAGAGCTTAAAAATTATCAGTGATTTGGCGAATTACATGAAAACGAAAAATTAAGATTTTTAAGAGCGGAACGAAATTTTAGTTCTTTATAATTAATAAGAAGTTGATTACTTTTATACTTAAAACAAATTATTTTTAAATAATTATTCTAAAACTTTCTTCATTTATTTCTTTGTTATTATTATTATTATCATTATTATTATTATTCTTATTATTATTACTATTATTATTATTATTACTATTATTATTATTATTATTATTATTATTATTATTATTAGTATTCATGAAATATATTTATAGATAAAGTAACTTTGTTCCAACTAGGTGTTAATACAGCGTCTCTCGTACTTTTACTATTAAGTCTAATACTTGTTTCGATTATTTTGTTTTGACACTTTTGACAAATTAGATCGGTTCCACTGTGCAGAAAACCAGCCAGCTTTTTGGCGAAATTGGCGTTTTTAAATTAACGAATAATTGACAACACCGCTTATGTTTAAACCACGAACATATTTAAAGCAAGATATTAACATATTTTGCGCGGAGGCGACCAAATGTCAAAATCACAAATATGTTTAAGTCAATAAAAGGTAAAATCGCACATTTTCATTCATACAGCAAATAAACGCTTTTACAAATTACAGCACAACACAAAACTACACAACAAACACATTAACAGAAATTCAATGAAATTAAATAAAAAAAAAAGTTACAATACGGCATTTTAGACATAATGAATGGTTTCACTCATTAATTATAGACGATCGTTAGATTAACAACAATGACTATAAACAACAACAAACGAACAAAAAAAATATTTGCCAACTACAACAATGTGAAATCCACAAAAACAAAGAAAACTTTTCTTAATTCAAACGAATGATGCTGTGGCTGTGATGATGAGCGCATCAATTCAGTTAAGAGGGCGCACTAAAAAGGCTTTAAATATTATGTGGAAGTGTACTTATTTCTATAGGTCTTTCAATGTTGTATATTTTTCATCTAAGGTTTATTCAATTATTTGTAATTTGCCCATGTCAATAGCTTGTAAGAGTTGAATGTGGAGAATTTCTATATAAACATTTGGTTAGAAACAAATCGCGGTGGAACTAACTCGAACCAACTCATGCCAGTTCGTCAGCGGTTTCATTTCCCTTAACCTTGCACTAACCTGGAACCCAATAGAGTCTGACACTATATTTATCCATTGGCACGTTGAGCGGTCTCATACAGTCGCTAACAGCTTAGATTTGTCACTTTCCTTTAAAAGCCATTAGCGCCGCTTGACCGTCGACCACCAATTCGGTGGCCTTTAGAATCGCCAAGATCTCAGAATGGAACACGATATACTCATTTGGAGGACTGACGAACGTCTCTTCCCATAATATAGGCATCAGAGCCCATCGGTACTGCTATTTTAGACCCGGCTGTAAAAACTACACAACCCTCGTAGAGCCTATTCGATTTATGGCGTCTATGATGCCGAGAGAGGCATAACTCTTACACTTAGCAAGTGATTTCCTATGGCTCTCTTTCTTCAATGCCACCCACCATACATTACAACACATCCCTACGAAAGAACCGTCCTAAAAACCAATGTGTAAATCTAGTTCATTGAGCCCTTTCTTAAGCTTTTCCTGCGTGTTCCTTATCCATTATAGGTTGCTATCTAAGTAAACGGCCAGGTAATTAGCCTCACCTGCATTTTCCTGGGTTGACACCTGTCCCTTACTTCTAACCCAAGGGCACTGTTCGCCCAGTGGCGAACAATAGTGATAATATATGTTCACGCTAGCAGCATCACCAAATCATCCGTATAAGGGACTATCTTCCGACCACAGATATCAATACGTCTTAGGAGAGGTGTATAACACTACTCCCTGTGGCGTAACCCGATTCACCATTTTTCTTAGGCTTCCGATTCCAACATAAAGACTCACCCATGAGATATCCGTGCTTAGCCCCACTGAGGACGCGTGTATCAATTGTGTTCCTAAGATGTAGATCGATTAGACATTTTAGTGTTTTCAGGAGAAAAGGCAAAAGACGAATTGGTCTGAAATCCTTCGGCACTGAGTGGCTTGCTTTACCAGCCTTAAGTATAGGTTAGGTTAGGTTAGGTTAAACTGGCTGTCAGCTTCTAACAACCAGACTACTTGGGTCCTTTGGTTCCTTTGTGATGCCTGAGATGGATTAGAAAGAATTCAGAAATATACCCTGCCTATCCCAGAGGTTGGGTCGGTGTCAGGTCGATGATGCCCTATTCATTGATAATGCTGAACATCGGCAGAGGAGGTCTTTGTCAGTCTCCTCCTCCTTCACGTTCTGACAACTCCTGCAGAAGTCATTGTAATGAAGATTTAATCTTCTGATGTGAGCACCGATGAGACGGTGCCCTATTAGGATCGCTACGAGTATACGCAGCTGTTGACGGGGAAGCCCTAGTATAGTTGCATATATAGTGAAGCTATGCTGGGGTCAGATGTATCTGGAAACCTCACAAGTGATTTCATTTGTCCATCTGGTTTGTGCTTCTCTAAATAGTTGGTTCTGAATTTGTATTTTGCAGCTTTTTAGTGGGACACCCACTAACCAATCGATGCCCCTTTCCTTGAATCGGGCACCAGCCTTGGCTAGCTCATCCGCAATAATGTTACCGGGCTCATCTGCGTGCCCCGGGTACCCAGAAGTTCCCTAGGTTGGTATGTCGCGCCATATCATTCAGTGATGTCAGGCATTCTCTAACCAATTCCGATGTTGTGTAAACACAAGATAGATCGTGTAGTGTAGCCTTACTGTGTAGTGCAACCCTAACCCTAATCTGTCTCCAGTCCTTCGTTATAGACCTCTTTAGCGAACATATGAGGATATTTACTAGAAACAATAACACGCGTTCGGAGACATTCTGCAGCATGGCCAGAAATGTATCATCTTGAACTGGTGATTTATATGGCTCAAAGGTATTTGTTGCCCAATCTGCTTATTCCAATGTCACTATGCCGACTATTGTCTCACCTATTTCTATTGCCGACATGGCGTCGCTAATCTCACCTGCCGTTTCTCACTTACTACTACGAAGTATGTAAATGACCGTTATTTGTGATCGAAAAAATATAAGTAAACTTTTAACAATTATACCATAATTATTTAATTCTTCAAAAAACAAGCCCATGAACGCTGTTAAGATGGTGTGGCGGCCAACCAAAACAGTACGTGTTACGTTCTTAGTGTTTCCTGTGTTACTTTGATTTAAATTGATAACTTTAATGATTCAAAAAATTCCAAAATCATTGCAGCATTTTAAGAAATTTTTTTAGACATCCCCCGAAGATAATGCATATTAGTAAGTGTAGAGATGTTTCTACAATATGTATATGAATTTGCAATAATAACAACAACTGCAAAACTGAAACAAACACACAAACACAAGCAACAAACTTGAACGGAGCAAAAAATTATATATGAAAAAAGGAAACACCGACGCCACAAGATCACTCAGACAATGAACAAAACAAAAAAAAAGCAAACATAAATAAATGAAATAAAATTGAAAAAATAGCTGACAGAATATTGGTCTCCTTATACAAATATATGTATGTAACTATAAATACGAGCATAAGAAAATATCTGAAGAAATCAGTATTTAAACTGCTCTCTTTTGCTGGAGTATAAATGCGATCGACTACTACGAGTGCGAGTGCAAGTACAAACACTTACTCGTATTTGCCTTTATAAATTTGTTATATTGTTGGTGTTGTTATATGAGCCGCACAATTCACTTAAACAAGTTTAAAAAACAACTTGTGCCGGATGACATCACTAACGAAAAAAATTTATATATTTTTTTAACGTAGACAATACAAACAAACACGTTCAGAGATATACATACATATATGTATGTACATACATGCCTACATTCATATGATAAAATAATTTCTAGCAATACCAAGAAACCAATAGAGCTGTTTATCTTATACACCTTTGCAAAATTTACACTCCAATATACATCAACAAACAAACATAAAGGCGATGATAATGCCTTAAATTTTATGGGGAGCACACTCTTTTGGGAGAAAGCAGCGTAAATGTTCTCTATACAAGTGTGTGGGGCCAGAGATTTAAAGTGTTTACAATATCATCATACAGAGAATGATATTTTCCAGTGACATTGTTAGAAGGGGCGTCAATTCCCCTTAAAATAGATTTTTGTTTTTAATGGTAAATAAAACTCTTAAAATAGAATTGGATGTCGGAATCTTAATTATGATCCGAAAGCATTATCTTCCTTGTTACGTAACTATCTGTCGACGTCACGTCAAGACAATACCAACAAATTGGCACTTGTCTACTCGCTGTCGACAAAAATGTATTACTATTAATAGCCTTCTTCCCATTTCCCATTTTCTATACCTTAGAGAAGTGCCAATTTTTTGGTATTGTCTTGACGTGACGTCGACAAATAGTTACGAAATAGGGGGGAATATCTGACATTTACTTATTAAAGATAATTCTCATTTCAATGTTGGTCCCGGCTACGTTGCAGCCGGCTAAGAGTAGTAATTTTCGATGAACTAAAATAACATAAAATCAAATCAAGTTTTGAAGACCTTAGTGGTCAATCGAGCTCTCATTATTTGTTTCAAATCGACGGGAAATAAAAGCTTTCATTCCATCAAATTAAATCTTGATAGACCCAGAACGAATTCTTGGTTTATGGCCGTAATTTTAACAAATATCCATGGCGCAAATTACCCAGAAGATATTTGTTAGCATTTGCTTACAATCCCTACCTATAAGTTAAGTGTCAAATATTTTTACACTATAGGTAAGTATGCACGGAGAGATATATATTTCATAAAATTACGGACATTAATCTGGAAAGAATTCAGATCTTGATGTACGCCACTCATATTGACTTCCAGATGCAGTAAGTGTATTTCAGAAGATACAAGTTATAAGGGATGCTGGTAGTGTGTGATGGGAATGCTCAAAGAAGAATAGGAACTTCTGTCAACGGTCAAGCCTCATTTCTATCAGTACGAGCACAACACACCTCTTCTTCAATTATAGTTTGACAATAGAATAATATACTATCCGGATTACTCTTGTCTAAGTTCCTGATCCTAAGATGTCTCAAATGTTGTAGCAGTAGGAATAGTTCGGTACTATGTGCTATGAACAATATTCACGGACACTATCTATAGAAAGCAGAAGATAGATGGCGTAAGCTGAGTACTTGTAAGGCCGCTAAGAAAATGTGTTTCTGCTAGAGTGGGAAACGCCCTGCATAGCTAGCTAAAAAGAACTGAAAGGACATCTCGTATTTGCAGTGTTAACGGGACATTAGTCGAGTGGAGTTACAGACATGCTAGATAGCTAAGACGGGTTTCCACCGACTCTACATTCTTCGAGACACAAACTTATGGGCAAACATATACTGCACGACCTATCGGATATTGATCTAAACGACCTTATCAGATACTCAAGGCGGCGGCGTTGATTTAGTACCGTTAAATGGAGTACGAAACTGACAGGTGGCCAGTATCGAGTGGAGTGGCGTTTGTCAAAATGGATTCCGTTGATTCTACTTGATTGTCTGTGTGCAGCAGGTAGCCAGGTGTAAACCAACCAGCCAATAAAAACTCAGATACTGATTCGTTGAATACTGTCTTCATACTGAAGTTTCTACTGCCGTCAGCTTTTGATCTTTCGTTAAAAGTGTACAGAATAATTCGGGCTATTTTAAAAGATGACAAAGCCAACATTCTCTTTGTGAACTATTTTCAATAACTTGCCGAAAAACATTCAACTACAATCGAGCTGGAAAGATTGCTATGATGCCAAAGATTTGCTTCCGAGCACGCGTCTTTAAAAATGTTTTAGCGAAATATGTCTCCTGAGCCGCAGTGCGTGTCCATTAGCGAACATTTCAGCACATTGTGCTGGAAGGGAGATCATGTAACACCCATGCTCAAATATAAACCTGAAAATTACTACCCAATTCTAGTACTGCACTATCTAAAGTAATGAAAAGCATGGTAAATTTCCAACTTGTGAAGTATTTCGGGTTCAGCAGCTTACTTAGCGAACGCCAGTATAGTTTCGGCTGGAGTCAATCCAGGAGACTTCTGATATTATCCACCATTTTGGCTAAAGTAAGGTGGTTAATGTAAAATTAAATATAGAAATTTCACAGGAGTCGCATTATACGATCTGTTATAGATGGGATTTTATCAAACGAGTTCAAGATTAATTCAGGGCTACCAGATGGTAGTAATATTTACCATTCGTACGCATTCAGTAATAGTGCAATCTTGTCGGAGATTGGAACCATAAGGCAAAGTGGCTAATCACAATTCTAAAATCTTCTGGACATCCCAAAATGACGGAAAGCATGCTGAATTTGCATCTTGTGAAATATTTGAAGTCTGGGCTTTCCTTTTGAAAAAGTGGTCGCTCTAGATATTTTTAAGGCGTTTGATAATGTGGGATGGTACACTTTTATCAAAACTTTTTGTTTTTGGTGTTGGCGACGACTTCTCTAGATTTATATCGAGTTTTCTCAATAAGATTCTCTGTCAAACTTCGAATCCTGTCTACACTTTTGTAGATGGGATTGGTAGATTTGGTAGCAGCATCTGCCATTCATATTCATTCAGTAATACTTATCAAGACCCATTGTTGTATGCTGCATCGGTAAATAAAGGTGGTATAAATATTCGGGAATCAGAAGGTCGTGACGTTCT
Source organism: Panzeria rudis (assembly GCA_956483635.1). NCBI lineage: Eukaryota > Metazoa > Arthropoda > Insecta > Diptera > Tachinidae > Panzeria > Panzeria rudis. Next base: position 10,523,429 of record OY101447.1, read on the forward strand.
GGGCAAGATAATGCACTGCATTGTCCGCATTGTCTAATTTTTCAGTTCTCGAAAGAATCTTTCCTTTGTCTCGGTTTTTTGTAAAAAGTGGAAGAGATACTTAACTTCATGATGTCATTTTGCACCCCTCGAGTCACAAATTCTTTGGCAGGAATGTACTAGACGACCTATCAAAGATTGGTCTAGGTGACCTGATCAGATATCTCAATGAGACGGGCTGGTTCTAGTACCTACTACCGGATCCGAGATCTTTGTTCGAAACTACATAGGCTGATACTGACGAGTGGACTGGCCTGTCAAAACGGAATCTTATTGATTCTACTTGAATGCTTGCGTGTAATAGGCAGCCACGTATACCAATCATACCCCAACACAGAAGTTAAATATCTCGGTGTTCATCTTGAGCGTTGTGTAACATGGAAATCCCACATAAATGCCAAAGTGATGTGACCCAAATGAAATTAAATGCGGCTCAAATGAATTGGCTTATTGGAAGGAACTCTACATATACCAAGCTTGGATTGTAAACTCCTGTTACACAACTCTGTTCTAAAACCAATAGTCTCCTACGGTATCCAGTTATGGGGCACTGCCTTGGCATCAAATGTGGAGAAAATTCAAAGGCGATAAAATAAAATACTCCGTACGATTACATCAGCTTCCTGGTATGTCATAAACCCGCGAATTCATAAAGATCTAGATGTCGCGATGGTTAAGACTGTGTTCACAAAAAACTAGCCCGTACCATCATGAACTTTAGAGGCCACACTCGGCTGAGAAGGTGAGACATTCCTGCTCTCAGCCGAACACGAAACACGTAAAAGACGACCTAAGAACCAACCGCAACAACAAATATTTTTTTATAGTATTTTCTGGACTTACAATTTAAAAATTTAGAGATAAAATTTGATTACTTATTCTTAGCTCAATTTTATTGACTATACAATAAATGGAAATAAACGCAAAAAAAAAAACTTCATCGGAGAAGGCGAGTGAGCTCATCGATGACAACATCGACGCAATTTGTGGTATCTTTCACTATGTTCTCGTTATTGCAATGTAACTTGGAACAATGGAACTTGGAACACGTGCAATGGAAGAGTTTGCTTTTAAATTGAACCATAGAAGGATTAAGGAATATGTTATTCCACCACGCAAAATCCTCAGAAAAAGTATGAAATGATTTCTGTAAACCATTTAATACAACACAAGGTCTTGGACAACTTTTTTGTAAATTTAAAAATAGAACCCATGAAAATCCACAATATTCTTTCGCATGCCGACGACGGCGCAGTTGTCAATAAAGCGAAAAAAAGTATTCCCCTCTTACCAGCTACAGCTCTGTTTATTTACGCATTTAAAAGTGAGAGAGATATAAAAACAAATCTATTTACACCGAAATTTTCAAAACAGATACATTAATATTTACTCCCAAATGGTTGTTTGGTTATTTGTACACGTTCCAAACACAAATTCATATTCATACTCACTCCCATAAATGTTTGAATTTTTATTCTCGCCTTTAATTTTGTTAGTTTACTCACCAATTTAGCTTTGGCTAAATGAATGAGCTAGCAACCAGCAACACACAGATACAAAATTGATAGATGAGAATTTAGGTGTAATACACATACCTATGCATATGTAGTAGATATGTATGCATGTATGTATGTTAAATTTATGGCACTTTTGAACTGAAAGTTGTTGGAGAATTGAGCAGCATATGGCAGACAGTCTTGAAAATATTCGCGAACTATGCGGTCGCATTACGATGATTTCGCTACTAGCGAAACAAAAAAATTGAGTAGTACAACAATTGATACAACAAATTATAACATTAATAATAATAGTTGTAATATAAATAATAGTAATGGTGCGATACCATATCACGCCCGTGAAAATTCGCTGCCATTCAGTTATGGACAGATTTGTAAAACATCAACGCCATTGAGGCCAACTAATACAAACACTAAATTGTCAACGTCGACGTCAACAATATCACGTAATTATTCTAACAATAATAAAAACGGTAACGAGTATGATTTCGATTTTGATTTCGACTTTGGTTTAAACTCTACAGGTCGTTCGAACAATAATCTCGGTTTGGATTACGGTTACGGAAAAACCACAAATCATAATAATCATAATAATAATAATAGTGCTTTAAATTCGAATGCTTGTAGTGCTGGTGGTGGTGGTGTCAAAGATGTCAAAGATGTCAGTTTTAATTTATTGACACAAAGTGAACGCGAACGTGATCGTGATCGTAATAATATATATGGTGGTTTAAATAGTGAAAAATATTTGAATGAAAGTTGTACACAAACAGTGAAATACAATAATCAAAGTAATAACAATAATAGTGGTTTTAATTTCAATCATTTTAAAACAGCAAATGAAATAGCAGATGCCAATATGATAAAACCCCAACCGCGTCTTACTAGTCCTTTACTGGTACGTAAAACATTAAGCAATGGTAGCAATAATGACAACAACAACAGCAACAGTAGATCACCTACGCGCTCCACAACCAACACAATTGCAAATACCTACCATTACAGTTTTGGTAATAGCAACAGCAACAGTAACAACAAAAATGGCAGCTTTATTGAAGACAACAACTTTGACAAGTTTGGCGTAAATGGCAATATCAACAAAAACGATAACTATGGCCACAAAACAATGTACGGCAGTACTGGTGGTGGTGGTGGTGGTGGAGTTGGTGGTGGCAGTGGAGCTGGTGACATACTAAACACAACAAAAACACTAGCACGACATGATTTTGATGAATTGCTACGTGAGCGCCGTGAGAAGGTTTTCAACGAATATCGTTCAACATCAACAACAACATATGATTTGTCCGGCTCACCAAAGGCTTCACCAGTGCCGCCGCCCAGACGTTTTGACAATGGCACCGTACAATTGCCATCAACATTGCCCAGTTCGCTGAGCAACAAGTCATCGTCATCATTGTATCCACCACAAATACCCAATCGTAGTCAGAGTCAAAATAGCAAATATAATTATGATATTGAATTCAATCTGAATTTGAATGAGCGTTACGAGGATGAGGTTGACAATGTTGACATATTACGGCGACGTACCAATACCATACATAGTTTACCACAACCACAAAAATATTTGCAACCGAAACAGCAGCAGCAGCAGCCGTACCAACAACAGCAACAGTTGTATCAAACGCGCGACATTCCATTGGCATCACCGTATGTAGAACGTAATTATCACACAATTAGTTCATCATTATCAGCATCTACACATGGCAAGAACAGTAACAACATAAGTAGCAACTACAACAATAGCATTAACAACAACAACAACATCAATAGAGAAACTTTAAGTCCAACCTCAATGCTTGACATTTATTCAACGCCTTATGATGAGCGCATTGGCAATGCATACAAGCAACGTTCAAATATGATGCAGCCTTTGGAGGCCACAACAGCAACAACAACATTACAACGTACACAGCGTTCAACTGATTATGCCACATATGGCAATAGCAACATGTTTGGTCATGAGCACACCAATCTTGGTCAAAAAATTACGGATAGAGAGTCGTCACCTATTTATGCCACCAGCACGAAAAAGGTAACTTCATCATTGTCATCTGCAGCAGCAAATGCAGCATCACCATCATCATCATCATTGTATCGTAATGGCAATAATGCAATAATTTCTACAACGTCAACATTGACAGTGGCAGATTATCCCTCACCAACCTCAGCACGCCCTGAAACACCAGCATTTCCTGTTACGCCGCGTACACCGTTTGGTGGTGGCAACAGCAATGGCTATGCCTCACAAACGGCCACTCTAAATAAACAAATAGTAAATGGCAGCTATAAGCAGCATCAACTGCAACATCAGCAACAGCAGCTTTATCAGCCTGCTAACGCTGGCAACATTGTAGAGCACAACTACTCTGCGGAAACAATTTATGGCAGCAACTATAGGCCGCGCCTTAATTCTAGTCTATCTATGGTCAACAGTGAGCCACAAGAAGTTGCTGCTCATTTAGTGAAATTTGCTAAAGATTCCTCGAAATTCTGGTACAAGCCAAACTTGTCACGCGATGAAGCCATTTCTCTGCTCATCAATGCTACACCGGGCACTTTTGTTGTTAGAGACTCTACCACTTATAAAAATGCTTATGGTTTGGTATTGCGCGTAGCACAACCACCACCCGGATCGACCAGTACCGGCAAACCAGATGAATTGGTGCGGCATTTCCTAATTGAGCCCACTACACGTGGAGTGCGTCTAAAGGGCTGTGCCAATGAACCTGTATTCACTTCCCTGTCAGCCCTGGTATATGAACACTCCATTAATCAAATGGCTTTGCCATGTCTATTGAATATACCCGAACGTGATATAGTGCCGCCACTAGTCGAACATACACCAGCTCAAAAGCAACTGCTGACCCAAGGTGCAGCCTGTAATGTTCTTTGGCTGTTCTCTTGTGATACCGAATCTCTAACCGGCGAAGAAGCCATACGCAAAGCCATACGTCAAATGCATGCTTTACCTGCCTTGCCCACTCCCACAGAGGTGCATTTTAAAGTCACCCAACAGGGCATTACCCTAACGGATAATACACGAAAAAAGTTTTTCCGCAAACATTATACAGCCGATATTATATCGTATTGTGCCATTGATCCCGATCATCGTCTGTGGACCATGCAGGAGCATGGCAACGATAATACCACCGTGGTGGGGGCGCTTAAGAAAACCATTTTTGCCTTTGTCGCTAGACGTTCGCCTAGTTCTAAGGATAATCAGTGTCATATATTCTGCGATTTGGCCATCAATCAACCTGCCTCAGCTATTGTATCGTTTGTCAACAAAACTCTACCCACAGAAAAACAAAAAAACTATGTTCTTTGAGAACAGGATGTGCTAAAGTTTGTAATTGGTAATATCAAAAGTAATATACAAGTAGAAGAATCAGGCAATTGTAGGGAAACGCCGACGACGGCGATGACGTCAAAAAAGAAACATGTAACATTTAAGTTATGAACACAAATTTACATTTCTTACATAGATTTGAGCGCTTTTTACACTTTTTTATGACTAATAATTTTTTTTTGTCTATGTTTATTTATTCGTTTGCATTCCTAACTTATCTAATAATGCTCGTAAGAAATTTAAATTATTGCTTGCACTGATGTCATTGAATTTAAATTTAACTAAAGTTTACTTTTAGTATTCTCAATCATCAATTTTATTATTTCCGCAATTAAGATTTCATATATTTTTGCATATTCTTAGTAGGAAATTTGCCGTGAGTGCGGTAATACAAATTAGTTTTATCAAGAAAGAAATTTGGGAAAAGCTATTCATTGTGACAACACAAGCAAAACGAAATGGCCAAACATTTTCTGGGCCGCTAAGCATTTGATCAGCGTTTAAGTGTCCAGTGGTGTCAGTTTCTGCATAAACATTAACTAATTTAACGAAGTATTAACAAATATGTGAAATATATTGTAGCTTCCACACTTTCTTTGTTTTAAAACTGTTCCTATGTTGAAAATATGTGGCAACGCTTTATTTTAAATAATCCTGTACATGCACATGTTTTGATTTCCTGTTGACAACACTTTACCGTACTAATAGTGGAAACAGCTGATTTTCATGTCAAAAATGATCAAACTTTTCTTACTCTACATCTACACCTAACATGAATTGCTGTTGTAACTTGAAGTTATGACTGCGTTGTTAAAACAAATGCACTAACAATTATTTTATAACTTAAAAAAAAGCATTAACTTGAGCAGTCTACACTTAACATTAACGTGAAGTTTATGTTAAAGTTAGCCATTTTATGGTAGGTGTAGACCGCAAGTTCAGAGTCGTAATATACATACATATTGTACATACATATGAATATACATATGTATACACCTAAGCGAGCGAATACCTCAATCGCATCAATATAGGACATAATAGCTTTTACTGTATCTCGGTAGCAGTAACCAACACGACTTTGAAATTTTGCAAGATGATAAAAATGATCGTAAATAATAGACTTTGATCATGTTGGTTGCGAGTTTTCTTACAATTAAACTTCGAAGATGCGATTAGTGGTATTCTGGGAAAGCTTTCAAAGCTTTCAATGACGTCTTTCGCATTAACAAAATAAAAAATTATTTTTCAAATTATTTGGTTATTTTTCTAACCAAAATCCCAATCTAGATCAAACTGATTTTGATAAAATTTGCGACACTTGATGCAGTTTTCAACGTTTGGAAAAATTATCATATCTAAAAAATCGATTTAACATTTTTTTCGAAAAATTTCGGCGCCGATATCTTTTTAGCGAATCAATCGATCTTAAGGTTAAGAGCAAGTTCGCAAGTTTTACTTTAAAAAATTCTCGGAATCTACCAACTCGAATCGGTTCATATTCACACGATATATAAATTGAGCCAAAAAGAATGGTGATAATTTTCTTATGATTAATTAAGTCATTCAAAATTTATGAGTGGTTTCCATACTTGCATAGCTCCTAGGAAAACAAAATGTCAATGATGGAAATCAAAACGTTGATCTGATGAAAACTCGATGTACGAAAATTGGGGTGAAATCAGTAACTTCCTACCCTGCCTTTACACATGAAAAAATTTTCTTGAAATGTCTGTCCACGTATTATAAATAAAAATTTCAATGAAATAGACGACTTTCTTGAAAATTTCTTGTTCGTTTACAAAGAAAAGTGAAAGTTCATTTTAAAAATGTCGCCGAAGCGAAGAGTTGCAAATATGTCTGTACTTATTGAATTAGAACAAGAGTTACCAAGAAATCGCGCACACAATATTCGGAAATAATTACTATGATATCAACTGTCTTCTTTGTGTGTATATTACGAAAAATATTGGCGCATATTCATAGTCATAAACAAAATATACTCAGGAATTTAAAACCAGTATTGCCATACTGGTTTTAAATTCTTACAGCCAATTTTTAGCTTGGATTTTCAAAGTCATTTATGTTTAAATTAGTTTTAAATACAAAATTCTGTTTTGCGTTAAACACTTAAATCAAAATTAATTCACCAATCTTGGGCATTTAAATTCGATTTAATTTTTATACATTACCATTTGATTTTCACTGCTTGTTCTTCTTGTACAAACAAAAAATTTGTGGCCGCTGACAAAGCAACTTTTATTTGCGTGAAATTTTTTCTTTCTTTGTCTATATTTCGCTTTCTATCATTTTGTAAGCTGTTTTTATTCTATTAAAACATTGCAGTAACCCTTCATTATTCTTATTTCCTAAATGGAGAAAAATACATTTCTTGGAATTTTTGGGACATTTATGGGAAATTTATAATATTTTATGGTGCTACCATATTTTTGCCACAATTAAATAAGAATCCCCAAATAAGACTGAAAAACAGAAGTTGTATTTAATTACAATTTAAAATTATATGAAAATTAACAAAATAAATATTTGATTAGTAAGTCAAAAAATCGCGGTTAAACTATGCTTTGTTTTGACTATGAATATGCGCCATTATATGTAACTCTTTTCATATACTACAGATGTTCAAAATAAGTTCAATTTATTATTATTATTATTTTATCTCAATCCTGCAAATGTGTACAAGTCTGTATACCTAGTAGGCAACAGTGTTTACGTCTCTGTAATTTTACTTTCAGAAAGTGTCAAAAAATGACTCTTGAAAATATCGTTGAAAGCTGAGTGGAAACTAAAAAAGGTTTGATTATGTTAGTGGAGAAGTGTGAGTGTATTGCGACTTTCTTGCATTTACTTTCATGTGTAAACGCTAAGTCAGGCTGTACTGAAAAGCAGAATTTCATATTTAAATAGTACTTAAAGCTAAATAACTTTTAAATATGAAACAAAAAAACTGGCAAATTATTTTCACTCTTAAGCACAAATTTGCATCGAGTGACAAGTCTTCATAAATTTTTAATTGTTGCAATTTCGAAATTTTTAAATTTCTTTTATTAGTTGTAATTTTGCTTATACAAACGTATGTATTTTAAATTATAGGTATAAAGCTAAATTTCTTTAATTTTACATAGAGGCTAATGTTTACATATGTAAGTATGTATGTCACTATAAAATGCCTCGTCTTTGTTTTCTGTTATTATTTCTATATGCAAATTAAATTAAGGAAGCCTTAAAACTAATTTATGGAATTTATGATAAATATTATATTTAACATAACATGTTAACAAGAAAGTTTTGTTTGTATCTTTATTGCTTTAATTGTTTGCTTTACTACCTACATATGTATAACTGACGTCATCGCCTGTCGACCTCATTGTATTTTGCCTGTCCAATTAATAACGAAGATGAACAAATAAATTTTAGTAATGGTGTAGTAGAGAATAAGAAAAAAAAGAAAAGAATAGAAGCGTGTAAAATAATTGTGTTTTTGTATGATTTCTTTATTATATTTATACGATGTAACTACTATGTATAATAATAACAAATAGAATAGGAATTATATATTTTTTTGCAAACAGACTATACGACGCGTTGCCATATTGTATACCTATCTACTCTGTTAAATAATAACTGTTCAATTATATTGAAAACAACAACAAATATTGGCTATAGGTACTCACCTTATATTTATGTACTTTGTTTGGTTTTTTTGTATGGTAACCCAGTAAACATTTTTTGTCGATTTAGGTCCGAAGTCGGTCAGAGAGTCTGCATAAGACGCCGAAGTCGGCACGAAAACGTACCTCTTTGTCTGAGAAAATTCTAAGAACTTTGCCGAAATGTTCAAAAGAATTGTCCAGGGAAACTCTAAAGGAATTTTTGACATGTCTACACAATGTCAGAAAACTCTCAAAAGAATTACATATTCTAAAAACTAAAATCAGATAATGATTCTTAAAAGCCTCAAGTCTTGTAGGTTAAAAAATGTGCAGGCTATTCTGTTAAATGTTTAAAGAAATTTAAATTGCCTTAAGATAATGTGCACTCTAGTCTGATATTAATCGGATAATATTTCAGAAAACGTCGCACAGTGGCTCAGAAATTCAATCCGTTGGCAAAAACCAAAATTTTTTGTTGTCACCGATTTTAAAAATTTAACGGAATTTAAGTTGGTAGGATTGTAGTCTTTAAGATGTGGGTATGGGTGGCCACTGCACTGTTTATATTAAAGGTATTCTAATATATTTTTTAACTATGTACTATATTTTTAGTAAATTTAAATTTTAGAGGAATAGAACTTTTGCAGATCAAAAGGGATAAAAAAAATAAACCCGCCCATAGAAAGGTGAAAGTGTTCTCTTTAACGCTATATATACTTTTATACCCGTCCGGAGCCATCTCTAAAACATTTTCAAATTTTAATGAAATTACTCAAAAACTATTATTCAAAGAACGCAAATTTTTCCCCTACTGATATTAGTATTAAATTTTGTGCTGAATTTTCACCAACTTCAAGACGTCCGATCAACTTGAAACTTTGCACACATGTTAGGATTCTATGACAACTCAATCTGATGGATATAAAAGTGGGCAGTGCCACTCCTATACTAAGAAAATATTTCATATCATGAAAGCTATAGCAGTCAGAGTAGTCATATATGGTGTGGAGAATTTACAGAGCAAAATACAAAGTGTAAAAAAAATTGCCAATATAGGATCGAAGGAAGGGGTACTCCCATACAAAGTAATCAATAATTACCTGCAAACTCGACAGATATATCAGTAGGAGTCTTCAAATTTTATACGAACTAATTTGAAGACATGTACGAAGTTGTGTCAAAAATTGGCGGGGTAGTTGCGAGGGAAGGGGTACTCCCCATACAAAGCAATCAATAATTACCTGCTATCTGGAAATCTAACAGTCCCAGTCTTAAAATGTGGCACGAGTTAATTTAAAGAACAGATACGAATTTGTGCAAAAAATTGGCGGGGTAGGTGCGTGGGAAGGGGTACTCCCCATACAAAGATATGACAGTAAGAGTCTTATAATTTAGTATGAAATAATTTGAATACAAGATACAAAGTTGGATAAAAATCTGACGAGGTAGGTGCGTGCTTTAATTGATCTACTGCAATTAATTAATCTATTGGACTACAGTTTTTATAAATTACCTATCCTAACCTGATCCTAGGTATTATTAAAATGGTTTCTTTATCCACATATGGCCTTTTTTTGATAACTAAAGGTGTTGAAAAATTTTTAAAAACCCCAACATTTTTATGTAAAATTTAAAAAAAAATTCAACAGTTCACCTGGGGCTTGAATTTCTCAACAACTGCTGAGCCGATTTTAATTAAAACAAAAGCTGCTAAAAGTGCAAGGAGTTATCTGTTTGTTAAAAATATTAAAATATCTAAACTGCTTAAAAAGTTACAGAATTTTGGCCAAAAAACTGCCAATTATCTGAGAGAATTTTATACAACTCTGTGTGTTGATTGTCTGGTAAAGTCTCCGATTTTTTTTCTGGCGTCAGACATGTCGGCAAAAAATGTTTAGTGGGCTCATACTTGTACTAATTTGCACACATATGCACATACACGTAAACAGTTTTACTTACTTATACATATACCCACATATGTATTCTAATTTTAGATGTTTTGCATGTTTATTAATATTAATATTGATACGTATATTTTTTATTAATTTGTTTATAGTGATTTTCACCTGATAAAAAAAAACTAATTTGTTTAAACTTAAAACTACTTGTATTTTTTATACTTTTGTTTTGATTTTTGTTTTTGTGTGTTAAAAGAAAACGAAACTTATAGTAAAGTATTCCCGTTCCCTTGTTCGTTTAACAGATCTTGATTCGATAAATGAGTGAGTCATTTAGTTAATGATTTAATTAATTATACCCATACATACATACGTGCATATGTATGTATGTATTTGTTTATACTCTTTCTTACACATACATTTGTATAAATTAATATTGCTAAAAACAATATTTTAATATTTAACAATTTTTATTGTATGTTTGTACGTATTTTGTTAGATTTAAGGTGCAAAAAAAAGTTCAAGGTCAGTTAAAGCTATTTTTTTTTTCAAAGATCAAATCGAAAATAAAAGCCGTTAGGTATATTATTCAAAATTATTATCTTATTCGGTTTATTATACGTTTTAATAACTTAATTGTTAATGATTCTTTTAGCCTTAACAGAAATGTGTGGTATGTACACACATACATACATATGTACCCATACATATGTATGTATACAAATATTTAAATTTATCAAAAAAAAAATACACCTTTAACTGATCTTGAGTGAGCAAAAATCTTTTTTTAAGCATTATTAAACATAAACAGACACACACACGCGCATATTTATATCTAGTGTAGTAAACGACTTGAAACTAAAACGCCGACCGACCCCAAATATAGTAAATTTGGTAATAAAATTACAAAAAAAGAAAAATATAAATAAAACTTGTACCGATAAAAATGTAAATAAAAATTCTTTCATTACTTTTGGAAAACAAATTGTAAATTGAAATTTGTTTTTATGGTGGGTAAACGAGTAAATTCAAAACAAGTGTTGGAGGTGTTGTTTGTTGTCCACCTTAAAATATTGCTTTATATACATTTATACTTACATACATGAGTATCTTTTTTTTTTATAAACTTCCTACACAATTAGGAAGACATAGACTGCTCTATGCTAAACACTCATTAGCAGCATATGGTCTCCCATCCGGCATGTAATGGCAACTTTTACAAAATCGTAATTAAACTGACTAAATTACCTTTTTTTGGAAGTTTTAAATTTTTTGTAAAAAAGGAATAGTGAATGATATCTACATACATATATAATTAATAGGTGAAACGGTTTTGTTGTTATAGAATTTACGCTGACATTATACAGCTGATTTTAATAAAACTTACACCATTTTAAAGATATTTATTGACAGATGTGCACAATCTATATTATGTTAAAATCGGCTTAGTACCTTTGGGAGGTATAAACTAGGGATGTAACGATACGCCGTTTTGCCGATCCGATACCGATACCGATATTTAAAAATAAATATCGCCGATACCGATTCCGATACCGATACGAATATTGAAATTGAGTTCAAGTTTAGATTAACAAAACTCAAGTCCAATTTTTTTATTATACAAAATTATATTGTAAGAGAGAATATATATTTATTTATTTATTTATTCATTCTTTATGAAGAACCTAGCCTAGAGGCCATAATCGGTCACATTAGACTACTCAAGAACTATCAACACAAAATTTTAATGTAATAAATAATTAAATCATTATAAAAGTAATAAAAAAAATTTTAAAAACAATCTATATAAAATTGATTTTAACCCAGTTTAAAAAATTTGAAGTAATTTTTAAGGAGCTACATTTTCTTTGCTTCAAAAAAAATCTATATTAAAAATATGCAGATAATTAGTAGAAAAGCAAGAAAAATTTTTTAATTCCTTTGTAATTTTAAAAAATACTCGCCATGCTTTTTAAAAAACGATTTTTTAAAGAACATTTATCAACTAATATTCTTCTAAATAACTTAATAGCTTAATTATTAAAAGTCTTCAAAAAGTTTATATTTATTCACTTAAATTTACATGAAAATAAAGTTTTGAGTTTAAATTCGCATAAAAAAAATTGTGAAAATGGATAATTTTTTATCCTTTTTCCTTGAGGAAAAACCATTATAGAACACCGAAAAAGAAATTTGTCCTAGCATCGCTTCCAATTCGGTGATTGGTAATCGAAAAACAGAACTTCTTGCAATGGCAAGGATATGTAAAACTAATTAGAAATTATCCAAATTTGCAACGCTTCCGGATCGCGAATTCTACATTTTAATGACTTCTTTGGAGTGTCTTTTTTTGCTGGAATAAGATTTAAAAAACAACGACTTGAATTTGAATTCATGGTAAAATTAACAAAAAATAAATATTTTTTTTTACAAAATAACAGCATAAAAGATTATTAATTTTTAAAATTGATATTAATAAGATTTAAAAAATAACGAAGTGAATTTAATTCATGGTTAAATTGAACAAAAATAAATTATTTGTTAAAAAAAACTCTGAAAAAAATTTTAAAAGTATCGTCGTATCGACAGTAAAATATCGCCGATACCGATGTATCGGAAAATCTGAAGTATCGCCGATATATCGGTATCGGTATCGGTATTCGTTACATCCCTAGTATAAACGTTTAAAGTTAGTACTGCGCATTTAGTACATAAATATGCTTGTATTAATTTAAAGTTAAATAACACGAACAAAACATATGCATACGTGTTTGAAGATTTTGCCTTTGAGTGATTCCATGTAAAACGGCTCTATGCAAGGATAATATAATTTTCTTATTTTTAATAAAAATCTCTCAATTGATTTTTTTAGAACATAACAATTATAGAAAAAATAAAACCATACATTATTCGATATTTTTTAAGCAATTTGAGGCACTTTTAAATGATCATCCACGAAACATTTTGCTATCCCTCTTTGTATGTTCAATATTTATTTCAGATTTTCTTTTTTTCCCTTTCTCATTATTAATAAAAAACTGAAAAGAATATACTTTTTTCGCTTTTTATTGAATTTAAAAAAAATACTCAGCTAGAGAACGGATAGCAAATAATTTAATGTGTTATTGTTTTCTTATGATTTATATTTATATTATTTATATTAATGAAATCAATAAAAAGTTTTAATTCTTCGAATTTTTTTAATTTTCGTATTAGGTCACACCCGTCACATTTTAAAAATAGTTTTTTGTTAAGAAAACTGATTTTTTGTCAAACAATAAATACGTAATAAAGCTAAAAACACTTTGAACAGACAGCTATACCAAAGTTATTGTGCACGTTATAGTAAAAATTTTACAGAATTTATGCTGAAAGTCATAATTCCTTAAAACTAAGATTTGTAAGGTCACACCCGTCGCAACTTTCTGGCGACCATTCTGAGCAGTAATCGTGTTCTTTCAGTGTCTACCCGTTATTCAACGACTTTAAGCTTAATGGCCTTGCAAGTCGCAACCTTTCTTTAAGTAAAAAATTTTATATTCTTTATTTATAACAAAAAATATGTGTAGAGTGGTCACAGCCGGCTAAATGGAATTACTCTTTTGCAAAGATAATAAATAAAAGAAAATTTTTCTCTTATTTAGGGTTGTTGTAGGAAAGGCTTAAAGCCGCTGCTATAAACATCAATGTTCAGCTTCAATATAAGTATGTGTTTGTATGTGTGTACACATAAAGTGTATGTGTGACTATTTTTTCCCTGCAGACAAAATGACTAGAATGTGTTTAGAAATATACTAGTTGCTTTTTAACTCAGACTAGTTGCCTATCTGTCCTTTTTTCATATATCGAACTATCGATTTTAACATTAAGTTGTCATAGGAGCACAACTAGTTCATTTGTATACGGTTATATCCCAGTTGGAATATCAGGTGTTGTGAAGTAGTGCTCTTACTAGTTTTTTTAATTATCGTTTTGTATTTCTTAAAAAAAAAACTTTGGCTCAACCGGGGTACGAACACACATTCCTCGTATATCAAGGCAAGTAGTCTACCCACTGACCCACTTTCTACTTATTTTTTAAGAGCTAAAAATATGTTTTATGTATAAGTCGTATATCGTATCGTTACTAGTCTCGATGCAACTAGTAATATAATTATCCTTTTTTTACTAGTATCGTTACTAGTCTTGTTACAACTAGTAATATGACTGTCGTTTTTGACTAGTATCATTACAACTAGTTTATGACTGTCCCAAAGCGTTTCTAGTTGTAAATTTAGCTGCTGGGTTGTTGACAAAACCCACAAACACATATATATCGATGACTTAATCTAAAAAAGGCGTATCTCGATGTTTTTCGAAATCGTCCCTAAAAAACTACGTAAGTTACTGTTGAAAATACCGGTTTTATGGCCACTTAAAAATTATTTTTTGTGAGTAAGTGTTCTAGCTTTTATTCAGTTTTTTCTTCTCTTGTAAAATAACGAAAATACTTTCGTATATTAAGCCATCGATATATTGAAGCTGAACATCGATGTGTCTAGTTTAGGGGCTCTGACCCCAAATTAGGGGATTTGTCATCACGAAAAAGGATGAAAATTTTCATTTGAGGTTTGGGGTTTTCATTGGGATTATTTAAAAAATACATTGGCGTTTTTTGGGGAAATTCCTTATAAGTTTCTTTCCTTTGATCTATAATTAAAACTACTTCTTCTAAAATATTTTCAACATACATACATGCGAGTGTATTGAGAGATTTGGACCCCAGATAATGTACTAATCCCTATTAACACAAAGTTCAGTCATGCCAATTTTATTTAAAAGTTTACTATCTCAGTTTGCCTGAACTTAAGTTTTATCTGAAAGTTTAACATTATCGTTAACATTTTATTAGTGCTTTACCAAATCATCAGTAATTTATTAAAAACTTAAAAAGTTTCAGCCATGTGTAAACTTTCGTAACACTTTGTATGTGATAACAATTATCTCCTAATACATATAGACTAAATAATATAGACTAAATTTACATGTTAAAATATTTCATGAATTATTTTTATTTGCTTCTTGCAACTGTGGAGATGCAAATGGGGTAAAGAAACTTGACAAGAATCATCTAAACATTAATTTCATACCACTTTTTCTACCAAATTTCTTCCCTGGCCATAAAAAATTTCATGCAGCAAATTTCATGAAATATTTCATCGTGTAAACTTAGAATTTAAAAAAATACGTTTTTTAAGAGGATTTTCTTTGGGTATTTCCCTTTTAACAGGGGATTTTCGGGGAAATATTTTTTCAAATTTGGGGAGCGCGATAGAAAGGACCTGGCAGCCCTAGATGTGTCTAGCAGCCGCTTGAGAGTAAAAGGAAAGAGAGTTCAATAAATTGAATTAGCTTATTTGAAGGGGGTTTTTTTTGAAAGTTCAGTATAGGAAAGCTACGATGCATCATTAATAAATTATTGTTGCATTATATACATATGTATTGTCCGACTGTTTTTTGAAGACGATTTTTAGGACGTTTTGATAATTTTTCTATGGACCTTAATAAAAAGTATCTACTAAATACTAGTGTGAATTAATGTGCATCGTATATAAACTAAGGCAGCGTATGTCAATATTGATTTTATTATGGTGGTGAAAGACTAATATATTATTTTAGGTTTGAGTGCCCACATTTTGTTGGCACTATAGGAAACATGTTGATTCCAAGAGATTAAGTAACTTATCAAAAATGACCTCATGGTATTCAACTTCACTGGAGAACCTGATATTTAAACTAGGGATGTAAAAAATTTTCAGTTTTTTTTTTGACAAATTATTTATTTTTTGTTAATTCTACCAAGAACTAAATTCATTTCGTTATTTTTTAAATCTTATTAATATCAATTTTAAAAATTAATAATATTTTACGCTGTTATTTTGCAAAAACAATAATTTATTTATTGTTAATTTTACCATGAACTCAAATTCAATTCGTTGTTTTTTAAATCTTATTCCCAGCAAAAAAAGATACTCCAAAGAAGTCATGAAAATGTAGAATTCACGATCCGGAAATATTTTAAATTTGGATAATTTCTAATTAGTTTCACATTTGCTTGTCATTGCAAGAAGCTCGCTTTTTCGATTACCAATACCGAATTTGAAGCGATGTTAGGACAAATATCTTTTTCGGTGTTCTATAATGATTCCTCAAAAAAAGGGTAATAGCACAGTAGCAATGAATAGACTTGATTATATATCGAGGATGAATGACATTGTAAGTGACAGTTCTACATATATTGTTTTAAAAAGATCCAACTAACAAATTGCAAAGGATGAACAATGAAATTGTAGAAAGTCTTTTCAGATTAGAAATAATTACACCTTCAGAGAAAAATAATTTAAAAACTAATATAGCAAATGCACCTAAATTATATGGAGTTCCAAAAATCCATAAAGATAATTTCCCGCTAAGACCAATTTGCTCATTCATAAATTCACCTTCTTATGGACTTAGTAAATATATTACACAAATTCTTAAAAATATTACTAAAGATTCTAAATACAACGTTAAAGACTCATTACAATTTAAGGACAAAATAAAACATATTAAGATAGATAATGATGAATTATTGGTATCATTTGACGTTGTTTCACTATTTCCAAGTGTACCTATAGAGCTGGCCATTAGTATTATAGAAGGGAAATGGAATAAGATTGTAGAACATACTAATATAGAAAAAGACTTGTTTTTACGCATTTTAAAATTTTTTTATCTATTTTGATAATAGATTTTTCTAATATGATAATAAGATATATATGCAGCAAAAAGGTCTTCCTATGGGATCACCAGCATCTCCAATTATAGCTGACATTGTTATGGAAAAGTTATTAGATACATGCATAGAAAACTTATCTAATAAGCCGAAAGTTATAACAAAATATGTTGATGATATTTTCTGTATAATTTCAAGTAGTGAGATTGAAAATTTGCTGACATCATTTAACTCATTTCATTCTGATATAAAATTTACTGTTGAAAAAGAAAAAGACTGTAAACTTCCGTATTTGGACAGTTTAATAATAAGAAATAGTAACAATTTGTTAATAGATTGGTATCAAAAGCCGACAGCATCAGGTAGAATTATTAATTATTTTTCAAAACCCCCTAAGAGAATAATTATTAATACAGCGAGGAATCTTATAGATAGAGTTTTGAAAATTAGTGATGTAGAATTCCACAGGAAAAATAAAGAAATTATTAGAGATTTGTTAGTTGTTAATGATTTTCCTATTAGTTTAACATGTGATTTGATAAGAAAATATACAGATCAGAACAGAAATAATACTGAAGATACGGCAGAACCAAAGATTTACAAAGCATTAACATATATTCCGGTAATATCAGAACGCTTGGCAAACTCAAATTTTTTCGTTACTAACAGATATAGAATAGCACATAAGACAATTAATACATTAGGTAGATTATTCAGTAAAACAAAAGATAGAATACACAAATTGGAAAGGTCAAATGTTGTTTACAAAATACCATGTAAAGGGAATGATAATGAAGTTTGTAATAAAGTTTATGTAGGTACAACACAAAATAAACTTAAAAATAGATTAGCTGGGCATAAATCCGACATAAAATACAGAAATTATACTTCATCACAAAAAACAGCATTATCGTTACATTGTCGCGATTCTAATCATTATCCAGATTTTCAGGAAACATCCATTTTAAATACAGAAAACAGATATAAACGTCGTTATATGTTAGAAATGCTACAAATAATTAGAGTACCTCCAGATGTAAGGATTAACTTTAAGGCAGATACTGATAGTGTAGCGCAGAATTATAGACATTTAATACACAAAGCTAAAGTAGTAAATAGATTGTAAAATTACTCATTATTAAAGATAACAAAAATGTTCATTACTGTCTTCAAATATCCTAAGGGTTTTTTCATTTCCTAATTATTTAATATTCAAACCTTATTTGGATTAACTTTCAAAAAATTTTCAAACATAGATGGAAAATAAAAATAAGTTTCAAATTAAAAAATTTTGTATATATCAAATCACAATAATTTTGTTAACTCATAAAAAAACCGGAAAAGAAAGAAATTAATTTTTGAAACAATTGTTAAATTAAAGAGCCAAATAATTGTTACATTGTTATTTATTTAAAAATTTTGTTATTAAATTCTGTCAACTATTTTTATCCTGAAGAAGCTACACAAAGGAGTAGCGAAATATCGATAATAAAGTTTTTATAACGCTTTTTATAAAAATTGACCTCAAGCTCATCATTCATAGAAACTTAATATAAATTTTAAATATTAATAATCTCTTACACTGTAATTTTGTATAATAAAAAAATTGCCCACCTTGAGTTTTGTTAATCTAAACTTGAACTCAATTACAATATTCGTATCGGTATCGGAATCGGTATCGGCGATATTTATTTTTAAGTATCGGAATCGGTATCGGATCGGCAAAACGGCGTATCGTTCCATCCCTAATTTAAACCATTTAAGGTAGGTTTCTTGAGTCTAAGTTTGCATCGCCTGGTAAAAGCTATAATGATTGCCTTTTCCGGGTTAATCGGCAACCCCTACCTATGCACAGTTTCTGAGTTAAATTTATGACTTGTTGCATTCTTTCGAATAGGGTTCCATCCTCCTACAAGACAACAGATAAGGTCGTCGGAAAATCAGAATGTTGAGCTCTTCAAGTAGCTCATCGATGACCAGTGTCCACAGTAGTTGCGATATAACGCCACCTTGTGAACAGCCTCTAGTTGCCCTTATGATCCTCGATGTCCCACACAGGTTTCACCCTGCAGCCCTGGATGACAACATTTCTAAAGTCCAATTTTTTATAATTTTCTGAACTCCTTTTCTGTCAAGATCTTTACCGTTCACCTCGTACGATATATGTATTGGCGAAGGCTCCTTGAATATCTATAAAAGCGCATAGGGCTGTTGGTTAGCGCCTAGAGCCTTTTATAGGGTAGTGGTTAAATAATTTCTACCACATACATATTTTCTATTGTTGTAGAAATGGTGTAACTGATTCATGTGCCTTGGACTGGACCAATTTTCTTCTTTATTTCACTTCAAGCTTTTGGTCAGGAGCTAAAAATAAAAATTATTAAAAACGAGAAAAAAAAATGAAATTGGGTCATTAACTTCAAAAGCAATTAAATTGGAATACAAACAAATATTTCACCCCTTTTTAGAGGTTTTTTTTATTAACAAGACATCAATTTCAGTATATACTGCCCAGCAAACATTCTTTGACGATTCCAGTCCGAAGTCGGTCAGAAAGTCTGCCTAAGATGCCGAATTCATATCCCAAGTCGGCCAGAAAACGTACCGAAAATAATATGAGTGATTGACAAGAAGCCGGACCTCTTTGTCTGAGGATATTCTAAAAACTATGTCGAAATGTCTGAGAGAACTCTGACGACTTTTCTATGGAAGTTCTAAAGGAATTTTCGAAATGTCTGAACAATGTTGGAAAAATCTATGCAAAATATCAGAAAATTTTCTGATTTATTTTACACTTTTTACATCCTCTCGTATTAATGCCGGCGTTAAAATATTTATGCACATACTCTCAAGAGATTAATGAGAATTATTACGACAACTAAAATTAGACAATATGCAGAAGTGACTACTGCTAAGACGTAGATCAGAAAATGTGCAGACTATTCTGCTAAATATCGTAAAGGAAATTAAATTGCATTCGTATAGGTGGCGACTACTCTGCCTAATGTCTGAGGGAATTTTAGACCTTTGGGTTGATTGTCGGGTAAAGTCTAAAATTTTTTCAGGCGTTAGAGATGACGAAAAAATGTTTCTTGGGTACATATGTATATATATACCCGGCTATGTGTGTAGAAGTGTGTATTTTTTAATCTGAATGCAGTACCTCTAAAAACAATTTAAAAATTTTAATACATATTATTTTTAAGAAACATCAGCTTCTTTCTTACTGCGTTCTTTTTCAATTTAATGATGCGCCTGTTTTTATTTTTGATTTCTTAAATTATTCTTAACTCAGCAGATGAAAAACATTTTGTTTATATTATTTGGGCTGCTGGCGCGGCGGGCTGCTGCTTCATAATTTGTTATTCCAAATGTGAAATTTTTTAGGATAAAAATACTTATGTATAGACTGTAGCGTCATCATCATTATCATGATCTTCGGCATGATGATGAACATAATCGTGATCACCTACCTACCAGCACCGTCCAACGGTACCTTTCAATACACTCATACTTGCGCCACACAAATGAATGAGTGGTGGCGGGCGGCGCTTTTATTACGCGGACCAGTAGCTAAAAACAACAGATTGCTTCATTTTTCACTCTTTGTTCAACTTGATTTTTTTCTCCCTAAAATTGAATACACGATTATTGAAAAGAAAATTATTTCAATTTGTGATTTTTGTGTGTTTGTTAATTTTTAAACAATTCAAGAAGAGCCAAAAAAGGAAGGGAAGAGAAAGATATAATACAATTTATTAAGAGTAGAGAAACGTGCTATTGTTGTTATAAAATGGATAAAAATTAATCGAAGAAAGAAGAAATCTTTAAAACAAAATTTTAAAAGGGTAAAAAAATTAAGAGGAATTTTTCTATTGACGTTGTACAGATAAAGTTAAACCAACTCCAAAACAGAAAAACAGACGGACAAACTGACATTATGCTCAACATAATTTGGTTTTTTTAATGGGACTACTCTGGAAATACACAATTTCACATGGAATAAAAATTTTCCAATTCGTTCTATAAATGGCGGAGTTATGCGTAAACAAACACCAGAAAATACAAACAAATTGAAAACCAAGGAGGAGGTTTAAAGTCCTGATTTTGTAAAAGCGGAATTTTGGAACGTTTGAAATTTGCATCCATGAAAAATTACACGACATCATTTTATGAAATAAATATACCGAATTTTAATACAGAAGATAACAACTAACCAATGCCTGGACCCAGCTGCCAAAATCACAAAGAAAGATGATTTTCGCACGTTTCCTTTTTAATTTGTATCAGAAATCTAAACGGCTCAGTGTTGAAATTAACTCTGCATTACGGAGTTCAATGTAGCGGAAACGGAACTTACAGGAATCTTCGACAAATATGAAGGAGAGCTTAGCAGATTGTTTGAGAACATTTAATGATACTAATGTTAAAGTGGCAAGGCCGGTCTTGCTACGTGTGTTGGTATCCCTGCAGACAAAGTAACTGGTATGTAGTTGGAACTATACTAGTTGCTTTTTGCTTCAGACTAGTTGCTTTTTGCTTCAGACTAGTTGCCTATCTATCCGTTTTTCATATATCGAACTATCGATTTTAACATTAGGTTGTCATAGGAGACCAACTAGTTCATTTGTATACAGTTATATCCCAGTTGGAATCCTAGTTATAGTAAACTAGTGCGCTTACTAGTGCTTTTATTAAGAGTTTTGTAACACTTAAAAAATCTTTGGCTCAACCGGGGTACCAACACACATTCATCATACTCTAAGGCAAGTACTCTACCCACTGAGCCACATTCTACTTATTTTTTTAATAGCTATAAATATATGTATTATATAAAATCGTACACCTGAAAATTTTGTCTCTTTTTGGCTAGTATCGTTACTACTCTCGATACAACTAGTAATATAATAGTCCTGCTTTGACTAGTATCGTTACTAGTCTCGATACAACTAGTAAATGATTGTTCTTTTTGACCAGAAACGTTACTAGTCTTGTTACAACTAGTAATATGACTCGTTTTTTTACTACTATCATTACAACTAGTAATATGACTGTCCCAAAGCGTTACTAGTTGTAACTTTAGCTGCTGGGATAAAACCGTTTCCCGCTTAAGTGTGTGTAAATAAATATGAATGTGTGTACAAACTAGACTGTGGGCCTAATTACGGATCTCAAACCGACTCGAGAGTTTGTAGAGAGTTAAGAAAATTTCAAAATCGTAATTAGGCCCAATATTTAACAACACTACAAGAAAACAATATACACGCAACTACAAGGCCCTATTACGGGCTTCTGATCGACTCGAGAGCTTGTTGTAGATTAAAGAAAAAGTGTCGATTTGAGAACCGTAATAAAGTAAACTTTAAATCTTGGTCTTCTTTTTAAACGACTTAGAAAAAGGATGAGGTCATATATTCGTACGTTTTTGGAACGAAGATTCATTTGGGACATCACAGAGGGTAAAAAAAAATAAAAAGAAAAAGCTGAATTTATTTTCCAAAAACGGGGAAAAATCACCAAAATGAAAAAAGAAATCGTTAAAACGAGAAAAAATCGCCAATATTTTGAAAAAATCTGTAAAAAAAATTTACAAAACGGAAAAATTGCGAAAACGGGTGAAAATCGCCAAAACGGAATAGAATAGCCAAAACGAAAATGTAGGCACATCGGGAAAATAATCGCTAAAACAAAAAATATATCGCCAAAATGGGAAAATATCTTCCAAACGGGGAAAAATCGAAAAATGGGGAAAAAATCGCGAAAACGAGGAGAAATAGTCAAAACGGAAGAGAATCCCGAAAGCGAAAAAAGTCGCCACAACGGGAAAACAATTGCAAAAGTCACTAAAGTGGCAAAAAATCGCTGAAACAAAGAAAAACGAAAGACAAGACGGTAAAGTTTGCCAAGACTAAAAAAATCTGCAAAACAGGAAAAAATCGCTCAAGCCACAAAAAATGTCGCCAAAAAGGAGGAAAAGGGGAAGTAATTCTACTCCTATTTCTATACTTTCCTTCATTGTACATATCACAATTTATAAAATTTTGCTCCAAAGAAAAACTCGATTACTTTATGACCCTAATAATCACAACACACTTCAAACAATTAAAATATTTCTTTACACTTTAAATTGTTTTGCCATTGAAATATTTTTTTCGTTACAATTTTTGTTATTTTTAACCGAATTCATACACATACAGACATACAACAGAGATACATATTTTATACAATCAACATTGTTCATATTTCTTCATTATACTTTTCACATTTAATAGATATAATTTCAATATGGTGCGAGTACAATAATAATTTAGCTTTTTATTTACAATTACCGCTGACTTTTAAAACCATTTGATTAAAAAAAAATTATTTAAAAAATGTTTGCCCCTATAAAACAAATAAAGAGAGGGAGTGTGTGAGGGAGAGAGAAGAAATATTAAATTGTAAATGGTCACAACAATTTAATCCATAAAAATTAACCACATTTATAATGACACGCCATTTTTCAAAATGTTAACTTTGACTTTAAAATTATTAAAAACTCTGATTTATTATATGTAATTATTTAAATGTTATTTTTTTATAAATATGTACTTGTATGTAAATTTTAATCAATAAAAATATAATAAATTAAATAAGTTTTTTATACAATTTTGTCTAAAAGGTTTTCGTTATTTATTTAAATAGCTATTTTTTTTAAACTGAAATACTCAGTTGCTTTTGATTTTAACTAAACAGATTGTTGCTGAAATAACTTTTTCTATCAGCAAACAATTAAATAATTTGACAATATAAGAACTGTTGTTATTGTTAAAAGATACAGAATCGCACTACAGGTCTGGTAAAATTAAAACTGGTTCAATATATGATTTCGCTAATAGAAAAACCGTCATAACACTGATGTAATTTGACATCAATGCTACGTCAAGTGTCTTAGTTTTTGACCCCATGACAATTTTCATCATTGTGATCTCAACCTTTATACATCAGCTGTTCATCAATGGAATGATTGAAAAAAATTTATAAATATATATGAATCCAAATTGATTATTATATTAGGCTAAGGTTCGTAACGTTTAATTTCAGAAAGAATTGGGCTTGATTAATATTCCAAGGAACAAGGGAAAAATTAACATCAGCTTAACTTTCGGAAGCCGCTACACTTTCATCGTCAGTGCTCACACGTATTTTGCTTATCACCACTTGTGAGGTGGCTCTATTGAATGTGATTTTAATTCTTATATAAGTACATATACAACTTTTTCGTGAAAATTTAATACGAGAACTAAATCACTCTCAAGCTGATATTAACGGCACTTTCCCAGCGTTGCCATCGGTTTATTTTTCTTTTCCATTTTTCTGATTTTTGTTCTATTCGAGACAAAAATTTTTTGTTTGATTTTATACTTAAGTATATATGAACATGTAAACATGTGAAAAGCTCAAGCTGAAGCCAGTAGCTAATTGTTTATTAATATGATTTCGAACGTATTTGTTTGTGAATCCAAATTGATTATTAGGCTAACCGCCAGTTTTTGACTTGAGTAATTAAATATTTATTTTGCTAATTTTCATATAAATTTAAATTGTAATTAAATACAAATTCCGTTTTTCAGTCGTATTTAGTTATTTGTATTTAATTGTGGCAAAAATATGGTAGCACCATAAAATATTATAAATTTCCCATAAATGTCCCAAATAAGCAGCTGTTCAACATAAACAAAAAAAATTCCAAAAAATATAGTTTTCTACATTTAGGAAATAATAATAATGAAGAGTTGCTTCAATGTTTTAAAATAATAAAAACAGCTTACAAAATGATAGAAAGCGAAATATAGACAAAAAAGCCCCAAATTTCACGCCAACAAAAGTTGATTTGTCAGCGGCCACAAATTTTTTGTTTGTACAAGAAGAACAAGGAGTCAAAATCATATGGTAATTTATAAAACTTAAATCGAATTTAAATGTCCAAGATTGGTGAATTAATTTGGATTTAAGTGTTTAATGCAAAACAGAATTTTGTATTTAAAACGAATTTAGAAATAAATGACTGCAAATCCAAGTTAAATAAAAATTGGCCGTAAGGCTTGTAACGTTTAATTCAGAAAGAATTTTTCTCTTGTTTATTTATCCCTATCATAGGGCGTGATCAATGCGATGATACATTTTTCTATGAGTGCAGTTGACAATCAGCTGCCCTAATTGGTTTAGCTGGTTATATCTGCCAAACAGAGAAATCAACGTTTTTCTCCAAAAATACTATAATTTATTATTCAAACCTCTAGTTGCATAAAATTTTTCAATGTTTCACAGAAAATCCGTTTCTTAAAAAAATCCATTTTCAATTCAGCATCAGTCTAGACTAGTGTAAACATTCTTGATCATATTTCCTAAAACCAAAATAAAGTCATGTTGCAAACAAACATAATCCAAAAACAAACTTCATCCAGCCACTTCAATCAAAATATTTGAACATTTGGCATGTTTGCACTTTTGTGTTGCTATTTATTAAGTTTTTTTTGTTTGCTTTTAATTTTCCTTTTAATATCAACTCGTTGATCGATGTGAAAACATTAAATGCCCACTTTGATGGACATTTAATAGCACATACAAGTATTTTATTTTCAAACGATAATTGTTTTAATTTCTTAATAAAAACAAACAAAACAACCGTTTGGAGCGATGTAAAAAGCCAACATGTTCGTTTGTCTGTTCGTTGGTTGGTTGCCGCTGCATTGTTGTATTGGGTGATGTAATAAATAATTAAACTGGTCATAGAATTTGTTCAATGTGATGGAAATATTTAACAACAACAACTACAATTTAATTTTACTTATAAACACGTAGTATACAAAAGCTTAGATAACTCCTACGAGAATTGTTTATTTTATAAAAATAACCTAGAAAAGTTTCTGTGTGTAAGAGGAAAAAGTAGTATATTCTCGCCAACGGCGAGTATGTAGTATAAACATTGAACAATAATTAAATATGTTGGGAAATAATAAATTTCTTTATGTATACATACTTATAATTTTTATTTTCAATTTTCCGTTTAAGATGCAGATGAAATTATTTTTTTCTTGTTTTACTTTAAATTGTTTTTAAAATTAAACAAATATTTCCAAATAAGATTAAATTACTTTTTAAGCTGGGATTATTCGAACTTCATTCAAATCACTTTTGGGACCTGACTGAGTATTCTTAAGCTAGCTATTTAGCTTTATTATTTTTTTTCATAACTAGAAGATCATCTGGCCAAAAATCGTTTTTCAAAAAAGTCAAAAAAGTATCTCTTTCTCATTTTATTCAAATAACTTAATGCAACCGTATTAATATAATCGTTGCAAATAAATTACAAATTAAAATTTTGATGTCAATTTATTTATTATTTATTAAATGAATTTTTCACACTTGGATTTGTATAATAAATCTAAAAAATACGATAAAAATTCAATATTAAATCCATATCTGACAGTTGTCAATGGAACTAACCACCACCATTGTCTAAGTAAATTAAGAAAATGTGTACTAACGAATATGCCAGTAATTTTTATTTATTTTATTTATTACAATACTAATTTATTCTAAAAAAAAATAATAACGATCAAATATGTTTTAATGTGTGCATAGTATTCATTTTATTTATTTAAATTTTACAGACTTTTAAGTATTTAATTTAAGCGCTTGAATTGATAGAAAATAAATATCTATGCAAACGGGGAAAAATTACTTTGCAAGGTACATATTCGCAAATCTACAATTAAAACAAACTAATGTACATATTAGAGAGCTGCAAAGTGTACACAAATGTATTCGCAGAATGTACTCGTATGAATATCGTGTGTGCGTAGATGTATGTTCTTATGTATATACTTATGTATACATGCGTTTAGATGTGTGTACATACATAGCCACGACCAAATATACATATATACATACATATATACACACATGTATACAAAAAACATACATGCATACACACACAAACATACATACGAGTACTTTCGAATATATTCGTGCAGCCCTCTAGTACATATTTTGTTGTTGTGAATCAAATAAATTATGTACGTCAATATCAGCTGTTTTAAGCATAGCACACCTGAAGATCTATCAATTTCTAAACCCTGGCGCTAAGCGCTTACGGCTATTCCTAGAATCTCGTAAGTGCAAACTAGTTAACTATAATGCTAATGATGTGGCAATTATAGTTAGAGAAAAATTTCTCTCCTCTTTATACTTGTCCAAATTGGTTGGGGAGCATGAGTTTTTCGTCAATCATATCAAAGCAGGGGCCAAATTACCGCATTCGTATCGAATAACATTTTGTCAAGAATGGATAGATTGCCGCATTTAATAGCTAAAGTATCGAAATTTTTAGAAAGTGTACCAAGTTTGTTTTGCATCGGGCAGGAGTTTGTAATAGATTAAAGACAAATTTTGTGTTTCTTTACCCTACGTCTCCACGAGCCATCGACTTGAACATGACGCCGGCAGAGCAACTGCAAAAAATTAATCAACATCCTTGTATTTGGTGGTAGTGCAATAGAAATGGAATATTTAACAATTTCTTTCTGTCTCTTTTCATTCTATTAAAAATGGTTGTTGACAGCGAATCTCATGGCGAACATTGATTGATGCTCAGCCATATGTTCGGGCATCGATGGCAGAGCATGGACGAAACATGGACATGAACGGTCTACATTAGCCATATGCGATGTCCGACATGATGTTCATACCAACTTCATGGCTAATGTAGACCCCCAGTTAAGCTAGTACAACAACCAAGTCGATTTGACAACTGTAATAAGCAGCGTTGCCAGTTTAGCCTTTTCGAGGCTAGATTTAGCCTTTTATTTTGTCTTTCAGCCTCGAAATTTGGGTTTCAGCTTCTTATTCTTCAAATTGTAAAAATTTATTTCTACTTTTGTTATTTTTCGGGCCACTTCTGTAAATCACGAGATCTCAAATCACGGTGATTTCAAAAAATTTATAAAGACGAAATTATTGCTTTTGTAAATTGCACGATTTATAACATTGAAAGTTCGAGTAAAATATTCTTTTGCACACAGAAAAATGTAAAATTGTCGAAAACTAGGTTAATTTAACATTTTTCGGTAGTAATTTTGCTTCATAGGCGTTTCATTTTAATTCAACATGATTTACAATAATGTTGAAGGAATATTTATCCTTTTGAATTAACTATGTTTCATGTTGATTTAATATTGTAGTACATTTAAATCAAAATCAAGTTGATACTGTAATACTACGAAAAATCATGTTGAATCAAATTTATTTCCAGCCGAAACAACGTAAATTTGATATTAGAGCAACACGAAGAATCATGTTGTATCAAAGTTATTTCAAGTTTAAACAACGTGAATTTGATATTGAAACAACACTAAGAATCATGTTGAATTATAGTTATATCAAGCTGAAACAACATGACTTTAATGTAGCTATTTTATTAATTATTTTACTTACGTGATGGTTATTAGCATAGACATCAGAAAACTTTGTGTTGTAGTTGGCTGCCTCAGCTAAGATTCGAACTCGTGCCACTTGCATGATAGTCCGCGTGCTGACCACTGCAGCCACAACAGCTTCAAACTTTAATTCAACATGATTTAAATGATTATTTAACATAAAACTTATTTGAAATTAAAGTTATAGTCATGTTGATTTAAAATGAAATGTAACGTTTATAACAAAGTTGTTGTTGTGAAAAATTTTAAATCAAAGAAATTTAAAATTAGATTAATAATTTTTCATTTAAAATTAATATGAAACAATGGTCATTTTAAACCAGCAGCATTAAATTTTTGCTGTCAATTCGTTTTTTGTCGTCTACATAGCCGGCCCATGTAATAATAAATAACAATAAGTTACACAACTAAGCACAACAGTGAACTGCAGCAATGAAGAATGCAAATAAACACTAACACACTTAAACGACAAATTATTTCTTGTAAATTTAATATGATTTCAAATTACAATTGCGTCATGTTGATTTTACATTCCTTTTTTCTGTGTGTATCATCGTGCTGAGTCATACGGTCAGTGATTTTAACTTTTAGGACCCAAAACGCGCCAAAATTTTTTAAAAAGGGGATAAAAAGGGCTAAATTGAAAAACGATACGTATAAAACAATATCCAGTAAAATTTTTTCGAAAAAGGGCTAACTTATCAAGTGTTATTTTTGAAAATCAAAACAGGTTTAAATTTTGGGACCAACTTAAAATCACAAGAAATTTTTAAAGAAATAGAAGAATATTCCAGACTCTTCTTCTTTTTATTACTGGTAAAGCATATTGACCAAAAATTAAAAGGGGCTAATAAAAGCTAATTGTAGAAAGCGCTAGATTTGCGATTTTTTTTTTTATGTGAGATTAAAATTTTTTCGCGTTTTGAGCAACTAAAAATGGGCTAAATATAGCCCGAAAAGGGATAAGTTGGCATCCCTGCATACGCGTATTTATTCGAATTGGGAAATAAATAAACAGTGTTGCCAAGAAGTTACATATTTGTGAAACTAAATATCCGTGTTTTAGTTTTATTGCAATTCAACAAACCTGTAGAAAATAATAAAAGCGTTTTACGAAAAAGTCTAAAGACGTATAAATATGTAGATCTAATCAATTTTATAACAACAAATTTGTGTGAAAATATTCTCCGACGTCTCTTAAGCATACTTTACGGACTTATGTATATATTTATGTATGAATATGTGAATATGCTATCTGCATACATATGCAAGTATGTATGTAAGTTTATATGTATGTGTATTATTACTTTATAAAGAAAAAATCTACGTATTAAATTTGTATTTTGATATGATATTAATTCAAAATTAAAATAAAAAATATTATATAAAGTAAATTATAAAAATTAGAGCGCTTTTATTCCTCCGCTTGGCAAATAAATAGTAATAAATCATCTTTTGAAATTTAATCTTATCTCTAGAAAACTGAAAAAACAAAAAAAAAACTATGTAGAAAAATGTTTTTAATTATAGCAAAACAGCAACAAAAAAACAAAAATACATACTTAGTATGTAGTATAAACGTAATTAAAATGGAACTTAAACTGTCTCTGTTGTGTCGTAATTAATTGCAAAGAAAAAAAAATAAATAATAAAATAAATACGAAATGACAAAATAATATAATAGCCTTGTTAGCGTATTTGCTAGTTTGTAGTTTGTATAAAATGTCACAAAGTTTACTGTATTCCGTTCGTTTATTTTCACAAACGATATAAAATAAAAATGTATCATAAAGTTACTAGAAAATTATTGCTGCGAAAGTAATCAAACACACCCAATGTATCTTTCAGTTTAATAAAGAAATAAAATCATCATGAGCAGATCTAAAACAAAGATATTGTGCTGATTCCACATGAACGACTTGAAAATTTATATGAAAAGCACCCAGTGTTTTGAGTGATTTATACATACAGATTTTCTACTCAAGTCGACTGTCTGGTGTTTAAGAGTATGTTCCCACCGGCATGATTTCATCGAACCATGGTTATTTGAGCACCTCATGCTGATTTATGCATGATTTACCATACATTTTGCATACGGCCAAATCACCTCAAAGTAGTTGATTTATTTTAAATCACGTAGAAAATATTATCCTTCGATGCTTTTAAAATTACAAACTCCATCACTGGGTCATCTGCCAATAGTGATTGACAATTTCGAAAAAATTACAGAGTATTTAATTAATTTTAAATGTCAAAACATATGCGAAAAAAATTCAATTACATCTGTTGCGCACACCTTATAAAGTAAGTGCATCATTTGACTACGAAAATTCTAATACCAAATCACTTACAAGCTTCGTGGATACACATGGAAGTAATTTACTTAAATCTAGTTGATTTCACACCGGTGGAAACATAATATAAGGCAGTGATGCCAATCTGTGTGTAATTACACATATTGTGTGTAATTTCTACTTGCATGTGTAGCTCATGTGTAATTAGCTTCATGTGTAATTTGTGTGTAATTTCACTTTGTGTTCTATTTTATGGTTAATTTTGGCTGGTTGTTCTTCTCGAAAACCAGATTTTCTCATTTGTGTTCACCTCACACTATCGCATAAAGAAATTTTATGATCATGCCAATTTTCCATTCCATATATATATAATGCCGTTAATCTTTTGAAAAATTCTATTGTAGAAAATGATATTGTACTCATACATTTGGTAGAACCTGTATTTTATTAATATAAATCTTGCCTAAAATTATCCACGAGTAATTCTAAGTGAATTTAACAAATAGGTGGACGTATTTAGAAGATTTATTGTGTAGAAGCACCATTCGTCAAAATAAAGCTACAAGAATTTGAAGAGTATTTCAAGACTGATGTGCACAAAATAATATCACAAATATTTCAATTCCTTCATGTACCATTCTCGTTTTACAGCAGTATGAATCTTTCAAGGTGGATCCACATCTGTAAAAATTTGCGCCGAACGCGTTCGCACTGAAATGTCGTAAATATTTTCGAATGCTTTGCTCGCATATATTTACAAGAGTGGACCCACCTTGAGAAGCTTTTTATAACTTGAAGTTCTTTAAAATTCTTCAAAAGTCACAAATTCAATGCTAGCAGGTTTTTTCATATCGACGGCTTATATTCAAAAGCCTCTATAGTAGATTTTGACGAAAATCACTTTTTGATGGAAAAGCACTGCGTAAAATAGGCCGTTTTTGATGACAACAGTTAATTTTTACGAATACAAAACCCTCTATCTTCTAAAATATTATTTAAATAAACATAATTTTAATTGAAATCCTGGGGCCGAATCGTCGCTTTCGATATCGAGCTAATTCGATCGAGTTTTCTTAGTTTGAGATTATGGCATTCGCTATCGAGCAATATAAACACATTGTTCGATATCGAATGTCATAATCTCAAAGTAGGAAAACTCGATCGAATCAGCTCAATATCGAAAGCGACGATTCGGCCCCTGTTTTTTGATAATCTCGTATGATTAAAACTCGCTCAAACTGTAAGAAAGACATCATAAATAGAAAAAAAGTCTTTGTAATTTTTTGTTCAGGTCATCTGTAATTTCCGAATTCTTCATTGGCAACACTGCTATAAGGCCATGATTCTCTATCAGGCTCAGTCGTTACATAGCGTCTTGACGAGCAAATTATTTGTTATAACAATTGTTAGCACAAGAATTTGTCACGTCTGGACCGCTGTTGTTACTGTTTTGTCATTGTTATGACATCGTTGTTAAAACAATTGTTATAACAACGATGTGTTGACAACAATACAAAAAAAGAGACAGCAAACAAAAGAAATTAGTTATCCCTGCCGGCACCACCTTAAAATAATATGACTACGCCTAACAAAAACATTGTACGTACTCTCCACAACAAAGACCTTAACAAATTTTTGTTAACAGCTCTGCCGACGTTTTGTTCATTGTTATAACAAAAAATTTGCTCGTCAAGACGGAGTGTTAGAGCTGTCTAAAAACTCACGTGTGCTCAAAAAGTATGATAGTCTGGCATAAAAGTGAATATGTGTGACAGATATTTTTTACAAGTCTGTCTGATTTAAAATTTTTTTTTTTAGTTATAATTATTATTTTTGAAAATTATAATTATAACGCTCAGAGTTGCATTTTTTTGGTGTAGTTGCTAAAAAAAACAGCAATGTCTGCTTTATTAATTAGACAGGCTCTTAATATAGTTGTTGTGTGTATATTCTTGTAAATTAGTTGACGAAAAATGTACAATAACATAAATATTTCCGAAACGTGTGTGTTTGCTCCTTCTTTATGTGACAGCGTGGCACCAGCAGCAGACTTATTGCGATTTTTTTAAGTCTGTTAGAATTCTGTCAGATTTTTTTTTACATAATCGTACGATTGTGCAGGATAGTCAATGATGACCTTAAAGGCCGTGTCAGATACAACTTTGTAGCTTTGCGTGACGTTTCTAACTTTGTTAGAAAAGTGTAAAGCAAAAGGTGTATGACACAATGAAAACTTTGACAACACTCGCGCATTGATCGTTTACCAAAAAAGTAGTTGATAATTTTGCTATTTATATATATTTTTTTTATAAAAATAAAAGTCAATTATGTTATTTTACGATTTATTATAAATAAATAAATGCCACATACATATTTACCTCTTATTAAAACAGATTCAAACGCGCAATATGTTTCGTTTGGCAATATAATAAAAGAAAATTATTCCAGCTGATTGTCAAAGCAAGCAAAAAGATGAGAGTTGCCGAACTTTTCGCTTCACGCTGCGTTAAAAGTGCTTTATGTAGCATGTTTCGTATAAGTATGTACATTTCATCTTAGATGTCAAAGCGAATCTGTAACGCAACGCGAAGCAAAAGTTTTATCTGACATGGCCTTTAGTATCATCAAAATCACGGCGTTGCCAGCTTCCATCTTATCTAAACAACAGATTTTAAACTTCAAAGTAAGGGATGTTGAACTTTCTAGAATCTTCAAATAATAACGAGAGCTTACTAGATAGAACACTTAGCGATAAGTATAAGTAGATATACTGGCACAAGAACAATGAAGATTCTTGTGTCAAAGGTAGTCGTATTCGCGGCTATTAAATGTAGTTAGACTGTGAAAAATGCACTGTTTATTTTAATTTGCGAAAAATTTTACATGATATTATAAAATTTTTCGCTAAAGCAGAGAATTTTCTTTTATATGTATAAAAATGTTCTTTTACTAATTGGTTGGCGGCTTGTAGTATATTTTTTTGCTTCGACGCCGCAAAATTTTATATTGTCAAAAAAGGTATCATTCATACAGCTAAAACATGAATGTGTTTACAGACATCAAAATTTTATATTGTAAAAAAAATATCATTTGGCACAGCAGAAACATGAAATTTTTTCACCACATGCAAATACTTTTTTACCATAGTATTTTTCTACCGTTTGACACACGCCCTTATCAATGAATTGCAATAGTTCATATAGCTTCAGCAAAATTTGTTTTTTGAAATGTTTCTATATTGATTTATTTAATGAACTGATCATTGAATCGCTTCTTTTATAGTTCTGTCCTAAAAACAAATATATAAATTGGTTACTTAATAGTGTTTTATGTCGTATTAAATTAAACAAGCCATTGAAATTAAATAACTTTAGTACACAATAGTTTAACAATAACAAAAAAAAAATTAAACAATTTATTTGTTGTAAATTGCTATTGTTGTTTGTTGTCGAAATTGTGTATAAAGTGTGCCTGCAATGTTTTTCATGCTTTTTTTCTACTAAATTGTCTTCTTTCTTCTTTTTTTAAAATTGGTGTTGAAACTATTTTCACTATTTATTTACAATGAAATAACACAATTGTTATTTTTGCTGACATGTGTCACACTGACACTTGTTGTTGGTGCTGAATCAGACTGTTTGTTTTCGTTCCAATTGAATGTTTTACTGCAGCCTTATTTCCAATTACAAACTGAATTACGTTATTTCCCTTACAAAATTGTTCGATCGAATTAGCTAAAGGTGGTTTTATACTATCTGTGTTTTACATCTGACTTGTCAAATTTCCCACTGCAAACGCAATACATGTCGTGTGAACCTTTTGAAACATTGCCACCTGAAATTTACAGAACTAAGGTCAGGCGACAAGATTTTCAATTAGAGCGCGTTCTATTTTCATCTGACATCAGCTGTTTTAAGTTAACAAGTATGTGTTGGCGTCACTTAGAGGTTATGTCAGATGCGATTATACATGTACGTTTGAAAGCAAAAATTAAAAATCGTTGACAGACACGCAAAGTTACATGTGGGTCTCAAAACTGACAAGTCAGATGTAAAACACAGATAGTCTAAATCCACCTTAAGTTGTACATACATATGTATGTAGCTCAGCATGAATTACCTTCTAAATCACTAATAAATCACTGTCCTGACTAATTTGTGTTATCCAAACTGTCTGCCAAATCAATCAAAAGAAACAACGTAGTTATGTTCTGCCATGAAGGTTGGCACTAATTAATTTAAATTACGTAGATTTAGGTAAATTACTTCGAAGTGTTTCCATCGAGCTTGTGAGTGATTCGGTGTTCGAATTTTCTTAGTCAAATGACGCACTTACTTTATAAGGTGTGCGCAGCAGCTGCAATTGAAGTTTTTCCATATATAGTTTGACATTTAAAATTAATTAAATATTCTTTAATGTAATTTTTTCGAAATTGTTCGTCACAATTGATGGATGACCCAGGGGTGGAGTTTGTAATTTTAAAAGTAATACTATATTCACACTGCTATATTTTAACGTGTTTCGGCAAATATTTTAAGAAACTAAACAAAATTGTTCAGACTACAATTTCGTAAACTTTCTGTTTACATCATGACGAATTCATAAAAGGTAGAAGCAAATCGGCAGCTAAAAATTTTTTTCGTGTCCTAAATATTAATAATTTTGCAAAGTTATTAATTAGAATTTTACATGTGTATGTACATTTTTCCATTTGAATTGAAAACTTGAACCAAAAACGAGGTTTTTAATACTTTTAAGCCAACACAAATCATAATTTTCAGAATACGCTGTTTGTTGTTATAGAAATGCTACAACCATTTTTAATTTCGACTTTGTTACATATTTTGCCGCCATTACAAACCGTGTTTAATAAGCACTAAAATCAAAAAATCGACTGAACATACATCAAGAAGTACTTGGAACCCTGCCTTTAACTGGTTTTTTAATGAGTTTAATTTTGAAACACGTAAATTTTTTGACAATTGAGTATATGGGAAAACATCTAAAAATTAACGTGTTTGGCTCGTAAGCCATAAACACGGTAGTGTGAATTGCCTATAACGCAGCTTTGCATAGATAAATCCAGTTCGAAAAAGAGTATTTTCGACATAATTTAAAATAAATCACCTACTTTGAGGTAATTTGGTCTTATGGAAAATGTATGATAAATCATCTATACATCAACATGATTTGCTCTAATCACCATGATTTGTCGAAATCATGCCGGTGGAAACATACTATAATATAGTCTCATTTCCAATCAGGTATGGAAATCATGGTTGAATTATAATTGGCACATTTTGTACGTTGTTGGTACCGTAGAAGATAATTATCCATGAACATTTTTGTTTCACAAATAGTTTGCTATAGCTAAATTCGAAAATTCATACTACGTAGTACGTATGCACCTGTGTACATAAATTTTTTTTTTAGAGAGAAGGAACACAATCAGGCAATTAATTAATTAATGTGTTACCTTCTTTGGGAAAGGGATAGGGTAGAGTGAACAGGTGGTGAAGTGGGGGAGAGATAGAAAGCTTAATTCATTTACAACCCTGTTTTACATGTTTTTTAGAGCAGTGTTGCAAGCCCCTCTGTTGTCAAGTAGAGGTATTGAGTTGTTTAAGCTGTGTAGTAATTTTATTAGTTCATTTAGTTCGCCGACGGATCTGCTGCAATACTGACGAAGCAGGGTGCTGTGAAGTGCATTAGGATATGTTAGTATTAATCGCTGCCGCTACTGCCAAGGTGAACAGTGTTATGCCTTCATCACTTTAACTGTCTAACAACAACCAACACAATAACACACCAATGCACATGAGAAAAATGCATGATGTTGTGGGCTTGCCTGAAAGTTGGCTTGAACTCAAGACCTCAGGGTTTGTAGTCAAATGCGCTAACTACTCAGCCAACAGCACCCTCTATAGGGATGCCAAACGGGACTGGTTTTTGTAAAGCGCGGGATTCGATATTTAAAATCACGGGATAACCGGATTTATGGGGATTTTTTTTTAATTAAAAACCCTCAGTTTATAAAG
Source organism: Panzeria rudis (assembly GCA_956483635.1). Classification (NCBI taxonomy): domain Eukaryota; kingdom Metazoa; phylum Arthropoda; class Insecta; order Diptera; family Tachinidae; genus Panzeria; species Panzeria rudis. The sequence continues at coordinate 10,560,490 of OY101447.1, forward strand.
TAAAATATTTTCATTAGCGGTGTTCAGTGTTTGATGCAAATGGTTTTGCGAAAGTGCAAATTTCCTAAAAAAAACTACAAAGTATTTTTTGAATAACCCCAATGAAAACCCCAAGTGAAAATGTTCATCCTTTTTTTGTGATAACAATTCCCATAATTTTTGGTTCGAAGCCCTGTTTGCGGGAGTCATTTTGATTAATCACTTTTTGATCATCTAATAAGTCTTAAGACTCAGTTTGGTGATTTTTACCAAACTAATCTTCCAAATGCTAAGTGGGTACATACATGGTTACAAACATACATACATATGTCTGTGTATACATGTGACAAGTTAATTGAACACATTGATAACCTTTTGCTATTGCCAAGCTAAATTTAAAAAAAAGTCATAAATTTGTTTTTAATTTAAAATGTAAAAGGTTCTCAAACTGTTTTTCTTAATTTAATTGAAGCTTTTTATATACATACATATGTATGTATGTACATTAGATAGAATAGGGCAAAGATCTGGTCTAAAACCTGGCACTGCGATACCTAATGGATCTTTTGTGCCATATGTATGTACATTAAGGTGGATCGAAAAAATTGTGGACTCTAGAATGAAAGATATGTCAATGACCTTTCTAAAACAGTAAAAACATTTCGACACGCCCCAAAATACAGCACTTTTAATTTTTAGATATAGCGCCGCCATTTAAAGCCCGATCTCATCATATCGCATATCGTTGTTTATGGCTGGACTGTGTCTTAATTTTTTTCCTCGGGCGGCTTCTTAATCCGACATCAAATTCTGGGCGCCATTTATGTCATCTGGGATCATTACCTACTAACGTCAGTTGACTTTATTTATATGCATATTTGAATTTGTTTTTTATTTTTGAAAGTATGGACATAATGACACATTTAAAAGTGTCATAATTTAAATAATAATAAAAATGTCATAAAGTCCATGGACATTATGACACTTTCAAAAGTGTCATAATGTCCATGGACGTTTTGCCACTGGACATTATGCCACCATTTAGGGTACCTAGATACGTTCCGATTGTATTGATATGTTCACAAAAGTTGCTCAACTTTACCGTAGCTACAACTTTGCCAAATATTGTTAGCAAAAAATTAGGAGTCTATGTAAGTGGTTCTCACACTATGCCTTTTTAACCCCCTACGAAAAGTCACGCACATTTACATTACAAACTTTTTCTCCATGACTTTTTCGACGTTTATACACATGCTTAATGCTGAGAGTACGAAAATGACAAAGAGAAATATCAAAAAAGCCCTCAAATTTCAATTCGTGCATTTTTTCTCACCTCGTTACCTTCTCCGCACCTTTCTCTCTCTCAAACTAAAAAAAGCCTGCCTTTAAAGCCAAGCTGAAAAGGCACAATGTAAACTGCATGTAAGTTATTCTGAAAATAGTAAAAAAATTGTTTTGTTCCCATATTAAAAAAAAAGTGCACGAATAAGTTATTTAGTGTACTCTTAGCTACATTATTGCCATGTATGGTTAAGCTGTACTTTGGAGGCCCATAAAGGTGTAAATAAGTCATCTTTCGGAAGAATTTGTTTTTGAAATCGGCGTCGATTTAAATCGAACGATTTCCATCACATACCAGAATGTTTCTCAAAAAAATATACGTGTTAGGCATAGCTTAAGCACAAAAACCAGAGCAAAAATAATCAGCTGACACATGTACACTTATTTGAATTGTAAACGTATACCATCGTTTACAATTCAAATTTTCAATTTCTAAAAATTACAATCAATGGCCAAACCAGAGGGAAGAAGTGGTGGTGGCAACTTTGGGTTACCTGCTTGGACAGCACCAGTGTCAATGCATGGAAATTGCATTGCATGATTGCTGAAAAAACCAGTCAGAATCCCATGAGTCCAATTGATTTTAAGAACTTCATAACAAAAACTCTGTTATTATCCGTCGAACCGGTAACAAACACCAAATTAAGTTCGTCCGATGAAGAAAACGAAAGTGACGACGACTTCCTAGATGCCCAACATCATTGCCCAAAATAAAAGGCATGCACATGTCTGCGTGTGTCAAGGGCTGCTATCGCCGGAGCAAAATATGCAAAATATGCCTATACTTGCGCTAAGTGTAATGTAAATTTACATGTGGGTAATTGCTTCAAGGCCTACCACAAAATTTTTAAATAATTTTGTTTATCAATAAAGAAAAATAATAACTAAATTCCTTGATTTTTTATTTAGTTGTAGCTTTAGCTCCTATATTTATTTACCATTTATTTTATTATATTTCATATCACACAGAAAATTTTTTGCTCTAATTATCCCAGAGGTCGAGATCTGGACCAGCAGTTTTCGCAGGTAATCACTAGCAGAAAAAAAATTTTTTTCAAACATTATTTTTGTCCGATATCTAACTAGCCCTGAAAAATTCATTAAGATATTAAAACATTTATGTAGCCTGGTACAAAATGGGTTAAATGATCTGAGTCTGGCAGCGCCAAACAACAGATCTGACAATTTTTGCATCTGACAATCGTGTGAACTGCCAATTTTTTACAATTGTCTGTCAATAAATTGTAAGCTTTTCTAACAACTTTGATACAACCGTGTGAACTAACAATATAGCTTGTGCTGACAATTTTTTATTGTCAGTACATCGTCAGTACATTGGCAGATCTGACAATATTGTAAGATCTGACAACCGTCTGACCAGGGCTTAATATAACCAAAAACTGTAGTCTAATACAAATAAATTAAGTAAAGTGCGACTTTATGCAGCTCGCAAACGAATACACATATATCCCTTTTCGTTTTTCCCCTTATTTCATTGGCAATTTTATCATTTTGCTTTTTCGTTTAATATTAGTTTTTTATTTTTTGTTGATTTAGCGATTCTTTTTGTTTTTGCGCTTTTTTCATTTTGGTGTTTTTTGTGATTTTTCGTTTTTTACAATTTTTTTTTTGGTTTTTTGATGATTTTTTTAGTTTTGGGGATTTTTTTCGTTTTTGCGTATTTTTTCGTTTTAACGGTTTTTCGCTTTTTGACGAATTACATACATATATAGTTATAGCGATTTATTTTAGTTTTGGCGCTTTTTGTCAGTTTTGTCACTTTTTTCGGTTTTTGCTGATTTTTTTAGTTTTAGCGATTTTTTTTTGGTTTTGAATTTTTTTTTTCGTTTTGGCGTTTTTTTCTGTTTTTGGCGATTTTTTAGTTTTGGCGTTTTTTTTTTGTTTTAGCGCTTTTTTTCGTTTTTGGTGACTTTCCATTTTTGGAATTTTTTTCCTCTTTTACGATATTTTTAGGTTTAGCGATTTTTGGTTTTAGTGCCTTTTTTCGTTTTGACGACTTTTTTCGTTTTTTAGTTATTTTTGCGATTTTTTTAGTTATGGCGATTTTTTGCATTTTAGCGATTATTTTAATTTTGGTGTTTTTTTCTTTAAGCGCTTTTTTCATTTTGGCGATTTTTCGTTTTGAAATTTTTTTTAATTGTAGGTGTATCTTACATTTTTTTTTTAATTTTGAATTTTTTAGTTTTAGCGTTTTTTAAAATTTGAAGATTTTACCTCTTACGGTTTCCAAGATACAGCAAATTGTCTAAAATACATAGTCAAAATCACATTAACTGATAGAACACCCTTTAATTTTTATTGTTTTAATTTAAAACTTTTAAATATCGGTGTTAATTGGTGTAGTCCATTCTACAGACTACACCAATTAACACTAACTGTGAAAATGTAAAGGGTCTATATATAAGTGTCTGTATATTACACTTGTATTTAAAAATTTTTCGTTGCTTGCTTTAGAACACCCTTTAATTTTTAACTATCATATTTGTTGTTGTAGCGGGCAAAGTTTTACATATTCTGTGAAAATTTCAGGTCCGTAGCTCTTACGGTTCCCGAGAAAACAGCCTGTGACAGACAGACGGATAGCGTAGCGAAAACAATAGGGTCCTTTACATTTTTGGTGTACGGAACCCTAAAAACTTCATTGGATTAATACCTCATATTTATTTTTTCCAAAACGACGTAGGTACGCTATAAGTGGATATTTTTTCTACGTTTATTGAAATATTGTGATAATACTTAACACTTTGTTGATCTCTAGAAATGGAATATGTAAGTATATATCAAGGTAGATCAACACCAGGTAGTCGCAAGAGAATTCGCCGTGGAGAATTCACATTTGGGCTGTCAAAAAAGCTGATACATTAACACTGCTGACAGGCCAAATGTGCAAACATTTACGTAAACATCTGGGCTCTTGCGGCCACCTAGTATGAATTCGCCTTGAGTATATATGTACATATGTACAGGTAAGCCTCCATTTACACGGTCTGTTGGGACATAAAAAAGTACATGTAAATCAAATCCGCGTAAAGCAATGTTCAGGATTGGCTCAAAATCTTTTTTTGGGACCAGGAATTTAACATATCGCGTAAATCAAAGCACGAGATACATACATACAAAATTTAATTTTGGGACCTAAAAATCGCGATAAATCAAGAATAATTACAAATTTAGAATATTAAATTTTTACTTATTCGTAGGAGTGTGGGAGTTTTATATTGTACGAATGCTGTTGTTTATTTCTATATGAACATTCGTTTAGAAACAAAGCTTGTTCTTATATTTTTATAAAATCAACGCTTTTTGTTTTATTACATTAGTGTTTATTACATGGTTCTCAATGAAATGTTCGATCCAAATTAATAAGGTTAGGCCATATTTTCTAATAAATTATCTCTGGCGTATGATATGTGTTTTGCTGTATCAGTAGCTCCAACATAAAGCAATAGTTGGAATTTTGGTTTATTTTTTTATGGTTCTTATTGTTGACTCATTTCAAGAGATTTTGCTAGAGTTGTAGACTTTTCTTCATTATTCAAGCGGTCCAAAATTTGGTAATTCTATTTTTCCTTGAGCCATTTCTAAAACATTTATAAAAACACTAAAAATCTTTTTAGTCGTATTAATTATAGCTGTTTTACAACATCTCACAAGCCGTTCTACTTTTGTAGAAAATGCAACCCTGATCTAATGAGTTTATGGAAGGCTTTAAAAAAGCAATAACAACACATTGTATCAGGGTTGCATTTTGTGCAGAAATCGAACAGCTTGTATAATAGTCTAAAAACAGCTTTATGTACAAGCTAGTGCTGGGATACTATCGATATTTTCCACTATCGATATCTATCGATAGTTCAGATTTCGCTATCGATACTATCGATATTACTATCGACTGAATGTTTGTACTTGAGTAAGAAAACTTTAATAATTCATTTGAAAAGAACCCCATAAATATTTTATCCAAAAAACAATAAGTAAACAAGTAAAATTTAACTAAACGGTTAAACAAAAATATTATTGATAAAAAGTACCAAAAATACCTTATTACCCGTTTTTACCTCTTAATCTGGGCCATATGCTATTCGTCTACAAAATTTTATCCAAATCCATTTAGCGATTTCCGCGTGATAGGGCATCAGACATCCAAACATAAAAACTTTCTGATTTATAATAGAAGGATAAAGAGACACCAACTATTTGATAAGAAATTGATTTATTTTATATTTAATTTACACTATGATATATTTCCTGAAATTTATTTGCTAATAGAATAGACAGGGAAAATTTGGGATGAAAAAGTGGTAGGAAATAAAATTTCGGATTTTTTTTTTGTAAATTTTATTTACCACATTTCTTTTTCCGTGCTTGCAATATGCAAATAAAAAAAGTTTCATGAAGAAAATTTTATGAAATATTTCATCGTTTAAATTTAGTACTACACGTTTTCAAAACTGCATTTTAAATAAAAATATCGATATCGATATTTTTTCCTATCGATATTTTAAAATTATCGATAGTACTATCGATAGTATCCCAGCACTAGTACAAGTACATTGTTTTTTCCACACAGTCGATGGTTACCATAATTTTTTAAGCGTGTTATGTTAAATTCGCGTAAAAAAACGCGTAATTGAAAAAATGGTTGCTATTATTGATTCGTGTTATATCGAAATCGCGTAAATAAAGTACAGCGTAAATCGAGGCTTACCTGTATATACAAAATCAAATTGAGATTTGTCAAAAAATAATTTGTATTTATCTTAGGATAAGTGCGACTTGAGGTACTTGAAGATGTATTTAGAATTTAGAAAAATATACTTAAAGTCAAAAATGTATAATATGTATGTGTAAATAGTATGTAAGCAGAAAGAATACTTTATTCTTTTGTTTTTAAGTGAAAAATTACTCAAGTGCACTCCACTTTATTTAAATTGAATTGGATATATTTTGTTAATTGATTTTTTAATTTATTTTTTTCCACAAATATGCACAATAATATATTAATAAACAAATAAGTAATAAACAGCTAACACATTCAAATAACAATTTGTTTAAATACCATTTAGTCTAGTAAGGACTGAGATGAGCGAATAGTATGTTAATTTTAATTTCTTCTTGTGATTTCTACATATATATTCACATTTATAATATGGGATCCCAAGAGAAAACAAAAAACGCACCCGTCTGCCAACTATTTTTTTTAGCAATTTTGTCAGATTTTTTTCTGACCTATTTCGCCAAATTGGTTTTAAAAATAGCCAAAAGTCGCCAAAATCTGGTTTATGTAGTTTTCCTTAATATACATATATTTTGTAATAAATTTGTTTTTATTATATCAGTTTTTATAAAATAATTGCATTAAAAATTAAGCAGAAAATCGCCAAAAGTAGAAATAAAATCGCGAAAACCTAGTTCTTGTCAATTTTTCTCATCAAAATTCAAAATCCATTAATGACTGTAATTAATATGAGAACATCAAAATCGCTTTGTTTTAATTTCTTCCAGACAAGTTTTGGTGAGAGTTATTTTCGAAAATACTCTTTCAACAAACTACATAGTTTTCCTGATTTCAATTCAATTTTGTTGAAAAATAGCCATACAAATATCCAATAAATTTATTTATCGCCAGAAAAATCGCCATGTCGCCAAATCAAAATTTTTACGCCAAATAAGATGAAAAACTGCCACGTTTGGCGGGAAATCGCCATATCTAACAACCCTGACCGCGAGTCTTGATTCAGTCAACCCAATGTTATCTAATCACCCCTATCGCGAATAACAAGTGAAATTTATGTTCCCATGAAATTTTAATTTCCCTACGAGGGAAAATTGCTTTCTTGAAGTTCCCGTGAATATTTTTTCCCGCTACCAGTTCTTAGTGAATGCAAATAAGGAAGAAGCTTAATAAAATAAATTAAAAATCGAAGAAATTTTTGTTAAAAAATAAAAAAATTTAGTGCCAAGAATTGGAATTATCTTTTTATTCCATGAGGAATCTAAACAAAATTGAATTGCTCGTCCAGGATTACTAGATACATCTAATGCCTTGAAGTACCCGAGCCATTGCAGGCAGCCTAATTCAATCAAATAGTCTTTTGGTGTTAAATTAAATTTTCTCAAGAGTAAGTAAAACTGGGTTTTACTTTTCGCTTATAGTCACAACCTTTAGTTGCACGCAAATTGTGGACTATATCGCTAATGTGACTATAAGCCTGATTTTCATATATGCCAATCAAAGGCATATAACCAAATTCGCATACAAAAGTTAATAACAAGGTATTTCATCCCTGGTACAAAATACTAAAAGTAATAGTCGAGAGTTGGTGACAGGAATACTAAACGATTCAATGCTTTCATAGTAATTTTTTAAATAGTTTGTGGCTTCAATAGCTAAACAATTTAGTAAAATTTTCCATTGTGACTATAACGCAAATTGTATACATGAATCAGTGAAGCCAGCTTCTTTGGTGCAAAGAGCACAATAAAATTTAAAAAAGCCACTAAATAGTATAATTTCCTCTAAACATCAAAAATGTGGAGTTTTAAAATATCAAAAAGCACTAAAGATAGTGCTAAAAGCAATAAGTTGGCATCGCTGGCATGAATTTCTATCTTTGTGAACCGAAGATAGATGGCATATATGCCAAATGTGCTTATATCTCTAAAGCGGCCCACCCACTTGCAATATAATTGTGCAATTTTTCGTATTGTACTATAATGTCGCCAATATGTATGTCATATTCGAAGGTAGCACAATATATTGGCAAAAATAAAAAAGACCTATGATTTTTATTGCACAACCAAGAAAATTGTGTAATATGGTGGCAACATTGTGCAGTGGTATGTTTACTTTTTCACTATCAGGAAAATTAGGCAATATTTTCTTTAAAAATATTGTGCAATTTATTGCATAGTATAGGTCACAATGGCAATAATTTGCACAATAACATATGCAATAATATTGTATAATGGATGGCCCGCTTAATTGAACTATAACGTGAATATTTTCTATGAAATTTGGTAATAGAAGCAATAAATACAGATAGAATGGACTATATCGATAATGTGACTATAAACTATAGTGACTATAAACGAAAATTACTGTATATATTTTGAACGCGATGAATGAGTTTCTACAGACGCGGAAAAATCAATTCCTATTCCATCATCGCGAAACTTAGTTCATGTGTGCCGAGAAGGTGTCGGTAGTGTTAAGATAAATGTATTAAAATAAATTATCACTATTTACTGAATTTGTCCTGAAAATAAATATTTATAAGCTTTAATAATTAATTGGAAGCATAAAATAGCAATTACATGATGTATTTATTCATTTCGCCTGCTAAAATAAATTAAAAAAAAAAAACAGGGGAAAAGGCAAAAAATTCACGTGAAAACAATAGTTCATGATAAGGGGAATTATTCGATTTTTTTATTCACGATCGCAAAAGAAGGGAAAGGAAAACATTTCGAGGAAAAAAATATTCACGATAGGGGTGAATAAATACATTTGAGACGCTTAGTGCAAAAACTCTGTAAGCTACATGAAATCAAAAATTGATTTTATGTGCTCATTATATTGCTAGTTTTATGTACCTAGTACCATAGCTTTATGTGCTAAAAAGATTTTAAGTAAATTCGGTTATTTTGGCGGTATTACTATATTTTTTTTAAGACAAGTTACACAATGGAGCAATTAATGTCTACCAGTTAATTAATTAATGTGCTACCTTGTTTGGGAAAGGGATAGTGGAGAGAACATGGTGAAGTGGGAGAGAGGTAGAAAGCTTAATTCATTTACAACCCTGTTATTGCACTTTTTTTGTAGAACAGTGTTACAAGCCCCCTGGTGTCAAGTGGTGGCATTGAGTTGTTTAAGCTGTGTAGCCATTTTATTAGATCTTTACTTCGCCGACGGTTCTGGTATAATACCGACGAAGGAGGGTGCTGTGAAGTGCATTAGGATATGTTAGTATTAATCGCTGCCAAAGTGATCAATGCTACGCCTTCATCACTTTAACAGTCCAACAATAACCAACACTATAACACACCAATACACATGAAAAAAATTTATGATATTGTTGGCTTAACTGAAACTAGTCTTGAACTCAAGACCTCAGGGTTTGTAGTCAAACGCGCCACCTACTCAGCCAACAGCACCCTCGGTATTATTATAAAATCTACTTCTTCCAAAATAATATAATTAATTTTATATAACAAAATATAGCGTCGACAGTGCTAAAAATAGTTATCTAATTTTTACAGAATCTATAGCCTACACCTTAGCTATAACTTATCTAGACAATTTTGTGGATCAGACTATTAGTTTGATAGATATGGGTTTTCGAAAACTTAAGAATTTTTTTTTTTGGTAAATTGGTCCAATACAACAACATATAGCGCCCAGTGTATTAAAACAGGTGCATAAAAGAATTGTATTGGCGAAATTGGTCGTATACAACAACATAAAAATAGCTGCCTAATTTTTACATACCTTAAAGCCTGCATTCTCGCCTATAATTAATCCATAAATTTTTTGTGAGTCAGACTATTAATTTGTAAGATATAAGATGTCCTAAGACTAAAGAATTTTATAGGAAAAATTGTTCTTACAATCATTCGCTAGAATCCTGTTATTTTTAAAAAATTTAGATTTTGCTGTACAGTGTTCTTTTTAGTCCACGTCATCAAAAGTTTGTTCCTTCAGAGCTCCACCATTTACCGACCGATTTGCAAAATATGTATTTTATGTAAAAGATTAGAGAGCTATATTGGCTGCAATATTTTTTTTTATACTTTTTGTCCACCTATACATATTTTTGTATGAATTGTTCATATATTACAACTTATGTGCTGATGTGTTTAAGTAATCTGTGGGGAACTTCGTTAGTGCTAAAATTTTTATTTTTAGAAAGAAAAAGTATAAAAATTGGTAATTTTAGAGTCCGACCGGGTTTCGGCTGATATTCGGATTAGACCAACTTTTTGGCCGAATATCGAAACCGAAACTTTTTATTCTCTATAAATAAGGATGTCCATCAAAGTAGTATTTTCTAAATTTAAAATATGTCACGGTCGTATGGACATAGACTTTACGAAAATGTTTACACATTTAACCTGTCAACAGTGTTAATGTATCAGCTTTTTGACAGCCCAAATGTAAATTCTCCACGGCGAATTCTCTTGCGACTACCTGGTGTTGATCTACGTTGATGGAATTATAAATAAAATAAAATTAATTCGCCTTGGCCACATTGCGGTATTTGTTGTTGCTTATTTTAATACCAAGGCGAATTCAGTACCAGGTAGCCTTATCAGCACAGCTAATCGTCAGCTGACTACACGCCATCAGTCAAATTCTATATAAAAAACGAGAAAAACATTAGCCCGGACTGTCAATCTGCAAATAAAAATTATCCTACAACAAATTTTGTATGTGCGTGTTGTACTGATAAAGCCATTTGGTATTAATTCCCTTTGTTTAATACGAAGTCGGAGAATTTCAACAGCCATTCATTCAAAGCCCCAAGCCGAGGCCATTTCATCGGCGGCGGCGGCGCGGACAATATTGTTCGGCGGCGGTGGCGTTTAGAACGATGACTCGGCGGCGGCTTAAATGTCGGCTTGGACATTTGTGCTGTCAAAAAAGCTGATACATTAACACTGCTGACAGGCCAAATGTGTAAACATTTACGTAAACAGCTGGGCTCTTGCGGCCACCTAGTATGAATTCGCCTTGCTCTGCATCATTCTGTATTTTGATCTGTAGTTTGTGCAATTTTGTGATTTCATTGAAAGGTTATCTTGAAGCAGGCATGTATTTGAATAAAATTTTTTAAAGTTACACGCAAAATACATAAAAAATTTTAATTTAGCTATAAAATGACGGAAGAATTAGTTTCTAAATTTCGGGCTCTTGGTATGAGTGAACAAAAGGCGAAAGAGACAGCTAAAAATGCAAATGTAAGCAAAAATCTGCAGCTGGCATTGGAACAGTGTAACAACACGACGTTGACTGAAGGTGTAGGTATGCTCCTGTATCATATGGCGTCCAAAATCAAGCCTCAAAGCTCCGAAAATTTACCATTGTTGGTAAGTTATATTGTCGAAAAGAAATTAGATTCCACATTAAGAGTTGATGCTGCGTTGGAATATCTGCTTAAACAAGTTCAGAAAAAAGGACAAGCTATTAATTTGTCAGAATTGGATAAAGAGTGCGGTGTGGGTGTTGTAGTTACGCCTGAAGAAATTGAAAAGGTAGTACAACAAAAAGTAGCAAAGTATAAGGACTCTTTGCTGGAACAACGTTATCATTTCAATTCGTTTAAAATTATGCAAGATGTAAGAGCACAATTGAAGTGGGCTGATGCCAAGAGTGTAAAGGCCGCCATAGATGTAGAAATTTTTGACTTACTTGGTCCTAAAACTGAGGAAGATATGAAACCTTTAGGTAAAACCGATAAGAAAAAAGAAAAAGTGGAGAAACCAGAAAACAATTCGGATAAAAGCAAGCAGGAAGATGAGAAAGACTCTAGTAGCGATGGCGCCAGCACCATTTCAGAATTAATGAAAACTAAAGTACATTTTCACGCTCTAGGAGAAAATTATAAAACAGATGGTTATGTGGTTACAGAAAACACTGAACGTTTGCTTAAGGAACATTTGATGGCAACCGGAGGCAGAGTGCAGACACGATTTCCTCCTGAACCAAATGGTATTTTACATATTGGACATGCCAAAGCTATTAATATCAACTTTGGGTATGCTGCCGCACACAATGGAGTGTGCTACTTGCGTTACGATGATACTAATCCAGAAAAAGAGGAGGAAATGTTCTTTGTGGCCATTAGAGATATGGTGGAATGGTTGGGCTACAAACCATATAAGATTACTCATTCTTCAGATAATTTCCAGCAGTTATATGATTGGGCGGTAGTACTTATACGGAAAGGCTTGGCCTATGTGTGCCATCAGACTGCTGATGAAATGAAGGGTTTCAATCCCAAACCCAGCCAATGGCGAGATCGTCCTGCTGAAGAATCATTGCAGCTTTTTGAGGACATGAAAAATGGAAAAATTGATGAAGGAGCAGCTACCTTAAGATTAAAAGTTACCTTAGAGGAGGGAAAAGTAGATCCAGTTGCTTATCGTATTAAATTTATACCCCATCATCGTACGGGTAACAAATGGTGTATATACCCCACATATGATTATACCCACTGCTTGTGTGATTCTTTGGAAAACATAACACATTCTTTATGTACCAAGGAGTTCCAGTCCAGAAGATCCTCCTATTACTGGCTGTGCAATGCCTTGGATATTTACTGCCCGGTGCAATGGGAATATGGACGTTTAAATATGAACTATGCCCTAGTATCAAAGCGTAAAATTGCTAAATTGATTACGGAGAAAATTGTTAATGATTGGGACGATCCTCGTTTGTTTACTTTGACAGCATTGAGAAGACGTGGTTTCCCTGCCGAAGCTATTAATAACTTTTGTGCTCAAATGGGAGTTACAGGCGCTCAAATGTCTGTTGATCCTTCTATGTTAGAAGCGGCTGTAAGAGATGTTCTTAATGTTACCGCTCCCCGCAGATTAGTTGTTTTGGATCCTTTAAAAGTTACTCTCGATAATTATCCCCACAATGGACCTATTGAAATCGAAGTGCCTAATTTTCCCCAAAATCCAGAATTGGGAAGCCATAAAATCACTTTAGATCGTGTGGTATACATAGAGCAAAGTGATTTCAAACAACATCCCGAAAAAGGATACAGACGTTTGGCTCCCGGTCAATCTGTAGGCTTGAGACATGCTAACTTGGTCTTGTCTCTTACAGATGTTAAAAAGGATGTCGCCGGCAATGCAATCGAACTTGTTTGCGAATGTATGTCTACTGATGCTGCGGAAAAACCAAAAGCTTTTATACAATGGGTCTCTCAGCCTCTTCAAATTGAAGTTCGTTTGTATGAATTACTCTTCAAACATAAACACCCAGAAGATAGTAATGATGTTCCTGCAGGATTTTTATCGGATATTAGACCCGATTCTAAAACTGTATTGCAATCGTATGCTGATCGTTCTTTGACCAACTGTAAAGCATACGACAAATTTCAATTTGAACGTATTGGCTTCTTTTCGGTAGATCCAGAAACTACTAAAGAAAAAATAGTATTTAACCGCACAGTGGGACTTAAAGAAGATGCTGGTAAAAAGTAAGCACTAAAAATTATGTTGAAGAGCAAATTGTACGACGGCTTTTCTTCAATGAAATTTGTTGCATACAACTTTTTTATTTGCCGAGAGGAGAACCAAGTGGGGTAAAATAATATTGCCAAAAAGCTTCTAAAATTTAGTCCATGTACTGAGATTCTTGTATCCCCTATCCCTTCGATTAGCAAATTTGTTGCATAAAACTTTTTGGGAGGAATAGGGAAGCATGACGTGGAACTTGAAAAAAAAAATTTTAACCATTTTTTTCACTTTACCTCTCCTTTTAGCAAATAAAGAATTCCATGCAACAAAATTCGTGAAATGTTTCATCACATTATAAGTCTAATCTACCAAAATTTAAGCTTTAATATGTTGAATTGAAGAGAATTAATCTAAAAATGTTTTGAATTAACACATTTATATTATTATTTTTTTAACTAATAAAAATTTGATACATTTTTACGAAAGAAAAAAATATTTTGTACTCTATAAATTTTAAATTTCATAAGGTAATAGCGATTATTTAAACAACTTTATATGAAGTATATACGTATGTATATTAAAGCAAATCGTCGATGCACTAACCCTCATCGCTGCGCTCCTCCATTAAATTAGTATTTATTGGTACCGTATTCAGTTTTAAAGCCTTTAGTTGCCCTAATATTAATATTTCGTCTATGGCCTTCTTAGCAAAAAGCTTTTGTTGTGGGCTTAATTTGCGAAAACCACAAGCCCATGCTTGTCCATAAATTGCAGCTTCATCTGTGAACATTGATGATGTCAAATTGTTTTGTAATTTTTGGCTACTGTACGGTTCCTGAGATTTTGCTAAACGCAGTTTGGAGTTTTTGATGCGTAGCGGTCTGAAAGTTGGTGCATTTTGCGATTCTAATTTATACTCTACTTTTCCAGTCCGTGGCGTTGATATATATTTTCGAATTGATTGCTTTTGTGGTCTCTCAATATTAGAAGTGTATGCATCTAAAGGATTTTGTTCAGCGTCTCTCATATCATTGCTAATCTGCATTGAGTTTTCATACTGTGAACTTGTATCAGTTACCACCAAATCTTCTAGAGAAATTGGTTCAACATACATTGATTCGTTTTCTTTTTTTGCAGTTACTGTACTCTAAAAGTTTTAAGTGTAGAGTTTAAAAAATAACGGTTTCAAAATTAACGAGTTTGTCATGCATGATTAATTCATTTGATGGACTATCTTACCATTATTGTCGTTTCTTCGTCATATTGCCCATCAATGGATGATACACCATTATTACGCTTTTCTTGATTCAATAGAAATGACAGTTGATCAAAATACCATAATGTTGGGGTGTATACCTCTGTGCAAAGTTCTTTCTGTGTAAGTCGTATTTTGCGAACTTCTCGATTGAAATTTGATCGAAATGTATTAATTTTGCGTTTGACCGACTCTTGATTTGCATCTGGTTCAACTTCTTGCAATTTTTCCACCAATTTATTCCAGGCAACCGAGCGAATTTCTCGACGAGTATAACCTTCATCATTTGTGTCCCACAGACTGGGCAGGCTGTGATAAATGTCGATGAATTCTGTCCAAAACTTTTTATTTACAGACATTGCCATGATCAAGATTTTGTAAGTTTTATTCCAGTCGCAAACAGTACATTCATGAGCAAACTATAGTTTGAGTCATACAGCATGCATTATGGCCGACTGAAGAAAGCATTACAAATGTTATACATTTGCCTCTTTCTGGCAAAAAAAAAAAAGCGGCAAGAAATTTTTATAGCAGCTGACTTTTGTTTACTTCATTTTTGTAAACAAACACGACTAATAACTTGCATTCCATATAACAAAAAAAAAATTAAATTGTTCATGTGATTTCATATCAAAGTTTATTTATTGTGAAAAACTATTCTACTTTTTACCTTCTACCATTATTATATGGTAACCAAATTTTGTTTTTATTGGTGGATCGGTGTAAACGGGATTATTAACAGTTGAAATGGGCAAAGCAAATGCAGCATCTTGAAATGGTCCCACCATGGCTCCACGTATCTGCCAACCCAAATCGCCGCCCTGACGGGCTTTATCTTCGCTATAAGCAGCAGCCACTTCAGGAAACTTTTGACCAGCTTTTAGTTTTTCCATTGCTTCTATTATTTTGCCTTGTTTTTCACACAAAATGTGCCTCACTTTAACAGCATTGCCTCCTTTCTTCTCTTTGCCTACGACAAAATGTAAACAAAAATCAATACAACTTTTTGTCCAAATATAAACAAACCTTTCTCTTCAGCAGCTGCTCCACCCTTCTTGCCGGCAGTTGAGCTCTTGTTATCCTTGCTTTTATTTTCCTTTTTGGGTGGCATATTTGTTTTTAAGTTTGTTCTCAAGTAAATTATTAAATGTAAGGTTATGTGGTCATTTCTACTAATGTCACTACAAAGGAATGCCAAGTCTATTTTTCGTTAACTCAAGCTGGCAATACTCTACTAACTTGACATACCTTATGAACTATAGCTATCTCTTTTATTCTCATATTTTCTGAAGAGTTGACAATTTCGATTTTTTTTAGTATTTTTAAATTGCGTGTTGCCTTCTCTCTTTTCTGTCACAGAACTGAAAAAATAAAGTTCATCAAGCAAATTGTCGTAAGTGGAAATTTCATTAAAAAACCTTAAAATTCATATAATTATTGCAATTTTCATTTGATTTCATAAAATTGTCTGCGTAGATTTGATATAGTTGCGAAAAACTTCAGTAAACCGTAAACACAATGCCTAAAAATAAGGGAAAAGGTGGCAAAAATCGTCGTCGTGGTAAGAACGAAAATGAATTCGAGAAACGTGAATTGATTTTCAAGGAAGACCAGCAAGAATATGCACAAGTAACAAAAATGCTGGGAAATGGCCGTTTGGAAGCAATGTGCTTTGATGGTGTCAAACGTCTGTGTCATATTCGGGGGAAATTAAGAAAGAAGGTAAAGAAATTTATATTAACAAGTATCTTGACAAATTTTAAAAATACCATATTTTCTTTGTGAAAGAAAATCTAATGTGGCGGTATAAGTGTGCAAATGATTAATTTTTGTTTGTGTGTAACCTTGTTGCTTGATATGTAGTATGTATATATATACCTGTGTTGGTATGTGCAAAAATTATTTTGACCATCCCCTGTGAAGGAGTTTTTTTTTTATTTAAAATGTCTAACAAGTTCGCAAATACAGAAAAACGTAGAACAAATTTCTTTAGCTACACTATTCGACATAGCTAGAGGAAAAAAATTCTTGAGCACGGCCGAGGGCCGGCTATGCAGGAAGTCATTCTTCAGAGAAGCCGTTATTCGACATACAGGAGAAAATTTTTGAGCCCGACCGGAGGCCGGCTATGCAGAAAATCATTCTTCAGCGAAGCCGCTATTCGACATATCTAGAGGAGAAAATCCTTGAGCCCGGCTGAAGGCCGGCTATACAGGAAATCATTGTTCGGCGTAGCCGCTATTCGACATACCTAAAGGAGCAAGTCTTTGAGGTGATAGAAATGCCTTTAACGGTAATCCTTCATTTTCTATACACATATTTAGTGTGGCTTAGTATCGTTTTAATTGATATAAATAACCAATATGCGACGGCTTTAATTTGATACCAATATTGACCTATTAAATTCAATAATTAATGCATAATCATAGTTTTATATGAAAACTTCCAAAAATTATCCTATATGATAGAAAATTTAATTTAAAAAAGTAAGTACAAAATCCTCGCAAACGTATATTTTCCGAGTTACGCACCCACAGTTTTAAAGACCTTTAGGCATTTTCTTATTAAGAATAATTGAAGAGATAAAGAAGGAAGGTTGAACTTACAGTGAAGCAAAAAAAAACGTACACTTTCTTCATTGAAATAATTTGGTTTCTTATACAATCATTATGAAATAAACCCGACAAGCAACATATATACCAAGTTAAAGGGTAGACTATAGACTTACCCCCATATTCATAAATGATTAGTAAACTTGATGTGTGCAGTAAAACCGGTTTTCCCATACAAAATCCGTACAGTAAACCAATATTAACTTCAATAAATTTTTATGAATATGGGGGCTAAGATTTAACATTTATTTACATTTCGAGGATTTAACAAATTGTCCTGCTTTCTCCTTCGATATTGATAAATGTTATTAAATGTACTTTTCCATAGCGACTAACTGATGAAAATAAAATATTTTCGGTTAATGTATTATCAATAATTGTTTTCAATATCGAAGGAGGAAGTAGGACACTTTTGTAAATCCTCGATATATAAAGGCAATATTATGAGGTTAGTTTACAATAAGATAAAGTGAGGTAGATAAATAGCTATATTTTATGGGGAACGTGAAGTTGATAGACAATTTCACAATTTTGCACAGAAATTCGGATAATTTTGTTATCTATATAGTCTAAGATTACGCTATTGAGTTGGATCATTATGAAGTTATACAGCATATAGTCCCAAATGCTAAGGACCTGGGGCAAAATACTAATGTCAAATTGGTGCGTTTCGCCACCTAAGAAGATTCTATTTAAGCCCCATCGGCAACAGCTAGGACAATATGGGTCTCCAGATTAAAAAATTTTTGAATTAGAGGAAAATAAAGTCTGAGGTGCACTATGTGACATTTTGCATAAAATTATTTACAAATTACACAGGAAAATTGGCAAATTTTATTCCGAATCGACTAAGGGACAAAAGGGAATCAAAATGATATAAATAAAGTAATTAAAATTGTTGCTTCCTTATACAAGTTTTTCTTTTATTTAAAGTGTACAAGTTTTTTTTTTGGCATTAGAAATTGATGTTTTTTGTTTCTGTGAATTACTAAAACATTTCCAAGAGTGTTCAAAAAGTTGTTTGTAGCTTCAAAGTCTACAGAGTCTACCCTTTAATTTGGTATATAGTTTGTCGGTTTCTATTTCATATTGATTCTATAAGAAATCGAATTATTTGAATGAAGAAAGTGTACAAGTTGTTTTTTTTGTTCACTGTACATGTTTCGATACCACCCATGCTTTGGAACTTCTTTCTAACAAATAAAAAATAATTTAGATTAAATTAAAGATGAACTTAAGTCAAACTAATTAAATAACTTCGAATAAAACTATACAGTTCGACTAAATATAGTGTCATAACCGCAAAAAACCTCAAGCACCAAAAACTATATTTTATTTTATATATTTATTTATTTCATTCATAATACATATACGGGTATGTTCTGTATTTCTTGTGGAAATAGAATGTACGGAATTATTAAAGCATTCTTGTTGTAAATGAATATTTATAACAACAATGCCTTAGCTTTAGGCCAATTTAATTCGTATTACATATTACTTATAGTAAAGTCAATGCGTGCATTAAAACCGGGTTTCCCATACAAAATTTGTATAGTAAACCAACATTAACTTTAATAAATTTTTATGAATATGGGGGTAAAACTTAAAACCTTTTCTTAAATATGTATGTATTAAAAACTATATTCTCTAACTGGACAAACAAACAACTGATTGGCTATCATTTATAAGGAATTAACTTTCAAAAACAACTTTTAACGTATCTTATCAAAGTATTCAACAGGATCATACTTACCTACAACGACATTTCTAACCATTCATGTCTAGGACAAGTGCTAAAAAACTTAATTTAATTGACTATTAATACTCATGTAAACCAATTTTTATAAAATGTTTATTTATTTAGGAATATGTTATTTTTTTGTTCTCTAAAACGGTTTGCCAATTACACAAGTTTTTCAAGATTAGATAAAAAGCAATAATTTAATTTAAATTAATGATTTGCAAAGTAACTGCCATATTAAAAAAATATTATTTTAGGCTTCAAATACATATTTTTTCCCCCTTTGTTAAAAACCCTATTCGAATACAAGTTTGTTAAAACCAAAATAACAAAATTATTTTTTGTTTAATGTTTTATATGTGTCCAAAATGGACCGATTTGGAAATTTTTTTATTTGCTTATGAAAGGGTATTCTTCCAGATTTATCTGTCTATATGTCTCCCTATTTTGGATTCTGTTTTCTAATATTTTTTTGTACATTACTTTGTATTTGTGCGAAAATATTATTAATGATTTACCAAATTGTCAATATAGTTTTCATTTAAACAAGTTTTATGCTTCTGTAAAACTTTTAAAATGTTAGATAGGGCTTTTTGCATTTCCTGTGACGATATGTATGATTTTAGCTTCTTGCCGGTCTACAAACTAATGCAACGGCAGTAAAAATGCTGTCGTGTTTGCATCAGTCTGCGGCAGCACTGTCAAATCTTTGCGTAAAGAAACTTGACGAAGAAAAGTGCTGTCAAGTGTTGGGTCGATCGCAGAATTTTGATTATTTGGTAATTACTGAATTTACGAATGTACCCTTTTTTATATATTTTTTTATTTATGTGTATGTTATATAAAGAAAAATCATCATAACAATAAAGTTTATTGAAATCCCTGCAACTTCTTTTAAAGGGATCTGAAGTTGCATAATTTGTTCTAAAGGCTTTAATTGACAGTGGATAGTAGTATCGTGTAGGGCTCTGAAAACAAAAATTACATTTAACATTTTTCTACGACTAATTAAGGATGGTAATTTAATAATAAGTGCAAGTCTAGCATTATAGGAAGGGAGAATAAGAGGATTCCATTGTAATCTACGAAGGCAAAATATTAAGAACTGTTTTTGTACAGATTCAATAGCGTTAATATAAATTTGATATGTAGGATCCCATATTATTGAGCCATATTCCAGAACAGGTCGAACAAGTGATGTAAATAATTGCTTAGTAATGTAAGAATCTTCAAACTTCTTAGCCCAACGTTTGATGAATCCAAGCAGACTTCTTGCTTGCTTACGAGTAATGTGATATGTTGAATGAAATTAAGTTTAGAATCAAGCAAAATTCCAAGATCAGTGAAAGTGTATACATTATCCATCTCATAATTACCCCAGAAATATTTAACGTTTAAATGTTTTTTTCTGAAGAAACGCATATACTTGCATTTTTTCAAAATTAAATTTAAGTTACACCAAGAATACAAGGAGTTGAAGAAATTATAATCAGTGTAGTTGTTGTAGATGTAGAATATTTGAACATCATCAGCATACATTAATATAGACGAGTATTTGATTATATTAGGTAAATCATTAATAAATAGAGAAAAAAGTAATGGTACAAGATGGCTTCCTTAGGGAACACCAGATGTAACGGAAATCGGGTTAGATGCAATATTTTTAAAATGAACATTTTGCTTTCTATTTGTAAGATATGAATTTACGAAAACCCTGTTGACAAGGATACAACAGAGATGAAACGTGATGGCAGAAATGATCACTGACAAGTTTTTCAAAAATGTTTGTTATATTACCCAATTTGGCGATTATCCTGTAATTAGAGATATCATTTTTATTGCCAGATTTAAACAGTGGGATAATGAATGAATCTTTCCATATTACTGGGAAGAAGCCCAACTCTATTGACAAGTTAAGCAATAGCGTAAGAGGAACTACTAAAGCATCAGCGCATTTAATAATAACACAGCTCGTTACGTTATCAGGTCCACTTTTGTACGAAAATTTCAATTTCTTTAGACAGCTGAGAACTGAAGATTCATCCAAAAATTGGTTGATTTCGTGGTTCGAAGCAAGATTGTCGATCTAAGTCAAGAAATTGATCATCAGCATAGGTAGTTGAAAAGAAATCCGCAAACAATTGCTTATTTCAAGATCATTATCAGATTCGCGATCATTAAACTTAATGACAGGTGGAAAAGAAGTGGATTTCCTTTTTAAATTTACAAAGTTGTAAAAAGCTCTTGGATGTGTTTTAAACTTGTTTCTAATTTTGTTGAGAGAGCAGTTATAGCAGTTTTGATTTAAACTATTATATTCAGCACGAGCAGCAGAGCATTTATATCACACCGTGCGTTCCCACATAGCATTTGGAAGATTGTTTTACCAAAAATCAGCACACGGAGTCTTTTAAGACTACCTTAGATGATCAAAAAGTGATTAATCAGTTGCGGGCTTAAAACAAGACTCGAAAATGATTCTTCCTACAAATGACTAGAAAACGACTTGTGCGCAATCATAAATTGATCATGCATATGTTCGGATTTTAATCTTTTAAGACTAACTTAGACGATCAAAAAGTGATTAAGCAGTTGTGCGCTCAAAAAACGACTTGAAAGTGAGTCCCATCCCACATAGCATTTGGAAGATTGTTTTACCAAAAATCAGCAAACGGAGTCTTTTAAGACTACCTTAAATGATAAAAAAGTGATTAATCAGTGGCGGGCTCAAAATAAGACTCGAAAATGATTCCTACAAATGACTAGAAAACGACTTGTGCGCAATCATAAATTGATCATGCATATGTTCGAAATTTAATCTTTTAAGACTAACTTAGACGATTAAAAAGTGATTAAGTAGTTGCGTGCTCAAAAAACGACTCGAAAATGAGTCCCATAAATGCTTAGAAAAATACTTGTGCGCAATCATAAATTGATCAAGTATATGCTCGAAATGTGATTGTTTTGAGTATTGTTATAAAAGTAAGTTTATGTTAGCTTTGTGCTGTCGATATTGTAGGCAGTAACTTAGCTGGGTGGTTGGTACGTAAGGTTACAAATCCGAAGGAGTTTGGCTCGATTCTCAGTTAAAATTAATTTTTTTTTAATTTTACTTTCTCGAAAATGAGTCGTAATTGACTCAGAAATTATCAAAAATACAGTTTAAAAATTACTAAAAAATGAGTCAAAACTTATTTAAAAGCGGGTATTAAAAGACTCGTCAAGAGGAGTCGTACGTAGGGTACCATTTTCTACCGACAAAAGTATCTTTTATGATCAGAAAATGAGCGCATAAATGATGTATTTTAATCCAGCTAATGCTGACTTTAGACGACATGTTTTTTACATATGGCTTGTTAGGTGTGTGAGACATATGTAACTTCGCATGTTTGTCAAAATTGTCAATTTACAGACGGTTTATAATATTTGCTTTCACACGTACATGTGCAATTACATCTGACATAACCTCTGAGTGTTCACAACAGCTGAGTTTTTGCACAATTTTCGTAAATATATAAAGCGCTCTTTGCTTTTTAATGTTTTTTCAGCCAAACCACACTTTTGATCATTTAATACAGCTGATGTCAGATTCATTGTCAGATGAAAATAGAACACGCTCTAATTGAAAATTTTTCATCTGACTTTGCTTCTGTAAATGTCATCTGACAATGTTTCATATGTTTCACACGGCATGTATCACTTTTGCAGTAGGAAATTTGACAAGTCAGATACATGTCGTCTAAAGTCAGCATAAGGAATAAATAAAGACTCGAATATGATCGATCATTTCATAAATTGCTAGCTGGGAAGCTCCTTCGGATTTGTAACCTTACCCTGCTAGCAATTTATGAAATTATCGATCATATTCGATTCTTTATTGATTCCTTAGCTCGATTAAAATAATCATTTATGCGCTCATTTTCTGATCATAAAAGATACTTTTGTCGGTAGAAAATGGTACCATACGTGCGACTCCTCTTGAAGAGTCTTATTACCCGCTTTTAAATCAGTTTTGATTCATTTTTTAGTAATTTTTAAACAGTATTTTTGATCAAAAATATTTAATGCTTGATCAATTTATGATTGCGCACAAGTCATTGTCTAATCATTGGTAGGAATCATTTTCGGGTCTTGTTTTAAGCCCGCAACAGATTAATCACTTTTTGATCATCTAAGCTAGTTTTAAAAGACTCCGTTTGCTCGTTTTTGGTAAAACAATCTTTCAAATGCTATGTGGGTATATTTAAATTGAAATTATTAAAAACTTTAGTAAAATAAACTAATCGCAATTTTAACAAAGAACAGAACACGGGGACTTTTTATAAACATAAACAAGACTTTGACAGAAGTCTCGACAAACAATGCTCGTGTGAACATTTTGATGAACAAAAAATGGTGAAAAAAACGGGCAAAATTGTACAGTAACACAACAACAACACAAAACAAAATTGGCGATCGCAATTTTAGGGACAGTGAACACATTTCGCGTAAACTTTTATTCCCGATAATGGTGTGATTATATCAAATAAAACTTGTAACACTTGTGAAGTCTGTTATAACATAGCGTCTACAACGAACATAATATCGAAATTTCTGTTAGCAAGCGTCAAATTCAATCGCAGAGAGAATTATGTTACGTGTATAATATGAAACGGGTAAATTCTATAACCTTATATCTCCGGATCTAATTAAGGTAGACATAAAATTCAAAAAAGAGCATCATAATAAGGTCAAAATAATAGCGGACAGGTGTTTGGCACTTTTTTAAAAAAATTTATATTTAGGTACGAAAAAGGGTAAAAATATAATAGTACTTTTTGGTAATCCATTTATCTTCTAAACTCCCCGTCTACACAAGCAATTTTTGTTGCAGCAATTCTTGAATTTGTGGCAGCGTAGAAATAAATAATATCTATTTCCCTCCTGCTCTTTCTCACGAAAAACGCAGAATTGCTGCAAAAAAAAATTGCACGTGCAGACCGGCACAAAGTAATAAATAAGTACAACATTTTTGTAATTTTGGCAATTTCTGCTTTAGAATTTCCAAACTTTTTTTTTATCTGTTTAAATTAGTATTAGCAGCTGACGTTTAGACATGAGTCAGTAATTTTTTAAAAAAATTTCACAATAATTTGATTTATCGTAATAAGATTAGTTATATTGAAATGAAAGAAGTCTAGTGATTAAAATAATATTTCTTTTTTTTATTTCATATTTATTTAAATTTTAGAGATTAAAATGTTCATAATTTTCTTATGCACTAGACTTATTAACTAATGAGATTTTTTTTACTTCTTAAAAATTTTTAATTTAATTTTTACCTAATTCGAGATTTCTTTGAATATGTAGTCTTTTTTTATTAAATTTTTTTTTAGTTCTAATTATTTTTATTCAAAATGTGTAGCTGTTGAAATGATTTGTTGTATCCAATCGGTAAATGCTGATACTCTTACAAATACTGAGGGGGCATTTTTTTGGCCACAAGGCATTTTACCCCAGGATACGATACCTAAAATGATTTGCTTTTCTTGACCATAGACATCAATACTCGTTTGAATTAATGGCCCTCCAGAATCAGCTGTACATATACTGACACCGCCCGTTAGAGGACCGGTACAAAGATTTGTTTCATGCAGCTGCATTCCTGAGGCTGCTAATACTTGTTCACATAATTCCCAATCTAATATGGGCATATTGGACTGCTGCAATTTATAAGGATATTTGGGCACAATTGTCATTGAGACATTACCCCAGCCATACAAAGTACCATATCCTTCAGGAAGTACATCTTGTTCAGGTAAATTTACCGGCTGTACAAATTTATTAAACTCCAAAGCTTTTTTGGTATAAATGAGAGCAATATCGTAAGGATTTACACCGCCCAGAAACAGTTCATGTCTTACATAGTAGTCTATCTGTCGCAGCTGTACATTTTGAGATTCACTATGGTCATGAATGTCATGACAGCCGGCTACTATTACAGAACTAGCAACCATTTGAGGATTGTCTAGGCAGTGGGCAGCAGTCAGAATCCAATGTTCATTAATAACAGTACCAGCACAATAGTGAACCAGACCGTCTTCAGGTGTCATTAGTTTTATGGACACAACATAAGGTGCTGAATGTGGTTTGGCCTCACGTTTGGCCAAAAATTGTTTACTCCATAAACTTTGTTGAATTTCCAAAGAAGGTAAATGATTTTCCAAAAACCCATAAGCTAAGCGTGTAGCTGATGATAATCTTTGTAGTTCTAGACCACCACTTTCTCTACCGCCAATACCTTTTTTTACAGGTAAAAAATGTGAATTGCTTGCTACTACGACCATTGGTAATAAAGTGCTTATTATTAGCATATAAATATAATTTACACAAGTTGTCATAATTTCTTCGTCTATAACGTTCAAACACGCCGAACACGTTAATAAATCCGTTTTGAATTGTTTTAGTGTCTATCATAAGTTTTATTAAAATAATTTTCTGTTTTCTTTTAGACCGTTTTTTCTTGCGCTGGTCTTAATGTTTCTTTGTACTTATTCTGTTTAAAATTAAACCAAATTATAAAATTGAGTGTTGTATTTATAATAAAATTCAAACCTTACCAATTTATACTCTTTTTATGAACGAGCAAAATACGACCAACTAATGTTTAAAACACGAACTGTTATATTAAATTTAACTCGTAACACGATCATACTCATTTTCCTTATCAACCTAACATTCTCCCAATTTTTTTAAATGTCCCTACACATACACACACCTTTTGTGCAATTTTTATGGGTTTTTTTATTTAATACCACTTAGGTTTATTTATTATCTAAGAAATTTTTTTGAATATTTCTTTTATAAACGGTTTAAATAAATTCCTAAATTATGACTCAATTATAAAATTAAATAATAAAAAAATCGATCAACTTAATTGTAATGTTCTTGTCATTTAAAAAATATGTATTTACTTACCTCTTCATACCTTTTCAACCAGCGTTTTTTTCATATTGCGTAAATGAAAAATTAATTTAATTAATACCAATTTTATGTTGTTTTAGTGGGAATCACCTTTTTATTTGTTCATCAGACATATTACTACAATATATTGCTATATATAGTTAAAATTAATTGCGTCAGAGAAATATTTCCTGTATTTCATTTTTGAACCTTTATCTTTTTACCTTTCAGATTCATGCATTGAGCACATTTTGTTAACCTTATCTTTCTGTTGTACTTTGCTTTTATTTCTTTATTAGTCCAACACCTTTCGAGTCACACGTTCATGTTTATCAATTATAAGCTAATATTAATTTTCTTTAAACTTTTTAATAGAGTTTATTCTAAAACAATATGATTGCAGAATGATTATAAATGCGTGACAATTCTCATCATCACGAGATTGTTTTATCATATTTTTAAAAGTAAAAACCCAAATAAAAAATGTATATCAAGGTCTTGTATTCAAATAGTGCTATCTGCATAATCACAATTTTACAGGAGAGAGAAAAAACTGTTTTTTTGCGTGTTCTCTAAGACTGGATTTTGTAGACGAGATTAGAGATTTTGTACGAGCCCTAAACACTATTAATTCGTACACCAAGCATTTTTTGATAAATCAACATTTAGAACTACAAGGTTTACGTTCATTTAACGTAGATTCCATGATGGAACTAGTTGTGTCGAGGAACTTGCTAGTTACGATAATGGTTATGTCGTCTGCATATGCCGTAATCTTAGCTGCTTTTCCCTCGAGCTTAGTACGAATTTCGTTAACAACCAGCGTCCAAAGAAGTGGTAATAGCACTCCTCCTTGGGGAGTTCCTCTATGAGCTTTCTTATTTATGGTAGCATTACCCCATTCTGAAGATACTATTCTACACTTTAAAAGGTTGTCAGTTATTGAAGGCGCCTGTAATATCCAGGAAGACCAATATTGCTGCTCCTTATAGTGTAACGATTTTTCGATCTGTTCAACAACAGTATGAAGTGCTGTTTCAACCGATTTGCCTTTTGTGTATGCATGCTGTTTAGAAGACGAGAATATTTCGATATAAAAATTCCTTGATGTGTACATCCAAGATTCTCTTTAGTGTCTTCAGGAGAAAGGATGTTGGTACTGATGGGCCTAACGTCTTTTTGATGCATGTGGTTGCGCTTGCTTGCTTTTGGTAAGAACATAAAGCTAGCTATCTATCCTCCATGGCTTTGGCACATAATTTATTCTTAGACAGACCTTGAAGATTCCTATTAGCCTGAGAATTATCCTCTGTTTACCGTTTTTTTTATAGAACGAAGATTCCGTCTGGTCATGCTGATTTATACGGTTCAAAGGAATTAATTGCCCATTCCACCTTGCTACATATATGAAACGTTTAATCGGCTGTGTCAAATTTTTATTGTTATGGTTGTTTGGCAGGTGTCATGAGGTCAGGAACTGCTTTGCTACCAGTACATTATGCTGTATTAAGGGTAGCTTTAATGTCTCCTCATGAAGGTGATCAATATTGCTCATTTTTACACATCCGGTTGCGATTCGGAGTATATTGTTTTGTATTATTCGCAATGCTCACCATTTGGTGTCACTAGAGAACGAGATTTTTTTGCCTCTCAACTCATTAATCAGCAGCAAGTAATCAACCGTGTTAAATGCATTAAATGGTCTAATGGCGATGGTGCTTGCAATTTTGCAGTTATCTGGAATCACTAATTGGTGACTTCAGAGCTCTAGAGTGCAAGTGTGAAACTCCAGTGTTACTTTGCAGAGTTTTTGCAATATCAACATTGAGATGCCGTCAGGTACAAGAGTTTTAGATTCTTTCGCTTTGGATATTACGCTTTCAACTTCACTAAAGATAAAGGAGTGGAACTCAGAGTCGCGTTTGAAACTTAGCTCTCCGGATTATAACACTTTTGAACTGGTTCTGCGAGACGGGATGTTCGAAAAATTGCCGACAGAACAGAAGCATCTGTTGTTAAAGCCAATAGCTGCGAGATTCTTTTGATTGTTCGATCCAGATAGAATGTTCACTGTTGAACGTAGCTTTTTAAAGCTAATAGAGCATTGGTTGAGCTGAGCGAACCATTTGTGATTTCAGTCGTAATCTGCTCTATTTGCTCATATGGTGGGTTTCAGGCACATGCTGGGTTTCAAACACTTAGCTGCGCTGAGAACGGTGACTTTCAGAGCTGTCTCTTCTTGACATAGGTGAGGGCTAAACGACGAAGAGAGTGGTGTGAGCTAAAATATTTGTGAGTTTGCCAGGTGGTATGCAGTAGGGATGGGCAAGTGAAAAAAATATATCGATATATATCGATATATTTTTAAATATCGATCGGCATCGATATATATCGAGTAAAAATATCGATATATCGATACGTAATCCCCAA
The DNA here is from genome assembly GCA_956483635.1 of Panzeria rudis. Lineage (NCBI taxonomy): Eukaryota > Metazoa > Arthropoda > Insecta > Diptera > Tachinidae > Panzeria > Panzeria rudis. The sequence goes on from OY101447.1 coordinate 10,589,006, forward strand.
ATTTTTTTTTAATAAAACAAAAAAATTACCTTTCTTATAAATAATTAAGCTGGAAAGAGTTAATTTCCAAGATCCTTGCTGTTCCACCAATAAATATTTCATTCAAAGAATGATAATTTTTCGAATAGACAAAATATTATAAATAAAACAAAAGATTTTGTTAGTAATATTCTATTTGATGAAGACTGTGCCGAAATGTTTTTAAAAATTGCACGAAAAACAAAACCTAAGCTAAAAACATATCGAATTTGTTACTGTCGATATATATGGAAAAAAATATCGATATATCGAAATTAAAAATATCGACGATTATATATCGATACATTTTTAAGAAAATATCGATATATCGATATTTTTTGCCCATCCCTAGTATGCAGTGTTGTCACATATGGCGGTTTCTCGCCAAACATGGCGATATTTCAATTTGTTTGGCGTCAAAATTTTTGATTTTGCGACATGGTGATTTTTTTTTGGCGATAAATAAATTTGTTGGCCATTTTTATGGATATTTTTCAACCAAATTGAACTTAAAATTGTTTATAATTCAGGAAAATCACTTTGTTGAAAGAGTATTTTCGAAAATAACGCACCAGAACTTGTCTGGAAGAAATTAAAACAAATTACAGTCATTACTGGATTTTGAATTTTGATGAGAAAAATTTACGAGAAATAGTTTTTGGCGATTTTATTTCTACTTTTCGCGATTTTTTGTTAAATTTTTATGCGATTATTTTATAAAAACTCATATTAAAAAAACTATTATATAAAAACAAATTTACTACAAAATATATATTAAGAAAAACTACATAAAACAGATTTTGAGGATTTTTGGCGATTTTTAAAATCAATTTGGCGAAATAGGTCAAAAAATCTGAAAAGCCTGGTGGTATGGGCCTTTTGCGCTCCCAAAATGGATGATTTTTTTCGGAATGGAGTAATAAGTGATTGAATATCATAATTTTTTTATCTAAATTTTCCTGTATACAAAATACTTTTGAGACTCACTGTACATGTGCTCATGCTGTCTGTTATCAAATATCTGTTCAAGTTTTGGGAAAATACGTAACAACGAATCATAGATTCTTAGAATTTTTCAAAAGTATAACAATCCTACATTTTCTTGTCACACTTTTTAACTTATCTGTAGTGATCAAGTGATCAATTCGAATTTTTATACAATGAGTAATTAAAGTTCGTTAAAATTCTTTAAAATTGCCTTGGTGTTTTTTTGTGTAACTCGCACTGGTTCGCCTGAGTATTATGCTGGGTATTATACTGAGTATGTATTATTTATCAATTTCTTGCATTTTAAGGCCTAAAAATGGCTGTAGATTGATTAAATATTGGATTCGTTAGAAAAAATTAAAAAAAATTATTTATACCAAAAACTGCACTTTGATCGCTCCTACTGGCGACTAGTGCGAGTTACACAAAAAAACACCAAGGCAATTTTAAAGAGTGTGAAATTTCCCGTAAGGTCCATCAACCGCTTCTCATTATGATGAAATGTGTCGTAAACATTAGAAATTTGAAAAAATAAAATTTTTTTTACATGCATTTTGTACGGAAAAACTTCACATTTAAATTGCAAGTACTTAGAATTGGAATTAAGCGCTCAATCTTGGTGAGAATTGTTTTTTCTATATAAATAGATTAAAATTTTGCTTGAGCACCGAGAAAAAATCAATTTTTTGTGGAAATGAATCAGCCTAATGTACATATGATTGCATTTTTAAGTATGTAGAATTGTACAATATTTTTACTTGAAATTATTGCAATATAAAAAAATATTTTGACTATTGATCAGGTCTCGATGAAACGTACAAAAAGTGAAGTGTATTCTAGCCAAGTGTTTTGCTTCCCAGAAAATACACTGCTAGTTCTTTGCTGTCCCCAAACTTTGCTTTGGTCCCGTCAAACTGAGACGACAAGGTTTTTACTCTTATTTAACTTTAAAGAAAACTATTTGGGGGATTCACAAGGTAGTCATAAAGTCATATGTTTTAAAATATTAACACGAAAAAATATGACAGCTGTGAGCAACCCCTCATAGTATAGTGTGCTATGTACACAGCCGACAATTTACATGTACACAACACAAACAAACAAAATAGACAACAACAAGAGCAGAACAGTCATTTGTACCTATCAATAATGCAATTAAACACCAACCCACTTAACAAATTTGTTCTCATTTATTTAGTTGTCTCTTTTTCCGCTCAGATTTGTACTGTGTAGTTATGACAAACAATAAATACAGCACACAAAGTCTTATTATTTTAGGACTTTTTTGTTTGAAACACAACAACAACGTTTTTAAAATATTGTAAAATATTAAGACATTATGACAATATGACTTGATAAGACACCGTTTGAATCACCCAATTGAGTTGAGAATTAAATTGAAGTTTTAATTTTTTATTGCTTTTAAAACTGCAAAAGTTTTGTTTATAAATCCTAGTAATATTATAAATGCGAAAACCGCTTAATGGATTTGGATAAAATTTGGTAGACGGATAGCCCAGATCAAAATATAGAGTACCTTTTAAGGAGTAAAAACGGGCAAAAATTATTACTTTTTTTTGCCTGCTCCTGTTCTGGCATTTCAGCTCCTCGCTGACGAAATCGGGGATGAATGTTAGTTATTTATACATATATTCTCCCAAGGATTTTAGTTTTTCCAATACGGCGCAGCTAACGAATAGTTTTCTCCTAGACCTCTAAAATATTTTGGGAATCGTCCTAGGACAAACTGATCTGATATAACAAACTGATATACTACGTTTATACGCAGGGCTTATTTGCAAATAAAAGCGTGAAATGTTGCCATTTATTAAATCATTTATTAAATCACTTTTATTAATATAACGAGTGATTTTTTTGCTATTATCTTTTTGGCAACACTAGTTTTGACAGCTCACGCACGTTTTGTATCTTGTGTCACTGTCAAACATCTTCAGTTTGGTCTATAATTTAATCATGAATCGTCTTACAAACGAACAACGCTTGCAAATTATTGAATTTTATTACCAAAATGCGTGCTCTGTTAAGAAAGTTTTTTATCGAAGAATTGTGTTCAGCGACGAGGCTCATTTCTGGTTGAATGGATACGTGAACAAGCAAAACTGCCGTATTTGGAGTGAAGAGCAGCCAGAAGCATTGCAAGAGCTACCAATGCATCCACAAAAAACAACCGTTTGGTGCGGATTATGGGCTGGCGGCATCATTGGGCCGTATTTCTTCAAAGATGATGCGAATCACAACGTTACTGTGAATGGTGAGCGCTACCGTGCGATGATAACAAACTTTTTTCTGCCCAAAATGGAAGAGCTTGACTTGCATGACATGTGGTTTCAACAAGACGGTGCCACATGCCACACAGCACGCGAAACAATGGACCAATTGAGAGGCGAGTTCGGTGAACAGTTTATTTCACGCTTGGGACCAGTCAATTGGCCGCCCAGATCGTGCGATTTAACGCCTCTAGACTATTTTTTGTGGGGCTATGTTAAGGCTAATGTCTATAGCGACAAGCCCGCTTCGATTGACGCACTGGAAGCCAACATTGCCAACATTATTCGTGAGATACCGGCCGAAATGTTGGAAAGAGTATGCCAAAATTGGACTAAGCGGATGGACCATTTGAGGCGCAGCCGCGGCCAACATTTGCATGAAATAATCTTCAAACATTAAATTATATCGACCCAACTATCGATCCAAATAAATATTTCATGCATTTTTCTGAATTTTATGTGTTTTTTTTTTTACTTTCCGATAGTTCTTATAAAATCACCCATTATTTATCTATTTATTATTTTTTATTAACAAAAATTTGTAAAGTTGGCCACGCATGTGCTAAAAACCGCGCGATTGTTAAATCACTTGCGAGTTTAAAATCGCAAATCTCACTTTTGCATGTGCTGAGGCTCGCGCGTTCTGTTTATTTTTCGAAATAATCTTCGAAAAAGGTTCTTATATATGATCTTTGTTTTTTGAAACCAAAGTATCAAGCACAGAACTTTTCAACTATTTTTAGTTTTGGCCTTACTTTTTTCTTGATATTTTACGTTTTATGCATCTGGCAACAATATTGGTTGACGAATGTGATAAGTAGGGGCCTAGAATAATGACGCGCATTATAAAATCGCCATTTTTAAAGTAAACAAAAGGAACACAATAGTCGAAATAAAACAGCATACTTTTTAATTTAGTATTTTGTATTAAAATTAAGAAAAATTTTGTAGTTTTTTAAGTGATATTAAAAAAACAGATTAAATTTTACTGGAATGTTTTTATTTTTGCTATTTGATGCTAAATTTTTGTAATATGCACAAGTTCACTTGGAGTTCACTTTACTCTTTGCTTGCGAGTTGAAACAGCAACATTTTTTGTGATTGCGATTTCCAACACACCAATTTAGTGACTTCGAGTCGAAATCAAACTTCTTATTTGCAAATAGCGCGTTAATCAGCAATTGTTTTCGTGAGTTAGTAAGTTACAATAAAAATACATAGTTGGAAGCACCTCGTTCTTATTTGCAAATATGTCGTGCGTATAAACGTACTAATACATACATATAGATCATACTTCTTCATAAGTATGTAAGACCGACTTCCTAAACGCCAAAATGCATTGAAGTGATGCGACTTTACATTGTTTACAACAGCAAAGCATATACATACGACTTTGCATCACTGCAATGCATTTTGATGTTTAGGAAGTCGGCCTACATACTTACCCTATAGATAAATTTGGACTACGTGGTCCATTTTTGCTGAAATGGACTAGTTACAACATGGTCATATGTAATGCAGTCATGGACCATGTCATTTGCAAACAAGACCTTCTAGTTAACCGACACGGTTTTTTGCGTTTTAACGAATGTAATAGTTAAAACACGAACACGTAAGTGCTCCATCGAATAGTGACATAGAGTAGTTCTAAGACTACTCCGATGTAATGCAGGCATGGACCAGTGCTCGCTTTTTAACGATTGCAATCGTTAAACACGAACGCTTGAGTACTACATCAAGTAGTCACATAGAGTAGTTTTGAGATTACTCCGATGTAGTGCAAAGCTGGGTTATATGGTCCACCCACAGGATATCGTAATGTTAAATCGACCATGTTTTCATCATACATTTGGGTTACCTTTGGACTAGTCCTCTATGAAGTATACTTTACATGCGTGTATGAACTAGTCACATTATCTGTTTATGTATGTACCTTTAATAAAATTATTTAATATAATAAGCGTGACTTTTTGTAATTCAACCGAATTTATGACTTAATTCTATGACGAAGTTCAATTTTACATACGGAAGCACTTGAAAAAATCATTATTATTAAGTTTTACGTCAATATTTATTATCAGAACTTTTTAATTTTTTGTGGCAAAACGAAAAATTAGCTCTGGTTGACTTATACCTACAGTTTGTTAATTAAATGTTTTCAAAGCAAAAATTTTATTTAAATAGGAAAGGAAGTAAAGTATGTAGCTGGTTGTGAAAAGAAAAATAATTCCTGCAAAAAAACCGACTATAAAATAGGCGTGGCGCTGCCCATAATTTTTATCATAATGATGTACTTTAAAGATAAATAATTGTGTGCGAAGTTTCATAAGAATCGGTTAATTGGAAGTAGTTTAAATGAACATTTACTTTTTATGGGCGTGGCATTGCCCACTTTTCTAACCACACTCTTGTATTGTAACAATAACTAAATGTGTATGCAAAATTTCATACGAATCGGTTAAGTAGAAGTTGTTGATAAAGAATATTTTCTTTCATGATGTAGTATTCAAACAGAAGCTTAATGTGTGTGCAAAGTTTCATAGGAAAAGGCATGTGTATTTACTTCGTATGGGCGTGACTCCGCACACACGGGACCAAACTGGAGTGCATCCTTTTAAATAAATAAAAAAAAACAGAAATCGGTTTATAAATGGCGGAGTTTTGGGAGAGCATCCTTAAAAAAATACATGACGAATTGATAACCTTTCTCCTTTTTTTTGTGAAGTCTGTTAAAAAAAAACAAACAAAATTAAAAATGTTCTTGTAATTCGTCATTGAAAGTTTCAAACAATTTCCAGACAGTCGCCACCATGTCTTTTTAACTTGTTTAAAATTTCCAGATCCTCAAGGAATCCAGTTTTAATTTTGCCAAGAATAAACAATTCTGTTTTTGAGAGATCTTTCCTGGTAAGAGCCTGTAGGCTTTGGAATTCTTTGCACCCTTCCTTAAAGCGGTTTGACCTTTCTAGAACGTCGCTCAAAAGACTCCTGCTAAATTTTTTTTAACAATTTACCTTAATTTTTCTTTAGTTTTCCTCAAAGGACACTTTCTGTAATTCATAAATAATATACTTATATTTATTTCTCTCTCTTATTTAGCATGTAATAAACTCTTTTATTTTTTTTATAGTTATATTAATGAATTCGCATTATTTTAATGTATTTATTGCTTATACATGTCTATACATATACAATATGCAGTTATCCTTTTATTATGAAATTTCTTTATTATATCTATTTTGTTAATCATATATGGCCCCATTGGGCTCGATTAATTCAATAAAGACAAATGAAATGAAATGAAAGTAAAATGCCCAAAAAATTAATGCTTAATAATATTTACTTGACAAACTGTGTTGTCAAACAGTTTTGTTATCGCACATTACCATTTTATAACTAATTTATACCCTGTTACGGTATTTATTGCTATTATAAAGATATATTATTTAAAGAAATTCATAATTATTTTTAGTTTTTAAGCTACAATGGAAATTTCAAATTAGCAGAATTTGATAAAATCACTATTACGTTGGAGTCCAAAGGTGTCTTATTTTTTACAATCGGAAGCGCCATTTTAGTTAGTCATAGTAAAGTTTTCAAACATTAGTCTCTTTTTTTCTTGAGGCAGGTCGTTTTTTCATTAACAGCTATGACACACAAAAATGTCTATACGTTTTTGGGTGGCATGCAAAAACGTCCATGGATATTATTTCCATTTTAAAAAGGAAAAGTACTGGTTTTGCAGATTAAAATTTTGTTGCCTAGCCGGCCTTCGTCCGGGCTAAAACAATTTCTCCTCTAATTGAGTTACGAATTGTTAGTCGAACTGTATGGTTTTTATACAAAGTTATTTAATTAGTTTGGATTAAGTTAATTTTTAATTTACCGAAATGAAAAAAGCTTAAAATAGTTGAATATGCTAAGAAAAGACAGTTAATAAAGTTCCGAACATTTAGAAAAAAGTTCATTAATAGGTGCGACTCGCCGCGATATGGCGACAGTTTGTTAATTGAGCTTACTAAAATTAGTAGGATTTTCACTACATTGTTGTTGCTACTGTCACTGGTAGTGTAGGTAAAGTGCTCTGATGAGTAGACTTGGTAGTCTCGAAACAGATGTCAGTTCAACCTTCCGTACATCCAAATTTTTCTGTGGATGTTCAATATTTACATGCTTTAGAATTTCTTTCTTACACACAAAAAAAATATAGGTTATATTTCCTAAAATTATAGTATAATTTTAACTAAGTGAAAGAGTTGAATGGCATTTACAAAGTTTTTTAGTTAATGTACCAAAAATTTTAGTTGATGTCAATGTTCGAAAAATCAACTAAAAATTTTGTTAAAACTACTTAATTTTTTCTTAAATTACCTAAGATAACAAGGTCAATTCAACCTTTTATTTTTGGTAAATTACCGATGATTTTAGTTGACTTTTCAATCATTTTTAATAATTATTTTTCAAACATCCACTATACATACATATATGTAATAAGAAACGGATTGTATTGTTTTTAGTTTTATTTGCATAGACCACCATAAAAGTAAATGTGTGTGAAGTTAAATTTTAAAATTTGAAACCCTAGACAAAAACCATCGAATTTAACAGAGGTCTGTTAACAGTTTAACATGACTCTGTTAAACATTTAAAATTTTGTTTTTTTTCATTTAAAATTGAATAATTACTAAATTGTTAAACAAATTGCACCAGCAAATAATTAAATATCTTATTTACGTCTTAGTTTGTACCTAGATATGGCTTTGGCAAATAAATACATAACAATAAGTGGATTTTAGATCGCTTGAAAAAAATATATATAAAAGACTAGTCCTTTTCTCGAAAATGGTAGGAGATGGGGTAAATTTTTTTCACGGAGGGGACTCCTAGTAGCGTCTAGATAATTGTCCGATGGTCAAATATTTTAACATTCTGTTTTTTTAGAAATTATAGGCCGATTTCAAAAAAACCATATTTGAAATCTGAAAAAGGACTATAGTCCTTTCTCGAAAATGGAAGGAGATGGGGTAAATTTTTTTTACGGAGGGGAGTCCTAGTACCGTCTAGATAATTGTCCGATGGTCAAATATTTTAACATTCTGTTTTTTAGAAATTATAGGCCGATTTCAAAAAAACCATATTAGAATTCTGAAAAAGGACTATAGTCCTTTTCTCGAAAATGGAAGGAGATGGGGTAAATTTTTTTTACGGAGGGGACTCCTAGTAGCGTCTAGATAATTGTCCGATGGTCAGATATTTTAACATTCTGTTTTTTTAGAAATTATAGGCCGATTTCAAAAAACCATATTTGAAATCTGAAAAAGGACTTTAGTCCTTTTCTCGAAAATGGTAGGAGATGGGGTAAATTTTTTTACGGAGGGGACTCCTAGTTGCGTCTAGATAATTGTCCGATGGTCAAATATTTTAACATTCTGTTTTTTTAGAAATTATAGGCCGATTTCAAAAAAACCATATTAGAAATCTGAAAAAGGACTATAGTCCTTTTCTCGAAAATGGAAGGAGATGGGCTAAATTTTTTTACGGAGGGGACTCCTAGTAGTTGGGGACTATAGTCCTTTTTCAGATTTCTAATATGGTTTTTTTTAAATCCGCCTATAATTTCTAAAAAAACAGAATGTTAAATTTTTGACCATCGGACAATTATCTAGACGCTACTAGGAGTCCCCTCCGTGAAAAAAATTTACCCCATCTCCTACCATCGGACAATTATCTAGACGCTACTAGGACTCCCCTCCGTGAAAAAAATTTACCCCATCTCCTACCATTTTCGAGGAAAGGACTGACTAAAGTCCTTTTTCAGATTTCAAATATGTTTTTTTTGAAATCGGCCTATAATTTCTAAAAAAAACAGAATGTTAAAATATTTGACCATCGGACAATTATCTAGACGCTACTAGGAGTCTCCTCCGTGAAAAAAATTTACCCCATCTCCTACCATTTTCGAGAAAAGGACTAAAGTCCTTTTTCAGATTTCAAATATGGTTTTTTTGAAATCGGCCTATAATTTCTAAAAAAACAGAATGTTAAAATAGCTGACCATCGGACAATTATCTAGACGCTACTAGGAGTCCCCTCCGTAAAAAAAATTTACCCCATCCTTCCATTTTCGAGAAAAGGACTATAGTCCTTTTTCAGATTTCTAATATGGTTTTTTTGAAATCGGCCTATAATTTCTAAAAAAAACAGAATGTTAAAATATTTGACCATCGCACAATTATCTAGACGCTACTAGGAGTCCTCTCCGTGAAACAAATTTACCCCATCTCCTACCATTTTCGAGAAAAGGACTAAAGTCCTTTTTCAGATTTCAAATATGGTTTTTTTGAAATCGGCCTATAATTTCTAAAGACAGAATGTTAAAATATCTGACCATCGGACAATTATCTAGACGGTACTAGGACTCCCCTCCGTAAAAAAAATTTACCCCATCTCCTTCCATTTTCGAGAAAGGACTATAGTCCTTTTTCAGATTTCAAATATGGTTTTTTTGAAATCGGCCTATAATTTCTAAAAAAAAACAGAATGTTAAAATATTTGACCATCGGACAATTATCTAGACGCTACTAGGAGTCCCCTCCGTGAAAAAAATTTACCCCATCTCCTACCATTTTCGAGAAAAGGACTAAAGTCCTTTTTCAGATTTCAAATATGGTTTTTTTGAAATCGGCCTATAATTTCTAAAAAAACAGAATGTTAAAATATTTGACTATCGGACAATTATCTAGACGCTACTAGGAGTCCTCTCCGTGAAACAAATTTACCCCATCTCCTACCATTTTCGAGAAAAGGACTAAAGTCCTTTTTCAGATTTCAAATATGGTTTTTTTGAAATCGGCCTATAATTTCTAAAGACAGAATGTTAAAATATCTGACCATCGGACAATTATCTAGACGGTACTAGGACTCCCCTCCGTAAAAAAAATTTACCCCATCTCCTTCCATTTTCGAGAAAGGACTATAGTCCTTTTTCAGATTTCAAATATGGTTTTTTTGAAATCGGCCTATAATTTCTAAAAAAAACAGAATGTTAAAATATTTGACCATCGGACAATTATCTAGACGCTACTAGGAGTCCCCTCCGTGAAAAAAATTTACCCCATCTCCTACCATTTTCGAGAAAAGGACTAAAGTCCTTTTTCAGATTTCAAATATGGTTTTTTTGAAATCGGCCTATAATTTCTAAAAAAAACAGAATGTTAAAATATTTGACCATCGGACAATTATCTAGACGCTACTAGGAGTCCCCTCCGTGAAAAAAATTTACCCCATCTCCTACCATTTTCGAGAAAAGGACTAAAGTCCTTTTTCAGATTTCAAATATGGTTTTTTTGAAATCGGCCTATAATTTCTAAAAAAAACAGAATGTTAAAATATTTGACCATCGGACAATTATCTAGACGCTACTAGGAGTCCCCTCCGTGAAAAAAATTTACCCCATCTCCTACCATTTTCGAGAAAAGGACTAAAGTCCTTTTTCAGATTTCAAATATGGTTTTTTTTAAATCGGCCTATAATTTCTAAAAAAACAGAATGTTAAAATATCTGACCATCGGCCAATTATCTAGACGGTACTAGGACTCCCCTCCGTAAAAAAAATTTACCCCATCTCCTTCCATTTTCGAGAAAAGGACTATAGTCCTTTTTCAGATTTCTAATATGGTTTTTTTGAAATCGGCCTTAATTTCAAAAAAACAGAATGTTAAAATATTTGACCATCGGACAATTATCTAGACGCTACTAGGAGTCCTCTCCGTGAAACAAATTTACCCCATCTCCTACCATTTTCGAGAAAAGGACTAAAGTCCTTTTTCAGATTTCAAATATGTTTTTTTTGAAATCGGCCTATAATTTCTAAAAAGACAGAATGTTAAAATATCTGACCATCGGACAATTATCTAGACGGTACTAGGACTCCCCTCCGTAAAAAAAATTTACCCCATCTCCTTCCATTTTCGAGAAAGGACTATAGTCCTTTTTCAGATTTCAAATATTGTTTTTTTTGAAATCGGCCTATAATTTCTAAAAAAAACAGAATGTTAAAATATTTGACCATCGGACAATTATCTAGACGCTACTAGGAGTCTCCTCCGTGAAAAAAATTTACCCCATCTCCTACCATTTTCGAGAAAAGGACTAAAGTCCTTTTTCAGATTTCAAATATGGTTTTTTTTTAAATCGGCCTATAATTTCTAAAAAAACAGAATGTTAAAATATCTGACCATCGGCCAATTATCTAGACGGTACTAGGACTACCCTCCGTAAAAAAAATTTACCCCATCTCCTTCCATTTTCGAGAAAAGGACTATAGTCCTTTTTCAGATTTCTAATATGGTTTTTTTGAAATCGGCCTTAATTTCTAAAAAACAGAATGTTAAAATATTTGACCATCGGACAATTATCTAGACGCTACTAGGGGTCCTCTCCGTGAAACAAATTTACCCCATCTCCTACCATTTTCGAGAAAAGGACTAAAGTCCTTTTTCAGATTTCAAATATGTTTTTTTTTAAATCGGCCTATAATTTCTAAAAAGACAGAATGTTAAAATATCTGACCATCGGACAATTATCTAGACGGTACTAGGACTCCCCTCCGTAAAAAAAATTTACCCCATCTTCCATTTTCGAGAAAGGACTATAGTCCTTTTTCAGATTTCAAATATTGTTTTTTTTGAAATCGGCCTATAATTTCTAAAAAAAACAGAATGTTAAAATATTTGACCATCGGACAATTATCTAGACGCTACTAGCGAGTCCTATCCGTGAAAAAATTTACCCCATCTCCTACCATTTTCGAGAAAAGGACTACAATCTTTTATATATATTTTTTTCAAGCGATCTAAAATCCACTTATTGTTATGTATTTATTTGCCAAAGCCATATCTAGGTACAAACTAAGACGTAAATAAGATATTTAATTATTTGCTGGTGCAATTTGTTTAACAATTTAGTAATTATTCAATTTTAAATGAAAAAAAAAACAAAATTTTAAATGTTTAACAGAGTCATGTTAAACTGTTAACAGACCTCTGTTAAATTCGATGGTTTTTGTCTAGGGTTTCAAATTTTAAAATTTAGCTTCACACTTATTAAAAGTAATAAGTTAGAATAAATGATACACCGACACACAAAAAAACAAAAGTGTACATTCGACTTGGTGCACTACGTATATTTATTTTGATGCGCTGAATCCGATACTGAGGTCCGTTTGGCCAAATTTCAACTAAATTAGGGAAAACACAAAAAGTTTTGGAAAATAAAGTATTTTTTTCGCAATTTACTCGAAGTTTCGAAGGTGTACGAATCATACGGATATCAGATTCGGAATCAGCGTGTCAAAATACATATAGGCCAAATAAATGTACAGTCAACTTTTGTTCTTTTGTGTACCGGTGTTATAATAACAGCAAGAAAATTACGTTTCGTAAATCAATAAAATCTTCTCTTAGATAAAGTCTTTGTCCTAATCCTTCCAAACTGTTCCTCATTCCAAAATTGATGTTAATCTATAAAAGATGTGTGTTTATTCCAAAACAATCAATAAATGTTTATTTAAAATAATATGTACTTACCGCTCTTCCCAAAATATATTTTCATTTGACAAAAAAAAAAAAAATAAAAAACAAGAACAAAAATACTTTCGAATAAGGCACCTTATTCTATTAGCTAAATTAACTTGGATTTTAGGTAAAATGTATTCTAAAAATTACCTAATGTCATAGTTAAAAACACCCAGGAATTTTAGTTTCATATAAAATAATTTTACCTATGCAAGCTTAGTTAATATTACCTCTTATATTTTTTTGTGTGTAAAAAATAATAATTTGATCGAAAGATTAAATTAAAAATGAACTTAAGCCAAACTAATTTATCCTCTAGGTATGACGAATAGTAACTTCGCTCAGCAGATTTTTGCTAGGCAGAAATTCTTTACTCAGCGAGGCCACTATTCGACATACCTAAAGGAGAAAACTCTTAAGCCCGCCCGGCCGAAGGCCGGCTATGCAAAATATCTTTTTTGGGCAATACTATCGTCATGGACTTTATTTCCATTTTTTTGATGGACATTATTACGTTTTCCACGTTTAAATAACGTCCATGGACATTATTTCCATGGACGTTATTGCATGCCACCCGTTTTTGTGATGATTGGAATTCAATTGAAAACTATTAGATTACACTGGTTAACAAATTTTTCAACTTTTTGCCATCACCTCAAAACTGAGATGTTTTCTAAACTAATTTGGGGGTCTCTCAACACTGACATTCATTTATTTTTCTGAAGAAGTGTTTTCGAGATATTCGCGAAAAACGTATTTTTGCAGTTTGCTATTTCTAAAAATCATGCCAACTGTTTATTTGAATTACGAAAATTTTCCACTTTTGCATAGATATTTTTTTCCTCAGCACCCCCAATTTTTCTTAAAAAATATCTCATTTTTTAAATGCATTTTTTGTTTCGTAGTGTTATTCGAAGTGAAAAAAATGTTTAGGTTGCCAGTAAGTGTTTATTTGCTCACTTAATTCCTTAAAATGGTCTCTGCACATGGGTAGTCTGGGAGTGAATTTTACGAAAAAAGTCCTCAACGAAAAGTGAGTATAGGTGTTGAAAGCACTATATATGTATGTATCTACTCTCTAAAATAAAAGCTAAATAAAATAATCGTAGAAGGAAATTAAGAGTTATGACCATTTTTTTTATATTTTTGACTTGGGTTCCCATAAAAAACTCAAAATTTCATATACTTTAAAATAATTTTTTACAAAGATTTATACATGATTAAAAAGCAGGCTAATTCAAATAAAACAAATTTTAATAAAATGGACCGACAATGTTAAAAGTTATGTCAATTTGAAATAAACAATCGTACCAAATTCGTACCAAATTAAATTGTTACATACGTTTAAATACACAAAGTTATGATAAATAAAACTAAACTCATTTTAATTTTATTTTTAGGTATGGATCAATCAAGGTGACATCATTTTGGTTGGTCTTCGTGATTATCAAGATTCAAAGGCCGATGTTATTCTTAAATACACATCTGATGAAGCTAGAAACTTGAAAACATATGGTGAATTCCCTGAATCTGTGCGTATTAACGATACAGTCACTTTTGTGGAAGATGGCCTTGATGAAGATATTGAATTTGGTGATGAGATCAGTTCTGATGATGATGCCGACTCTGTGGACAATATCTGATTAAGCGCTAAACCGAAGAGAGATATAAATCAAACAACAGCCGCAACAGAAGAGGAAGAATTAAACAAATTTAAAATTTAAAAGAACTAGAAAACTAAATCCAAATTATCCAACAAAAAAAAAAACGGAAGCAAATAAAATCACTAACGAGAAAATTAATTTTATTCAATAAAATCAAAATAGTATTGTCCACAGAGTTCCGAAAAGCAAAACATAACCAACAACAAGAAAAGGCAAAAGAAAAGCACTTTTATATATCCTGCGAAAAGAATAATTTTTTATGAAGAAAAACGAAACATCATAATAAGAAATTAAAAGAAAGTCTTATATACATATTAAATTGTAAAGACACTACGTCTAACGTACATACTCTTATAATTCTATATACACAAAACAAAATAAAATTCAAAATTTAAATAATTACAATTCTATATAATATAATAAATAGTTATAAATACTAATAAAAATTGAAGCTAAATAATATATAAATTAAATCAAAGTAAAAAAGATCCATATTATTCAGAAAAAACAAAAAAAAAACTATATACACATTTAAAAGAAAAGAAGAAAAAATTCCCATTTACATTATTTAACTAAATTATATAGATTATAGAATTTTATTATTTAAATATGAACTTAATCCTTAAATACAAAAAAACCAATAAAAACTACACAAAAATAAAATATCTTTGTGAACTTGAACTTAAAAAATTCTCGTATTCTTTCAAGGCTTCTTTTTTGATATGTTAGTTTTTTCAGCTTTTTATTCCTAATTTGTTAACAAAGGGTGAATTCGTAAATGCAGTAAATATGTGCAACCGGTCTGCAAACTATTGCAACAGTAATAAAAATGCTGCCGTTTTTGCAGCAATCTGTGGCAGCACTGTCAAGTGTTTCTATAAATAAAGTTTTGACGAAAAAAAGTATTCCCAAGTGTTTGTTTTCGAGCGCAGAACTTTGATTGTTGCATAATTACTGAATTTACGAACGTACCCAAATTCTTGTTCAAGTTTACTTTTTTGTAAAACTTTCTACGGCTAAGTTTAGTTGGCTTAATTTTACTTACCCCTCTTTTAAAATAGTATTCCTTTCCACAATTTTTATTTTGTTATTTTTTTAATTTCTTTTAAGAAATCTATTTTTTTATTCGTTATATCTTTATTTTAAAAATATAAATATATACATTTATGTTATAAAATCTTTGTTAAAGGAAGCAAATCAATAGTTTATATAAGAAAATAAAATGTGAAAGGAAGACTTAAATGTTAAATGATTTTTATTTGGTCTAGGGATAATTAGCCAAGCGCTGCGCTAGTCATTTAGAAAATCAACGCTGAAAATTTACAGTTTTTTGTGAGATCCCAACGAATTATAAATATCCCTAATCAAGTTTTTAAGAAATGTCAGGGGTCTAATTGTCGCTTTCGATATCGAGCTGATTCGATCGAGTTTTCTTAGTTTGAGATTATGACATTCGATATCGAGCAATGTGTTTATATTAGCTCCGATCCCGTACTTTCCGGGCAAAGTTCGGTAAAATGAGAGTAAGCAAGAATTACTCTCACTAAACACAAAAGTACGGGAACAGCAAATACCAAATTTTTATCCCAAAAAGTAACATGAATGTGTTGCGAAAATAAGAAGCAACACTGATTTTTAATAGCCTTTTTAGTTTTTAGATACTTTGCTGAATATATACAAAACTAGCAATTATTTCGTCAGTATTTTTGTTGACTAAAATCATATTTTTCATTTGTTATTGCTAATTCAGACGAAACTAAAACAAATTCTCGGGAATGAGTTTTTAGTTTAATTTTCACTAATAATGTTGCAAAAAACATGAAATTTTTAAACGTAAGGTTGTAGTAAAATTCCATAATCGGCTAAGTAGATGTATGTAATTTGAAAAAGAATCTACATTTTGTGGACGTGGCAATGCCCATCTATTTAATCAAAACAGTTATATCCTTTTCAATAAAAATAATTTTTCGAATAATGAGAAACGGACAGTTGGTCTGGCATGTAGACGGACATCGAGTCCAAAATGAAAAAAAATTAAACAAAGCGACCATTGTGGAAGTATACATTTTCAAATGCAATAAACATTTTCCAAATCAATCTATAAAGTTTATAAATTTAATGGCGGAGTTATGCGTGAACAAAAAGAAAAAATACAAACGAATTGAAAACCTTGTCCTTTTTTAAAGTCGGCTAAAAAGAGTAATCAGCCTGTTCTCAGAATCCAATACGAATTGGTTTTGATATCACATTCTCACCTAAACCAACTGATTAATGGTTAGCTCACCTCAATCAATGCTCTATCAGCATAAAAAAACTATGTTCTATAGTGAAAAGTCTGTCTGGTTCGAATAATCAAAATAATCTCGCAGCAGTTGGCTTTAACAGCATACAACACGCAGGTGCAAAATGATGTGTCATTTTAATCTGCAGAGAATTCGTCGGACATACCATCTCACAGAACCGGCCCAAACGAGCTATAATCCGGAAAGCCAAGAGCCTCAATCCTTCGCTCCCAGTATATTTGAGATCATAATCTCCAAAGCGAAACCATGTAAAGAAAGCTCTTGGTGCTGACGGAATCTTAATGTTGAAGTTGAAAAAACTAGGCAAAGTAACACTGCAATTCCTCATACGCATTCTAGAGCTCTCGATTCGCCAATGCGTGATTCCAGATATCTGCAAAGATGCAAGGATCATCCAGATTCCTAAAGTTATTCCTACCTATCCAAGGCATTATAGTTGATCACCTCGCTGCTGATTAATGAAATCATGAACTCAACTCTTCCCAACGAAAGCAAACACTGGATTGTCAACTATCTCATGGGAAGGCAACGTTTGTGGAGTTCACAACAAAAATGAAGTTACCACAAGATAAAATGGTTGTGCCGCAAAGAGGATTACTGTCACCTATACTTTTACCCCCATATTCATAAATGATTAGTAAAGCTAATGTATGCGCCGGTTTTCCCATACAAAATTCGTACAGTAAACCAACATTAACTTTAACAAATTTTTATGAATATGGGGGGTTAATAATTATTTCGCTGGTGTCATACTCCGATGACTGCACTATTATATCATCCGGTGTACACATCCTTGACATAAGTGCCAAAATAACTGGGGCGCTACTCTGTAAATCGATTCGAAAAGAAAACTGTTCGAATTTGTATCTTATTTACATTGCAATTCGAAAGCATTTGCTTTCGATTCGAAATACAGAGTAACGCCCCTGGACAACAGAATAGACTAACTACAATAACGTAACTTGAAGCTATTACCCTCAAAATTTTCGAGGTCACTTTTCACTTCTTCGGCTAAGGATGTAAAGATGCAATTAAATATCTCTGTCGTGGGCAGTCGAATACATATGGCCAGAAACCCTAAAGTCCTAGGAGCAGTCTTCGACAGCATCCTTCACTTTCCATCGCTCGCAAAAAAGTGAAATTTGTTTTAGAAAAAAATCGGTTTTAGGACCTGTTCACACACATGTGATGTCGCCAATTTCGATGTCGAATTTAGCGCTAAATTCCACTTTCAGCGGGTTTTAAATAAATTTTTTAAAACCATAGTGAAAAAATATGGCAAAGCGTTGGAAAATTCATAGATTTTTGAAGTAATTAAAAATAAAAATTAAAAATTTTCGACAACGATATGTCTTAACCGATTTAGATCAAACTTACGGTATTCGACGCAATTTCGCTAGTCTCAAAAATGTAACCGAATCCTGCAATCAAGGAGTTTTAAAATTAAAGTTTTTTTTTCGACAACGATATCTTTCAAACGAATTTCAACGATTTCAATAAAACTTGAAGCAGTTGATGTTATTTTATGAGTTTAATAGGCAGATTTTTTTAAAACATTTCGTTTCCAAACCTTTCAAATTTCACAAAAAAAAAATTTCCATACAAATTTCAAAACGCAAAATGCGTTTGTATTTACAAAATATGTCCTTAAGAGCTTATTAGATTTTGGGTTCGATCGGTGTAGTAGTTAAAAATTTATTTGAGAAAACAATTTTTTCAAAAACTTTCTTTTCAAAAGTTCTCTAAATTTACCGAACCAAATCGATACATTATATCAGAAAGTCTAAGTCAATGTCTTTAAAATGCCGTAAATCTGTTTCCGATCGGTTGTGCCTTGCTTAATTTATGGGAGGTTTATATACATACACACACATACATACAATACATACGAACATCGTCGCAAAAATAGTCAGATAAAGATTCCCATGATCTCAAAACTTCTAGATTGCTGAAAACTCGACTTACCGAAAACCGTGGTAAAATCAGTAACTTCCTATTTTTGATAGCGAGAAGTTAAAAATTATTACGAAACCGAAAGAATGTGATTCAAAATGAATAAGCTTTCCTGTCTTAATTTTCTCCTATAACTTTCACTTTACACTCGGTTATTCAACTGAGACATATTCCCAATAAAAACATTTAGTGCCTGGAATTAATTGTAAAATTAAAATCAGTATTTGACTTTTTTTTTGTAATAGTTTTCGAACTCCAAATTTTATTAAATAATTTTTGGATTGCGTATTTGTCAGTTATTTAATTGGAGGTTTCTTTGTAAAAAATTTGTCAAAATTTACTACAATTAAAAAAACTTTATGAGCAGAATACTAAAAGAATTTCAACACTTTCATCAGATAAAATATCCGTTTACTGTTATATAAGAAAAATAAACTAACAAAATTATGTGTGAGTAAGTAGAAGTGTAGGCTGGCACAAGCTTAAAATCTTTTAATAATTGTCAACAATTTTCCCAGTCAAGTTATTTGTGAAATTCCAGAAGATTGCATCCTTAATGCAAATTCTTGTAATGCAGCTGGTGTAACAGGGGAATGTGGCGATTTTGTAAGGCCAGGCAGTGGTTCATGTGAAGCTCCTATAGAATTTCGCCCATGCCCTACTTCAGGAGATTGTAATGGGGGACGAGGTGATTGTGGCGATTATTCTGGTTGTTGTTATCAACAACCTCCTAGAACTTTACCTATAAAACCTCAAACTTGTATTGGAAGAGCTACAGAACGCCTAGAAACCGAAACCATTTATAAACGTTCTTATCCTGGCAACTATGGGGAGTGTTTCAAGGCCAGTGCTATTAAACCTTGTAATAATATCTCGTCATTTAAAGAACCAATGGAAAAATGTACGATTCAAAAATTGTCATACTTGCCTCATCCTGGTGTTTGCCGTACAGATCCTATAAGGCCCAAGGATAACTGTTTAAATTTTAGAGGACCCTTGTACGCCATGACCTCACAAAGACATGACTTCATGCCAAAAGGTTATTGTAGAAGAGATCCGATTAAACCTCCCAGTGGCATATGGAAAGCTTGTGATCCTTTAGAACGCTGTACTGTCAATAGATTATCCTATATGCCAGTAGATGTATGCAAAAATCCACCTCCGAAGCCCATAGTACAAACATACAATTACATACGACCCACAGCACCGGGGGAGCGGTGTACAATACAAAAGTTGAGTTATTTGCCAGTGTGTTTACCTGCCAAAGAACCAATGCCTTGGGCAGAACAGATTCGTTGTCCACCTCCAAAATATGAAAATCTCTGCACCACCTACAATTTAAGTTATATACCAAATTGCAATTCCCAGCGTATAGCGCCAATTATGCCTTTGAATGGTCTTAAATTTCTAGGCACCGACTGTAACGATGCAAATACTGTCTACAAACTTAGTTATATAGGCAACGATGCCCGATGCTGTCGTCCTGATCCCTGTTTACCCGTTAATGGTCTTAAAATCCCTACAGGTACAATGGAGAAGTGTACAGTACAAAAATTATCTTATCAACCAAATAATTGTATTGGACGTACGTCTCCCATAAGACCGCGTGAAAACTGTATAAAACCTTCAGGACCCATATACTTTATGACCACACAAAAGCATGATTTTGTACCAAAGCCAGTTTGTCGCCGCAGCCCCATTAAACCGCAATCTATGATTTGTCGTCCGTCTGGAGGTCTGGAGAAATGTACTGTTAATAAATTGTCCTATATGCCAGTTAATGTTTGTGAATATCGTCGTCCAGCGGCGGTTATACCGCCTACAGGTATTTGCCGTCCCCAGGCATCTATGGAAAAGTGTACCACATATAAATTAAGTTATCTACCAAATTGTATAGGACCTAAGGAGCCGTTACCTTGGGCCCGAGCTTCAAGTTATGTTAAGCCTACAGCGCCAATAGAGAAATGCACCATTCAAAAACTAAGTTATGGTCCACCGGGTACATTTTCAAGATGTGGAGGTAAGGAATTATGCTTTTATTAAATCCAATTGAACGTTTGCCAGGACTATAATCTTGAAAAAAAAATTGCAACGGTAAAAATAATCCGAAATTTCGCAAAATCAGTTTTATCGAGAAATTGGCGAATATTTTCAATGAATTCCGAAAATTTTAAATCTATGTAGCTCTAGCTTCGATGTAGTTCAAAAGCACCCAAACTGCAAAAAGGCTCAAATTTCGGATGAATTTTAGGAAAAACTTAAATTTTTATGTTTTTTTATTGTGTTTCACGTTTGGCTATTTATGGTCAGATTTCTTGATTCTTAGGATGCAAATAAAACCAATTTATTTCATCTTTTTTCTCAACGTTTCGTCAGCTTTTTTCCGACGTCAAACGAAATTGGTCACAAAACATAAACACATTAAATTTTTATAATTTTTGTGATAAAATTATTTTTAACCCCCGACCAAAAAAGAGGGGTGTTCTAAGTTTTTAGTGTGTGTATGTCTGCGCCATCGTAGAGACCAAACGGCTGGACCGATTTAGTTTTTTCTGTTTGAAAGGTGACTTGATCGAGTATTCTTAGCTACATATGTGTGAAGAAAATCGGTCCAGCCGTTTAGAAGATATATATTTTCTACACCTTTTCCACTTGTAATTCAGAAAGCGTCAATTGTAATTCAGATCAGTCATTTGTAATTCAGAAAGCGGTAATTGTAATTCAGATTATTCAATTGTAATTCAGATTAGTCAATTATAATTCAGAAAGCGTCAATTGTAATTCAGAAAAGAATAAATGTAATAAAGAAAAGTCATGAACAATTTTCTGAGCAAAAATTATATCAAGAGTCGTAAAATTCATTTAATTGAAGAAGCAATTTCAACTACAGAAATTGTATACACGGAACGCAGCCCCTTCCATTTACTGCCCAGTTAGCTAGAAAGACTCATCAATGGTACGCCAACTTTTGTTTTGTGGCTAGGACCCTATTGTCCGATGCTAAATCCCATGGAGAAAATTTGGTCTAAAGTTAAAATCTATGCCAAAAGCAACATTAGTGTTGATCTACTTGGAGGATATTATAGATCATGCAACGTACGCCATAACTGAGGGTGACTGCGCTCGTGGTGTGCAACACTGTACAGTTCACCAAGCTATTGCCTTGGCAATTAATGACATGGCGGTCGATCGATAATCTACATATATAAAAAAATACTACGAAATGGCCTTAAGTAGTATAAGGCCATTTCAAAACGATTTCAATACGATTGTTTTGAAAAGGTGTGATGAATTCCGACCGATCGTTTCAGTTAGTTTTGAGCCGATCTCAAACTACTGACTTTCAAAAAGCTCACTAGAAGATAAAGGTTGTTCAATAACTGAAAGCTGTTACTAATTGTTATTGGATAGTGGTCACGTACTCGAAAAACTAGCAACTTGAGAGTGAAAAAAGAGCATAAAAAGTTGAGAGAAAAAAATGTGTTGCAAGTTTTTGCTAGTAAAATTTTTACTAGCAGGAGTTAGCCAAACAGTTCTCTAGATCTTAAAAGAGTTGAAAACGATTGAATTGGGTGGCAGAAAATTGTTCACCATTATAAAGGTTACACTCGAAATATTACGTGAGTCAAATATAAAGAAAAAAAAACCTGGCAAGTTCCTGCAAAAACAAATTCAACTAAATTAATAGAAAAAATTACACAATTGCATTGAAATTAACTTTATTTCTACTGTTTAGATATTTTAAATAAAAAATCCTTATGTACAAGCAGTTGTATTTTTATTTCTGCTATTCTGTCACGCCGTAGCTCCTAAACGGGTAGATCGATTTTAATTCAGTAAATTTTGTTTGAAAGGTAACTTGATCCAAAATATTCTAACCTATGTTTGAATAAAATTGGCCCAGCCGTTTCGAAGTTATCATCTACTTTCTTCGGGGTTTTTTAAAAATTTTTAATTTAATATTAACAGAAAATATTTTTTGTGATAAAATTCTTGTTAATAAAGAAAAAAAAACCTTTTAGAATTGCTTCGTTTCGAAATCGATTTCCATCACACACCTGAATTATCACGACTCTCTGAAGCAATTTTTATTGTGTTAGGCTGAACCCACACCGAATACTACAAAACTGTTTTTTGTGACGTATACGACAACAGAACATTAGTTCTTATGAGAAAACACACACCAAATTTTTATTTTTTATTTTTTGATGTGCGTTATAATCACGATTGTGTTTGACGTATAAGACAAAAACGTTTGGTGTGTTTTCAGGCTTACAGGCAAAAATATATTGAAAACTAAGCAATTTTTCTCTTCAAAGCACAATAACTTTGTTGTTATTGATTTTAGCCAAAATTTTATCAAGCTTTTTTTTAGAACGCGATTTAACTAACTTTTAAACTTTATTGTTGTTTAACTTAATCATTAACGTTATACTAATCATAACGAAATAGAAAACTAACCCTTAAACAGTAATTTATTTTCCTCCAAAATTACACAAATGTATCAAATTAATATTTATTATATTTTCTTTTATTTTTAGCTTGTTGTAACCAAAATAATATGCCAGGATTTCCCAAAGCCGGTATTTGTTAAAAGCATAGAAAAAAAGGGACTTAGTAATCATAATGTCAAAGGATACAGAGCCGATGTTTTAGCTCTTTAAATACTTAACAAAAAAAGATTCGTCCAAAACTTTATAACAAATAAATAAATTTTTCTAACTCAAAGAAATATATTTTTTAATAAATGTTAAATAATTACTCACATTTCCAAGTTTATTCATATTTTTAGTTTGATTTTAGCTTAAAAATTAAGAAATTAAGAAAAAGCAAAAATGTCTAAGCCATTTGTATAAGTTGACGCTTAATACCCTCACGACGTTTCTTTTCCCGTTTCTTGCGTTCTTGTGTAGCTTCACGGAATAATTCTACACCTTCATGTTCTTCAATGTCTCGTTGAATTAAAGCTAAACCATGCACATTGAGACCAATTACATCTCTTAAAGAATTGACATCTTTTTTCAGGGTCTTAACTAAACTTTGCAGCAAATTCTTCATATGGTTAGCTCCTGTAATGGGCTTCATATGGACCTTAAATAAAAACATGGTCACTTTGGCTAATAACTCAATTTCATCACATCGTTGCTCTAAAATTTCAGGTAGTTTTTCCAGCAACTCACAGACATTAGAAAATGGCAGTAAAAGTAAAGCTTCCTCCAAATCTGAAGCTCTTATACGTGCTAGTGTAGCGAGGATAAAGTCATTGGGATTTTTAACATCTAAAGCCCGCATTAAAGGATGCAAATCGGGTTTGTTGTCCTCATCATCATCGTACTTTTTGCATATCTCTAAACATTCTAAGATAGATTCAGCTGCTTTTTCGGAACCGACGGTCTTGCGAGAGGCTAACTTTAGACCTGGCAGCAAGGGGATCGTATGATCTTCTCCTGTGGCCAATTGTTGGTTTTCAATTTCTTCACGTTCTTCTTCTTGGACATCTTGCAAAACTATTGGTTCTTCAGTACGTTCAAATAAACGCAAACAGCGATCGGAGCCGCAGCTGACAAGATAACGGCCATTGGAACTTATAGCCAAATTATAAGCTTCTCCTAAATGCCCGGGTAGCGTGATAATTTTCTCAAATGTATCTGCATCCCATTGTTTAATTTTTCCATCTTTGCCACAGGTGAAAAACATGTGAGTTTTAGGTATAAACTGCAAACCCATAACAGAGTCATCATGGGCAAACAAGGATCTATGACAATCACCAAAATCTAAACCCCATATCTTAACATTACGATCGGCCGAACCTGTAGCTATTAACGTACTATCATATGAAATGTCCATGCACAGCACGGGTAATTTATGACCATAAAGCGAAAGATAAAACTTAAAGCTGTCCAAAAAGAAAACCTTGACTGTTGAATCCAAAAGTCCCACTGCCAAATATTTCATATCAGGACTAACTTTAACACACAAAACAGTTTCTTCCAATTTTAAGGTGTTTTTATGCAGTAAAGACAAGACCTTGCCATGTTTCAGTTGCTGTTCGTCATCAACATCCATAGAGTTGTCGTCTTGGGCAATATCAATTAACTCAAAAGTCCAAATTTTTACTGTAGAATCACTGCTGCCTGTAAGACAGCCTTTTTGATCGGGCAGCAAAGCTATTGACCACAATTCGCTATCATGAGCCGGAATTTCTTCGACCACATCGCCGGAGCCCACATCTATAATCAAGAGTTTACCTGACTTAAGACCCAATAAAACATACCGATCTCCGGGTACAAATTGGGAACACAAAACATATTCGCTGGTCACCGTTCTTAAGCACTGCATAGAATCTCTATTCCAAAATTTAAACGATTCTGCTGAACCGGAGCCGATTGCAAGAGAATCAGAAGAAAAACAAATACTACGCACCTCCGACTGATGACCCTGCCTGTTGAGGGATCTTAAGAGTTTAACGCTTTCCTCTAGCTTAGACTTTTTAAAGACAGCATCCATACTGTACAATAGCAAAGTGTTATTCGCCAAACTAACCAATACTCTTAGTTCGCCTTTACCACCCAACAAAACATCAATGGATTTAATTTTTTGTTTGACCTTAATACTCTCCAGTCTTTTTATTTCATCTGAAAGTGATAAATCCTTGAAAACGTCATCCTTGTTTTCTGAATCAGTAGATTTTTTAGATTTTTTTAATCTTTTTTTCAATCGATTTTTGGCTTCATCTTCATTGCAAATATAGAAATTTTCTATTAAATCATTTGTGCCGTGACAAGATACAATTCTTTCCGAAGCATCTGCTACCAAATTAACACAACGTCCCTTGCCAGCTCTTTGTATGACACCACAATTTACCACTGCTATCGGACTTATAGTATCCTCATCATCAATTGACAAACCTTCAACAGCCAGTTCCAGACTCTGACTTTGTGTTTGTGTTGGATCTCTAGGTTTCAAACGATATACATTCATGGTGGACTCCCCGCAACCGGCTATCATTATATCGTTGACAAAAGCCAAGGCCCAAACTTCGGTACGATTGTCGACTATGGTTTTAAAGCAAAATTGGGTCTCTAAATTCCAGAATTTTATTTGGGTATCCTTTGAACAACTCACAACTATATTTTGTTCTTTGAATTTTTCCATAAAATGAGCATCAGTGACAGGAGCATTATGTCCTATAAGACGTTGGCAACCAGCCTGCTCTATAACATCCACAACTACTAATTCACAATCCAAACTTCCACAAACTAAACGCATACCTTGTTCATCATAACGTAGAATTGATACCGCTGATTTGTGGAGAGCCAATGAACAAACGCTAACACCGGGATTGGTTAAATCGAATATTTCTACAACACCATCAAAATAGCCAACTGCGATGTGTAAACGATCGGGTGATACTCTGAGAGCGGTTACTTCCTGTTTATCCCGCCTTAATGTTAAAACTCGTTCGCCCAATCTGTTGTAAGGAAAATGGAAGGCAAAAATAGGAGTTTTCTTAATAAAATTTAAAAATTCAGACTTGTGGAATTAGTGACGGATGTTTTGATACCAAATGAAAACATTATACCATGTCATAATTTTATCTAGTGTATCACTAATAACTATGTAAAATATCTTGCACACGGGAAATGTATTAAAAAAATAATTATTTTTATGTAGTATTATAAAGCATTTAACAAGTTAAGCGAAACACAGTATATATGGTGTATACATACATATAAAAAATATACAAATAGCAAACCGTTTAGATAATTTTGGACATTAGCTATATGAAAACTACAGAGGCCCATAACTAATGTTTAATGTTTTCTCATTATTTTTCAATTTTCTATCATCTAGGTTACTTTTTATTTCATTTGGACGAGCTTGGCTAAGCTAGATTAAATCCAAAAAGACTTTTCTCGAAAACGAGAGGATATATCAAATAATTTTACTAGGACTTTTCGTTATATTTCATCGAGTTCTATAAAAATCCATCAAAATTAAAAAACATCGCTCACCTATATTAGCGAGATATCGAAAAATTTTACTTGGACTTTTCATCTTATCGCCGTAGAAAGCGTAGAATCACCATCTGCTTCACTGATGTATATACATTTAAATTCACTGTTGCACTATATGTACATATATGTATACGAAAGTAGGGACTTGACCCCCATAAAAATATTTCTAGCTACATTAATGATAGTCATTTGTGTACTAATTTGATGTAATATTGGTACATAATATGCATTTTATTGCTAAACGGAATGCAATATGATTTTCTAGAGTTTTAAATATACTTACATATTTATGTACATATTTTATATTAAAAATAACTCACCTTAAATCCCAAATAATCACATTTTCAGCCGCCGCCGCAGCCACATAACGACCCTCAATTTTATTATAAATAACAAAATTAGCATTACTACGACCACTGGCAATTATATTAAAACTATCTACGGGTCTATAAGCCAAATATTGTTTAGTTAAACCCATATTTACTTAATTAATTGCAATTTATTTTACTTAAATTCAATATTTTCACACAGAATCACACAACCAACACTGCACGTGTTAATATCTTGTATACAAATAACAGAAATAGGCAAGTTTAACAATGTATAGAAAATGGTAAACAAAGCAAATGTCACAAAATATACAAATAAGCTGTGCTGCCGTATCATTTGCAAGGGAAGTGGCAGGCCCACCAATTAAAGTTTAAAGCAAACATGCGCATTAAATGCTGCATACTTTAAGGCTATTACTAAAAGTGAAACAGTAGCATCCTTTTGTGAGAAAAATAACATAGTTTTTTATAAAAATCAGTCAGTCAAATACCTACCTATTTTCTAAAGAACTTACTTAATTAAAATTATTTTTAAAATGGCTGACTACCAAAATGTTCCTGCTAATGGAGGTGAACGAATTTCTTTTAAATTATCTAATCTTAATATATATATATATGTATGTACATGCCTTATCTATATTAGATGTACATATGTAAGAATGCATAAGTATGTACAACATAAAATTTATTTGATACTACTCCCTTATTTCTTACAAGACGATTTAAACAACGAATCCGTTGAGGTTTTACGTGAACGTTTAAACACCATGAAACGTTTAATGGCTGATCGCACCGCCCAGCAACAACAAAATCCTGCAAGCACCGAAGAAATATGGTCCACACGCCGTCATACATCTGCCGGTGTCATAGATGGCAACTTTCTAAGCATGGCCTTTGGTGGTGCCTTATTGGTGATTGTTTCGGTTTCAGTGTATGCATTTTATAATCTATATAATGCTATATTAAAGAAATTCCCCTCTAAACATGAGGAATTATAAAAAGTTTTACATCAAAACATTGTTATTTAGGTTAAGATTGAATGATTCTTATAGAATATAGTAAATAAAATAACATTGCCAAAAGGTTTTCAAATGTAACTCCCAAGCTCTTGTTTTAAAATGTTTTGCGATTTTTTTAAAGCGTTACGAAGGGGGGGGTCTAAAAATAGCGAAAACAACGTTATGTCATATGCGAACAGCCCCTAAACTTTGCATGGCATTGTAAAGCTTTTGCTAGCTTTGCTCATAACAAATTTAAAGGAGCTGCTTGTGGTATGACAACTTTATCGCTGTAAAATCGAAATACAAAATAAACGAAATGAACAGAAGTACGATAAGGCAACATTGTCAAAGTAATTTAATTGAACAGACTTTAAGAGCTCGTAGCACAAGTAAAAATTTTTGTTCTAGGATTTTTTTAAATTAAATTTTTTAGGACGAAAATGGTTAAAGAAGGAAGTGGGAAGAAGGTCAAATATCTTGGCAATAAAATCTTAGATTACGAACATCGCATATGGCTAATGTAGACCGCTCATGCTTTGACATCGATGTCCAAACATATGGATGAGCATTAATGCTTTCCATGAGATTCGCCGTCAACAACCATTTGCAATAGAAAGAAAAGAGACAGAACAAAATTGGTAAATATTCCATATCTTTTGCACTACCACAAATATTGTACCAAACAAAGTTATTGAGTGTTAATAAAATTAACAATTGCTTTTAATTAATAGTTTTTATAGAGATTGAATGGTTTGTAACATATCTGTAACAAGGCAGGAATTTTTTTTCAGTGGCAACGCTGTTTGTGAATTCGCTCCCAAAAAATGCGAGGGGAAATATTCACAAAGAAAATTTGGGAGGTTTTTTTATCGGAATAATTTCGTTACCGTTTCGGTCCAATTCAAACAAGCTGAATATTGCCAATAAAAAATTTTAATACATACTGTGATAAAAAACGTTTAATAAACAATAGTTTTAAAGTTTTTGCAAAAGTTTATTAGATATTTTTTTGTTTAATTTGCATTTAAGGGATTTTTTATAAATATAAGAAACCCACAATTCTTTAAGAAATATTTGCAACCTAAAAAAAATAGAAATTATTCTTTAAATGATTCATTAAACAAAATTTCAACATTTGCGGCAATTAATATAATAATAAAAATGGGTACACAAAAGTAAACAACTATCAAGCACTTTGTTTCTTTAATCGATACAAAATTAAATAATTTAATAATGAAATTTATAATAAATGATGAACTTTTCACAAATTTATATACAGATTTTTTAATTTTATATTAGATCAATGTAAGTAAACGATAGCAAAAATATATACTATATAAACACTTAACAATTAGAACTGTGACTTTTTTTGTTAATTAATTAATTTAATAATACAACTTGATTAATTCTTTCTATTACTATAAGTGCGTGAAGTTGCCCAAACTTAACCGAAAGCTCTTTTCAACACAAAATTTGTTTGTAAAAAAGCTATTGGGTAAGTTTGGGTAACTTCGTGCACGCACAGGAATAGACTAAATATTGGGAATACAAAAATTGGATCGTTATCAAAAAGATTCTGATGACTTGTAATTTGAATAGTTTTATAATTCCTTAAAATAAATTTAATGTAAATTGTTTTGTTTTCTTAATTTTTTTAAATGTACGTGTGTGTGTAGGAAAATAATCATATTTATTTATGCATTTGTATATGTATAGTTTCGTTTAAATATGTAATTTGTTTCAAATACTTTAGAAGACGAAAACGTGAACATCTTTTCATTTTTGTTTGTTTGTTTTATAACTATCTATGTACTACATAATATGTTGTGTATCTTGCTAGGAATTATTCAAGTTTATATGTGTATATACTATATAATTAGTTTAAAAAAAAACTTAAGGCATTGGTATATTAGAGGGTACATATTCAAGAAAATTAGCTGGAAATTGACCCTGGCGACCATTAACTTCGCCATACAACCAGTCTTCATTTATTCTATACAATATTGTTACTAAATCATTTTCCTGAAAGAAATCAATAATGGAATAACTATTTAAAGACATTTGCAAAATTTTATTTTCAATTAAATTGACTTACTTTCAATTCCAAATCACCCTCTACTTCCGCTGGGAAATTGTATAATGAACGAGATTTCAAATTATTACTTGCAGCTGTTGCTGCTTGATATGTTGGTGTTATAGATGCAGACGATGATTGTGTTGAGTTTGCACTTGATACAGAATTGCTAAGAAGTGGCACTTTTATTTCTATATAATTAATAGGGAATATACCTTCACAACCAGATCGTATACGTCCCTTATACCATTCTTCGCTGACTTGTTCCAATAGATAGATTTTCTCGTTTTCCTAAAAAAATAAACAATTGCATGTTTTAAATAGCATTGCTAAAAAATTTACACAAAATAAATTATCGATAATTTGAAATTTTTGCCGAAATTTTATACAAAATATTACATGAAAATTACATTTTGGATTAAAAATTTATGTAAACTTTAGAACAATCATCGATAAATTTAATTTTATTTAGAATGATTGTCGATAGCTTTAATTTTCTTTAGAATAATCATCACTAACTTTAATTTTCCTTAGAAAAATTATCGACTACTTAAATTTTCTTTGAAACAATCATCGATAACTGCATTTTTTTTTAAATCCATAACTTTATTTTTTTAGAAAAATCATCGAAAGCTTAATATTTCTTAATAAAAATTATCGATAAGTTCAATTTTCTCTACAACAATCATCGATAACATTAATTTTCTTTAAATAAATTATCGGTAACTTTAATTTTCCTTATAGGCTCTGGCAACGGTCAAATAATCACGTCAACGTTCTAAGTGTGTGCGTGGGGTCGTGCTTTTTCGGCTACACGTACGCGTTGTCGGCTCTGATTGATGAAAATCAAAAAGTTTTGATATTTTAATTTGACGAGCAATTATTTGATCGTGGCCAGATACTTTTAGAATAATCATCGATAACTTTTATTGCCTTTTAAAACATCATTGATAAATTGATTTTTCTCTAGAAAAATCATCGATAGCTTTAATTTTATCACAAACAATCATCGATAAATTTAATTTTCTTCTTAAAAAAATCATCCATATCATTATTTTATTTCGAAAAATCATCGACAGCTTTAATTTTCTTTAAAAAGTCAACGATAACTTTTAATTTCTTTAGAAAAAACATCGATAGCTGTAATTTTCTTATTACCAATAGTTTAACTTTCTCTAGAAAAATAATCGATAGCTTTAATTTTCTTTACAAAAATTTTTGATAACATTAATTTTCTTTAGAAAAATATTCGATAGCTTAAACTTTCTTTGGAACAATCATCAGTAGCTTTAATTTTCTTATACAAATCATCGATAACTTAAATTTTTGTTAAATCAATCATTAATAAAATTAATTTGTATTTAAAAAATCGCCGATAACTTTAATTTTCTTTAGAAAAATTATCGATAACTTAAACTTTCTTTGTAACAACTAATGATTTATAGTCTAAATTTTCTTTAGAACGAACTTCGATAACTTTAATTTTCTTTAGAAAAATTATCGATAACTTTAATTTTCTCAGAATAATAAATTACTTATAACTTTGATTTTCTTTAGAAAAATCATCGATAACTTTATTTTCTTTAGAAAACTCATTAGAAAAAACAAACTCATCAATAACTTTAATTTTCTATGGAACAATCATCGATAGCTTTAATGTTATATAAAAATGTTATTGATAACTCAATTTTGTTTAGAAAAATCATCGATAATATTAACCTTCCTTGGAAACATTATCGAGAACAATTATTTCCTTAAAAATCGTCGATAGCTTCAATTTTCTTAAGAACAATCATCGACAGCTTTAATCTTCTCTGGAAAAATAATCGATAACATTAATTGTCTTTAGGAAAATCATGAAAATCTTGAACTATCTTTTAAAATCCTCGACATCTGCAATTTTCCTAAAAAAAATCGTCAATACAAAATTTCTTTGGAAAAATCATTGATAACTTTATGTTTTTACAATAAATTAAGAAACAATCATCGATAACATTAGATTTCTTTTAAAAGGTCATAGAAAACTTTAACATTGTTTATAAAAATTGTCGATAAATTAATATTTCTAACCTAACCTAACTAATATTTCTTTATAACAATCATCGAATTATAGTCTCAATTTTCCTTGGAACGATGATCGACAACTTGAATTTTCTTTAGAAAAATAGTCGTCAATAACTTTAATTTTCTATAGAACAATCATCTTCATCAACCAACTTTAATTTTGTTTAGTAAAATCATCCATAATTTTAATTTTCTTTAGAAAAATCATCGATAGCTAAAATTTCCTTAAAAATCATCGATAGCTTAAATTTTCTTAAAAACAATCATCGATTGCTTTAATTTTCTCTTTAATTTTATTTAAAAAAATCATTAATAACTTCAACTTTGTATAGAAAAATCATCGAAAACTTTAATTTTCGACAGCTTTAATTTTCCTAAGAAAAATCTCCAGTAGAAAATTTCTTTGGAGAAATCATCGATAACTTTAATTTTTATGACTAAATTTTCACGATGAAATATTTTATGAAACTTTCTTTTATCGTATGTCTGCTTATTGCAGGTGGGTGGATTTAATTAAATGGCGTAAATTTAAAAAATTTTTAAATAATTTTACTCACTCTGAAACATAAATCTCCTTCTTCCGTACTATCAAAATCGTACAGCGCTATACCATGTGGTGCTTCCATTGGTTCACCATCGTAATCTTCCATGCCAGAACTCAATTGAGTTGCATCGACCTTCCCAGTGATTACATCTAAAATTGAAGGCTTTCGCGTTGGTGCTGCAAAAGATGATGAAGTTGATGTTATGGCTGATGTTGGTGGTAGTGGAGGAGGTGCACATTGTGGCATGGGCGGAGAGGGTGGTGTAATGAAATTATCTGAGTAAATAGAGGAGGAACCAAATATTGTAGGTTTAGCTAATAATGGTGGTTTGGGTGCTTTAGGTTTCTGAGATATTTTCGGTTTTATAATTGTGGGCATATTGAGCGCAGGTGGTGGAGGTAATAAGCTTTTACCATTACATAAAGGATTATCACTATTGGTTTGTATACGTGTATTTATTGTGCTGAGATTTCTAACAGGAGCAGTTCCAATACTACCATATCGTGGTTGCGAAGTTGTTCCTAATGAAGTTGTAGTCTCGGGATTTCCAAAGGCATCTAGTGTCTCCCAAGGATCTAAGGGACTGGTCGTAGCTGGTCTAGAACGTGCTGCAAAATCATCTTCAAAGCCACTTTCTGGCTGTGAAACACTGCCATTATTGGGCGAACTAAAATTTGAATCTGAACTAAAACTGTCTACACTCAAACAATCGCTATTGGATTTTTGTGTAAATGTTGGAGAGCTTGAAGGAGAATCAAAACTTATTAATTGTGCTTCTGTTGTTGCAGTTTGATGTGATGTTTGTATAGAATTAGAGTTGTAATTTGATGTTGTGTTCCATGCATTATTCCAATCTGTGCTTAAGGAGCTGCTGGTTGTAAAACCGTTCGTGTGTAATGTTGTCGAAGTTTTTGTAGCCATAGAGGTGGTCGTAGTTCCATACGTAGCTGAGCCATATATACGCGATGAGCCATTTTTGGGTGTTGGTGCTCTAGACGATTTTTTCTTTAGATGAAAAATATTTGTCAAGATATTACTTGACTGTTGTATTGGTGGTGGTGGTGTGGGTGCTGCACCCTTTTTCGGTACCACTTTAGGTGGTGGAGGTCTGGGTGGTGGTTGCTTTTTATAGTTACCATTTGTTGTTGATTGAGTTTGGGGATTCGCTGACGTCAACCCTCCACTAAATCCTGTGCTGCCTGTTAAAATGTCGAACGGTGAATCATCCCAATTTGTAGCAGGTGCATAGCGCGCTTGGGGAAATTTTCGCGTGATGGAACCTGTGTTGTTGTTTATAGAACCATTACTGTGTGCGTTTGTTGTTGCCACTGGTTGTTTTGGAGGTGGTGGCAATCGAATTGTTAACTTCGGTACAATGACATTTTGTTGGCTGCGCTGTAATTGTTGCTGTTGTTCTAGCTGCAAACGTAACTGTTCTAGACTAGCATTTGCATTTGCCGCTGCATTTTGTGCTCGTGATCCAGGTGGTGCCGGAGCTGGACGTGTTGGTAAGGTCATGCTTTATTGAAATAAAACAGTCTGAAGCCTTTTTCAAAATAACTAAATTGTAAAACAAGTAAATAGAGGACAAAGAAAGTTTAAACAGATACTAATCACATTTGCAATATAATTTGTTGTTGTGTACAATAAATTTACATTTGATTTGCACGACTGTATTAATTAGGATGACAATTTTAATTAACATAGACAAGAAAATAAATATTGATGCAGAATAGAAAGACTAAAATTAAAAACACTGCACAGCAACTTTTTTTTTTCAAAATAAGAAGGTTCTAATGAATTATCCTGGTAGAGGGGATCAAAATAGTATATGTGTTTCGATATTTTGAAAATTTACAACTGGGGTTCATTTCAGAGGGAATTAATGCTCCTCCACTTTTGCACATTGTTATACCTTACCGATTATTATCGACCTAAAATTACACACGCATTATTTTTGAACAAAATGTTTTTACTAAAAAAAGCTATTGGCTGCGTGCAGGTTTGAGCCGCCACCTCCTGAGTGATAGTCTGACGTATCTACCATTCAGCCATAGCCGTATTATACTTTATGTTAAATTTTTTCCACTTGGACTAATAATGTTTAATTTGAAAGGTTTTTTCTTTAATAAAATAACTACAAAATCGATGTAATTTTAGACAAGGAGAAATTTTCAACAGAAATTTAGACAATATATGATCGAAAATTTCGGTAAATTGAGGGTGCTGCTGGCTGAATGATTAGCGCGTTTGACTACAAGCCCTGAGGTCTTGAGTTCAAGACTACTTTCAGGCAAGCCTACAACATCATGCATTTTTCTCATGTGCATTGGTGTGTTATTGTGCTGGTTGTTGTTGGACTGTTAAAGTGATGAAGGCATAGCACTGATCACTTTGGCAGTATCGTCAGCGATTAATACTAATATATCCTACTGTACTTCACATCACCCTCCTTTGTCGGTATTGTAGCAGAACCGTCGGCGAAGTAAAAGAACTAATAAAATGGCTACACAGCTTAAGCAACTCGATGCCTCTACTTGACACTAGAGGGTCTTAAGCAATCTATCTCTCTCCCACTTCACCACCTATTCTCTCTATACTATCCCTTTCCCAATTAACATTAATTAATTAACTGGTAGGCATTAATTGCCTGATTTGTGTTACTTCTCTTTAAAAAAAATAAAAAAAATTGAAGTAATGTTTTAGAGTGTAGTGAACCGGCATAGGAAATCTTGTAATCCTTACATTTTAGGTATAAGATGTTTTCTGCATTTTTATGTAAAACACTACAAGGAACATTTTTGTAACCTTTATGATTTAGCCTTGAGGTGGAAAAATTTCTGCCACCCAATTCAGGCGTTTTAAACTCTGTAACGGCCACTGCTGCAGTCAAATTAAAAAAAATATCCAATCTTACCGTATTTAATATTTTTGACTTCTTAAAAGTATTAGTTTCTTAATAATTCATTAAAATTAGAAAAAGTTTACTTTTTCATGCATTTTTCAACATTAATTTTGTAAACAAAAGATCTAAACAGATGTTTGGCTAATTCCTGATAGTACAAATTTTACTAGCAAAAACTTACAACAAATTTTTTTCTCTCAACTTTTTATGCTCTTCTTTCACTATGTTTTTCGAGTTTTTCGAGTACGTGAACACTTTCCAGTAACAACTAGTAACAATTAGTAACAACTTTCAGTTATTGAACAGACGTATTGTTTATTTTGCAAACAGCTGATTGTTTTGCACTTTACACAATCTGCCCGAAGAAAAGTTTCGTGCAAGAAGAAGAAGAAGAATATTATGTTCTCAAAAGCGCTCTCATTTACCCAATTTTCGAGTACGGTAACGCACTTAATATTTGTCATAAAATTCTACTATAAGCTTTCAAAGACACCAAAGTTTAAATTGAATGCCGGAAATAAGTCACAACTTAATATGAGTTTAAAAAGAGTTAATTTCGTACTTATTTACAATTAGTTCTAAAATATCCCACAAATCTAGATGAGGCAGAAGCACTATTTCTCTTTTCTCTTTAAACATTTGCGCTCAAATTTTTCTCGAAACTCTTTATTTCGAGTTTCTGAGCCTCTTATGACCAGGGTTGTCAGATATTTTCCAACCTATTTCGCCAAATTGATTTTAAAAATCGCCAAAAGGCGCCAAAATCAATTTAATGTAGTTTTTTCTTAATACATATTTGATAATAAATTTGTTCTTATATAATACTTTTTTTAATATGAATTTTTATAAAATACTCGTATAAAAATTTGGCAGAAAATCGCCAAAAGTAAAAACAAAATCGCCAAAAATTATTTCTTGTAAATTTTTCTTATTCAAATTCAAAAGCCATTAATGACTATAATTAATATAAAAAAATCATCGAATCGCATTCTTTTAATTTCTTGCAGACGAGTTTTGGTGGGATCTCTTTTTGAAAATACTCCTTCAACAAACTAATTTTTCTGAATTACAAAAATTTTGAAGTTCAATTTTTTTAAAAAATAGCCAACAAATTTGTTCATCGCCGTGTCGCCAAAACAAAAATTTTGACGCCAAATAAGTTGAAAAATCGCCACGTTTGGCGAAAAATCTCCATATCTGACAACTTTAACAACATATTTTAACAAAATATTTAGCATTATCAAGAACAAACTACCGAAAACCATTATGTATGCATTTTCGGGGTAGCAGCCCTTCTTTGCTAATTGCACTTTAGAGTAAAAAGGGAAATTTTTCTAGAGCGGAAAGTCAGATGATATTGTATTGATGTCGTGATAACTTGGCCTCCACTACAACAGCTAACGCTTTTTTAGACATTGTCTTGATTTTTAAAAACTTTCACTTTATCTAGCTCAGGGATGGCAAAGTTGGTACAATTGTACCATTTTTGGTACAATTAGGATTTTTAAAGTACAATAGTACATCAATGGCTTATTTAGTACAATTAATATTTTTTATATTTTTTAGCAACCCTCCTTATTGCAGTACTTTTATTGTGATAATATATTTTATGCTTTTCGTCCGCTCGTACATATG
Organism: Panzeria rudis; assembly: GCA_956483635.1. NCBI lineage: Eukaryota > Metazoa > Arthropoda > Insecta > Diptera > Tachinidae > Panzeria > Panzeria rudis. Next base: position 10,626,365 of record OY101447.1, read on the forward strand.
CCACTTTTATCTGAATTAAATATAAATGGTGCGAAGTATTGAAAACAAAGTTTGGTTTAAAAGTTGTAAAATAATTCAAGCTCTTAATGATCGTGATACATATTAGTCTGGAAAAAATAAATCTTTATAAATTTATTTGCATTATAGTAAAGGTAAATTTTTCGGAACTTGATTCAAACTGTGCATGTATGTCGTTCTACCTTCCAATAGCTAGTATGTGAGCTATTTTAGATTAGAAATTGCAATAGCTAAATTAGACTTAAGCACAGTTTCCCTTTTGCCACAAATATATGTTCAGAAAAGTAAGGTATTTTCTGTACTTAAAAATTTTTCTTGTTTCAAATATCTATTTTGGTACAATTCTGCCCTAAAAAGTACAATTTTAGATTACAATTGGTACAATTTTAAAATCTCATTTGCCATCCCTGATCTAGTTGCTCTTGATGGTGATGACGTAGTTATTATTTCTTTCACAATATTTGAAACGCTCAAATTACCAACCGCTCGCTCTCAAGCTCATTTGAGTCGTGTCAACAAGGGCAGTGTTGTCAGATATGGCGATTTCTCGCCAAGCGTGGCGATTTTTCTGGCGATAAATAAATTTGTTGGCGATTTTTATGTATATTTTTGAACAAAATTGAAGTTACAAATTTTTATAATTCGGGAAAATTACTTTGTTGAAAGAGTATTTTCAAAAATAAATCCCACCAAAACTCATCTGCAAGAAATTAAAACAATGTAATTTTGATGGTTTTTCTTATATTAATAATAGTCATTAATGGATTTTGTATTTTGATGAGAAAAATTTACAAGAAATAGTTTCTGGCGATTTTATTTCTACTTTTGGCGATTTTTTGCAAAATTTTTATGCGATTATTTTATAAAAACTTTATATTAAAAAAACTATTATATAAAAACAAATTTACTACAAAATATATATTAAGCAAAACTACATAAAACAGATTTTTGGCGATTTTAAAAATCAATTTGGCGAAATAGGTCGGACAAAATCTGACAACCCTGAACATGGGTATGGATAAGTTTTCTCTTAGATTCTTATTTTTGCTCCAATTTTTTTTTGATGCGGTCGCTATTATCTTTAAATGTTACCTTATTTTATCGACGAATCTAGCCACGGCAAATAACATAAAAAATTTATAGACCGACTAAAATAAGAATGTGAAAATAATATCACTAACCTGAAGTTGATGGTTCCATTGTTACTTTTCACTTTAAAAAACTACCGAAATTTCACTTTGAGAACTAAAGAAATCTGTACTTTTACTGCGCGCAAGAAAAATACCAAAAAACTCTTATGTTGGCAGCATAACGGAAAATAAAACAAAAACTATTTTTTGCCTAGTGATGTAGAGTTTTATGTAATTTAGCGTTTAACTGTTTTATAAAAAAAATTTTTATTTATTAATTCACATTTTTGGCAACGGATACCCCTCTGTGCGTCTCTTAAGTGCTTACCAGTGATCTATTAACTGAAAAATTGTCTCCGCTAAAAGAATTTGGTTTGAGTCTACGCTAATTAAAATTAACTTCACACTCATTCTTGATAACAATTAAAATTATGATTCATTGAAAGAGATGCAATAATAAAAGTGCAATTTAAATGTATGCAGATATAATTTGCAGTGGTATGGAATGGATAGAACAAAGAATCTTATGGTTTTCATTGAATCTTCACAAAGAAAAGCTGGGGAATATTGTCTGCAAAATTTCGACCAGCACTGTTCACATACTGTTTTCAATTTTCTTTCATTAGTTAATGTGTTTATTAAAATAAAATATATATTTTCCACATTCCCTTAAAAGTTGGTCTATAATATAACCATTAACTTTAACTCGTTAATGCATAATGATTATCGTTTCATAAATACCCAGTTGGCCAAATCGTCGTACAGTACATTGTATTCGACGATTCATGCACGATTTTTCCCGTCGATTAGTTTTCTAAGCGACGATTCAAAGGAAATAGTCGTTTACGAAAATATGAGCGACAAAGTCTTGCATTAAACAGTTTTGGCCGCAACATTAGCGACTATGTCTTCAAGTTTGTCTGCAAGAGTGAGCGACAATGTCTTTCATGTTATCTTTAACAAAAATCGCTTAGTGACATTATTACGGATCATGTATTATATCGACGGCTTATATTCAAAAGCCTCTATATTAAAAACAACAAATTTTCAGGAGAGCATAATACTGTTTACTTCGTTACAAAGATTAATCAATGTTTTTGCAAGTTTTTAGGCTTTTTAAAATTTTTAACACGATTTTTAAACTATATTAGACTTTCTTCTCATGCCGCTTTTAGCAACTTTGTGAATTTTCGCCATTTTTTCAGAAATTTTTGCATTACTTACAGTTTTGGCGATTTTAAATCCAAATTATTGCTTTTTTTTAAATTTCCAATTTTTCGCGAGTATTCGCTATTTTCGCGATAGGCGTAATTTTTGCATTTTTTTTATTTTCTTACATTTTTGGGGTTTTAATCAATCGTAACATTGTAATCTTTCAAGTTTTTGAGAATTTTCGTAATTTTCGCGATTTTTTTCAAGGTCTTGATATTCCATACAGTTTAAGCGATGTTGTCGATGTTGCAGGTGGTACTACCGCAAGGTGGTAAGCGCGATAACTTGCCGTATTATACTATTTTTCATACCGAAACGATGATACCGGTGTGATACCAGGTATCGAAGGAAACGGTATTTGAATACCGGTAGCGGTATTTATTACGGTATTTTAAAAACCCCGTAGTGTAGTGGATAGTGTGTCAGACTATTAGCCGGGCTTAGGTTCGATTTCTGCAGAAAAGCTAAAATAGTTTAAACAGTATGTTTGAGTTTTAAAAAAAAAATTAGAAGATTTTAGACCAAGTCACCTTTCAAACGAAAGAAACTAAATTAAAATCGATCTAGGCGTTTGGAAGCTACGTTGCCACAGACACACAGATTGAAGAGGATACCGCTAGAAAATAGGTGATAACTTCTAAGCGGCTAGACCGATTTTCTTCAAACATAGCTAAGAACACTTCCGATCAGGTCGCCTTCCAAACACAAAAAAAAATTAAACAAAATCGGTGCAGCCGTTTAGTCTCTACGAGAGAACAACCAGACACACATATACACTCTACAAACTTATAACACCACTCTTTTTTTGGTCGGGGGTTAAAAATATTAAATAGTCTATTCTATGATTAAATAAAAAATTTTAAAAAATATATTAAATATGCGACATTGTCGCCCACGTAATCACATTGGTATTGTGTGAATAATAAGATGAGCGACATTGTCTCTGCACGATTTTCGCGACATTTGTTAGAAAATGTCGTTGACGACTTCTTTTGGCTGTCCCTCACGTGTCGTCGAGGACTATATTGTCGTGTACCCATCATTGATGATGCCTTAAAGACGTGGCCAACTGGGTACCCATAATGTAGAAATAAGTATGTATGTATGGATGGATGTGTGTATGTATTTAGTTCAATAAACTTGATTATTTCATTGCAAATAAAATATGATTCTGTTATAAAGTGCAGCGAAAAAATATAGGAAACTAAAAAATACTCGTACAAAAGAAAAAAAAAATCAAATTAATGATCCATATTGTATGAATTTTATTGTGATTGAAAAGTGGAACACATTTAATTTAATTTATATTTAGGTTTATTTTTGTTATTATTATTTTTTGCTTAGTGCAAACTTCTGCAAATCTTAAGAATGTTTTTTTTTTCTTATCAGTATTTCTTTATTTATTTTATATTTTATAAATATTTTCAAAAAAGTTTTTCCTAATTTAAATCTGCTTTTATTTTATCATGTGGTACACAGAAAAAAAAAGATTTGTAAATACATACAATACATTTTTTCTTATATCAATTAAATAATTAATTGATTTTGAACCTACAACGATTTTTGTAAATACAATTATGAAATTGTTAGTTAAAAGAAAATCGTGAAAAATTTAAAAAAAAAAATTTTTTTTTGTAGATTTCAAAATTATTTCAATTAAGATTATTTTTGTATCAACAATGTGAATTGTTGATTTTCCGAACAATTTTAATTATCATAATTGTTGTGTTAACAATATTTTTTATATACAATCACAACCCTCGAAGCGACTTTTTGCTTGTCTGCGAAAAGCACTAAGTGTCTTTGGGCGGAAACGAGCCGGCTCTGGACTAATAGACTAATGTTCTTCCCGCTCAGCTACAGAGCAATTCGTTATTAAATACGCAAATAATTAATACATACAAAACTTGATATGCTTTGTTTCATTTACGTATGTGCATTCATTTGTTATATCAGCAAAGATGATTGTTAATTTTTTCACAAGTTTCAACAAAAACTTTAGTTGACATTTTCAATAAAAAAAATATCCAAAAATTTTTGAATTAACAAAAACTTTGGTTAGTTCAGTTTGTTGAAAAATTGTCTGTGTTTGTCGTATCAACAACTCAATTTGTTATATCAACTAAATATGTTTTTGAATTTAAATTACATATTAACAATTCGAATTGTTAGTTGCAATTTGATGATGTTTTTTTCTGTGTAGAAAGCAGACTTGTACTGCTCCTGAACGAACTATTTCAGTTGAATCATTCATTCAATTGAGCGAAGTGAAACGCTCACTTTCCTAAGCGTTTTTAGCTCAGTGAAAGACATAAGGCGAATTTAAGGTGAATGTTTCATCTTTCTTTCTTGTGTCTGCTGCTTCATAGTTCACGGCGAACTAAAAATAGTGGCACCCTTGCCGAATTTGCCTTGAAAATGTATCCAATACAAAAACCACACACCTAATTCACACACCTTTTGAAAAAAATATCTTTTTTTAGTACATCTTTTTTTAGTACATATATCTTATTTTAGTGCTTTCTGGAAATGGTACCTTGTGGAAAAGGTATTTAGAACAATTTTTTTTGAAAATGTAATTTTTGGAAAAGGTACTTTGTAGAAAAGAATTTTTTGAGAAATGTACTTTTGTGAAAAATGTACTTAAATTACTTTTAAGAAAATTTTCTTTTTGGAAAATTTACTTTGTAAAAAAAGTACTTTTCGAGAAAGGTACTTTTCTGAAAATTTGCCTATAACCCAATTTTAGTCCTCTAAAAGGCTGACTAATAGCTATTTTTCATGTTTTAGACTTTTAAGATATTTTATTTGAATTTAACATCCAATTAACCAAATACAATTTTTAGCTTTTGGAAAACGTACGATTTAAAAACAATCACCCCTCTCGTGAATACTTTTTCCCTCGAAATGTTTTCCCTTTCCCTTCTTTTTCAATAGTGAATAAAAAATTCCAAAAAATTCCCCTTATCATGAATGATTTTTTTCACATAGCTTTTTTCACCTTTCGCCTGTTTTCGTTCACTTTATTGCTATTTATTCCATCCAATTAATTATTAAAGTTTATAAATATTTATTTTTAGACAAGATGAGTAAATAGTGTTCATTTATGTTAATACTAAATTCCTTGCAACGGTACGGTAATGGAATAGCAAATGATTTTTCCGCATCTGTAGAGAGAAGGGATGCCAGTCCCGAATACCGAAAACCCGGGATAGTTCTAAGAAATTAAATCCATGGATTTTTATGCGAAAATCCCGGGATTTTGGTAATAGTAATTATAATACAACGATGCTTATGTTAGTAAATAAACATGAGTTAACCTGCTATAAATCACTTGAAATATTTTAAATTGAACCATAACGGGATTTACACTTTGACTTTGTTGCATGGAGTTTAATGACAAAGGCGTAGCGGCGTAGCAACTTCAAAAGAAAAAAAGTGACGCTACAAAGTCATCGCACTCAAAATGCAACTTATGCAAAAGGTTTCAAATAACTTTAGGGAGTTTTAATAAAAATGTTTTGCCACATATTCATGTAAGTATACTTTATCAGATAAATGTATGAAATAAAATGTTTTAAATATTCGATATTCGGCTACAAAACAAGCATCGGCGTAGATAGACCGGTCTAGGGTGGCCCACCCCAGAATAGTTTTAGCCCAACCCACAATTTTTTACTCTATGCTGTTACATAAAGATATTTTATATTATAATCAAGATAGATCAACACCAGGTAGTCGCAAGAGAATTCGCCGTGGAGAATTTACATTTGGGCTGTCAAAAAAGCTGATACATTAACACTGCTGACAGGCCAAATTTGTAAACATTTACATAAACAGCTGGGCTCTTGCGGCCACCTAGTATGAATTTGCCTTGTATTATAATCAGGTATGTGACGGAAAGCGATTTCGAAAACGAAGCAATTTTAAGAGATAGATTTTAACAATATTTCTTTATTAAAAATAATTTTAACACTAATATTATAAAAATATATCTTTATTAAAAAGAATTTCATCACAAAAATTATAGATATTAAATGAAGAGTGTATTAAAAACTACCTTTAAAACTGCTCGTTTTCAAAATCCATTTCCATCACATACCTGAACGTATTTTAGATTTAAATATGGTTGTCTTAGCGGCTCTTCACATATTACGTAACGCTATTTTCGGAATTTTCGTACCGCTTTTTACAAAAATTTTCAGTATAAATTATATTTATCAATTGAAAAACCTGATTGTAGCGTTTTTTATCTGTCACTTATGTGATTTCTGTATATTTTGTGGCCCGAGATTGGGTGCATCTAACAAACCTGGACGAACAATTCGATTTTGTTTAGATTCCTCATGGAATGAAAAGATAGTTCCAATTCTCGCTACTGCATTTTTTTGATTTTGAACGATAGGAATTCTCCCTCGAAGGAATGGAACATAAATTTCACTTCTTATTCGCGATATGGGTGAATTGTCTTACAGCTCAGAGCGTATATATGTATGTACATGGTCGGTTAAAAAAATAAGGTGAATTTTTAAATTTCCCCTGAAGTATGATAAGCTTTTCGGCTGTATTCATTGTTTACTTTGTCTGTGGCAGCCGCCAAGGTTATACGAGTTTTTATGAGCTCGGCGAATTTCGTTTGTTAAAATAAATCTATCGTGTTTCTATTAAATTTTGCGTGAAATAAATGTGTGAAATGTTAACATAGGTCTATGGTGAGTCTGCTATGAGTAAGCCAGAAGTTTACGAGCGCTATAAGCGTTTTCAAGATGGCTGTGAAGACCTAGGAGGACACTCCAGCAGATAACAACCGATAAAAACTTGGACAAAGGAAAATAAATTGTTATGAACGATTTCCGAACCACAATCAGAAGTCGCTGTTGATGTTAACATTTCGATTGGCTTATGCCTTGAAATTTTTTCGAATGTCTTGAACAAAAACAAAGACGAACTGACGTTTTGGAAGTCAGCCAAAGTAAACATTGACTACAGCTGAAAATTTTATCATACTTTGGGGGCATATATACCAACATAATAGCCCAAAACCCAGGAAATTTAGAAATTCACCTTATTGTATGTATGAAATTTGAATTTCTATTTAGAATCTTGACGAGCAAAACAATTTATTTGGTTTTCTTCAATATTTTGCAAAATTGCTGTAATATTTGCCACAACCTATACATTATCGATGTGAGCACTTAAATTAATTACTTTCTAACAAATTTATTTATATACATACACATACATATATACAAGTAAACAACAAAATTGAATTCCTCAATGAAATACAACAAACAATATAAGCAACAGTATGCAGAAAATAGCAGCAAAACAAATGGACGAGAACTTTCTTACACAACAACAATTATGCATTTAATTAATTTATGTTTTGGCCAAGTACGGTAGAAAAGACGAGGAAGAAATATTCAATATTTTGAAAATACTGATTGCTACCTATAGCAAATATTAAACAGTCCGCCCTCTCTCCACTTTCCTATCGTTTGTCACTTTATTAAATTAAATAAATATTAAAGAAATACACGTGTAGCAGTTTTTTCTTTCTTTGCAAATTATGGGATTTTGTTTTGTTTAGTTAAATTGAAAAAATTTCTACACAAATAAAAACCGCCTTTAACAAATATTGCACTAATCTTGAAAGCGTCAAACAAGTTATATTTAATTGGCAACTCTAGACAGGTTTTTGATAGGCAAAGGGAAAAGGCGATAGAAAACTTCATGCGTTAGTTGCAACAGATATTTACCCCCCTATTGTCCTCCTCAACTCAACTCAGTTTGGTCGTGTGAGAGTATTTTATTTCCTTAAAATTTCACTCGAATTTGTCAGCTTTTCTGTCAAACTTGATATTTTAAGTTTGAAACGTCGTAATAACTTCAACTAAAACTGTTGTGCTGTCAAAATATTAAAAAAAATTTGGTAACGTTGTGGAAGTTGGTTCCACTCTCAGACGACCAAACTAAGTTGGGCTGAGAACAGCAATAGGGCATAATCAGTGTTGCCAAGTTAGGGATTTTCACCCTAAATTTAGGGTTTAATTTTCCGGATAGGGCGAATTTTAGGGAGTAAAAAGTAGGTAGGGGGAAATTTAGGGTGCAACAATTTTATTTAGGGATATTTTAGGATTATTTAAGTGTTGATTTTATTTAGTAGTATTATCAATAATAGTACAAAAATACGAAAAAGAAAACGAATTTTTAGGTGATTATTTGATATAAGTTTTATTATAAGAACGTTTTATTTGTAATGGGTTAAGCATGTCTATATGCCTGCATTTCATTAGTGCTTTACCAAATCATCAGTAGACGTCAACCGTACTTTTAAAAAGTTTCACACCTATTATCTTATGCACAGACTTTCAAAAATCATTTCAGAACTTACAAGATTTTTTGAAAGTCCCATAGAATAAGCGCAGTAGGTATAGAAACTTATACAAAACACAACAAACAATTGTATTCGATATGAACCTTAGCCTAATAATCAATTTAGATTCACAAAGCAAATACGTTCGAAATAATCATATTAATAAACAATTAGCTACTGGCTTGAACTTTTCACATGTTTACATGTTCATATATACTTAAGTATAAAATCAAACCAAAAAGTTTGTCTTGAGTAGAACAAAAATCAGAAAAATGGGAATGAAGAAAAATAAACCGATGGCAACGCTGGGAAAGTGCACTTTAATATCAGCTTGAGAGTGATTTAATTCTCGTATTCAATTTTCACGAAAAAGTTGAATATATAAGAATTAAAATCACATTCAACAGAGCCACCTGACAAGTGGTGATAGCAAGTACACGTGAGCACTGACGATGGAAGTGTAGCGGCTTCCGAAAGTGGCGCTACTCTGTTCTGCTGTGTACGTTGAAAAATTAAGTTGATGTTAATTTTTCCCTTGTTCCTTGGAATATTAATCATACCCAATTCTTTCTGAATATAACGTTACGAACCTTAGCCTAATAATCAATTTAGATTCATGAATCTATTTAATTTTTCAAACAAAGAAAACTTTTTTTAAAATAAAATTGGGAGAATAGCTCTAATAATAAATTTACTAAAAAATTGTTAAACAAACTTAAAATTCATATAAAAATGAAATGGATGGTAGCACGATTTTTAGCTTAAACGTCAAATCTCCTTTTTTGTCAAAAGGTAATACGTCAGAAAAGATGAGAAAATTAATCCACCTTGTATGCTTATACCAAGAACAAAACTGGTTAAAAGTTTCTTGAATAGAGTGGTAAAAGTATCGAGTGTTTGGGCATTGAGTGCTCAATGCCGGCCGGTTTTAGAGTACTCCATACTCAAAAGTAGTAAAAAATGGTATTTATGTTAAAAATATATTTAAAAAAATTCTACGAAAAGTTTTTTGGGGTTCTTTTATTTTGCCTCAGTGCAAACTTAGGGGGGATATTTTTAAAATTTTACTTGGCAACACTGGGCATAATACGTTAACTTCAAAGTTGTAGTTCTATTAAAACGTACTAATTTGCTTTAGAACTAGGTTTTTTAATTCCCTCATTTTTTGTTTCCCGGGGGAGCGGGAAATAAAAAAGAAATTCACGGCGTCTCGGGATTCGAAGAATGTACTAAAATATTTAACAAAAATTTTAATTTACGGTATCCACTGATTTTTATGTAAGCAAAATTAGTCATTTAATCATTCTTTATTTTAATCTAAGCTTTATTTTAAAAGTATTTCATAAGCACACAGTGTCTGAAGAAAAGAGATAAAAAGCACAAAACTTAACTAGCCAGAATAATGCTCAGATTAAAATAAAGAATGATTGAATGACTAATTTTGCTTACATAAAAATCAGTGGATACCGGAAATTAAAATTGTTGTTAAATATTTTAGTACATTCTTCAAATCCCGGAAATTCTTTTTTATTTACCGCTCTCCTGAGAAACAAAAAAGTCTGGGAATAAAAAACCCTATGTGCAACCAAAAAAAGTTCTAACGACTGATCCTGGTAGAAAGTTTACACCTGGGATTCATTTTAAGGGTATTATATTTCCAATCTTTTGCACATTGTTATAGTGAATAGAAATATTTTTGTAGGACATTCCAGCCCGCTAAATTGCTGTTTAAACGGAGTTTTTGTCTCTTTTTTTTAAAGAAAGTGACGGAAAGGCCCATGCCGCAGAGTTAGAGGATTAAAATATTCGAAAAAATTTTCCTCGAAGTGTTTTAGATAAAAGTGCTGAACGCAACTTTAATGCTAGGAACACAACTGGGACGAACGACGAGTTTCGTCCAACACGACGAATTCGTCGACAAAAATTCGCTGTGTAAATTCGTCGTGTGAAGCACAATAGCGACGAAAACGCAACAGCTGTTACAATTGATAAAGTTGTTTACTGTTTGTGCAAAGTGTGACCATATTAAAAAAATAATACATAATTGAATAATTAAACATTAGCAAAAACACAACTAACACCAATTTTTATAGTTAATTATTATCTATATTTACTTCAAATGCTATAAAATAAAAATAAAAAAATAATTAAAGCTAAAATTATCTTTATTTACTAAAACACTTGAAAACTAAAGACAAACATGGTCACTTGGTACTGATATGTTCGTCGTTCGCCAGCGTAAGAAATAGAAATAAATCTATTCAGAGATCGCCGCGTATGACGAATTTCATCCGACGCCGTTACTGTGTGTGTATTTTCATATAAACCAATGTGTTCTATTTTTGGCGACGAGTATTCGCTACCAAACATTCGTCGTTCGTCCCAGTTGTGTTCCTAGAATAACGCGTATGCGGTACAAGCGAATTTACTACGGCGAATTGAATTCGCTACTGGCATCACCTTGCATGGATTCGCCTTAGTCCTAACTTGAAATACAAATTAGGGGCTATTCGCATACAACATAACGCTATTATAAATTATCTAATCCGTAACAAACCCTTAACCCCCCTCCTGGAGCGTTTCGTAATATGTGAATACAAGGTTCCCAGTTTCATTTCGATTTTTCATCCCCGAAAATCCCCAAAATAGCTATTTTCTCAACCCCAAAAATGTTCGCAGTATTTTAAAAATAAAATCATATTATTTCAAAGAAAAAATATGCCAAATCAAATACTTTTTAATATTCAACAAATTAAATATGACAATATTAAAAAGTTTTAGCGTTTGGGAAGAAAACCGAACTATTTATAAAGTGTTTTTTCTATAAAGCGATTGTGTTTCACTGATTCACTATGCCTCTTAAGGTATTTTTTATGACTTTAAAGAGGTCTTGTAAGCCACACAGACCACCGGCTCACTGGTGTCTTGAATGATTTTGGTCCAGAAGAAATAGATTTCAAATCCCCAAAAATCCTCAGCGAAAAAAGTTTTTCCCCAAAAAATTCCCTGGAAATTTTTACAAAATTTGTATCTCCAACCACAAAAAAATCCCCTGTTTGGGGACAAATCGCCAAAACTTGGAACCCTGTGTGAATAGACTCTTGTCAAATAATTCGTAGGAGTAAACACTAGCGATGTGACATTTTTTAAGTTTGTGAATTCGCTCCCAAAAAATTTGGGAAACATTCACGATAGAAAATCAGAAAATTTAGGAGTTTTTTCATTGTAATAGTTAGTTATTCCCAATAGGGGTGTATATTTCTAAATGGGAAATCGAAAAAAGAAACTCCACCATTAAAAGTTAGCGACTTGTTACATTTTCTGGAAAGCCAACCAAAACATTCGAATCAGAATAAAAACTTTACATTAAAATTCATTCAATATATTTTTTTTTATTAAAAGTGGGTGTGTTTTACGTATATAAAATGCATAAAAGTAGTTTTTATATGCGCTTTATATTCAAGGCAGTTTATAAAATGTAAAAAAAATATTAAGTTTTGTTTGTTACATATAAAAGAAGTAAATTAAGAATTTTAATAATAAACCTTTCTCTATTTCTCTTTTATTTCGTATAATAAATTAATATAAGATTATTAAAATTTTATGTGCGTGAATGTTTCTTGATTTTTTATAAATAAATCAATTGATCTTTGTTTAAAAAAAGTGTTACTTTTCTTTATTCAGACAAACAAAAAATTTAAATAATAAATAAAAAGAAATCTATATATGCAGACAAAACAATTGAATCTGTTTATTTGATTTAATAAAAAGTTAAATGACCTTTTGTAAGAAAAATATTCGGACAGTGTGTATTTAAATTCAATGAATTCTAGTTGAATGCTGGACAAGTTCAAATGTTGAATGCTATTTATGAAAACTTTGTAAACCTTTTAAAGCCATGCTTCATTAAATAAATTAATTTTAAAATATTATTCGCACAAAATTTTCAATTAAATATTGTAAAAGCTACTTTGCGAAAGTTTAAAGAACTTAAGCAAGCAAGAAAGGAGATAAATATGAATCGAAAATTTTTTTACGTATCTATAAAGAGCTGTTCGTTTAAAATTTGGACGCATTAAGGATGTGATAACTTTTGATTGAAAATATCGAAATATTAGTGCATATACTAAAATATAAGAAATAGGAGGAACATTCATTGAGTTATATGTATATTAAAATGTTCAGCAGCATAAGTCTCACATAATTTTTCCATTGAACTACTCTTTTGAATAAAGGCAATCTTATTTTTAAGTACATGTGCTGGCTGATGTGTTTTCCTTTGCAAAATTATGTATAAAAGAAACATTGGAAATGGAAAATTTTGCTCCTGTATCACAATAATCACTGAATAAAGACATCGCTTCGTTACAATTGTGTTTTCTATATGAATTTTAGATATTAAAATCATATTGAAGAGTTAATGATATTTGAACCGTTTGTACATATTTTTTTATTTAGAAAAAATAAATTTGAAGTCTTAAGGCGACCATATACTTCGTGACTAAAAACCGTCCTTCTTGCACGCGTTCAAAAATATATGCTACAACTTGATTTTAACTGTCCGTTTTCAAACGTGTTCGTTCAAAACTGCCCGTGTGTGGGACTAAGCAGTTAAAACGGAGGGGTTTGTCAGTGTTTAATTCCAGGTGATATTAGTACGCCAGCTGTTTATTTTTTGCTCAATTTTATTATGCGAGCAAATGATACAATAATACAGGTACATGCCAAGGCGAGTTCATACCAGGTGGCCACAAGAGCTCAGCAGTTTACGAAAATGTTTACACATTTAGTCTGTCAACAGTGTTAATGTATCAGTTTTTTTGACAGCCCAAATGTAAATTCTACACGGCGAATTCTCTTGCGACTACCTGGTGTTGATCTACCTTGGGTACATGCATTATGTAAAATTCGCATTAGCTATGTTTTGTATGTACGTGTTTGTTTGGCGTACAAAGAATTTCTTTTTTTAATTTTTGACAAGTCACATAAGCATTTGACAACCTAGATGAGAAAAATCTTCTAACGCATGTACTTATATTAATGTGCCTTGAATTGAACTTAAGTAAAAAACGCCTAGTGTGTAGATATGGTCATTGTTCGTGTTTATCCGTACAGTTTTACCCGTACGGTTAAAGCTGCCAAAAAAGAACGAAGTGTATGGCTACCTTTACTCATACTAAATAAAGTATGTACTAAAGTCTCACATATTTTTATTTTAAGTAACATTTTTACATCATGTGCCATATCACCTGTTTTAGTTTATAAGTACATATGTCAACAATATGCTCTGTTTTTTGTGCCTTTTTTAAACCATAAACTTCTTGACGACACTTCTTTCACTAAAATTTTTTTTAATAATGTCTCCTTACTAGAGATGGGCACCGCTCGCATGATTTGATGATGATCACGCGTGATCGTGAATAGTTTAGTTCTTTAATCACGAGAGTGTGGAAAGTGAGCGTTGATATAAACATTTTTGGGTGTGAGTTAGTAAAATTTTTGCGTGATTGCATTGTGATTGAAAAGTTCTGATATGTAATTTTATATTATGGCAATAAAATCTAAATTAATGGAAAAAAGTTGACAAATAAAAAAGTAGATAAAAAATGATTTTTTGTTTCAGTTTTTAAGACCACGTGACACACAATTTTTTCTTGATTTTTTTTAAGTTTTGGAAAACAGTGCAAATATAATATACATAATAGGAAATTTTACCAGGTGCAAAGAGTTCAGCTATATTAAGATAAATACCGAATTGCCAAAGCTTTCACTAATGTTATCAATAAAAAATGAGGATTTGTCAAAAAAAAATTTTAACATTTTCAATTTTAAATTGACGTTTCAAGCTTCTTTTTTGAACTGTTTTTTCTCCTAGCGCCTTATTTTAAATAAAAAGGATTCAAAACTTATATAAAACTCATTTTGTTTACATTTTGTATACTTGGTTCTTTCTAGCATTTGCTGTTTCCTTCCTATAGCAAAACAATGCAAGAAAAATGTAGCGTCATAAGGGCTTTAGCCCCCCACTAAGGGCCAGGCCAAACTGGAGTTTATAAAATGCGCTTTTCTGCTTTTTTTTAAACTAAATTTGAAAGTTTTAAGTTTTAAAACTTTCAAATTTAATACAAGCAATCAGAAACATGCATTATAAAAATGGCACTGTGACCTGGCCCTAACCAAAATAGGAGCGACCCACACTAAAATATTTTAAAAACCCCATTTTTTTAGGTATAGTTTGAGCGTCTGTCCAAACCGATTTTATGTAGAGTCTCACATACAATCTCACAATATTATTGGGGTTTTGAATATTAAATCACAATTGTACGTGCAAAATTCTCCAGTCCACAGCACACTATTATAAGGAGTTGCCATAAGATGTATTATCCCGCATAAAAATGTTATCCCGCTTTTTAAATTTGAAAACCGCAAAAAAGTGGGATATTTTTTTAAAACAACATAGATTGTGATTTAAAAGTTACCATGGTACAATGATACAAGTAGAAAAATTGTTGTAGAAATACTTCACTAGTTGTCAAAAAACGTTGAAAGACGGGTGGAACTATCAGCCCAATTGGCTTTATAAGGAAATGTCAAATACCGCAGGGAAAGGAATCTCTGTAAAGAGTTTGATGGCGATGATGATGTTATGATCATTATTATATCACTTTAACTAAGTTTGCTGTTTAGGCGAGTAAGGTCAGCTGATCTAGTAGGTTCACCTGTTAGATACACCTTGAAAGTTACTGACGATGCCATCACTACTGCCTACATGTGTTACTTTCATTTTACCATAGTTAGACATACATACATATCGGTGGCAATAAGACATAAGTGCTTAAGTCGAGATAAGCAAATTTTGAGTTACTATAACCATTGTATTCTCCATATTCAAAAATACCTCTATTCAAATTTTCATTTATTTCGTACGATTTTTCAGAAAGTTATAGCGTGATGACTTGCAGCTTATCTTTTTTCAACTCATAATCTCATAATTGCTTAATTCTGCTTATAATATATTAAATTTCAAATTGAATATCTTTATTATAGTAGAAAGAACCATATATTCCTAACTTAAAAGAATCAAAGAACGAAAATTCGACATTAAGTGCATTAGGAATAAATTTCTAAAAATCAACTTGAACGTTTAAAAGTGCTCTCCTAAAAAACTATAAAATATGACTTAAGAACTTTTTCCTGTTTGCCACAGATATTATGTACATATGTAAGTATGAATGTCGCAAAATAAAAATAAAACATCAAAATATCGATTCACCCACCTCAATCATTGAAAAGAAGAGCATTCATTGATGTGTCAAGTGAACTATAACATTATTTTAATTACACATGTACATTAAGGTGGGTCGAAACAACAATTTTTAAGTGGCCCCTTAGAAATTAACTTTGACATTTTTCATGAGGATTCGCGAAATATTACACTTTTTTGCAACAACCGTTAGTGAACTGAACCATTTTGAAAAAGTATATATTTTTTATTAATGGTCCGTCCGATTTTCAAAAAAAAAAATAAAAAAATATGGAATTAAACTGCAAGCAAAGCTTTTCAAACATAAAACAAAAAGAATTTTGAAAATCGGCCCATAAATGGAGAAGTTATACGATAATCAATATTTCCGAGGGGGGTGGAGAGCAAATTGCCCCACCGATTTTCGAAAAAGTTATGAGACCAAACTGCAGGCAAAACCTTTCGAACAAAAAAAGAATTTTGAAAATCGGTCAATAAATGGAATTTCATATTGAAAAATCTAAAAAGTTTACATTTTTTAAAAATGGTCCAGCTCTCGAAAAAATTAAATATTTTGGGAATCATAATAAAAAATGTCAAAGCTCAGTTTTAGGGGGCCACTTAAAAATTGTTGTGTTTGTGTTTGTTATATTATTGTTTTTTCCTACATACTTATAAACTCAAAATAATAAATAATTAATGCATTTTAAGGGTTCCGTACACCAAAAGTGTTAAGGAGCCCTATTGTTTTCACTACGCTGTCCGTCTGTCTGTCTGTCTGTCCGTCTGGCTGCTTTCTCGGGAACCGTAAGAGAGGAGGGCCAGAAATTTTCACAGAACATGTGAAACTTTAGCCTCTACAACAATAAATATATGACAGTTAAAAATTAAAGGGTGTTCTAAAGCGAGCAACGAAATATTTTGAAATACTAATGTAATATACAGACACTTATACATATATAGACAGTTTACATTTTCAAAGTTAGTGTTAATTGCTGTAGTCTGCAGAATAGACTACACCAATTAAAACCGATATTTAAAACAATAAAAATTAAAGGGTGTTCTATCAGTTAATGTAGTTTTGACTATGTAACTTAGACAATTTGCTGTATCTTGGAAACCGTAAGAGGTAATATCTTGAAATTTAAAAAAAAGCTAAAACTAAAATATTGCAAAATTAAAAATATGTCGAAATGAAAAATCGCCCAAATGAAAAAAGTGATTAAAGAAAAAAAATGCACCAATATTCAAAAAAATCGCTAAAACGCAAAAAATCACCAAAACTAAAAGGATCGCCAAAGAACTAAAAAACGAAAAAAGTCGTCAATACGAAAAAGGCACCAAAACCTAAAAAATCGGTAAAAACTAAAAATATCGTCGAAAAACGAAAAAAATTGCTAAAAATGAAAAAAAATCACGAAAACGAAAAAAACGCCAAAACTAAACAATCGCCAAAAGCCGAAAAAATAGCCAAAACGAAAAAAGTGTCTAAGCAAAAAAAAAACGCTAAAACTAAAAAAATTACCAAAAACCGAAAAAATCCCCAAAACCGAAAAAAGCGCCAAGACTGAAAAAAACGTTAAAACTTAAATAAATCGCTAAAAGTAAAAATATCGTCAAAAAGCGAAAAAAACGTCAAAACAAAAAAATTGCGATATCTTCAAAAAAGGAAAAAAAAACGAAAAATCGCAACAAAAAAAAATCAGAAAAATGAAAAAACCGTCAAAACCAAAAAAAAAATCGCCAAAACAATGAAATAAGTTAAAAAATAAAAATAAATTTAAATTACACAAAATAAATATATAAACGGAAAAATTGCCAAAATGAAAAAAGGGCAAAAACTAAAAGGGATATATGTGTATTCGTACGGAATCGTTCGTGTGCGAGCCAAAGTCGCACTTTACTTAATTTATTTTGTTTATTGACAAAAATTCCGAGAACGGTTCATCTGAATAAAATACATTTTCCACTGTTGCATTTATATTTTTCTCTTCTTTCAGCCAATACAACTATTGTTTCGATGGGATAAAAATGAATTTTTGTGTTAAAAAAATATGTATACCTAGCCTAATTTTTATTTTATGTTTCATATGAGAATATATGCGTTTTACGAAGCATATCAACTTTGACCTAGTTAATTTTAGTTGTTAGTTTAGTTTAGCTGCTCAAATCTGAACTTACTATAAAATTAAATTAAATATGTACATATGTATGTACGTGCTACATTAAATACAATTACTAATTGTTAAACCACATGTATGGAAGCTTATTGTGTAATTGTAAGCGTAACGAGTAGGGTTTCGTTCCAGGGAACGTCGGGAAAAAATCCCGGGAAATATAATTATTTTTCACCTACCGATTCCCGGGAATTTTGTCGATAATTCCAGAAATTAAAATGTACCAGAATATGCGACCATGTTGTTCAGAAAACATTTATTCAGCTATTGTACACTGAACCAAAAATTCAAGAAAAAAAGTTGACGTTTCAACGTATTATTCATTAAATTTAAACTAACGTACTAGCACGTTAAATCAATGAACTGGTTCATTAATGTTGGTAAAGAATAACAACGACGAATGTATTCAATAAGCCGTTTTACATTGAGCTTCAATTATTATTTTCATTGAAACAACACTTTAACGTATTTTTGCAAAAAAAATTAATGAATCTGTGTCAATGGATGTCATTCGTTGAAATAATAATTCCCGGAAATCAAAAAATTTTGGTAATTTGCAAACCCTAGTAACGAGATAAGTTTAAAATGTATTGTTCTGCAAAATTGGTCAATAAATAGCTGAGGCATCAATGTTAAACTAGCTAGACGTTTTTTCTCTAATGGAAGAGTCGCCAAAATGAAAAAATGTCGCCAAACAAAAAAAAAAGTTGGTAAAGCGTAGTATGCAGTTCTGCATGAATTTCAGGTTCGAAATTTTACATTTATTTCTACACGGAAAATTAGAAGGGTGTGAAAATAAATACGTCCCACACCTATGTTAAATACGTTCCACATACTGTTAAAGCGGCCTTCAGACTATTAGATTTAGTATTAATACTTGTCAAAAACTCAAATCTTAAGTAAAAATCCAACAGTGTGAAAACAAATTGTTATGATTTGTCAAATAATACGTAAAGAAATTTGACAGTATTATGGTATTCGTCATTTTTAGGAAATTTTCTAAACAATCACATTTTTCATTTTATCAGGGTTGTCTTTTGCACAAACAAGTGTAGGAATAACAAAAACGGCTGTGTATTTGTTTGCCGGCATAAATAAAGAAAAAGAAGAACGAAAAAAATTTCAGTTTTTGCAAATTATTTATGTTACGTTTTATTTGGAATGTGATAGTGTAGAAACAAAATGTAATGAGAAAATTTTCTTTAAGATTTTTTGACAGTCAGACTGATTTTGATTTGATTTTCGTCTTACAAAATCTAATAAAAATCTCATAGCCTGTATTACAATGTGAAATGGCCTTAAGTAAACATATTTAATTGTTTTGATGTACAAATTTTTATTCTTATCATTTCAATAATAAAATAAGCAAATTATTATTAAAAAAAAGATAAATGTGCAAATAAATTAAAAAATTATAACATTTAATTTATTTTAATTTAATTCAAATATAACACACTCTGTCAAAAGTAAAATGTTTTTAAAGAGAATATGAAAGCAGCAAATTTAAACTTATTTAGAGACAGAATTTAGACAAAATTTATGTAGAAAAAAATCTATAAATTTCGAAAAAATTCACACGAAAAATTCATATATTTGCTAGTAAAAATGGCTAAAAACCAAATTTTCCAAAGGCTATATCTCCGATTTAGGGCTGAATCTGGACATAGATGTTACATTTCCTGAAACTACTAATCCTAGGCTACTTCCACTCTTTCGGTGACCTGATTCATTTTTTCTAGAAATTTCCAAAAAAAATATTCACATGAAAATTTCATATATTTGCCAGTAAAAATGGCCAAAAACCAACATTTCCGAAGGATATATCTCCGATTCAGGGCAGAATCTGGATATAGATGTTACATTTCTGGAAGCTAATAATTCTAGGCTACTTCCACTCTTTCGAAGACCCGATTCATCTTTTCTAGAAATTTCGAAAAAAATTCACATGAAAATTTCATATATTTGCTAGTGAAAATGGCCAAAAACCAAATTTTCCAAAGGCTATATCTCCGATTCAGAGCTGAATCTGGACACATGAAAATTTCATATATTTGCTAGTAAAAATGTCCAAAAACCAAATTTTCCAAAGGCTATATCTCCGACTGAGGGCTAAATGTGTTTGCTGGTGCTATACATTTGGAAATTACTGGTCCTACACTACTTCCACTATTTCAGTCACCGCCTTCATTTTGTCTCCAAATAAGTTTAAATTTGCTGCTTTCATATTCTCTTTATATACATTTAACTTTTGACAGCGTGTGTTATATTTGAATTAAATTAAATGTTATAATTTTTTAATTTATTTGCATATATATCTTTTTTAACAATAATTTGTTTATTTTATTATTGAAATGATAAGAATACAAATTTTTACATCAAAACAATTATATATGTTTACTTAACAGTATGTGGAACGTATTTAACATGAGTGTGCGACGTATTTATTTTGACGACTTTATCTTCACACCCTTAATGTGATGTAAACAATTGCTCAATTCACAAGCTCAGTCGTATGTCTTATCGTTTAAAAAAAGACGACACTTGTTTATGTGCTTGTGAACAGACAAATTTGTTGTATCGTAAATGTCAATTTAATTAATACCAAGGCAAGGCGAATTAATACCAGGTGGCCTCGAGAGATCAGGTGACTAAGAAAATCTTTCTACATTTGAACTATCAACAGTGTTAATATATCAGCTTTTTGACATTCCAAATATAAATTCGCCGTGCAGAATTTATATTTGGACTATCAAAAGAGCCGATACATTAACACAGTTTGCAGTTCAAATATGGTAAACAATTCGTAGTCAGCAGATCTCTCGAGGCCACCTGGTATTAATTCACCTTGATTTGATACCATGAAATGAGACCAGGCATGGGAATTTTAATTTGACGCGAAATAGAATAACTTTTTTTGCTCCAAGCAATTTTGATTAAAATAGTTTGAAAATTAAATTGAAATGAATCAATTATATATTAATCATTAAGAAGAATATATTTTCTGGCGTTACTTATCATATATATAAAATATTTATACAAATTAATCTTACAAATAGAATATTCCCAGACCTGGCCTCAATACAACTATTTGAAGAACATATAAAATTCAATCGTATAATTATAACGCACTTTTGTATGAAAATTACCAACAACAAAAATACAATATTGTATAATTAGACGATTACACAACACATACGACGTTAATACGAGCTTGTGAATTGAACAAATATGTAAATTTCACACAAACAGTATCTAAATGTCATGTACAATAGGGCAGAGTGAAAATTGCAAAACAAATTGTTAATCGGTGACCGTATAGGAAAGCTTTGTAAAATATGTGCTATTCAAAAATATTTTTTGTTCTGAAAATTTTTTTTACTTATTCCTGATTCTTCAATAGAAAGAATATTTACGTAACACCATTTTCGACGTATTTAAACCCCCACTAGCCTTTCGTAACGCTTCTTAACAAAGTTTTAGCATAAATTCTCAGCTCCGTAACAAGTTTGAAACCCCCTAAGTACGTTACGTAATATGTAAACAATTTCCAAAACTCGTTACTGAGACTTCAATATCTGTCTGTGGACCAGAATCAAAATATTCTTACTTAAAAAATGGCTTGATTCAAAAATTCAAGTCCTCTGAGCCACCTGAAGAATTTAACCAAGCACGACAATGTTAAATCCTCGTCGGACAGCCGGAACAAATAATCAATGAAGTTTTCGAACAAGTGTCGCGAAAATCGTGTACGATTCAATGAGCGACAATGTCGCTCAGATTGTCGTCAATGATTATATAAAAGAAAATGTCGCCTATTTTGTCGTCAATGATTAAAAAAGCGACAATGTCGCCTATTATGTCTTCAATGACTATGTAGGCTACAATATCGTTTATCTTGTCGCCAACGATTACATTAAATTATTGACTGACTTGGCTGTGATTCGAACTGAGGCTGCATGTTTATAAGTTTTCGCTATTACAAAACGAAAGATATTGTCGCTCATATTGTCGTCAAAAGTATTTAACAGGAATTTGCCGCTCAGATTGTCGTCGACGACGATTCACTTAAATCGACAGTCGATAATCGACAGAACATAATTCATACAAGAATCGTAGATGACAATGTCGTGCAAGGCAGTCTGGCCAAATGGGTAAGATAATTTGCCTTATTCATTAAACCGGCAGTTCGCAATAAAAAACACCTCCTCTTTTGTATAGTTTTTTTTTAACTAAAGCTGATAGCAGTATAGTATTACGGGAAAAAATGTTTTCCTATAAATCGAACGCCATAAGTTAATGGAAATGCCCTATGACTATTAAATTCCACTTGTGCCAAGTACATAATGGTATAAATGTTAAAAAAACCGACTAATAATAAAAAAACAACAATTACATTACAACAACAATTAATATATTTTTTTTCAATGAAATCTCACTCTCTGGGGTAATTGCAATCTGTGCGAGAAATATTTAAAGAGTTGACTGGATGTACTGAAAAATTAAATTAAACACAAAATTAAACTCTTATGCACAAAATTTTGCAGTGATAAGAAATGTCGCGTTTATAAAATTAAATCGCATTTATTGTTTTTTTTTCATGCATACTTAAATACATATTTAGGTATAGAGTATGTATGTATTTACATATGTATATATGTATATGGGGCATTATTTTTGAAGCGGACAATCCAAAAAAATTTTTTTTTGATATTCAGCATAACTATACTTCTAGTAGTTATAAACTAGGGATGTAACGATACGCCTTTTTGCCGGTACGATACCGATATGCATATTGAAATTGAGTTCAAGTTTAAATTAACAAAACTCAAGTAGGGTACTTTTGTTATTATACAAAGGATACAAAATACCCATACAGCGACGCGCTAGAGGGTTAAAATGTCCCATGAAATTATTTCTTGTGAAGTTTTACATAAAAGTGGTAAGCACACCTAATACATTAGACGAAAGGATTACACAATATCTTATACCGATTCTCTATAGCAATGACCAAAAATTGAGGTTCATGTAAAGAAATTTGCATAACTTTTAAACTTATGGAGATCCCAATATCAAACTTTTACAATATAATGAGACCCTAGGCTAATTTTGGTAAAAAAAAAAGGTCCATAGAAAAATTGTAATTTTAATTAGTCATTTTCGGGTTTGATCATGAAAGAAATTTTTTTTTAATTATATATTATTTTTTTTTAACGGCAACGCTTTCGCACCCCATAACTCGACAAATAAGCATCATACAAAATCAGAATTTTGCATACACATTTATACCTACTAGGACTATAGTTATGCTAAATATCAAAGAATTTCGGCAAAAAAATTTTTGGCTTGTCCGCGTCAAAAATAATGCCGCATACGTTTGATTCTCTATGCACAAAATATGTGTAATAATAAATTCGAACGTGACTATTTGTGATATATGTATGTTTAGTTTAGTTTTTTTGGTTAACATTTGTCGCATGTATGTAGTCTGACATTTTGCAAAAATAACAGAAAATAAATAAAAACAGCAACTAAGATAGCAGGCGTAAATAACCGAATGAAAGCGATAAACATTATAATACATATTAGTGCAGACATGGTATTAAGTAGTTGGTGCCGAGTGTCGAGTAGTTGTTTTTTTAATTCGACGTCAAATTCTAGATACGGCCAGTGTTGCCAGTAGATGTTTTTTAAAAGGCCACTGTGTGCAAAAGAAAATACCTGGGAAGCCCTGGTGTCTCAAACGTTTCTTTTTAACCAACATAAAATGTATATGTATCTGTCCGATTTTCCCTACGTTCCTATTTCAATGACTAAATTACCTACATGTAGAGATTTTTCCCTACGTTTTGGCATCACTGGATACGGCTTCTGATATCTTGGATCTTTCCCCATAATGACTAATTATTTCTAGTTTTTAAAATATAAATTATTTGCCATACTGCGTCGCCATTTAAATTCCAATCACAATATATTGCATATCGTTGTTTATGACTTGACTACGGCGTCATTTTTATCTCAGCTCATTTTTTAATAGGAGGTAAAACTCTTGACATCTGATATATCGGATCCTTCCCCCTAATATACGATTTTCTAAAAGTAACATGTAAAATTGCTTTATTTTCTATCAGACTTCGAATCCAACATCCAGAGTCCAACATACGTCCATAGCGCACCGTTGTTCGGGTAAATCTTTTACCACCAATTTACAAACATTAATCAAATTACTACGTTCAATTTAAGCGGGATCTCAAGCGGGCTTTTGCTTTTTATCAGGTTTTTGATAATGGGGAGGTTGAAGCTGATGATGCTTCCGAAGTGGCGCCAATGGGGAGCTTGTACCTAAAACAGCACCAGATACTGCTGAAGCAGCGTTTGAGAGAATGGAAATTAGATGATAAGTATTCTGTGCGTCGAAATGTGTCGCGTAACCGGTTTTTAACAATATGTACACACATATGTATGTACACACATATACATGCATGTATACATAAGTATATACATAAGAACATAAATCTATGCACACACGAAATTCATACGAGTACATTCTACGAATACATTTGTGTACACTTTGCAGCCCTCTAGTTTCCACCAACTTTAAATTACGTAGATTTAGGTAAATTACTTCGAAGTGTTTCCACCGAGCTTGTGAGTGATTTGGTGTGCGAATTTTCGTAGTAATATGATGCACTTGCTCTATAAGGTGTGCGCAGCAGATATAATTGAATTTTTTCCATATATATGTAGTTTGACATTTAAAATTATTGAAATATTCTTTGGTAATTTTTTCGAAATTGTCAATCACAATTGATGGATGACACAGGGATGGAGTACGTAATTTTAAAAGCAACGCATGGTTGTATAGCTAATTCCACTTCGAATAAGAGAATTTTCGACATAATTTAAAATAAATCACCTTCTTTGAGGTAATTTGGTCGTATGCAAAATGTATGGTAAACTATATATAAATTAACATGATTTAGACAAATCATGGTGATTTGAGCAAATCATGTTAATTTATATATATGTAGTTTACCATACATTTTGCATACGACCAAATTATCTCAAAGAAGGTGGAAACATACTATTATATTTTCAAATTAGCGTTTTATTTGTGAAGTTTTTGATGTGGCAATATGTTAATTTGTAAATGCATTACGTGATCAACGTAAAGCTGGACGACCGACAAGTCGATAGTTAGTGGGTCGCTCAAACGAACTACAATGAGTGACTTGTCGTTAGTCGATCGACATCGTGGGTTAGGCTGTTAGTCTTGCAGTTATTATTCTGTCTGAGTACGGTTTCCATTCAATGAGGGCGTACCAAAATAACTACTTACATAAAACTTGAGATTTATAAAAGTTGGTGCATCTGGAACTGATTTTCATTTCGTAGTATTTCTGCTACATTTGGAATTACAATACTTCATATAAAATTTTCTTCGCTTGAAAGTAAGATAGTACTGTAATTTCTCAGTGGGAAAGCGAAGTATTATTTCAACTTCTGTCTTATAGCTTGTGGACGGCGACATATGCAAAGAATTTTCAAGAATTAACAATGATCGATTTTAAATCACTTCTTTATTATTAACTTACTTTTTGACACTTTTTTTATTTTAAACTTTCTCTTTTCTATTTACGCACAAACTTATTTGTTAAACGAAGAACTGATTGCTTTGTGTTTATTTATTCTCCTTAGTATGTTTTTCCCCATTATAAAACAAGGAACTAGTACGTTAAATTGAATCAAGTAAAACTAAATTTCAAGTGCTGGTTCTGGCAGATTCATTACAGGTACCACCACGGCGACAACAAATACTTCACCAAAAAAACACATGTATTTTGTTGCTAGGAACACACCAGAAATATGTCAAATCTATTGTCTATGTGTCACACACATTCATAAGCTCTCACCAGAGATGTGTCAAAATCTATTGTCTGTGTAACGCACACATTCTCAAATTTACTAAAACATCTGTTCTCGTAGTGGTACCTGTTAAATCTACCTTGACTGGTTCCTTGAATCAACGTACTCGTTCATTGAATAAAACATCTTATTCTTCTTCTTTAAGTCAAAATCAACGTACATTACTTAAAATTAAGAAACGTGTTCGTTGAATCAAAGTACTCGTTCGTTGAATAAAATATATTATTTTGATTTTAGTAAAAAACCAACGTACATTACACAGAAAAAAATAAGTTTCGTTTTTGATAACAAAAATCCCGTTAATCAATATTTTTTCAAGTTTCCTGTGAATTTCGCTATATTGATCAAAAAAATTATTTCAAAAGCAAAAAATATACGGTCATATTCTTCAATTGATGTCGTTTTGAAATCGGCAACTTTCAGGAAAGAATTCAACTAAAAAGCTCACTTATTGCAGCTTTCAGTTAAGTTTTATGTTTCAGATATATTATCCGAACCAAACTATGAATGCACAAAATTATCCGATTAAAAGAACATTGTTTTTCGTTTTTGAAATTTCAAAATGACATGGTTTTCAGAACATGGACTAAGTTTGTATTTTCGTATAATAAAATAAAACTGATGACCTTGAGGTTTTGTTTTCAAGAAAGCAGTTACCGACTGATCTCAACAATTTAACTTGTTATCTTAAGTAAATTTGTAATAAAAAGTGATAAGGCAACTCAAGTCAAATACTAAAATAAAATAAAAAAAAGATTTAAATGAAATATAAGCAATAGGTATCTACTTTTCTAAAACTTTCTACATATAATAAGGGTTTTCATGAAAGCGATTAAAATTGTCATTTGTGCAATTGCGCAAACTTGCGAGGCGTGTTTCATAAAGCGCCTTTTGAAACTGTTGTGGAACTTTTAACATTCAATGGCAACTTACTTCTCCAGCTACTTCTTGTACTTGCCTCTGCATCACAACAACAATGAGTTATATGAATTTTTTTGTCACTTTGTCTTTTTTTGCAATATTTTCTTATTTTTTCACATAAATTATTAAAAAAATATTTGTAAATTAAAATCTTTATTTATATTTTTATGACGTTTATTTTTCAAATGCACAAATACTCTGTGCAAGTTTACGAGTCTGAACTGTCTCGTACATTTTTATTAGTTGTGCAAATGAATTGCAATAAAAATAAAACACGGATATTTATTTTCACAAGTAAATTCTCGGTAACACTCTTTATTTGTTACTTTACTTTGACAAATACACGTACAACTAAACGCGATGTACACACTAACTATTCTTGGCGATATTTACTCGTCTAAGTTCAGAAATATACTGCCGTCCGGCAGCCTGCCTTACATATAGTACGTTTATACGCACGAGTTATTTGCAAATAAAAACATAGTGCTACCAAGTATGTTTTTTTATTGTAAATTACTAACTAACGAAAACAATTACTGATTAACGCGCTATTTGCAAATAAGAAGTTTGTGTTGCCACCTTTACATATGTTTGTTATTAAAAAATAACAAATAGATAAATATATTCACAAATAGATGAATAATCAGTGATTTAATAAGTTACAACAAAAAAGGACTTGGCAGCATTTTACGTTTTTATTTGCAAATAAGCTCTGCGTATAAACTAGGTAATAGTGAACTATAAAACCTTTTGATAACTTCGCCGACTTTCTGGAATGTAGTTGGCTCTTTTTATCTTTAGCTGTACTGTAGTGCAGGTCTCTTTCCATCTTTAAGTGTACGGTATGATCATTTGGTCTTGCTATGGTGTAATGTATGTGCGTGTGAAGTATTCATGAGATTTTTCTTGTGCATGTTTATCTTTGCATATACACATAACTAATGATTTCAAGAGTGCTACTTAAGGGGTCTGAACTAGGGATGTAACGAATACCGATACCGATATATCGGCGATACTTCAGATTTTCCGATACATCGGTATCGGCGATATTTTACTGTCGATACGACGATACTTTTAAAATTTTTTTCAGAGTTTTTTTTTAACAAATAATTTATTTTTGTTCAATTTCACCATGAATTAAATTCACTTCGTTATTTTTTAAATCTTATTAATATCAATTTTAGAAATTAATAATCTTTTATGCTGCTATTTTGTAAAAAAAATATTTATTTTTTGTTAATTTTACCATGAATTCAAATTCAAGTCGTTGTTTTTTAAATCTTATTCCAGCAAAAAAGACACTCCAAAGAAGTCATTAAAATGTAGAATTCGCGATCCGGAAGCGTTGCAAATTTGGATAATTTCTAATTAGTTTTACATATCCTTGCCATTGCAAGAAGTTCTGTTTTTCGATTACCAATCACCGAATTGGAAGCGATGCTAGGACAAATTTCTTTTTCGGTGTTCTATAATGGTTTTTCCTCAAGGAAAAAGGATAAAAAATTATCCATTTTCACAATTTTTTTTATGCGAATTTAAACTCAAAACTTTATTTTCATGTAAATTTAAGTGAATAAATATAAACTTTTTGAAGACTTTTAATAATTAAGCTATTAAGTTATTTAGAAGAATATTAGTTGATAAATGTTCTTTAAAAAATCGATTTTTTAAAAAGCATGGCGAGTATTTTTTAAAATTACAAAGGAATTAAAAAATTTTTCTTGGTTTTCTACTAATTCTCTGCATATTTTTAATATAGATTTTTTTGAAGCAAAGAAAATGTAGCTCCTTAAAAATTACTTCAAATTGTTTATACTGGGTTAAAATCAATTTTATATATTCTCTCTTACAATGTAATTTTGTATAATAAAAAAATTGGACTTGAGTTTTGTTAATCTAAACTTGAACTCAATTTCAATATTCGTATCGGTATCGGAATCGGTATCGGCGATATTTATTTTTAAATATCGGTATCGGTATCGGATCGGCAAAACGGCGTATCGTTACATCCCTAGTCTGAGCACGGTCAAAATGCTAGATGTCAAAATCGTGTACGTGTGCTTCTTGTTTGAAATATTTATGCTTGATGACCTATCAAGCATTCATTTTTAGTTTGATTTTGTGCTGTTCGTTTATTTGGTAAAAAATAAAAATGTCGCTAAATAAAGAAAATTTATTCAGGATTGATGGGTTAACACTATACACGCACAAGCATGTGACAGCAAGCATGCTAAAAATCTATAATTTGGATTTTCCATCAAGCTTCATCGGTGTCACATATCCTACCAAGTTTTCACACTCATACTATTAACATGCTTGTCAAGCAGTTTGACCGTGTCCAGACCACTTTAAACAAAGTACGCTTTTATCAAGTTAACATTTTTTAAAGCATTGAGAGACGATCAAAAAACATGTCAATCAGTGCATATGCGTTAGTGCCGTGTGCTTGTCGTTTAAAGGGAGACATACAAATAAATTCATTAATCATTATTTGTGTTGTGACGTCGCAGCTTTCGTTTTCAAACATGTCGTCATCGGATAAAGATTTTTTGTTATTGGCATTTTGTTATTTTAACAAAATTACACAAAAACATCTCATATTGTTTAATTTTTTAATATACATATATGTATGCTTCCACCTTTATGTTCCATAAAAATTGTAAGCATTGGTATTGTTCAATGAAACCTAAAATAATCTTTTTGTTCGTCTGTGCATCTGTCCATCGCTATAATCTCAAAGCAACTCAGATTTTTTTTGTCAATCACAATTGGAGACGATCAAATAACTGCTCATCAAATTAAAATCAAAACTTTTTGATTTTCATCAATCAGAGCCGACAACGCCTACGTGTAGCCGAAAAAGCACGACCGCACGCACACACTTAGAACGCTGACGTGATTATTTGATCGTGTCCAGAAGCCTTTACAGCTAAGGTTGTTTAGTTGTCGTTTTCTACATTATCTTTTGTCATACTCGAATAATCTTGGATGTTCTCGGTACTGTTTCCAGAAAGTTCAATTTCCGCTATTTTGAATTCAAACGGCTATTTCAAAAGTGCTGCCAATGCTTTTATTTTGACATTACATAGGGAGTGATCTATTTAGGTTTTTATATCAATTGTTAATGTGTACAATATCAAAAACTAATTTTCCATCCCTGGTACAGCGTATTGGGAAGAAGGAAAAATCGTTTCGTGCTAAAACTAAAACTGAGGAGAAACAGACTAGAAAAAATATAAGATGACCTCCTCCATTGTACAAAACCCGCGCGCGCTCTATGTTATATGCACAATAATAAAAAACGGCAACACAACAGAGAAACAAGCCGAGGCAAAATTATCGGCGGCGGCGGCTGGGCACATTTTGGGTCGGCGGCGGCGCGCTGACAGAATTTGCGGCGGCTCACCTATATACGGATATTTTGGAAGGTAGTAAAAAATTTTATTCGGAAAAAGTACGCAAATTTGCAACCCAGTCGTGAACAAATTTAAACGAACTCGGCGGCTGGTTTTGAGCCGATACGAGCCGATGTAATCGGCGCACAGTGGCGCCCGTAGAGCAAACGAGGTTGCAAAAATCAAAATTTTCATGTGCGCCTGCGAAATTTTAAATGAATCCATCTTATAGTAAACTTTTCAACGATCTCAAATATGCTACTCTTAACAATATCAGATTTTTAGTTTAGAAGACATAACTGTTCAAAGTTAACCAATTTTCGGATTTAAAAAAACACACAATTTTTAGGTAGTTTGATCCGATTTCAGGTGTAATATCACGAAAACTAGGCAACGAATAGTATTTTTTTTTGTTTTTAGTGATTGATGTGCTTATTAAATGTATAACAATAAAAAAAATTGTGCTGTTTGCTTTGTGTTTCTCTAGGTAAATCAGTATTTAAAAACTATCCATTTTTTCACTATTCTTCAACTTTGACGGAAAATAAAAAAAATTTACCTTTTTTTACCTCCGCCATATTTTCAAAATATGTTCTTTAACTAGTCTTTTACATAACTCAAAAGGTTTTATCTGCCTTTACGTGCCTATTTGGCTTCTACAGGTAAAAAACGTTAAAAAGACATTGTTGCAGAAATTGTATGGCGGGCATCCCTTACATGCCTTGACTGACAGTTACTTTGATGTAATAGTTTGAAAATTGCATTTTGAGTCAGTTGTCTACCTGAGAGCCTCTGGCGAAAAATTTGGTCCTAATATTCCGTTACAGACACAAGATGCACAAAAAACTACTCATTGAAATAAGCAGGTACGCACCTCACTTAAAAATTATTTTTGGCGTACATATGGTGAAGAACAATACTGACTTATGGTACAGGTAGGCACAAATCTCATTTGGCTACGTGCATAATATCAAAACTGTATAATTCAGCCCAAATGCATATGTATGCATGTAACAGGTACATTTGTAGACATGGTAGCATAGGCCTATATATTGCAAAACAAGCTTAATGCCTGCATTAGTCTACGACTGAAAGTTGGCGAAACAAGTATTGAAAACATGGCGTTGAACAATTTAAAATTATTTGAACTGTTTAGAAAGTCAATTACACCAACGTGTTTCGCGGAAGCTGCTTTAGAAGAACTCGATAGCTTATACGGAAATATTGAGAGAAGCAAAAGTATAAAAAATAATCTTTGTATGATACATGCCAAAATTAAGACAAAATGGGTGAAATGCAATCGAACCATTAACATCTTCAACTCCAAATACGAGGACTGGCTTAATGAAGACACCATCCTGGATATATTGGCAGTAGATAAACCCTCCACATCAACCAGAGGAGAAAAAGGAAGGCCAAAAAAAAGTATGGAGGAGTGTTCAATTTTCACAAGAAAGAGGAAACTTGCCGATGCCACCAATGACTTGACCACGAAGGATTTATCGGATGCGCTGTCTATTAAATACATAAAGGATAGTGAACGAGTTAGGTCGCAGATTACAAAATCTGTTGCTGATGCAAGCCCACTGCGACTAAAAAGGATTAAGGAAAGCATTCCCACTCCCACAAACGCACATATTAAAAAGTATAGTTCCGAAGAAGCCTTGGCTCTGTTTTTGGACTTAGAACTTTCCAAAGAGAAATATGAGATACTACGGGCATCTTTAATGCGACACGGGGCTGACCTTTTCCCCGGATACAAGCATATTACGCAAGCCAAAATAAATTCACGACCATTGCGTACGGAGTTTACGGAAGTCTCTGCGAAAGCCAATCTGCAGGATCTTATGGACCATACAGCAAAACGGTTGTTGGAAAGTCTTCCTGAAAATGAGGTGGAAATTCTTCCTCAGAAACTAACATTGATCAGCAAATGGGGCTGCGATGGATCATCCGGACAAAGCGTTTATAAGCAAAGGATATCTTCCGATGACACTACAATATCTGACGGAAATATGTTTATGGCATCTGTTGTTCCATTGCGGCTAAAATCTGATGTTTCCCTACACTGGAAAAATCATCGACCGTCATCAGTGCATTATTGCCGACCAATAATGTTTCAGTTTGCAAAGGAATCGGCAGAACTCATAAGGACCACGGTGAAGGACATTGAAGAACAAATAAGCAAGATTAAGCATACAAAATTGCAAATTGGAGAAGGAAAATATATTGAATGTAGTTACGAGTTCCACCTGACCATGGTTGACGGAAAAGTCGTAAACGAACTGACAGGAACAACCTCAACATTGACATGCCCGATTTGCAAAAAGAGTCAGAAGAACTTCGGTAATTTAAACGATTCTACAAACGAGGAGAATTACGAATATGGAATGTCACCATTGCACGCAAGGATAAGGTGTATGGAGTTCTTGCTAAAACTGGCGTATACCCTACCACAACAAGATGAAAACATCGATGAAAATACATCAATTAAGGATAAGGAAAAGATCAGAAAGAAGCAAATACAGAATGCTTTTTGGAAACAACTTGGACTAAAAGTAGACTGCCCCAAGTGTGGATACGGTAACTCAAACGATGGAAACACTTCAAGGAGATTTTTTGCAAATGATGAGGCAGTAAGTAGAATCACTGGAATTGACAATGAAATCGTCAAAAGATTGGGAACGATCTTGAATGTTTTAAACTGCCAAGAAAGTGTTAATTCTACAAAATTTGGAGAATATGCATCGGAAACTGCATCTCTTTTAGCAAAAATTTATCCACAGAAGAAGTTGACCCCGACCGTCCATAAAATATTGGCGCATGGCAAAGATATAATTGAGTACCAGTCTTTGCCAATTGGAGAGCTTTCTGAAGAAGCGCAGGAGTCTCTTAACAAATTTTACAAAAAATATAGATTGCAGAACACGTTCAAAGCATCAAGGGTGAGGCAAAATGAGGACCTCTTCAACATGTTAGCAGCATCTTCCGATCCACTTATTTCTTCCCTGCGGCATGTGAAGTCACGAAAAGAACTACAATGGAATTATACTTTAGAAATGATTAGTCTTTTAGATATACCTTCTGTTACGAATTGTGATGAATATTTTACAGAAAATTCAAAAAATTAATTGAAAAAAAATTTGTTTAATTTGTTGGCTAATAACTTTAAAACAGAAAAAGCTTTCAAAAGAACTAAGAAATATAAGATTGGTAAAAATAATTTGATTTTGTTACCATAAAATAGATGAGTTAGAAAAAAATTAGAGTTTAGAAATGATTTGTATTTTAGACATACTTTGTCTTACCAAGAAAATGAATATTTTACAGAAAATTGAAAAAATCATTTAAAAAAAAAATCTTTTGTTGTAATTTTTTAGGTAATATCTTAAAACATGAAAAGCTTACAAAAGAACTACAAAAAAATATAAAATTCTTAAAAAAAATTTTTTTGTTACCAAAACTTGGATTTTTTCACAAATTTTAACTTTGAAAACCCATAAGTAAGCACCTATAAGGTGTAGCGTCCACTCCAACCGCTCATTTTATAGGTTGAACAATTATCTATGACATGCAATTTAAATTATTCGATTATCTTGTTCGGTTCAAAAGATATGATTTTTGCAACGAAAAAAGTCAAATGGCGCCACTGTGCGGCGGCGGCGCGATAGGCAAAAAAGCAGCCGTCGGCTCGAAATCGACTGGCTTGTTTCTCTGCAACACAATGACAAAAACTTAATTTAAAAAAACTCACACTAATGCACAAATGAATAAAAAAAACAACAATACCAACAACATACAACAATCTGTTAGAGTGGCTTACGATTCGGTAATAAACTCCTGGTATATTGTTGAAAAATCTCCAATATCACATAAAATTTTATTTTTTCTTAAATCAAACATTTTTTGCCGATTTCAGTCGGAAGTCGGTTAGTCTATACAAGATGCAGAAATCAGTATAAAAACGTAACGAAAGTCATGTGAGTGGATGACATGAAAGCGGACCTCTTTGTCAGAGGAAGTTCTAAGAACTTTGCCGAAATGTTCAAGAGGATTCTGTACGAATTCCGAAGAACTTTCCAGCCAAATTCAGAGATATCTGTACAATGTTGGAAATGAGAATTATTACGAAAACTAAAATATTAAAATCTGAACAAGGAGCGCCGGCTCTAGCATTTGATTAGGGAGAACGATATTGTCTTTTGGTGCCCTTTGGTGGACGCGTTCACTTCACGTTAATTCTATTTCGGTTTTGTGCTAAATAAATATGTCGCAAATTTTCAAAACTTCACTTTTATTGCAAGCATCGTCAAAATAATTGATCAAAATCAATTTAAAAGATATCACTCTTTTAAACAATAAAATGCTAAAACCCCTAACTTACAAAATATTATAATCGGCTTTTAATAAATTTCGATGTATACCACATAGTATGTGATATACATCGGAGTTTATTATGTATGTATTTATTTATGTATATATGTGAGACATACATACATACATAGTACATAACAATAGTATATAGCATATAATAGTACATAACATAGTACAATACAATAAATAAGAAAATCTAAATTGCCAATTATATAATTTAGCATATTTGTTTCTTCTCCTGTAAATGCATTAAAATGTTAGTTAGCACGTTTTGCGTTTCAGGTGAGGATATATATTTCAGATATTCTTAGAAATTAATAGTCGAAAAAAGTTTATTTGTGTGGGTTAAGATAGCCTAAAGCCAACTCATCCGTGGACTTTTAATCACCATGTATGATGTCTTTCTATATTTGCAGAAAACCTCAGAAGAATTCGGCACATTGGTGGAGTTCATGCTGTAATACCCAGTTATTGAACCTAAGTTGTAGCAATAATTCAACACGCAACTCAAAGCAGTGTCATACCAGTCCTATTTTTTCATGTTTTATGCATCCATAAAATTTTATTTGAAATTTTCAAGCAAAATCTGCATAAAAATTTATACATGAATGGAATGTGTTTTAAAGAAAATTGCATTTCATATTCTATAATTTTTTTTTAAAATTTTGATGTTTAAAACAAAATAAATTGTGTAAAATAAACAAAAGTTTTTGTGAAAAATAAAAGTGTAAAAGACATCACAATTCAATACGTGCTCCTTTTAAGCCCGGAGTTTTAGGGAAAAATTAAAAATTTATAACCGCTGTGAGACATAAGCTGTTCAAAGTATCAAGTACTATTAAAATACATAATACGGGATAGAATAATATGCCCAATCGTATATATGTATGCATGTGAGGGTTGGTCGATTTTTTTCACAAAAATATCGTACATAGAAAATGATTATACGAAGAATCTAAGCAACTTTGCATTAGAAACCTTAGATCTAAAATGGTTTTCGAGCTTCAGCGAAGCCACGGAAGAGAAGGCCGTCTATGCAAGCAATCTTTACCCTCCAATAGCATTTGCATAAACTTTATTCAAGGCGTCCTGCTCTGTAACTTGATACGTACAACTTCACTGATTCCACTTTTTTGACAGCCGCGTATGACGCAAAAAAGCGTGTAACGCGTGTTATGGACATTCAGCTTTAGGGTTCAGGGCGGTTATAACGCCTTCCAGGCAGAAATCTATGCTATCACCAGGGCAGATAGCTAA
Source organism: Panzeria rudis (assembly GCA_956483635.1). Taxonomy (NCBI): domain Eukaryota; kingdom Metazoa; phylum Arthropoda; class Insecta; order Diptera; family Tachinidae; genus Panzeria; species Panzeria rudis. The sequence continues at coordinate 10,662,391 of OY101447.1, forward strand.
GGTATTATAGGATATCAGAGGTTATCTTTTTAACTACCGCATTAAAGTGGTCATCGTGCCATAGAAAGTTATATGCCAGTAAGCGAAAAAGTCCGAAGTAATCTTAAATACAAAGCTGCTTAAATTTAGTTCGTAGCCGAAAGTATTGGCGCAGCTCGAATTAATTATAAAATATCTTTTACAAAATTGATAAAAAAAATTTATTATGTGATTCTCTCAAAACAAAATTTTCTTTATAATTGACAAAGTAATTAGAAAACATTTGAATGAGGAATTTTACTAAGTATACTTGTTTGAAATATAAAATTAATTAAACACATATCTATATTTATCAAGTAAAATTGATTTCTTAAATACTCCTTATCAACTTAACTTCATAATAAACCAAAAAATTTCCTAAATTGCTTTATTTTGATTGAATTTAAAAGTTTGTTGAAAATATCTATTTCCTTAACCCATATTAGCGCAGCTCAAATTAATTATAAAATAAAATGGATAAAACAATTATATTATCAAATTCCATTTTCGTTATAAAATTTGGTTAAATAACTGATGTTTCCTTAATACTATTATACACGATCAAACGTGGTAAAAGTGAACCAAGGACGCTGATGATGACAGTGTATCGGCTGTCGATATTAGTAGCACTAAACCGTTCTGCTAGTCTGATTAAATATTCTAATATTCCCCTCTTAAAAAATAAAATGAATTTACTTAACTGAAGTATTGAACTTAAGCCGAAATAATAGCTTCCGACTTAAACCTATATCATTTCGAATAATAATTACGTACCAATGTTCTTATTTTATTATTTTATTCTCTCACAACTAAATTTTCTTTAGAATTGACAAAGTAATTAGAAAATTTTTGACTGAATATTTTTACATAGTATTTTTTATTTAAAGTTATTTATCAAGTAAAATTGATTTCTCCAATAAAACGAATATTTTTCACTTATTGCCTTGTATCTTTGCTATTTCATGTTTCATGTATTCGGCACAAAATTATATTTAACTTTTGGCTTTCAAAACATTTTTAAATTTTTGATGACCCTGAATTTAGAAATTTTCAGCGAAAGCTTAAGAAACGTTTAAAATAAACTTTTATCAAATTTAAAGGTCCTTAACTCTATTAGTGTTAATCCGATTAATACAATCGTTATACTGGGTAAAAAGCGAGAACGATATCTACGAAAGAATGTATAATCGTTTTTATCCAGGTGATACATTTTCGATATATTTGGCAATAACTAAAAAACAGGAAAAGCACGTTTCCCCGATAATTTCTAAAACGTTTGTTGAGAAAAAATAAATGAATCCATATTCGTTATCAATGACCTTGGGTGTCTTAAGATTGGAAAATCTATTTTTAAGATGCATTTTTTTGTAAATCATTCAATTCTTTATAAAAAGATTATTTTAAAAAATTTTGGAGGATTGACCTCTTAACAGCGGGATGTCTGATAAAGTTATTCATACTACATATTTTATTTACAGCTTTCTATATTTTAATGTCCACAACAACTACCCCAACAAATGGTTATTTTGAATCCCGAAAATAGTCATTGAACATTAGCTTGACAACTCTACTGTTATTAAAACAATAAATGGTAGCAGCTGCCCTGCCTGCCTTTCTGCTCAGCAGACAAAAGCAAATTTTAAAATAACTTCCTTTTTGCAAAAAATTTCGTTAGCATTTCACGTTTATGTTTTTAACCATGTTTTGATAACTTGTTATTTTTATTGAGTTATATTTAATTTTTGTACATTTAAATTAACTAACTTGTTTAACCACTTTTTTTATACATATTCTCATAAAAATCACTATATTGGTGCTAACCTTTTTTTATTAGGAAACACTATTACATATATTTCGTCACCAAAATATTTCTACTTGTTTAGACTTTTGAATAAGAAATTTTATTTTTCCACTATTACAACTATTTTATTTGAATTCTTATCAAGCTTTGTTTTATTTACGTATTACTTTATATTTGTTAATCAAATCTCACTAATATTCGTATTAATAACAAGAATAATTTTTAATTTTAAACAAAGCCACACACATCTAATTAATTATATTCGCTCTTTATCGTATGAAATCTTTGGACGAATTACGATAAATGAGTAACTAGCTAAATCAGTGATGCTAACTTTTATTTTTCATTACCGTATGGCCCTCGAAAAATGTGGTTTTTGAGATGATATTACATTGATAGAATAATACAGATACCACCACGACGACAACAAGTACAACAGCAAAAACACACGTATTTTGCTGGTAGAAACATACCAGAAATATGTCAAATCTATTGTCTCTGTGTCGCACACATTCATAAACTCCCTCAAAGTTACTAACACATACCCGTTGCTGATAGAAAAATACCAGAAATGTGTCAAAATCTATTGTCTGTGTGATGCACACATTCTCAAATTTACTAGAACAGCTGAGCTTGTAGTGATACCTGTTCAATGTACCTTGGATATTACCGAACGCAAAATAACAGCAGTATTCATAAACAATTTATTTTATCTAGGATCCCACCCGGTGGTCCACATTCAACAACTTCGTCCGCAACCGATTTTATTTGTAGCCGATTTTTTAGGCAAAAATATATATTGTACATATCTAGAGAAAAATACTTTTTAAACCATATAACGCCAGCATATTGTTGGTTTGGCGCAAATGCCACAAACTCGGAATAGAGAAGATGACAAACAAGGATTATAGAAAGTTTTCTGAATACATACACGAATAATTTTTTGTAATTTCTACCAGAATCCACTCCTGACTAAATTTTTGTAAATGGTCGGTGGATCAAACCAATAATAAGCTGACGATATGGAACATTAAGATACTTAAAAGTGTACCACAAAACAAGCCCTTTTTAATAAAAATCACTATTTTCATGCTGCAGCAAAAATTCAATTTGTGTGTGTTTTTGGAAAAATGGTTCTTGTTAATTGAGTTTCCAAACTTAAAAATTTTTTAAATTACCGTATTTTTAATGAAATTACTTGCTACCTTTTGGGGCTTTAAATTACCGGGAAAAACCGTAACTACTGTACGGCTAAAATCACTGAGTTAAATGCATGTAAAAATAGATTTGACAAGGTTATATCAGTAGCACAACAGTTTCTAATATTTTCTTTGATTTTGACAGTTAGCCTACACCACAATAAAATAAAATTTTATGTTTTTGTTGCATATTTAACATAGCGTCTTGACGAGCAAATTATTTGTTATAACAATTGTTAGCACAAGAATTTGTCACGTCTGGACCCCTGTTGTTACTGTTTTCTCATTGTTATGACATCGCCTGTTAAAACAATTGTTATAATAACGATGTCTTAACAATAAGAACTGTTTTCAATACGAAAAAAAGGAACAGCAAACAAAAAAAATTTGCTATCTCTGCCGCACCACCTTAAAATAATATGACTAGACCTAACAAAAACATTGTACGTACTCTCCACAACAAAGGCCTTAACAAATTTTTGTCAACAGCTCTGCCGACGTTTTGTTCATTGTTATAACAAAAATTTGCTCGTCAAGACGTAGTGTAACTGGCTGTCAGAATACTAGGTCTGCTTTTACACAGCTGATTGCACCCCATCCGTCAAACTCCATATAAAAAAAGAGATAAACTGTAACCCGAATTGTCAACGTACAAATAAAAATAGTACAACAACTTTGTTGTGTTGTTTTCATGATAAGGCCGCTTGGTTTTAATTCAATTTGGTACATATCTGGAGAAGAATCATGGCTTCAAGTTATGACGAACTGGTTCGATTTAGGTGAAACATGCATGATTTTTACATTAGCGTGACATTGGAGGTCATGTGTTTACGTGAAATTTAAATAAATTGATTTTCATTAAAATGAATGAATTGAACCCATGCAATGTGTCAATGTAATGTAATTATTTAATTCCGTTTTTGCATGCCTTTTTCCGTGGATATTTTATGCAATGCATTCGAAGAAACAAGTGCTCAAGAAATCATGAAACACTACTTCAAAAGTAAAGGGCCCAATAAACTCACATACATACATGAATGACATACTTGAAAACTGACAAACATTGGTATTTGTCAGTTTTTCTCCTCACACTGTTCCAAGGTGGATTTATACAGGTGATATTATAAGCACAGCTGTTCCACTTTTTTTCCGCAAATTAGATGCTCGTATGTAAAAATTTTTATACAGACATAGGGGCTGAAATGTCAAATGTTATTGTAAGGTTGTAGTTGTTTTATAATCAACACCACCTGATAAAATTAATTCACCTGGACACTGTTCATGGAAACTGACAAACATTTATTTAAATTTTTTTCAAAAGAAAACTGAAAATTTTTTACAATTTTCAATCATATTTAAACTAGAAAAGATTGCTACAAAAACAATTGTGATTTCAAATCTGAATTGAAAAATATAAATAATTTAAAAAAACAAGTCGCTGCATATGAAAAAAGTCTAAATTTTGTACGTTCTCCTTTGATATTTACATTCAAGTATCACTCTTCCCCTCACATCGTATGAAATGTGTGAGCAAAGAAATTATTAAAATTTTTTAATATTCGTCCAACATGTATGTCATACTAAAAATTTAACCATACACAGTCAGGGAATCTGTCCAACAAGGCATGTATGTCATACAAATATGTTAGTATAGGGTACCCTTTACACAATAGTCGAAATTAAAACCAAAACACAACTGATAAAATACCAGGGGCCGTATTGCCGCATACGTGATCGAGTGAAATTGTTCGAAAATTTTCTTTTTGGGATTACGGCATACGATATTGGAGTAGCGCTGCCTAAATTCCACTCGTTAGCACTAGAGCGATCGAAAACAAGAGAACTAACTGTGTGCGAAGTTTCATAAGAATCGGTTAAGTAGTAGTTTAAATTAATATTTACATCTCATGGGCGTGGCACTGCTCACTTTTCTAACTATAATGTTGTATTGCAACAATAACTAAATGTGTATGCAAAGTTTCACACGAATCGGGTTAGTAGATGGGCGCTACCCACTTTTTAATCATAATGTAGTATTCAAACAGAAGCTTAATGTGTGTGCAAAGTTTCATAGGAATCGGTTGAGTAGAAGTATATCAAAAGGCATGTGTATTTACTTCGTATGGGCGTGACCCCGTCCACTTTTCAACGGGACCAATCGGGCAGTGCATAATTTCAAATAAAGAAATAAATCCCAAATCGGTTTATAAATTGCGGTTTGAGAGAGCATCTTTAAAAAAATTATGGACGATTGATAACCACCTTTCTTCTTTTTTTGAAGTCGGTTAAAAAATTTGCTATGTGTAGGGCCGACTTTCTAATCGCCAAAATGTGTTGCAGTGATGCAACTTTACATAGTTTACAACAACAAACCACACAAGACTGCATCACTTCAATGCATTTTGGCGTTTAGGAAGTCAGCCTAGTTTTTCGAATAATTTTGTTATACCTCCGCGATGTGCAATTATCCCTATTGTTTTTTACAAACTAATTGTAGTAATGCAAAAATTACTTCAATAAAGCGCTTGACTCTAACAAAATATCGCAAGGCTACCATATAAAGCCGTTTTTCGATATCCTGAAAACAGTAAAAAAATACATAGCTGATTTTGTCAGAGCAACGAATATTACGTTTTTAATATTAAAAATTTTTTGGAATTCGGCTTTAAAAAACGGCATAATTTTCAGAATGTTTTCTAGTTTTAGGAAGTGTAGCTAATTCAATTTCGGCCTCCGGAAGATAAAGTATCTTTTCATCAGGATCGTCACATACGTGTGTATGTATGTATGTATATAGAAAGGCATTTCTCGGGGAGTTTTTTTATATTTTTATTGATATTTTGTTTGTGTTAAAACTTAAATTCCATTTCTATAAACATATTTTCTTTTGTAAATACAACAGATAAAAGAAATTCCAAAAATATTTTGAATTTGTTTTTTTTTCTGAAATAATTTAAAAAAATAAAAATACAAAGTAGTTAAATTAATATTAAAGTAAACAGCCAAAAGCATGTATTGCATTTATTATAAATAAAAAGATTTTTTGTAAAGTACGATGAAGTAAACCTGTTAAAATTAAAAAATCTTTTGTATAAGAAAATGGAAATGAATTGCTACATAGATATCGATCGCTTAAACTAATATTTTTAAGGATTTTTTTATTATTAACTAAATACTAAAAATTGAAAACAAAGGAAATTATTTAAAATTAAATACATATTAAAATTATAAAAAATTTAAATCATATGAAATATATATAAAAACAGCATATGTATCATTTACTTTTTGTTGAGGCAGACAGCCAACGTTCATTAGATTGGTTTGTTTTTTTTTTGTTTTCTTTATTTTTAGATGGTACGGCGATAAGTTTTGACACTTAAGCCAAGCTTAAAATGACTCACGAAATAACACAGCTGCTCTTCTCTTGAGGATTACCATTTTCATTTTCAATTAACAACAAAAGCTGATGAAAAATATCAGCAACAGACTTAAAAATAATAAAGTTTCATAAAAACTATAACACGACATTATTCGTTACAAATTCACTTACCTCATTTTGTTTAGCAGAAGTTTCTAAAAATGCAGCACGCCAAGATTCCGCCAATTTTTTACCTTCCTCCGTAGATACTGTGCGTTCTTGATGTAAATCTATTTTGTTACCTACCAATACCACAGGTACACTATAATATCATGTACACAATATTAAAACTTTGTTACATAGTTAAGTATTCTTTATTTATACTTACTATTTCTTGCCCATTACATCTAATAATTTTTCATATATAATTTTTATGACTTCAAAAGACTTTTGACTCGTAATTGAATAGACCAAAACATATCCATGAAAATCCATACTGTATTGCACTGGAAATATGCTATATTCATCTTGTCCAGCTGTATCGACTAATTTGACGCCATAATCTTGAGAGTTTACTCTTGTGACTTTTGTAAATGCTAGAGTAATAAGAAAAAGTTATAAACATTTCTTTAAAGAATATGCCACATAAAATACATTATTAGAGTTTTGTTCGGCCTAAATATATTTAAATACAAATACAACGTTACGAACCGTAGTCTAATAATCAATATAGATTCACAATCAAATAAGTTCCAAATAATCATATTAAATAAAAAGATTTCTTTGCGAAAGACGATTGGTTTTTAATTGTTGAAGACTTTTCTGTAATATTATGTACTTAAGTACTAAAATATAAAAAAATGTCTGTGAAGTTTTCAACAGCTCTTGCCTTACCGACTTTTACCTAAATCGTATATTTAACAGAATAAACTGCAAAATATCAAAAAAGCTCATAACTATTAAAATAACAATATATGCTCATAAATTTGCAAATTGCGGTAAAGCCGCTGAACGCGAATCTGAACCCCTTTATTTTAACAGTTTTAGTTTTCGAGACATACCGTTATTAAAAAAATGAAGGCACTTGCACGACATATATTAGCATAACTGGAGAAAAAGGAAAAAAAAAAACAAAATTCGACAACAAAATTATCTATAAGCCTAGCGAACATTGTTTCGAAATCCGCCCACTATTTTCCGAGATATCGGAAAAGTGAAAAATTAAAAATTTTTGTGTTTAAAAATTCATAAAAAAAATAAAAATACACCAAATTTTTTTTGTTCAGTAGCTTAATATATTCCGAAAGAAATTATCCCTTTTTCGTTGAAATTGGTGCACATCTTTTGATTTGTTCACAATTTAGTAAAAAAAAACTTTTTATGTTTATGAAATTTCAATTCAATTCAATTTTTATTCAATGAATGTATTACATGTGGCCTCAAGGCCAATAAAAAAAATATTACAAGTACTAACTATACTATGAGAATTGATAATTCGATTAAGTAAGTGATCACTAAAATAACAACCAATAATATAATATTCCTAACATCCTAACATCTTTACAACTCCCACGAAAACAAAGAATAATTAAAACTGTTAGGAGATCCAATAATTAATTAGCTATTCAATTTGTTGAGTTATAGAAGCCAATTAATATTAGACTTGTGTAGTTTACGAACGAACTAGTTCAATTGAACTATTTCATCAATTGAATTAAGGAAACTAGTTCAAGTTTTCACTATTCACTAGTTCAATTGAACTATGAAACAAAATGAAATATACCTTTCCCTGCGAGCAAATGTACATATGAAATCAGTCATGTGTGTATGTATGTATATGATGAAATAACATAAGCATGTACGTACATACATACATAGCTACTTGTGGCATCGCTTTCACAGAATATGTTTACTACATGGTAAATTTGTTAACTTTTTCAAAATTAGTATTGTGTTCGTTTACCCCAAAATTTACAAAATTTTTTACAAATTTGTACTGGATTTTACTGAAATGCGTTCGTTTACACATAAATTTGCAAAAGAGAGCATCAATTGAGATAGTAAAGTGACAGTTGTTTGACTGAGAGTCTGCAAATTTTTACTGAACAAATTTGTGCCAGTAAAACCCAGTAGAAGAAAAAAACACATGATTCAATAAAATAAACAAAGAAAAGTAAGCAATCAAAATGTATACATTTAATGTATTTGTGACCAATTATGAAGTAATACTTAGTTTGTCAAGATTTTTATATTTCCATATACTTATATCTTTGGGCTATTTTTGGTCAATGTTAATTTTTTCTGGCGATGTAAATAAAACCAATTATTTAATCTTTATCTCAACGTTTCGTCGATGGTTTGTCGACTTCATCAGGAGATGAATTTTATTAAATTCTGTTGAAGAAAAAAATTTTTTTATAAAATCGTTTAAAAGAAGAAAAGTTGAATTAAAAGTCCAACAAAAACTGAAAATAGTTATTTTACATACATCCTAAGCAAGTTTCTTCTCAACTTGTATGTTCCAGAAGAGCATACAACGCCAAGTTTTCTTTTATTGACACCCATGGCAAAAATTTTCCTCTAATTGCTTTATTTACATTAATGCTTTAGAGATGTAAAGCTAATATATATTTGAATACTTATTACTGCATGTTACTTGGGGTACCGAATATCAAAAATCAAGTAATGATGTATTTTCGTATGTCATTTAAGCGGAAACAAACTTAAAAGTCATGTACAAAATAAACAATTAAAAACATAAACTTAATTAAAAACATAAAAATGTCTGATATTGATTAAAAAATTGGTAAAACTGTTAAAAACCCAAAAACTGAAAAAAATTACTTTTATTGCTAATTTGCGTCATTTTCGCGATTTTTTCCTAATTTTTTGCATTCCTTACAATTTTAGCTATTTTAAGCAATTTTGAGGCTTTCTTTGCAGTTTTGCAATTTTTCGCAATGTTTCGGCGTATGTATATCCAATGCGGAACAAATATACAAATAAATAAAACAAGAATTAATATTTGGAATTAAAATTGAGAATAAATCTCTCTTTATTTAAATTAACTTTACCTTGTAAAAGGATCTTAAAAGATGCACGTAGTGCTTCGTTGACTTCTAAATGACGAGTAATTATTTATATATAAACACTAGTATAACTAGTGATTTGGCAAAACAATGCTTAAATACCGTTAACGGTTTACTCGTTGAAACACTCGTAGAAAGCCTTTCAACAAGGTTGAAAGAAAAAGTACTTTAAGTTTTGATTAAACATTGAGAGAAAAGCATAAGCAATTTGTACTTAAACACGCACATCTCCGCTATTTTCGCGATAAGTGATTTTTTAGCCGGTTCTTGGCTTTATTACAGTTTTATCAATTTTTAATCACTATAAGACTTTTCTATGTTTTTAATGTTAACAAGTTTTTGAGAAATATCGTAATTTTCGCGATTTTTTCATAGTTTTTTGCATTCCATACAATTTTAGCTATTTTTAATCAATTTAGATTTAATCAATTTAGAATTTAAAATTGCAGCAGAAGTAGTACTTACTCTGTTTAACAGAGTACTACTTCTGCTGTAATTTTTCGTAAGCAATTCGTGTCAATTTTTATACCTATATGGGCTTTTGACAGCACTACGCACGAAATGATAAACAGAGTACTATGCTTTAAAATTTACATACATTATTGTGAAAATTTTAAAGCATACATTAGGGGTCTATTTTTGTTTTGGTTGGCCCCAGGACATCTCTCACCTTTTTTCATAGATAACATATTAGGCATCGCATGGTGCTATGGTAGAAACTTTTCTGTAGCCGTATTATACATTGCAACATGCACATGTACATACAAACATACACATTCAATGAATCCATTAAACGCTTTATACTTTAAAGTTTACATATAACAACCGACATAAACTAATTAACAACTCCTCAGAAACCAAAGAAAGGTAGGTTACACTAGATATTTTCCGAATATGCGAAATGATAAATATGTACTACCTATGTATATACGCACAACTAAATTAATTATTAACATTACCAACTACGTATTTTTGAAGGAAAACATTAAAACAAACTTTATTAAATAAAGTTTATGCGTTCTAAATTGAAACATGAATATTACAAACACTACGTCGCTTTTGCAAATTCCACCACTTCACGACAAATTCATTAAAAGGCCAAAATATAACAAATTCAGTAACGAAATATCGTATACTTACTATTTTCTATTGTTGGATCATACGAGTCGACAAATTGTCCCTCAACAAATTGTATACTTAACGAGGATTTGCCTACAAATAAACAATAGAACGAAAAGACACATATATGAACTTTTTGCATATAAAACTATATTTTTTTTTAAATATTCCATCTACATACATAAATAAATAAAACGCATATAATAATGACAAAAGAAAATGTAAGAACAATCAACTTACCCACACTCCTGTACCCCATCATAGCAATATTACGTTCTTTGGGTGGCATTTTCAATATCTTTCCTTATCTATACCAGAATTATTGTCACTTATTAGTTAATTAAAGTTTTATATAAATTAAAATCACAAAGTAAAGTTAAATTAATTTTTTATGTGCAAGCTATAAAATGGGATTTTTTCTAGATACCACAGTGAATTATATGAACCTCACCTAAAAACAGTGATACCAGATGAAATTTAAAAGAAGTACTGTCCAACAGTATTTTGTGGTCCAACTTTCAAAAGTTAACAGCGTTTACACCTGACATTGCTTTGTTGTTAATAGAATTTTTTTACTACTAACTTAGCAGCCACACGACCAAGTTTTGCCTTTCAAGTTTTAATACACTCACACTTTTTTACCAACACACTCATACTTTTAAAAATTGAATCGAACTTGCTTTCAATTTCTCTTTCAAGTTGAGTGTTTCAATTTACGCCCAAGAAAACAGCTGATTACAATATTCTTATACAAATATTCTGCCGCCATAGTTTTTTGTTTTATTTTTTACAACATTGCTTTCAAGTTGCGTGCAGCCTACATCACAGCTATCAATAAAAATGAATTTTGGCAAGCAGTGTGTGTGAAAAACTTGAAAGGAAAACTTGATCGTGTGGCTGCAGGGTAATGCACATTTTTACAATTGTCTGCACTGCTGTCTTAAATGATTTGACCAGACGCGACACGAGCCGGAAGATATTGCCGTCGCAGCCGAAGTGGCCGGCATCACAAGAGAGAAATAAGAGAGTATTAGTGTTTCTTTTTGTTTTGTTTTATGCATACATTTGTAAAATGTGCAACACTTTTAGTTGGATAAAATGAAACAATAACACGTTATTGTTGTCTCTTTCTCAACTAGCCGGCATAAAAAACCTGATTTGGATAATTTTCAACTGTCAAAGTTGTCGTGTCTGGAAAATATGGTTCATCATGATATAAATTCAGCAGCGTCTACCCCTATGTATTAATATGAATGACAAATTTACAATATCTCTGCCGACGTTTTATTAGGTGTTATGATGAAAATTCATCAGGTGTGGACACTAAGTAATAAAATAAAATTTTTACGCGAACCCTATTGTGCCCAGAGCTTCATCATGATTTAAAAATTAGGTCTATGCATCTCTACAACAAATATGTCATTGTGATGTCATAATCATGAAGATGTCAAACAAACTCCATATATAAAAAACTTTGTTTTATGTTTTTATTTACTTTTTTCATGATACGAACTGTCAAATGTTATGTATATGTGAAATAACTACGTTGCACACACAATACCACACGTATCTTTGCTGCTTCTGATATACAAACACACACATACCCTCTCTATTAATGTTTGACATTTTCTATCCCAAAATGTACATTTGTATTGGTTATGTGGCTACCAGTTATATTATTCTACCATAGTTTTATATATCTGAAGTTTGCCATCTTTACGATGGTAAACAATAAACTGCTGTCGAGTTGCATTGACCTGATTATTGGATCATGGCTTCAATGAATTATTCGACCAAAACAAAAGGAATTAAAGTGCTGCCGTATTTTTGAGAACATATGTTGATGTTTTTTCTTCGTTAGATTTTTACTTCTTACAATTAAAACAAACACAAACCAATTTGTTCGTTAGTAAATTCTAGTTCTTTCCTAAAAGATTTTCGTTATTTAAGCTGGGAGCCATGTCCTTGCCTATGAAGATATTCGCAGCTTCACGTAATGGTAAATGAAGTTGTAAAAAACAAATTAAAAATCCAGATTCGTATATTATATTGAGGTTAGGATCGCTTATGTCATCAAAAGTGCAAAACAGAATTTTAATGTAATTTATTAAAGGAACGTGATTACATATTCAACAAAGTTCAGCTAAAATAGCTGTACGATTCTGCATTCATTTATATATATAAGATGTATTATAATGCGGCTCACTAATTGCACCATAAAAAGGAACAAGTCCAGTTTAGTGACACAGCTCCAAATAAAAAAAAAAAATAGATAGGGGGATAGAAAATGTAAAATTAAAACATTGGGGGAAACGCATAGTTTTCGAGTTATGGGCCTTTGAAGTTTTCATATATACTCTATTTCTGAACGTATATGGAGAATATTGTTATCATTTTAAAGGTTTTGAATAAATCTTTAGCTCTTAATACAGTTTAAACAAAATTTTACACGAAAATGTTAAGAAAGTGCACTAGGTAAGTATGCAATTTATTCAAATGAAAGGATTTTCTCCTCTATGATATAACAAACACCGGCTACGCTAACTAGATCCCTTTTGCATAGCCGGACGCAAGGATTTTCTCCTCTATGATATAACAAACACCGGCTACGCTAACTAAAGCCTTTTTGCATAGACGGCCTTCGGCCGGAAGCAAAGATTTTCTTCTCTATGGTATAAGAAGCACCGGCTACGCTAACTAAAAACTTTTGATTTTCGTAAACTCATCTCCGCTTCGTAATGGGCTAAGAAGTTTTAAAAATGTTTGAATATTCAGAAAGACCTGTTCAAAATCTTTAAAATGATACCAATATTGGTCATATACATACATACGTTCAAAAATAAAGTAGAAAATTACATATGTATACATATATATGAAAACTTCAGAGGACCATAACTCGAAAACTATGCATTTCCCCCAATGTTTTAATTGTACATTTTCTTCTTGTTTTCGCATTTCTACCCCCCTATGTAATTTTTTTTAAACTGGACTTAAGCCCAAATTTGTCTTGTAAAGGTATATAAATACATACATATGTAGGTATGCATGTAATAAAATTATTGATTTTTACCATAAACGAGATTACAGCTTTAGAAATAATAATTAAAGCAATAACAATTCGTAACCCAGACAATAAATTGTGTTTTTCAGGCCAACGCAAGTTTGTTGTTAACGCTCGCTTGTTAAGCAGCGCACCTCAAGAGGCAAAAGACATTGTCCATGTCCCTGCTGGTTATAAATATGTCAACAACAAAGAGGAAAGCATGGATTTGAATGATGTTACTGATAGAGCTGTAACTACAATATTTCTCTCAGAATTGATGCGTGGTTTTGCCGTTACATTGGCACATATTTTCAAGGAGCCCGCCACAATCAATTACCCCTTCGAAAAGGGACCCCTTTCACCAAGGTTTCGTGGTGAGCATGCCTTGCGTCGTTACCCCAGCGGTGAAGAACGTTGCATTGCTTGCAAATTATGCGAAGCCATTTGCCCAGCTCAAGCTATTACTATTGAGGCTGAAGAACGTGCAGATGGCAGTAGGAGAACAACACGCTATGATATCGATATGACTAAATGTATCTATTGTGGCTTCTGTCAGGTAATCTTAAAAACAAAATCTATTAACAGTAATTAGATGATATTAAACATTTTTAGGAAGCCTGTCCCGTTGACGCCATTGTTGAAGGACCCAATTTTGAATTCTCCACTGAAACTCATGAAGAGTTATTATACAATAAAGAAAAACTTTTGAGCAACGGTGATAAATGGGAATCTGAGATTGCATCCAATTTGCAAGCTGATCACTTATACCGTTAAACTTTTCGAAAGATCAGAAGTGAAAGAGGAAGTAGTTCTTTTAATGATTGTATTGATTTAGCTAATTAAATAAATGCGAAGAAAAACTATGTTTTACTGTGTAAACCGATTTAAATGTCTTAATCTTTAGTAAATCAAAAACCAACGCAATATATTTAAAGTCAACACTTTTTATACAAATAATATAAAATAACAGCGTGTGCCGTTTGTAAATAATGCCCTTTTATATAAATGGCAGTCTTGTCCCAAAGCTTTGAAATCAACCAATTATTGGCCAGGTCCAGATAGTGATTTTTCCATAAACTTCTTTTTAGCAAAACATATCCACCATTTGTTGGGCTTCCCATCTTCGGTATTGAAAACCTTCTCCAAAACACGATTACCAGTTTCGTGGCGCAGTTGTAACAAATATTGTCTCATTAATTCTGTTATGAAGTAAATATTTAAGGTGGCGATGTTTTTGAAATAATTTCTTGATATTTACCTGAATCTTGCGGCGATTGTGGCTTACCGTAGACAGCATTCAAAGGAAACCCTGCTTCGCCGGGCAAATCAAATTTGGATATAGCTAAGCTGTACATTTCTTGTTGGCCTTGATTTTTATTGGAACAACGCTGAAGCTTCTTCAAACACTCCGTAATATACAGAGTAATATAAATTAAAGTTCGATCTACTTCCGACTACAAAAGGGACATATTTTAAATTAATCAAAGATAGAGCAGGGTTAATAATTTTCCAATTTACCTTTATTTCATAAGTGCGAAAGAATACATTTGCTTTAAAATAATAAAGTGACTCATCAATGATATCGTTATCATTACTCATTTGTGATGGAGCTGGTCCTCTATATTGAGTTCTTAAAGGCAAAATCGCCATATTGCCTACCATTGAGGGAAACTCTTTAATGGTGGAATGATAAGCCTTTTGGTTTTTCCCATGAAATGAAAAACATGTACATATATTTTAAAGACCGTTAGCTAAAAACCTTTTATTTTAACCCCACCCTCGCGAACCAATAGATTTTTGTTTTAGTAAATTGCATGCCAAATAATTTACTTAAACTCGTTTATAGCTTACCGGCATTTTGTCTGTAGTTATTTATGTGCAGAATGTTTTAATATATGTTTAAGATTTTCCACAACGAAAACAATTTTATGAAAATCCTTTTCCTGATACAATAATACAGGTACATGCATTAGCGAAAATTCTCATCAGCTGTGTTTTTTTATGTACGTGTTTGGTTGTGTGTACAAAGAATTTTGTTGTTGCTCAGTATGTAATTTTTGACAATCACATGAAGATTTGACAACCTAGATGAGAAAAACTTTCTAATGCATGTACCTGTATTATTGTGTCATGATCCTATGGACTGTCTCAGAGCTGTCAAACCATAATCATATGATTATGTTAGCTGTTTTTCATATATAGAGTTTGACATTTGTCATGATAAAAATATATCAGGTATAGACGTAGGTAGGGTTAGAGTAATAATATATTCACACTGCTGTAGTTTAACGTATTTCCGTCAATATTTTAAGAAACTAAACAAAGTTGTTCAGACTACAATATAATAAACTTTCTGTTTACTGCATGACGAATTCAAAAAAGGTGGTAGCAAACCGGCAACAAAATTTTTTTTTTCGTGTCTTAAATATTAAAAATTTTGAAAAGTTATTAACTAGCATTTTACATGTGTATGTAAATTTTTGTTTGACATTTAAAACTAATTAAATATTCTATAATGTCATATTTTCGAAATTGTCAATCACAATTGATGGATGACCCAGGGATGGAGTTTGTAATTTTAAAAGCAACGCAGGCCTGTATAGATAAATAGAGTTTGAAAAATAGTACTTTCGACATAATTTAAAATAAATCATCTACATTGAGGTAATTCACTCGTATGCAAAATGTATGGTAAATCCTGTATAAATCAACTTGATTTGTTCAAAGCATCATGATTTGTCGAAATCATGCCGGTGGAAACATACTATTAAATTAGGTATAGACTGCAAATTAAGACTTTTCACCACTGCAATACATTTTTCCCCATTTTAGATTTAAAAAAAAGTCTGGCGGTACTGGATAGATAAAAACAAACTTTCAGCAACCTTTGCTTTGTTTGACAAAACTGACATGTAAACAAACAATTTTCTTAAAGCGAAAGCAGCGCAAAATTTAAAATTGTCATTTTTTTTTTAAACAATTTCTGTAAGAAAACTTGTATATTTTATGTGAAAAATTAAAAAAGTATTAAAATTCGACTAAATATATAATATACATAAATTCAATGCTAAAAAATGTTACAAACCGAATTAACAAGTTCGGCAACCATTTCGGATGTGAATATGATAGCCAAAACGGATAAACAGGCTGATATAGTAAAACGGCTTGAGGAGTTAAATAAATGGCAGGAGGGACAGAAAAAATTGCTGCAAGCAAAGCAAGTAATGCAGAGGCAAGTGTTAGGCATGGAACAGCAAACTATGTATCAGATGTTGGGCTTACAACAAAGTGAAATGAGTATAGGGAAGGATGTTCAAAAGGGTGATGAAGTGGAAAGTTTAGATGCCACAGGAAATGAGCAGTTGGATGATTATATTGGTGAGAGTACGGAGGAGAGCATGGAAAGCTCGCAACTAGATGTGGAAGAAGAGGTAGATGAAGAAGAATGTAAAGATTTAGAACCTGTATCATATAGAACTTTAACTTCGGGTTGTGACACTCAAGAGTGCAAGGAATCCCAGCAAATAAAGCCAAAAAAGCCTTTTTTAAGAAGAGGCGAAGGTCTTAAGCAAAGGTTTAAAATTGATCCCGACGAGTTTAGACTAAATAATTTGCCAAAATACAAATATGCTAATGCTCACCCAAGACTACGTCTGAAACCTTTAAATAATACCAATAAAATAAAAGATTTAAAGGCCAAGTTAGTGAACGCAGTAAATTACTCATCTGCAAAAAACTCAGGACCTCCTACAAGTTTAGATGCTCACGAGCAGCGTTTTCAAAATTTGTTGATCACCTCCAAAATTAATTGCAGTTCTACACCCGATACAAAATCTTCAAACAAAGTTATATCAGCAACTTCAACAAATTCCTTTGCCGTAGCTGAAAAGACAAATCTTAAAGAGAGTACACATGAATCTCAACGCAAAGATATAACGAAGGGCGCCTCAACTGATACTCACATTATAGCATGGTCTAAAATTCTCGACCCTTTGGAAATAGAGCCTTTGCAAGTACCAAGAAATTGCAAACATACCTTACCCCAAACAGAGCAAAGTATATTTGAACTATTGGAACAAAAAGCCAATGATGGTAGCTTTGACATGAATTCCACTTGCCTTAAAGAGTTTATGACACGTAGAATTACTGAAAAACTTAATGAGAGCGATGACAATATACCGATACAGGAACATTTGAAAAATAAACGTTTGAACCCAGTAGTTTTAACTGAAAGAACACGAGAGCCTTCCATCAGCTCCACTGATGAAGGGGAGGAAGACGAAACTCAGCTTACGGAAGATGCAGAAACTACCGAATCTGATGATACTACACACAAAACTATAGAAACAACAAATTCGACATGTCAACAGGCTCCCCAAATTAGAGTGAGATTCTCCGACTCTAATGAGACACATGAATATGAAGAGGAGCCAGAAGCAACTCTAAATGACACAAGCCGTCTTTTGGCCGGCTCTATCGAACAAGAAGGTCAAGAAGATACAACAAAGAATGAATTATTTACACAATTCAAACAAGCTTTATTTGCTGCCTTACAAATTAAAGCCGATCAACATCTAGCCCATGACATAACTGTTAATTCTGCCAGCGATACTACACTGACACCGAGAAATTCAATTTCCCATGCTAACAATTGCGAAAATAATTCCATTTTCTCTCCCACTTGTGTAGAGCTGCAGGAAAAAACTGAAATGATAAAGATACGACTGGCTGAATTGGAAAAAGAAATTAAAGTTTTCAAAGAAAATAACGTTGTGCTAATGAAGGCCAAACAAGAACACGAATTACAGAAAACCAAAAATGCCCAAGAACATCTTGAGGCTATGGAAAGTCTAAATGATGAAAAAATTCGTATGGAGATATATTTACACGATGAACGTGTCAAGTTGGAAGAAGAAAAGCGACAATTCGAACAGAATATGAAATTGAAATATCAGGGTTTAATAACGAAAGAGCGTAAGGAATGTGTCCGTTTAAAAGATCAGGTTATGCAGTTGGAGACGCAACTGAAAAATAAGGAGAGTAATCACACCGCATCACAAGCTAGGTTAAGGACTCAAATTCGTAATATGGAAAGGGATCAAAGTAAGCTGCATGAACAAATCGAGAATTTAACGAGAGAAAACAAACGCTTAGAAAATGAAAATTTGCGAGTTAGTAGAGACCAAAATAATAAAATATTACTCGAGATTAATAGGAATATAGCAAAGCTAGCACCAAAACAGGTAATTCTTATTTGCATCCAAAACCCTATAAGTTCTACAAATTAATTTCACTAAAATCGATTTACACGTTTGAGAGATATCTTGTCGAGAAATTTAAAAAGAAATTTAAAAAGAAAAAGTAATTTTTGTCAAATCGATTTTATATACATATTTATTAACTACTTAAGACTTTAAAAACGGTGTCAAATGCCGCAAATTAAGAACTTTGCAGCAAAATTTCATTAAAATCGATCCGTCCGATAAATGTCGTCGTTGAAAAATTAGCAACAAAATGTGATGCTTGTCAAATCGATTTTCAATATTTATTAACTTCTCGACTTTGAAAACGGCGTAAAATGCCGCAAATTTGATATAAATCGGTGTAGTGGCTCTTAATTAGGGTTTTTTTATTCCCTGACTTTTTTGTTTCCCGGGAGAGCGGGAAATAAAAGAAATTCCCGGTATCCCGGGAATTGAACAGCGTTATAAAATATTTACAAAAAATGTTAATTTCCAGAATCCATTGACTCTTATATGAGCAAAATGAATCATCGAATCATTCTTTATTTTAAACTGAGCTTTATTTTAAAAGTATTTTACAAACGAAATAGTTTCTAAAGATATGAGACAAAAAGATTCAAAGTAAATTATAAAAAAAGTATTTTTATCGAGATTTTAATGAAACTTCGTATTTAAAAACTATTTTTAGACCGAACAAAAAAGAACATACAAATCATTAGTAAAATCACTGATGAACTGAAATCAAAGTTTTATTTCTGATCATGCATCCATGATTTTAACACGTGGTTGTCAGAGGGCGGAAGTGATCAAAAGAGCGATTCAAAAGTTGTCCGAATATTAAATTTACAGCCTGTTTTTGTAAAAAAAATTAAAATTTTCGTCAGAAAACTTATATTGAATCAACAATAAAATATTCAAATTTGTTTTGTTCTCAATTTAATGTACCTAACGAAAATTTTTTTTAATTACAGTTAGTCATTCCTTTACTTCTTGGTATATAATGAAAATTCTCTTCCCTTAGTAAATTTTCACTTTTATATTCTTCGTTGCAAACGGCTTTTTAAAACACTCAATAGCAGATTTCAGCGTTTGATGCAAATGGTCTTACGAATGTGCAAATGCAAAATATCGCATCTTTTTTTTAATGAAATTTAGCGTATTTTGTTCTTGGATTTCATAAAAAAGCTTCCATATTTTTCATTCGCACTTTCGCAAGACCATTTGCATCAAACGCTTAAATCTGCTATTGAGTGTTTTAAAAAGCCGTTTGCAACGAAGAATATAAAAGTGAAAATTAATTGTTCCATCTCACATTCGTTTTCTTATTCAAGTAACACAATTTTGTTGTTGAGGAAAGCCTTTCGCCGTCTACAGAAGTTGCTCGCAAAAAAGAGGACGTTGCATAAATTATCAACATTTTTCGTCCTTTTTCCGCTGTCTTCAAATAATTTCAGTTGCTTTGTTAATAGCAGCGTTTAAAGTTTCCTCGAAAGCCCTCTCTTTCATCAACGTTATCTGAAGTAATATCTATTTCCCATTTTCTTCGGGTGCCAAAAAAGGACATAAAGATTTTCTGAATATCTAATTACCGTGCATTTTGGTGCATATTGAAAACATTGCAGTTGCTTTTATTTCATTTCATCACTTAACAAATGAAATTGTATGGGGATTTAAAGAATAGTGACACAAATTAATAATTTTGTGCAGTTAAGTGGAAAGTGCGCTTTGAAAAAGCCAGTTAATGGGCCTTATTATGGTTCTCGATTCGACTCGAGAGTTGGTAATAGATTACATAAAAATGTTGTATTTTTCTTTAATCTACTACAAACTCTCGAGTCGATTCGAGAACCGCAATCAGGCTTAATGTGTTGTTTCCACAATGCAAACAAGCACTGCTTGTCTAAAAAAGCACTGTTTTTTTAATTGATTTCCATACAAATTGTTTACTCAAGTCGCTTGTTTGCATTGTGGAAACAGCACACAAATCTAAACTACTATACACTTTGAGCCTTCGTTGCTTTCTTTCCCCTTACATAGATATTCCCCCTTATCGTGTTTGGCGATTTTCGCCTTCGACTACGGCATTTTTGTAATAAATTAAAGACAGCACTCTACATTTTTCTTTAATCTATTACAAAAATGTCGTAGTCGAAGGCGAAAATCGCCAAACACGATAAGGGCCATTATTTCATGATGAACGATAAAAATTTAACAAAAAAAAATATTTTTGGGTACTAATAGTACTTTTTATGTATAGAAATAGATTTTTAGTCCCGGGAATTCCCGGGAAAGCGGGAAACGAAAATGAGCCATATTAAGAGTAGGGTTTACCCGGGATTTCCCGTCCCGGAAAAAAACCCTACTCTTAATATGTATTCTTTAAAAAAAAGTTTCATTCTCTTGCAGTTTTTATCCCAATTTCTTCTGTTCTTTTTTAAATTTAAATTTATTTATTCAATGAATGTAACACATGTGGCCTCAAGGCCAATAAAAAAATATTACAAGTACTAACTATACTATGAGAATTTATAATTCGATTAAGTAATCAATAAAATAACAACCAATAAAATAATATTCCTAGCATCCTAACATCTATAATATAATATTCCTAACATCTTATGTTTAGATTCAAAATTCTTCCTACTCCATGCCTGATGAAGGTCTACCTGCATTGGGCGCTTCAAGGACTGTGTCTAAAAGTATAGTTACAGCAGCAACTGCCAATAAATGTGTTGGGAATTCTCTAAAAACTATAAGTACGAAGTTTTCCAATGTTAAACCAGCCACTAATAAAAAATCGCCACAAACAGGTTATCAAGAACCAGAGGCAACGCCAGGTAATAGTTTTGTTGAAGAAATGCAGCAACAAAAGCAAAGTAATATAGTAAACCTTGATGAAGAAGATGAGGACGATGATTTAAGAGAATTTCAGATAACTCCAGAAAAGAAGAATAATACTCCCAAAATGCAGCATGCAAACGTTAGCAACACATCCCCTCAAAGAGCATTTCCTAAAAGTCAAAACCAAGTGCCTGCGCCGCCGCCACCTTCGCCTCGCTCGTGTGGTGGATACAGCAACAACATGAAACGTGAAATAGTTAATGCAGATGGCAGTAAAGATATCTGGTATCCAAATGGTAACTTGAAGAAAATTTCTGCCGATGGCATGATTATACGCATGCTGTACTACAACAAAGATATTAAAGAGACCAACATTAATGAGGGCACGGTAAAATACTATTATGCCGAATCAAACACTTGGCATACCACCTATTTGGATGGTTTAGAGATTCTTGAGTTTCCCAATGGCCAGGTAGAACATCGCCATAAGAACGGTGTAGTTGAGGTGCACTACCCCAATAATTCGGTGAAAATAATGGATGCCAAAGATGAACATAAACAAGAGGAATGGCGTTTTTCCGATGGCACTAATTTGGTACAATTGCGTAATGGCGACAAAATACTATCTCTGCCGAATGGCCAAAAGGAGATACACAATAAGTTGCACAAAAGACGTGAGTATCCTGATGGAACAGTTAAGATTGTTTATCCGGATGGCAGTACAGAAACTCGATATTCAAATGGTCGTGTTAGGCTTAAAGATAAAGAGGGCAAATTGGTGATGGATACAGATATGGCGAAATAATTTAATGGAAGTGTGAATGCGAAATTTGTTAGATGTCTATGTCGCTTTTTATTGTAATTTTTCCAGCATGCGTATGTGTACTATTTATTTTTTGTAATTTAAAATCGTAACAGAATGCACCTTGTATTAGCTATAAATATTTTTTTAATAAAACCATATTTATTTAAAACAAAAAGTCATAAAATTAATGGCCCTTTTTATATTTTTTACATAATTTTAGTTTTCGCTATCAAAATAAATTTTCATTTGTGTTTTCTTCCTCCTCCGGTGGATCAAAGTCATGTACTTTCACATCAGCATCTTCACCATACTGTATAACATTGTCTATCTGTAGCAATAAATCTTGTATGCTTTCCTCATCATCGACATTCATGGGCACGAAACGAACCAAACTGGAAATTGAGAAATTTTTTTAAATAAAAGGATAGAATTTGGCAAAATTAGTGATTCTAAAATAAAAATTCGTGTAATGTTCATAAACAAAAAACCAAATTTGATTTAAGTTTCTTTGAGTAGTTACATTTATTCATAGAAATTATTTTCACACTTTATTTATAGTTGCACTAGCACTATCGAAAGCTTCGTCCTGGGGAGAATGTTCTCGCTTGATAAATGTATTACTGAGTTGAGTCGGCCAAAGGGCCGAGTGTGATTTGGGTAGCTCTGATTCGAAAGGGCTATTGTCGCGGGAACGAGAGGATTCACATTTCTCCTTTTTTACATATTTCGAGTCAAAAGATTTCATTTTATTTGCGAGCAAACTATTCGCATACGATAGTTTTTCAATATTTCCTGACACAATGGGTACAAATTTATATAACAAAGATATTTGTTCACAGTTATTTGCTTTGTGTTCCATATTCGAATTATTTGAGCTACTTATTGCAATGAGTTCTTGCAAACCAAAATTTTTTGTCATAATCTGTTCAAATTTTTTAATAAATTCTACTCGTTTGGTTGCCTGTATAGTATTTCTTACAAGATCAATATATGCTAGGCTTTCATTAAGTGTCAGGTCAGTATTTTCAAGTTGTGTAATAGCTTCCGGTAGACATTCAAAGTTTTGTTTCAGATACTGTAAATCCGCTTCAAGTGTAGTATTTTGAATTAGTTCTCTAGCTTGTTGTATGCATTCAGCATCATCATCTTCACTTAACATGTCCAAAACGGTACGAACTTCCATATAATTATTACAATAATAAATAGCTGCTTTTAACCATGTAGCCGCAGTAGCTGTGTTGGCTGTGATGGAGGGAAGATTTATATAGTGATATTTTGAGCGCAGCAAATGCAGACGATAAGGGGACTAGAAGTATTAAAATTTTAACGAAAATACCACATTTAATTGTTGAATACCAATTACCGCTAAAAATACGGCTTCACAGGTAATAATAAACGTGTCCACCTGATTAAAATGTATACGTATGAACTCTATTAGTCTGCCGAAAGCTTGAAGCAAACAGTTAACATATATCATATTTGGATATAAAATTTTAAGCGACTGTATGGCTTTCATAATATACGGGACTGCATCAGTTACCACCAAATATACATTTTCATACAAGATTTCTAGGGAAATTAAGTTAAAAAAACAAAGTTTTTTTTCATAAAATTATGTTATATGTACTTACTTTCCGGCCATAGAACTTGCAATGAATGATTAAAAAAGGCAGCCAACGAACTGGCGTTTGCCCGTTCTAAACGGTCAACATTTAGCAAAAAAGATTTTTCTTTTTCTTCTAATAGACCAAAAACGAAATTAGCTAATAAATGCTGATCACTATCGATTGATTCCGTTATCGATACCCAAATTAGCTTATTTTTAACTTTGTGTTGCAATTGTTGCACATATTTTTCATAAAGGGCTGGTACATATTCTGCTGTTAGGGCTGCTACATTGGGTGTAGTTTCTTCTGTATATTTTTCTAAAAACATTTGAATAGAAGGATTTTCAACGGCTTCCAAAGGTATATTGGCCTCAAGAAATGTTGTGCACAAATCTAACCTGAAAGCATTTAATTTAACTTTAAATGCTTTAGATGGAGCTGGAGCTGTACCGAACGCTGCAGTTTCAGCTTCTAGTGCAGCTCTATGTTTCAGTGTTTTGAAATGCTGATGAACACCATAGACTTTATTACTGTTTAAATTGCATTGACATAATCTGCAAAATAGTATAGATGCTTCGACATCCAAGACATTTGGAAACATTTTAACCATCCGATTATTAAACTTCTGTGTGGTTTCTCTATTGGTCTTGGGCATTTTTATCTTTGCTTTATTTTTTAAATTTGTAATATGTATATTTTACACATAAGTAATTTAAAGATTTGTTAAGACTATATTATTACGTTATTTTTTCCAATATTGTATTCACCTAACTATGAACATCCGTATGTATATATGTACATTTAATGCAAATTTTAAGACAAATATGCTAAAAAAAGCTTTTTATGCAAAAAAGGTTCAGGGTTGCCAATTATGGAGTGGTATTACATATTATCAAAATAGTTTACAGCAATAGATTAAACTTTATCATGATGTTTATAACTGAAATTCCAATACTTTTATTTTAATTCATCTACAATTTCCAAAAAATAAAATTTACTCAAGAATATAATTTAAAAGTTTTAGTAAATTCCCTTAATTATTTGAATATGAAATAAAAAAACTATATTTATATAACACGGCAGCTCTGTTTATGAATATTTACCGTATGAAATTAAACAGAGCTACCAGACGTCAATATCTCTTTCCATTTACTCAAACAACGTCATAACGCAAAAATGAGATTTTAGAGTTAATAATGTAGATTTAATCGTTATATAGTTCTTTATATGTAAAAATTGATGACAAGTAATAAGATCAGTGGAAGGTCAATTGACTTTATTTCCTACCATGGTGGGGTTTTCCTCTCGGTATATCGAAAAGCGGCTACACTGAGTTGAAGATTTTTGCACAGCCGGCCTTCTTGGTATATTAAATAGCGGCTTCGCTGAACTAAGATTTCTTGCTTAAGCATGGTACTCTGTTCATCATTTCGTGCGAAGTCATATCAAAAGTCCATATAAAAAAAATTTACACGAATTGCTCACGAAAAATTGTTGCAGAAGTAGTACTCTGTTTATTTTGTGAAAAACATATGAAATGTATCTACAACATTTTGAGTCTTCATCCGAAATAATATGAGCAGCACTTTTTTCGTGTAGAATTTACAGCAAACACAATGTGTTTTTTTAAACGTACACAATTGCAGCATACTTTCAAGGGCTATTATAATTGGTTACTTATCATGTATTTGATATGAAAAAACTAATGTTGATCAACATTTTTCGCAAATTTGAATATATATATATATATATATATATATATATATATATATATATATATATATATATATATATATATATATATATATATATATATATATATATATATATATATATATATATATATATATATATACATATATATATATAATATATATATATATATATATATATATATATATATATATATATATATATATATATATATATATATATATATATATATATATATATATTATAAATATATATATATATATATATATATATATATATATATATATATATATATATATATATATATATATATATATATATATATATATATATATATATATATATATATATATATATATATATATATATATATATATATATATATATATATATATATATATATATATATATATATATATATATATATATATATATATATATATATATATTATATATATATATATATATATATATATATATATATATATATATATATATATATATATATATATATATATATATATATATATATATATATATATATATATGAGTAAAAAAGCACATATTTAAATATTGTAAAAAAGTAACTGCCTCTTAAACGATGTCGACACAAATTTCTTTCTTTCGTACAATTACATTTCACACAAAAACAAATTCTAAAAATGCTCTTTTTGGTTACATGTAATTGGGCAAAAGAAAGAGTTCTTCCGAATCGATGAACAAACAGTAAATAAACTGTCAATCGAAAATTCTTCGCAATCTTTCTTAAAAATCGATTTCCTTAAATATACGGCAGCTCTGCGAACATGCCACATTGTTTACTAAATACAAAAAATAACCCCTTTTTAATGGCAACTCAATACATATTATTTAAATTTTTATCCATATATGTATTTGTCTCTTTCCTTTCCCCACAATACCATAGAGAATTTTAAAATTAAATAATACCATTCGTGTAATCAGCAATACCAATACCCACACACAAAATACCTTTGAAAAGTACAGAAAAAAAAAACTGGAAAAAATAAAGGAATAAAGAAAGAAGCCACATCGAATAAGGGAAATTGTAAAAAAAGTACAGACAAATATTTTTTGGGAATTATCAAAGCAGAAGTAAAGAAAAAATCATAAATTGTGGAATAAACGATTAGACAACTTTGGGCAATTATACAATTGTTGAGTGCTTTTATTACTGGGAAAGAACACGGGTATTTAATTTTTTTTGCTGGAGATAGAAAACCCCTTAAAAATGTCGGAAGAATCCCCTACAGTAGAAATGGTACGATCCGTTAAGGGCAAGGATATGCTATTGGTTGGAGAATATCTTTATCATTATGATGATCGTACCAGTAAAGCCTATAGGTGGGTATGTAGCCGCCGCAAAGATAAAACTCCTTGCCGGGTGCGTATGTATACATCATTAATAGATGAATGGGATTTAACACGCCATAAAGTCGACAACCTTATCGGCGATCATCCCCATGGACCGGCCGAGGAAGACGCCATCTTAAGAGCCAGGGAAAAGAAACGTCAGGCAGATGCTGAAGGATTACCTTGCACTTTGAGCAATAAATCTCTTAAAAGGCGCATTATAAAGCAAGAAATGCACAAACAAACAATAAAAAAAGTTAAAACGACTGACGATAGCGATGAGGATGAAAATAATACATTTCGAGTGGGAGGAGATACTAGCGATGAAGAATTGGGTGACTTGGTACAAAGTTTAGGCATTAAATTACCAAAAAAACCGAAAGAAAAACAACTGTTGATGCTCAAGACTGCCAAGGGTCATCATATGGTTGCTGTAGATGGTTGTGTGTATAGATTAGATGGGAAATCTATGATAAGTACCACATATCGTTGGAAATGTTTTAGATCCAAAGATTTACAGTGTACAGGAAAAATCTATACCGAGTGTTTGGCAAGTGGACAACATCGGTACAAACCCATACGTTTAGAAGAAAATGTCCATAATCACCAGCCCTATAGTGAGGCCAAAATAGAAGCTTTGATTAGAAGAAACAACATTAAAGTGTTGCAAGGTAAAGAGGAGAAATCCTCGTTAAAGGTATTTGAAAATTTG
This sequence comes from Panzeria rudis, assembly GCA_956483635.1. Lineage (NCBI taxonomy): Eukaryota > Metazoa > Arthropoda > Insecta > Diptera > Tachinidae > Panzeria > Panzeria rudis. The sequence goes on from OY101447.1 coordinate 10,690,310, forward strand.
CCTACAAACTCGGCCAAAATCAAGACTGAGAAGAAAACTAAAGCAGCTTCAATTCCATTATCAGCAACGAAAGCCGGTGGTGGTAGTGTGTTGTCCATATCTGGCAATATCGATCTGACTCCTCGTCAAGATATCCGACGTGTAAGAAATGAGGCCACATCCAAATTATACCGCCAAGTTGAAGATGTAATGGATGCTCTTGATAATCCAAAGGACGGAGAAATAACAAAGTTTACCTTTTTGCCTTCGTTGAAAGGAAACCGTATACTCATCATGGAAAACATGATATTTCACTACGATTCACGGGGAACACATAGCGATCGGGCCTATTGGACCTGTCTTTTTCGCCGTGATAAAGTACACAAATGTAATTCACGTTTAACCACAGAAGGTACAGGTAACGACATGAAAATTGTCAAAATCTCCGGTGAACACAAGCACATGGTAAATCACCGGCAACATATTCTTAAAAGAATCAATCAAACTTTAAAGGTAAAAGAAGAGGAAACTCCGCCATCACATAAAACGGAAATGTTTTCTGAAAGTGAAAACGACGTTAGTGACGATGATAATGATCATATAGGTGAGCAAGATAATACTGCTTTCAACGAAACAGGGTTTTCACGTGGCAGTACACCCGATATTTCTGATTTTTTAAAATTGAAGCCGAAACCGGAACGAGATGTTGAAACTACAAATGAAACGATTGAAACAACTTTACACGAAAATGCTCAAGCTTCTTTGATCGAATATAAGACTGAAGCTGAAGTGGATCCATTTGATGAAACATTTCCAGTAATTGAATACATAGAAATGGAGCGAGTAAATGAATCAACATATCGTTCAGATTCAGACGCCGAACCAGAGTACAAACCTCGTTTTACGAAAAGTCGTGGTCGCAAAAGCCCAAAAAATGATGCTGACGACGAAGATGATGAGGATTATGTACCAAGCAAAAGGGGCCGCAAACCTCAGACGTTATTGAAAAAATATACTTCTAGTACCCCAATAGCCTCCTTTAATCCTGATAACATTGATACTTCTAAGGTTACAAAATTACGCTCGGCTAAAGGTGGGGAGCTTTTATGCGTTGATGGTTATATTTATCACTTGAAAAGTATATCAGTAACTACACGAACCTATTGGACATGCATTAAATCCAAAGATCGCCTTCTTAAGTGCCCAGCACGTGTTACGACCACCTCAAATCCAGAAAATGAATTGCGTGTTGTACATTTGAGCAACTCGCACACTCATCCCATATCGGAGAATGACATTAAGAAACGTCTATTTAATGAATTCGCGAAGTCGGTGTCCAAAAAAGATTTAAAAACTAAAGACATTATGAATAAGTCATTAATTGAATTAAATCCCGAATTTGCTCATTTGCTGGGAAATCACAAAACTGTGAAGAAGAAACAAATCAAGTAAGTTGATATATAATTTTCTCCAAATATCTTTTAAATACTTTTCAATTATTTCTTAATATGTAGTTGCTTTATGCGCTGAATTTTCAATTTATTTTTGGTTAGAGATATTCATGTTAAAAAAGTATATTGAAAATATTTTGTAGAGGTATTTTGTAAGCTTTGCTCATTTAGCCATTTCATATAAAAATTTTAAGCTTTTGATAGAAAATTTCAATAACAAGCTTATTTTAAACTACAAAAAAATAACAAGTTTTTAACTAGATAGGTATCATCTATTAATAATCAATTCATTTGCTGCAAGTGCACTTAAGAGAGAAGTTATCAACAGTTATAGAAAAATAAAGACTTTTTTAAACTCTTATTAAAGTTAAAGTCATATTAAAAAATAAATTTAGAAACATTTATAAGAAAAGATAAAGTAGGTTATATAAAAAGTGTGATTCTTTTGCATAAACTACTTTTAAGTATGCTCATTGTATGTACATATGTATATTGCAATTTGCTTTCAAGACAACCTTGAATTTATTAGTTTGAAAACTGAAACCGGTTAAAAATGAATTGTATTAAAAATATAACTTTTGTTCTAATTTTCATTCAATAGTTTTAATATGAAACTGTACTCGGTATCCGATGGCCCACCATCTTTGGCTGTTCGAATGTGTCTTAAGGCCTTAAACCTTCAATATGAGTTGCATAATGTGGATTTTATAGCATCCGAACATTTATCCGAGGAATATGCTAAGGTAAGAAAACATTGCAAAATAAGCCAAATTACACTCTTAAACACCTCCTAAGATTTCGTTTAGAAAGTTTCTGAACTCAAGCTTAAAAAATTTTTTCAGGGAAACGATGATTTTAATAAAATGTGTAACTAAAATGTTCCTATTGAAACCATTTGTAATATATTTTACTTTTTAGATTAATCCCCAAAAAGAAATTCCTGTCTTGGATGATGATGGTTTCTATTTATCCGAAAGTATTGCTATAATGCAGTATCTATGCGATAAATATGCTGGTGATGAAACTGCTTTGTATCCTAAGGATCCTAAGCAGCGTGCTTTGGTCAATCATCGTTTATGCTTTAACATGTCCTTTTACTATGCCAGCATTAGTGCTTATAGTATGGCGCCCATATTCTTTGATTACGATCGAACAGAAATGGGTTTGAAGAAGGCCAACAATGCGTTGTCAGTATTTGAGACGTATCTTGAACGTTTGGGCACCAAATATGCTGCCGGAAACAATGTTACTCTTGCTGATTTTGCTCTTGTCTCGGCTACTTTATGTTTGGAAGCTATATCATTTGATTTATCCGGATATCCACGTATCACTAAATGGTACAACACTTTTAAAAAGGAACAGGCAGATTTATGGTCAATTGCCAAAGCTGGCATGGAAGAAATTAAAGAATTTGAACATAATCGTCCAGATTTATCGCATATGAACCATCCTTTCCATCCGACACGTAAAATATTTTCCTAAGCTGATTTGAAGAGTAAATCAATTGATACATTTCTTTTTTTTTCTATCTTTGAGGTCTCAAAGTTTGCAATTTTGTCTGATTTTATTTTATTATTATAAATGGTACATTGTTTGGAAAACTCAAAGGACAACTTTAAAATACATACAATATACATTGTAGAAAATGAATTATTAATAAAATCTATACATACAAATACATATTATGAAAAATTATATCTTCAAATTGATTAGACAAGAGTAGATCTTTGGGGGTTTGTACAGAAAATATGAATTATAGTGAGGCAAGTCCAGAACATTGTGTAAACTGTATTTGCATTAAATTTAATTGTTCTCATTTTAGCATAAACCCAAATTTATAATTTTCTCAATTTATTTGTTTAATAAATAATGCATGCCGGGACAAAATATAAATATACATGTGTTACAAAATAAGTTTACAAATTTATTTATTTATTTCATTCATCATACATATACCCTTAGGCCAATTTAATTCGTATTACATGTTTCTACATATGTATATCTATGAGTATTTAGCAGATAACGAAAAACAGTACACATTCAAACACACCAACGGCTCCCCCATCACAATTAAAATAAGGAAACACTTAGAATTAAAGTAAGATGAACCCATTCTCCTAGTATTTAGGTGGTGCCATGTTATAACCCCCTAGGCAAAACATTCCATAACCTGGCAGCCTGAATTACCATAGATCGTTCATACGTGGAATTATTAATCCGTGAAACTATCATTTGGGGATTTCTTAACGTCCTTGTAAAAGTTATCATTTGCGCAATACGTATAGGATTTTGGTATTTAATAACTCCAAATATATAAAGCAAAAGGTAAAATTTAAGATATTCCTCAAAAGAGAATCTCAAGGGACTTTACTCCTACTTCTGCTACCAATGTTACATGCTGAATAAACTTCAATGCAATAACTAACCTGAGACATCAAGAGTGCATGAGCAATAATGCAATAATTTCTGTTTACATAAAAATGAAGTTAGTTTGCTAATAGTTAAGCATTGTCTATATGCATTTCATTGGATCTTTATCAAATCGCAGTAGACTTCAACCACAACTCTGAACAGTTACAAACCTCTTATCTTATGCACAGACATTCAGACTTAACAATCAGCAAATAAACTTCATTTAAAATAAAATATGTCAAGTAATAAATTTCTTACATAAAAATAAATGATTTTACCGCGATATAAAAGTTTATATGTCAGACTTATACTGAGTAGAAATCATTCTAGCTTGCAAAACAAGTGACCAAAACCACTTCATTAAATAACTACTATCACCTACCTGAAATCTTCTATTAATGATCCTATCGCTTCCGAAAGCTTTCGATGTGATCTGCCCCATGCCGATTCTTGTGTTATATCTCCCAATAAAGCTCTAGGATCCGGATCTAAGTATTTATCTAGCTGTTTGCGCGCCGTCTTGCTCAGCAAATCCATTTTCGTTAAAACATTTACATGAGGCATTTCCAAATTAGCCATGACACTCAAGGCTGCCATGGTGCCGGATAAAAATTTGGCTCCATCTATCATAAATTGTGAATCGACTAAAAATACAGTGCATATACGAAAATTCCAAGACTCCAACAGTTGTACTAATTGTTTGCCCATATTTAAATGAGTAAATAGTTCTATTTGTCCCGGCATATCGAATAAGATGTAGTCATCGTCAGGTTCTACATTCAAACCGTCTTCTTCCTCATCACCACCACCACATAATTGATTCTTTAACCATTGTTGATTTTCTATGAGAAATTCTAAGCAAAACACTAAACCGCCATTGGGTCCATAATGTAATTCCGCATCGTCCATGGCGTCATCTAGTTGTATTAAATCACGTATATCCACTAAAGGTTGATAATCGAAGTGCTCCGCTGCTGGATCTAAATTGACCACTTCAATAGCACGTTTGGAGTCTTGGGCATGCCGTTGCATGAATGCGCAATAGGTAGACTAAAATCAAATTTTTATTTTTTTGTTTTGCTAATTTGTAGGATTACTTACTTTGCCACTGCCGGCTGGACCTATTACAACCTGAGCATAACGCATATTCTTAGAGAAGTCTTTATTAGTATTTACACCACAAAACACAATTTTCACTTAAATTTATTCAGTTATTTTGTTTAATTTTGCATAGGATTGCCGCTTTCATCAGATTAGACCTAAATTGTGGATTTTTATCAATTATGCAAAGCCTTGGTAATATGTTTTTTCCCTTCAAATTTTGCAAAGTTCCAATACAATCGCACTTCTTTACTAATAACACTCATCCTTTTAAAAATCGATGCGATCTTGCTTTCCTTGCTGCGATATATTTCCAGTGGTGTATTTCAAAATAAAATAAAAAACAACTGATTACAATTTTTATGAAAATTTATTGTTGTTATTTTATATATATGGTTTAGTTTTTAAAAAATATTCTTTCAAATTGCAGTCCAATATACAATACGTATCTCGACCTCATAACATAAGCTTGAACATAAACATATGTATTTGTATTGTTATTCTGCCGACGTTACTGGGGGTCTACATTAACCTACGTCTATACCTGATATATTTTTATCAAGACAAATGTCAAATTCCATACATATAAGACAACTTACATAAAACAAACTATTTTTCAATATAAAGTTTGACTTTTGTCATGATAAAAATATATCATGTCCATGCTTCGTTCATGCTCTGACATCGATGCCCGAACATATGGCTGAGCATCATGTTCATGAAGGAAAAGAGACAGAACTAAATTGGTAAATATTCCATCTCTATTGCTCCACCACAAAATACTTTGATAAGGCAGAACATGGACATCGCGCGTATTCAAACAACAAAGAAATTAATAAATTTTTTACAGTTGCTCTATCGGCGTCATGTACAAGTTGATGGCTCGTGAAGACGTAGGGTTTTGTTTAATTTGGGAAATATATATTGCGCGTGGTGACGTGCAGTTAAAGGTCAAGGTACATAGGATGCGTTTAATGCGCTAATGCAATACAGACTTCAGTCAATATAGTTGAAATAGTGTGTTAGCATGAAGTTAAAAAGAGATGTTTGCGACGCGGGTACCTCGCAAAAATTTTATCACTCTTCAACTTTCACGCGTTGTAATGCTGCCAGATTCATATGGAAATAAATGATTAAAAACTCAGTTTTTCTTTAAGAAATTTACCAGTTTGTTTTTTACACATACTTCTTGTGGCAGCCTGAATTTCATTCAGAGATGCATAGTACGCTTAATGGTGGGCTTAAAGGCCATGTCAGATAAAACTTTTGCTTCGCGTTGCGTTACAGATTCGCTTTGACATCTAAGATGAAATGTACATACTTATACGAAACATGCTACATAAAGCACTTTTAACGTGGCGTGAAGCGGAAAGTTCGGCAACTCTCATCTTTTTGCTTCTTTTATTATATTGCCAAACGAAACATATCGTGCGTTTGAATTTGTTTTAATAAGAGGTAAATATGTATGTGCCATTTATTTATTTATAATAAATCGTAAAATAACATAATTGACTTTTATTTTTATAACAAAAAATAAATAAATAGCAAAATTATCAACTACTTTTTTTGGTAAACGAGCAATGCGCGAGTGTTGTCAAAGTTTTCATTGTGTCATACACCTTTTGCTTTACACTTTTCTATCAAAGTTAGAAACGTCACGCAAAGCGACAAAGTTGTATCTGACACGGCCTTAACATATCCAGAAAGCAATATTTGCATTTTATGAAAAACACTGTAGTAAGAAATATGTTGTCCTGGCAGCCCTGCTTTGACTGAGTTTCTTGCCAACTAAGCTACCAGACTTGATATTTTGAAATATTGCGTTGCCAATAGACTAACGAATCAGTCGGGATCAAGGCAAATTGAAAACCAGGTGAAGCCACAATACATTAATAAAAACAGTTTTTCGGTGTGTCGTTGAAAGGGTAATTTCTCACGATGCCCTTTCAGCCTGCCTTTCTTTGACAGTACATGTCAAATGTAAAAACAAATTTTGTTTTTATACCCCTACGAAGACTCACGCAAATTTATATGCAAATATTACCCCGTTACACGCAATTTACAATGTGCCTTCTCTGCTTGCCTCTAAAGGCAGGCTTTTTTATTCTGTTAGCGAGAGGTGTTGAGAAGCCAACGGAGTAAGAAAAAACACGAATTGAAATACGAGGGGTTTTGAATATTTTTCTAGCCGTTCGACTTCTGTGGAAAATGCAGCCCTGATCTAATGAGTCTATGGAAAGTTTTAAAAAAGCAATAACAACACATTATATCAGGGTTGCATTTTGTGCAGAAGTCGAACAGCTTAATGTCAAACTCTATATTTATTTATTTATTAATTATTAAAAATTATATTTCCTTTACACCCCGTCTTCACGAGACATTTGATATTTCTTAACATAAGAAATAACGTCGGCAGAATGACGTCACAAGAAATTCATGTGTTCAAACTTGTGTTAAGGGTGGAGTAAACGTACTGATGTTTGGACACAAATTTTATATATTCATATAGTAAATTTGCACGGCATTTTGTAATTTTTTTTTTATAGATTTCACTTTATTATTTTTCTGTTTGTAAAAATTTTATGTAAATGAACATATATAATATGCAAAAAAAAAACATCTAACACATTTATTTATTAACTTTATTTATTCTTTTTTCAATAAAATCAAACAAATTGTAAAAAAAACACACATACATATTAAATTTGGCAGCTTGTGTTCTAACATATTTCCTCGGGCTTGTGTTTTAACATTGATTTCCAAACATGTGTTAAGACACAAAGACATTCGGTCCACACGTTAATTTCTTGTCTTAGGACAGAGTTTTGACAATTGCTAACACACAAATTTCCAAACTTATGTCTCGTGAAGACTTGGTGTTAATACTTCTTTCTTCTAAGTGGGTTTTCTCACTATGCTCTTTTAGCCTGCCTTTTTTTGACATATTCTCTTAAAACCCCTACTAAAAGTCACACACATTCACATTACAGACTTTTTCTCCATGCCTTTTTTCGATTATACACATGCTTAATGCTGAGAGTACGAAAATGACAAAGAGAAATATCAAAAAACCCCTCAAATTTCAATTCGTGCCTTTTTACTTACCCCGCCAGCTTCTCACCAGCTCTCTCACATTTACTTAATAAAATTGCGTTTTTTTCCAAAAAAATAATATTCCATTTTATTTTAGTCTGTTTTTTTATCCTTATAATTTAATATGACAAATTGTAAGTATGTATATATATATATATATATATTTAAGTTGATAATTATATTCATTTAATATAATAAATGGTACTTTTATCTTTTAAATTAAAAAAATATATGTATGTAAATTGTTTAAATATATGTGTATATTAATTTGTATTTGATAACGTTTAATTAAATGTAAACAGTAGATCTTAGATAATTTATTGAAAATTATATTTAAGAAACTTGTAAGAAATAGATAACAGATATTTATTTATACATTAAGCAAGGACTAAGTTATTTATTTAAATATGTAAAAACAAAATTAAAAAGGCGTTTTAAAAACGGTTATTTGGAATTATTTTTAAGTATTTATTTTTTTAGTTTAAAGGTAATTAAATATAAAAAAAGAACAAAGTTGTAAATTAAAAACTATTAACAAGGCAACAAATTAAAAAAAATGTATATTTTTTTAAATAAAAAAAAAAACAAATTTAAAAGAAATTCATTAAATATTTATATATTTTAAGGCAAATTTTGATTATAGACTAGAAGTGGGTTTAAAGTAAAAAAAGACCAAACCATTGTAAAACTTTTCGCTCACTCTTATTAGAGTCGGCAGGTCTGCGATATATATTGCGAGGGTGTTAAACGTGTATAAAATAAAATATATGCAGCACTAGATACCACATTTGATGAATCTAAAGGTGTGACTATTTGATCATCAAACTTAAACCATCTTCCATAAGTGCCACTCTTACAAAATGCTGTATAATGACCGCTTTCCATTGAACCATAATGATTTGATAGAGCGTATAATTCATAGGATTTTGTAGTATTGCGTCTTGTCTCTGAAATTGTTATATGAGGTGACATATTAAGATTATCTAAAGGAAAGCGTAAGTAGTTTTGTTTCTTTTTGTACGAGGGTATTGAGGATTCTGTATCGGCATAAAATCTGAAAAATAAATAAGAAATAAAGTTGAAAAAGTTAATTTTTACTAAAAAAGTTTATTAAAAAAATTTTAAAAAACAGTAATTGGAAAAGAACAGAGCCTGTTTGTAAATATGTACTTCACTGCTGTTTATTATATGAGCAAACTTCGCAATACCCAGCCAATACAGGTTTGTTGATGATCTTCTGTATCAGTGGCCATTAGTTCCTGCCATCATGACCTAACCGGACGGTGCTCTTAACGCCAAGTTTAAAAAATAATCAGCAAGCAAGACGTCTACCGTAAAGGCAGGTGACAGTTATACTGGCTCTGCCCAGCACCCGACCACAAAGCACCACCGATGCAACATCTGTTGGCTTAGCAATATCACAAGGAGGCTTATATGGTTGTCCGAAGTTCAACCAGCAACTAGCACTAGCTCCCAAGTCACTTTTGCCAGCAGCTACGTTCACCACGTGAACTCCCGAAGGATATACCACCAAATAACCGGTCCATAATCGACCTTCATGTTGAGGGTAAGATGAAATCCTCCAGAATATCCTCCCATAGCAACAGAGTATCCAACATAAAAATTCCCATAAGAACAGAGTATGCCTAATGGCGAGCATAATCTCTTTAACCCTCTAGAAGACTGGGTATCTGTGGGGCTACCGGTCTCCGTGCCACCAGTTAACTTTCTATCGCTCTAGGTCTTGGGGGAGACCTTAGGTGCCTGTTCACCTTCTACACGACTAGTGAATACTTCCGTTGCTCTATTATTTCAGAGATTGGGTACTAACACATGAGATATATGGGCAATCGGCAAATGTCATGGTATCGAAGAACCGAATTAGCCCTCTCCCCAAGGAGAGCATCACCAATGTGTGATTAGTCACCAAGATGCAGAAAAGTGCCTCCGGAGGTGTATTTTAGGAGAATTGTGCTCAAGATTAACGACAGTGCCTGCCTTCCGGCCTAGCCTCACGGTACTCTTAGCACTAAGTGAAGTTGAGTATTCACCACCACACCCGAGGTTAACCCCAAGGACATCTCTGTGACGTGTAGGGAACATGCAGGTTGCAACTTCTTAAGCATAGATCACCCACCATGCGTAAGCACCTTGCTATAGTGTTTGTGCTATCGAAATTCATATTACATCAGTAGCTAACGCGATGTAGCCGAGTTCAACCAAAGAATAGCCAGAAGCTAGAAGCCTACCTCGAATACAGACTACGGCTATACTAGAAATCGACTTGTCGACATTGTGGGACAGGCAGTAAGCTTCAATATACATATCGCGATCTTAGTATTGTTTTGGCCCACCGACCATTAAAAAAAAATTGAGTTAAGTATGGGGTATATAGACAAAAAGAGTCATACCATCTGAAAGGGCTTAAAGAGAGCTACATTTTCCCATTATTACTTTTTTCCCATTTTACGATTTTTTTGGTAGAACAACATTTTGTAAAAACCGTATCGGAGCCACTTTTTACATAATCGGTATTGGAGTCTTTCAGAATCCAAAAACTGTTTTGCGAAATTGTTCCTGGTTTCTGAGATATCAAGCATTCATTGTGCTCGATATCATAATTTTTGATAAATTTTTTGTAAAAAAAGAAAAAAAAATTTTTTTTTAAATAACAAAATAAAAATCAGAAATTAAGTAAAATACCAAGTTTTATCAATATTAACTTTTTATTCCATGTAAATATCTTTTCTAATAACATTTATGCGCTTATTTTCAATAAAAAGTAGAAAATTTCATCTCAATAACAAGTTATTCAATACACAGCAGTTAGTATACACATGGAGCAACAAAAGCTACTTTTTACAAATAAAATAAAAAAAGTGGTTACTGAAAGTTCACAAAAATGTACATTTTTCTTCCAAACACATGACGGAAGCAGTGGTGAGAAAAAAAATTCTGTCGGATATATTTTGAGAAAGCTTTATGTAAATCTTCTTTGTTGTTTTTCTCCATTCCGACTTTTTGGCATATGGGCTAAACCAATACTAAGGTCGCGATATGTGTTTGTGTGCTAAATGTGAAAAATATTTGTTTTTCGATATACTAAAATATGCTACATATATAAAAAAAAAAAGGAAATAAGTGCAAAATATGAAATTTTTTCCATATGTATATATTAGTAAGAATATTTTATTTATGTATGTATTTATCTATTAATATAAACCATCTTATGGAAGGTACATTGTTTATTTTTGCAATATTAAGCGAAATAACCAGTTTTTTGCTCTCCTGAGAAGTTAGCTTTCTTGAGTTGGCATTTATTGAATATATGTAGGTTCTCGATATCCATAACTTATTTTGAGTGTCTAGGGCACATTTCGCAAAACTATAAGTAGCAAATCTACAAGTAAAATATCCACAAAACAACAATAAATCTTGTAAAACTGTTGTTCAGTGCATATTTTCTTTTTAGATTTGTAGTTTTGAGAAATGGGCCCCTGGTCATACAACACTAGGGTGTACAATCGGTAAACCGTTAATCGGTTAGCCGGTGGATTACTACCCGATTAGCTGATCGGTTAATTTAAAATTGGCGATTTTCGATTAACGATTAAACCGGTTAATTTCATCGGTTAATTGACTGAAATTAGCCGGTTTAATTGTTAAACGAAACAAAATTTTTAATTTTTTTGTAGTATTCATGATACAATAATACAAGGTAAAACTGTCAGCGCAGCTGTAGTTGTGGGTTTATATTTCACGAATGTCAAATTCGCTTTATCAGAGAAAAAAGTCTATGAAAAAATGTTCTGTTTTTGACATTCCGGAAACATTTTACACTAACAAAATGCCTGTTATTTTTTATTGTTGTAGGGACAGTTCTACCTGTTTTTTTTGTATCATGGTAGTATTATAACATATTTTTTTGTTTGTTTACAACCCGTCTTCACGACACATAAGTTTGGAAATTTGTGTGTTAGCAATTGTCAAAATTCTGTCCTAACACAAGAAATTAACGTGTGGACAGAATGTGTTTGTGTCCTAACACATGTTTGGAAATCAATGTTAAAACACAAGCCCGAGGAAATATGTTAGAACACAAACTGTCAAATTTAATATGTATGTGTGTTTTTTTACAATTTGTTTGATTTTATTAAAAAATAATAAATAAAGTTAATAAATAAATGTTTTAGATGTTTTTTTTATTTTTTGCATATTATTTATGTTCATATTCATAAAATTTTTACAAACAGAAAAATTAAGAAATTTATTATTTGACATATTGTCATAGTTTTATTTTAAATGAAATTTATTTGCTGGAGTTTAAGCAATTGTCTATATGCAGCATTTCGTTGGTGCTTTACCAACTGATGAGTTGGTAAAGCACCAACGAAATGCTGCATATAGACAATTGCTTAAACTCCAGCAAATAAATTTCATTTAAAACAGAAAAATAATAAAGTGAAATCTATAAAAAAAAAATTACAAAATGCCGTGCAAATTTACTATATGAATATATAAAATTTGTGTCAAAACATCAGTACGTTTACTCCACCCTTAACACAAGTTTGAACACATGAATTTTTTGTGACGTCATTCTGCCGACGTTATTTCTTATGTTAAGAAATATCAAATGTCTCGTGAAGACGGGGTGTTAATTATTTGTTTCGTCATATATACAAAAGGTATGTGTTTAGAAATTATTTTTTCATACACTGAAAATAGTCCATGCAACATTTTACGAAATATCTTTCGTAGTTATTTTTTCGTAGAATATACGAAAGTTTCGTACATATTACGACAAAACTTTAGTAAATATTTTTTCGAATTTACGAAAGTAACGAAAACCTTTCGTAAACATTTTTCTTTGTCAAAAAATATATTTGAAATAAAAAATAAATTAAAATAATTTTGTTTTATCAATTGACATATTTTTCAGATCCAAGTAAATAAAACAAATTTTTAGCTCTCATAAAATAAGTAGAAAGTGGCTCATATATTTTACGAAAGAATTTCGTGGTGCGAAATTACGAATTATTTCGTAATATGTACGAGCGTTTTCGTGCATATGTTGCATGGATTTTTTTTCGGTGTACAAACAAGGAAGTGTGTTCAGTAGGGTTTGGGAATCGGGAATTCCCGGGAAGTTTGCTTTTAATTTCCCGTTTTCCCGGGAATATCTAAAAAAATTCCCGGGAAAACGGGAAGTTAAAGGTACACATTATTTCATAAATATACGGACATTTTTGATATAAATATTTATAAAATGGCGTAAGTGACCCCCAAATTTATTTTGATTCATGTAAGAAATTTGTATTATAATCCTGTTTTTCTTTAATATCACAATTTAAAATTTTTTTTAAATATTACAAAAGTTTGTTTGACTGTACGACCAAATTTACACGATGAAATTGTTTAAGTTCTCTTTTAAAGTTGCCATGTTTTTTCATCGTCTGTTTAAATACTAATACCCTGTTATCGATGTCGAAGGACATTTTTCATTCTTACAATTTCATTTAAAACAAAAACAAATTTTAGAGCACTTTTTTGCATAACATTTATCAAAATGATTATTTAAAAGAATAAAAAAAGAGTATTTTTGCAACTTACCTTTTCAAATGTATCACTAATACCGGCGGCAGTTTTGAAATATTAAATTTCTTTATAGCATCTCGTTTTTGTTTACATGCTGGACAATTCCAACCGTGTATGCGTTCACCGCTAAAATACATATCCAAACATTGTGTCAAATGACATACATTATTATTCTCGGGTAGCTCTAAACTTAGATTCGAAAAACAATCATATGTGGCTGATTCCTTATCGCACGTGGCGCACTTAACAATACTTTTTATTTGGCCATAAAATAAATGCAAAATTAAACTTTCTTTTGATTTGGTAAAATCTAACCAGGCCTTATCAGAGGCCGTCATAGGTTCTCGTGGGTATTCTGGCTGGGCCACAGTCTGCAAATCAGAATGTAACCAATCCATTAGAATGGTTAAAAACTCATGCGAATCCTGCTGTTCGATGCCACGAAACATTTTTTGATACTGACCAATAACATACTAAAAAAGCGGGAGATGATAATAAATTTTAAAGAAATATACTAATTAATTGTTTACACATTAATTTTGCTTTTAAATGTTCAACTTACACGCAAATCCTTACTGGCTACACACTTGTAGTTACCATTCCATAAAACTTTAATTAGTGCGGCAAGTTCTTCAACAATTTGTCCTTTTGTTTTATTGCTGCGACTGATGTACTTTTTGTATTTGTCCGTTATACAGTATTCGGCCAGTTGTGGGGTATTGCTAAGACATTGTATTATACTGTTCATATAACATGTGTTTCCTAGATTCTTTAAGCCGGTCAAACCGCGACCCTTAAAATAAATACAAAAAATGTTTAACAAAACATACATGTGTTTTTGTTTGTAATACAGTTTGTAATACACTAGTGGGAAAGAAGGGCGCGTTTGCTTTATATATTTAAAGCGCTAAATTTCTGTGCTAATTAAATATTATTACAGTAAAACTTAGTTCTAACGAATTAGTTTTAACGTTCAACTTTTTGGTTGTCACAGATATGAGAGTCTTTTCTTATAAGGAATCTTCGAATAATGAATCTTCGTTTGTAATGATTTATTTTTTATGATTCTATGAACTCTTCCAAATATCTATAACGATATCAATTTGTATGTTAACATTTGTAATACATGGTAATTTTTTAAAAATTTTCATCAGAGATAAAAAACGTAATAAAAAGCAAACTATTGTGATTGCAAACTGTTAATGATACTGCCCAGAAAAAAATCGTTTTTATACGGGTATGTTCTGTATTCCATGCGGAATTAAAATGTGCGGAATTACCAAAGCATTGTTGTTATAAATAATTATTTGTAAAAACAAGGCTTTGCTAATTCCGCATGGAATACAGAACACACCCGATAATCACTATAATTTGCTTTTTATTAAGTTTTTTATCACTCCTGAAAATGTTTAAAAAATGATGATTGGCCCTTTTGCATTTTATATGACGATATGTATATTGCTAAAAAATTAAACTATAAATGCAGATTCAAACTTAACGCTGCAAATTGACAGCACTGATTATGCTGCCTCAGACAAGCTGTCGTTAGTTCCGGTCCACATGTTTAGTTTTTGTTGCAGAAATTTCTGAATTTGTGGGAGATTGTTGAAATAGAAATATATACCATATCTATTCTTCTCTTGCTCTTTCTTACTGAAAAATCACGAATTGATGCAACAAAAATTGCACTAAGTCCCGGTCTACATGTGCAATTTGTGTGGCAGCAATTCTTGAGTTTGTGGGAGAGAGTTGAAATAGAAATATATAACATATCTATTCCTCTCTCGCTCTTTATCTCTAAAAAACCGAATTGATGCAAAAGAATTTCACGTATAGTAGCATCAAAGCCACGGCATTGCCATATGTAAATTAACTAAACATCTGTTAAAGCTCAAAATAACGGATGTGCAACTTTCAAGAATCTTAAAAACAGTGACAAGAGCTTGCCAGACTATTCATGGACACTTAGTGACAAGTGAAAATATCGCTGCAGATACGCCGCATATAAAACTTATTTTAATTTTTTTAAGCATGTTTTTCTATTATTATTTTTGCTGCTTTAACGATGGAAAGTAGATGCGCCTTGGAACTACAGTTCATTAACAACTTATTCTGGTACAATTTTTTACTTCTTACCGCCATTAACACAAAGCTCAGTTATGTCGATTTTAACTATAATTTATTAACTTTCAGTTTGCTAAGTTTAGGCAAATTTTAACTGAAAGTTAAAAATTTTCGTTAGCAATAAAAAAATTGAGTTAGCTTGTGTCATCAACTTTTTTGATTGACTGAAATAAACTATTTTTGGGCCATGCCAAAATTTTATCAATTTATATAAATAGTATCCTGGTTCAACAGCATCTGAGTATGACCGCTGCACAAAGAAGTGCTGCATTCGCCTAAGAAGCTTTGAATTTGTTATTATTCTTGAAAATTTATGTAAAATATTTTCAGAATAACAAAAAATTTATTTATTTTCAAATGTCAATAATTTCTTCAGTTAAGAACTTATGGCCCTTTACACAATGTACGATTAAAAGTTAACATGGAGTTTAACGGCAAGTTCGGCATACAAAACTTGCCGTTAAAGTCAACGTTAACTCTTAACCATACATTGTGAAAAGGGCCGTTAAACTCAAAAAAGGTTCCAGTTAAATTTAATTGAAATTGATTAGGTAAATCTGCTTTGTGTTAATGATATTTTATTTATCAAGATTTAAGTTTTGAGTTTAGTGTTAACTTCAGGTTAAGATTTTTATTGTTAACGGCCCTTTGTCAAACTTAGTTTAACTCGCGCTTAAGTTAGTTAATCTAATCTACAATGACTGTGATTCTATCCTCTATTGGAAAGCAATCTGTATCGTAACTCCCGTTCGATAACAACTTATTATGGGCTAGTTTTTTTCTTGTCAGTTGAGCTTAATTTAACTTGGGGTAAATTAGTTAATCTTAGAATATATATA
This sequence comes from Panzeria rudis, assembly GCA_956483635.1. Taxonomy (NCBI): domain Eukaryota; kingdom Metazoa; phylum Arthropoda; class Insecta; order Diptera; family Tachinidae; genus Panzeria; species Panzeria rudis. The sequence goes on from OY101447.1 coordinate 10,706,904, forward strand.
ATCGAATCTATAGTGGTTGCAACTCTATCTTCTATCAATCTTCATCGGCTAAACTTCTACTTAAAGTGTAAAATGGTTGCAAAATATTAACTCCTTGTCGAGTATTTGCTCTTGAAATTCTTTTTGGCTCGTCGTTTTTAGTACGTACTCAATGAACTAGCTGTACTATTTATCTGTCTATTAACCTCACATAATCCACATCCTTGGACAATAAGTTAGTTCATAAAATAAAAATGTTTATTGGTTAACGTCTTAATTTCCCTTTTATTTAAACTACTTTTAGACTGAGTCTTTTACATACAGCTTAAACGACAATTAAGAACTTGATTAGTTAATCTTAAATTAAATGCAATCGAAGTTTAATCTACTTGACCGTTTTTCAGTTCTAGCTTAAACTTTTTAGCATTGCCATACGAAATGACAGTATTTTTTTGTATTAGTATGGCAATCTAAGTAAATTTCACAAAATGTCATCAAAATAATGAATACGTCATTAACAAGAAGAAGAAACAAGTGCGTTTTTTGATGTGTGTGCGAAATTATAGTCAAGAAAAAATATTTATTTACTATTTTAAATTAAATTTATCAAGAGAAAATTGTAAAATAAAAATAAAATAACATTAAAATTGATAAAGAAAATTACATCAGAATCTAAAAAATTTTTCTGTAGAAAATTTCAGCAGAATCTAAGAAAAATTTCAGTAAAATTAAACCGCCAATTATGGTAGTTTAAACTAGCAAAGAAACTGAGATAATCGACTAGTGAAAGACAACATTCAAAGATTACATTTAATTTAGTCGCTAATCTCTATGTAAAAGACCCAGCCTTAGTTTTCTACTTAAATTATGTTGCAAGAAAATGTTTTCTTTAATTTAACGATTATCAAAAACGATTTAATTACTTTTGCAGCACACACACACCTTAAAGCAAACAAAGAACACACATTTTTTTGGGAGGTTTATAGCACTAGACGCCAAGGCGGTGGATATTTATGCCTTGAGATGAAGAAAAGCAAACGTCAAGGTATTTTTTTTTGGAAAATCGACAAAATTAAACAAAAGAAATTAATAAAGATATGGACAAAATAAAGGAAAAAATAAGAATTGTTAAATGTCTGTAAACGAGAATATTTTGGGGGTAATACAAGATGTTATAGGGGGTGGACGTTAAAAAAATAAAATAAAGAAAAAATCGTTGATGTAAAAGGAATATATGTGGGAGGACAATGAATATCGTCATATGATTTCAAAAAAAGCCTAAGTTACAAACAATTCAAAAACGATTTTTTGATTGATTATGATGCACTGTATCAAAATAAATGTTATTACGACTCTCTTCCTAAGCTTTACTCCTCTATTCGTCCATGTAAAATTATTATTATAATTTTTCATATTAAAGAATTAGTTTGCTTCTCCTGTAAAATTATTTCAATGTAACTTAGGGCTTTTATGAATTTATATGACGATATATAGTATATGTCTAAAATAAGAAGTTTCTATGTAGACAAATATATTGCACTGGGTTTCAAACATCCCTGGGATAAATGTTATGATATATTTAATTTAATCTCTAATCTCACTATAAGATTTGCATTTGACACGCAACGGGTTATTAGATTTTGGAGTTTTTTTATACCAATTGAAAGGTATTGTAACGCGCTTCCAAGTGATACCACTTGTACTAATTAAGGTTTCATATTACGACAAACATGAGCAATTGAAAAAAAAACCAAGCGACAGAACAAAAAAACTTGCATTTTTACTTATTTCATCAACAAATTGTTTAGTTTCCAACAGGGCGATAGTTCTAAGTCAGTGAAAATATAGTTTAACGTTTTCCACTCTGCGCTCTACCCCAAGAACGGAAAATCGGAAACTACACAAGGAGATTTAATTCTCTACAACTTAATTGAGCTTACTAAAATTAATGATTTTCGCTACGGTGTTGTTGCTGCCGTCGCTGGTAGTGTAGGCAAAGGGCTCTGATGAGTAGACTTGGTAGTCTCGAAACAGCTGTTAGTTCAACCTTCCGTACATCCAAATTTTTTTTGAATGTTCAATATTTACATGCTTTAGATTTTCTTTCTTAAATAGAAAACAAATTTGATCGAAAGATTAAATTGAAAATGAACTTAAGCCACACAGTTCGACTAAAAATTCATAACTCAATTATTCTCTACAACTTTTATTAAACTATCAAACGTAGTTCCAATTTGATATTTGTGACCTTTGATCTCTGATATTTTGTGACACGTACATTAGAGATTATATGAGACAGCTTACAAAATGCACAGACAAACATTTATAGAAAATTCGGTTTCTCATCTCAAAACCCGAGTTTTTTTTACACTTTTTGATCGTGCTATATCGAATTTCAAAGTTTAACAAGTTTTCTTTAAAATATAGTTTTCCTAGTACCATATACGATTTTCCAGTTATAGGCTTTATTTATTAATAAATTGTTTCTGGCAAACTTAAATGTGTTTTGATGCACAATGTAGGTCACACAAAAAAAGTAAACAAAATTGTTAAGTAGATTTAATCATTTTTATAGTTTCAGGTTGATTTTAAACAGATTATGGATTTTTCGTTCAAGCAAACTAAAATAAAATCTTAAATTCGCTTTTGTTGAAGAACATAAATTCTCGAAGAGTAAAGAACAAGAGTAAAACAAGCTTTATATTAATTAATTTTATCAGTATTATATTTTGAGGTGCTAAATATTATGTAGCACCTCAAAATATGCAATGGCTAAAGTATCTCAAAAGTAGGCTTCATAATATGTATACACATAGATTAATTATAATACTTTAATTCCTTATTACATTTAATTTGCCCCTAAAAATATGCATTTCATGTATTATATAGTTATTTTAACAAACTAAATATATCACACCTTTTTAATTGGGCGAAATGTGGATGTATAGCGATATGTTGAGATTGGTAATTGGATTTTAACACCGCCAATAATCATCTTAATAGAAAGCACGAAGTTGTTAATAGTTTCAGTGGTATTTTTGTCTGAAAATTCCACCAAGACATTCTTTGTTAAAACACCGTATAAAACTAAATTCTTAGTTGGTTGACTGACAGAAAAACTACAAACATTTAACAAACGCTTTTGGGCAAAATAAAACAAACTAGACAACAAAGAAAAAGAAAATAAGACATGCGTAAAACACGTTTAAAGAAGAAGTCCAAAAACACAGAAATATGTGAAAAATAAAGAAAACTAATTTCAGAGACAAGTGTTAGCAAACATGTGCTCTGGACTACAGATATTGATTTGCTTTATTTTTAATATTATATTTTGTAAAGGTTTTTAGTGGTCATAGTTTTATTTTAATTGGTTCCTACTTAAAATCATACCTGAGTAAATAATAATCTTTGTATCTGCTAAAACAAACAAAACAATTACTATTTTGTTTATTCATACAACAATAGAATAGAAAAATGTTTGGACGAAAGAAAATCTGGTTTATAAAACGTGACCTTTTATTTCATTTCATTTATTCATTCTTTATGAAGAACCTAGCCTAGAGGCCATAATCGGTCACATTACACTACTCAAGAGCTATCTACACAACTTTTGAATGTAATATAGTAAATAATTAAAACATTCGGCTTGATTGTGTAAGGCGTTGGCGTAAACGCCTATGTCCTTTTTTGTAATAGATTAAAGTAACATACAACCCATGTTCTTTAATCTACTACAAAAAACGACTAAGGCGTTTACGACAACGCCTTACACAATCAGCCCATTATAAAATAATAAAAAAATTAATTTTTAAAACAATCTACATAAAAGAAAAGATTTTTATTTTTTTGGATTATTGATTTAAAATTCATTTAAGTTTCGTGGTCTTCTTATTGAACTAGTTGTAGGAGGGTTTTAAAGGGGTTCAGCTGTTGCTGGCAGTTAAAAGCGCATTAGGTATATGTTTAAATAGTTTGACTGTATGTACAAGAAACGTGAACATGCTACTGCACATTTTATCATCAGAAATAAAATTGTTCCGTAATAAAGGGCGAATTCGTAAATGCAGTAAATGTGTGCAGCCGGTATGAAAACTATTGCAACAGTAATTAAAATGCTGCCGTATTTGTAGCAATCTGCGGCAACACCGTCAATGGCTAGCGTAAAGAAACTTTTTACGAAAAAAGTATTTCCAAATGATCGTTTTCGAGCGCAGGACTTTGATTATTGCACAATTACTGACTTTACGAACGTACCCAAAGTTTTCATAAATAGAAATTTTCGTCAGGAAATATACAGCCATGTCAGAGAATACCATTCCGATTGGAAGTGGTTTCAATTCCGCAAGTAGCTTCCTCAGAAAACGAAGAACGAAAATTTTCTTCGTAATCAAACCACTTTTAAATTTCAAAGTGGAATTGAAAATACTTTTCTACAGACTTCATTTGCAGTAAATATTAAAAAACGTGCATACTTTTAGGAGCGTCAAATAAATATTTGGTCATGAGCTTTCCATGTTAATAAAAAGCTTAGTCTGAGCTTTGCATCTAAAAACAAGAAAAAACAAACGCCTCAAGGTATAAAAACTTTATCATTGTAAAAACGAAATACAAAATAAACGGAATAAAAAGCACAAAAAACTTACTTTTTCGGAATGACAACTACGGAATCAAAACCAATCCGAACGGAATCTGTGACATGGCTGATAATAATTCTTGTGTGGCAGGCACTGCCTCATATTTTCTCATCATGTACTTTTACGAGAACTAATTGTGTGTGCAAAATTTCATAAGAATCGGTTAAGTAGAAGTAGTTAATATGTAATTTACTTTTAATGGGCGTGGCGCTGCCCACTTTTCTAACCACAATGATGTATTGTAATGATAACTAAATGTGTATGCAAGAATCGGTTTAGTAGAAGTTGTTGTAAAAGAATATTTACTTTGCATGGGCGTGGCACTGCCCACTTTTTTAAATATGATGTAGTATTCAAACAGAAACTAAATGTGTGTGCAAAGTTTTATAAGAATCGGTTGAGTAGAAGTAGCTAAAAAATAATGTAAGTTTACTTTGTGTGTGTGTGACCCTGCCGATTTTTCAACGGAACCAATCCGGAAGCTCATCCTTTTAAATGAAGAAAAAATAGCTGAAATCGGTTCATAACTGGCGGAGTTTGAGAGAACATACATAAAAAATACATGACGAATTGATAACCTTTCTCCTTTTTTTGAAGTCGGTTAAAAAACTGAAGTTTCAATTCCAATATCAAACTCAGAGCGGTTGAAAATCTATAGAGTTTTTGAGTAATTAAAATCTCACTGAAATTCAGGTTTGGAGTTTTGCATTTATTTCTACACGGAAAAATAGTCGTGCAGAATGCTATACAGAATTTTGTTTGCATACACACAAATTTATATATATTTTTTAATTTACAACACACAAAAACACTAAAAATTAATTACAATGTAGGAGAAATTAAAAATGTCAAAAATTCCGTGACCAAACAATTGTCTGAACATTAGTTTTTGCTTCAGTTGACGGAAAAAATTCTCTACTTATTGTTATAACATGCCTGCAATAGACAATAAATGCAAAAGTTCCGTGTATTTTTCTTTTGGAACAGCGTACAAGTAAACGAAAATTTCTTTAAGAAATTTACCAACCTGAATTTCAGTTTGTTTTTTTTACACATACTTCTTATGGCAGCCTGAATTTCAGGCAGAGCTGCATACTACGCTTAAAGTATCTAGTTTAAAAACACACGTTCTTTGGAAGTTAATCGCTTTTGATAAAATTTACGGCATTAATCCTGGTATGCAGATCCGCCTGAATTTCAGGTTTGATATTTTGTATTTATTTCTACACAGAATAATTGTTGTGTAGACAAATTTGCTTTTTATTCACGTAAATTCAGTTAGTTTAATAAATTACAACGTATAATGTATGAAAAATTATTTAAAAAACCTCAAAAACACAAAATATCAAAAATTTCTTGAGCAAACAATTGTCTGAACATTAATTTTTGTTTTAGTTGACGGAAAAAATCTACAATAATTGATATTCCATCCCTGTATTAAAAAAATATTGTGTTGATTTTTCTTTTCAGCTGCGTACTACCAAACAGAACGTCGCTTGAAATTTTTTCAAACCTGAATTTCAGTTTTTTTTACACACACTTCTTATGGCAGCCTGAAATTCAGGCGTATCTGCGTACTAGGCTTTATAAGTGATTTTTAAGTAAAAATATTGCCCTGATGGGAATTTCGCAAATATGTATCACATTTTCTATATAACAAAATTTGTAGAGGCATTTTCTACATACAAAGATTTGTGGAGACATCATTTTCTATTTGACAATTTGTAAGGCAACATTTTCAATATTGAAAATTTGTGGAGACAACATTTTCTATATAGAAACTTTTAGTGGAGACAAAATTTTCTATTTAGAAAATTTGTGCAGACAACATCTTCTATATAGAACATTTGTGGAGACAACATTTTCGATATAGAAAATTGGTGAAGACAACATTTTCTATATAGAAAATTTGTGGAGACAACATTTTCTATATCGAAAATTTCTGAAGACAACATTTTCTATATAGCAAATTTGTGGAGACAACTTTTTCTATATAGAAAATTTGTGGAGATAAGTTTTTCTATATGGAAGTATTGTGGAGACATTTTCTGTATCGAAAATTTGTGGAGATACTATTTTTTATATCGAAAATTTATGGAGACAAAATTTTCTATACAGAAAATTTGTGGAGACCAATTTTATATATAGAAAATAAATAGAAAATAAATAAATAAATAAACTTTGTTTAGACAACATTTTCTACATAGAAAATTTGTGGACACCACATGTTCTATGTAGAAAATTTTTTGAAAGAACATTTTCTATATAGACAATTTGTGGAGACTACATTTTCTATATAGAAAATTTGTGGAGACAACATTTTTTATATAGAAAATTTCTGGAGATATTTTCTTTATAGAAAATTTGAGAAAACATTTGCTGCATACAAAATTTGTAGACATTTTCTCCATAAAAAATTGTGGAGACATCCTCAAGTTCTATATAGAAAACTTGTGGTGACAACATTTTCCATATAGAAATTTTCCGAAGATATTTTCTACATCAAAAATTTGAGAAAACAATACTTTCTACATAGAAAATTGTGGAGAGTTTCACGTTCATGTTCTGCGTAGACATTTTCTATGTATATAGGAAATTTGTGGAGACAACATTTTCTATATGGACAAATCCCAGAAATAGTCCACCAGGACAGAATTTTGAAGCTTTAAAAGCTGTTACATGTTGATGGAATAATGTGCTATATATTTAACCCTTAAAATATATAAGGAAAAATACTTACACCGAAAAAAACGAAACCTTGAATTTCATTTAGGACGCTATTTTTTATGTGTTTAATTACACATGTGGTCGTAAGTTTAATTTGAAAATAAGGGAGAGACTATTTTTTTAGATTATCTTGGAAACTATACTGAATATGAAAGTTTTGTTAAAAGCTTTCTTTAAGATAATAATATTATTAACAACTCCACTAAACACATTTTTGTTGTACATTGTACAATTACAAAGTTATAGCTATTGAGAAAAATGTAGCGTTCGTCACGTAGTGTGCGTCACAAAGGGTTCACGGCTTTTAATAAAAAACCACAAAATTTTTTGCTTGCAAATAAGTTATTTTAGGAACACACTTCAACTTTCAAAGTAACTTCCACTTTTTGTAGCGTGCGTAACAAAAATTTGTGATCAACTATTTTTAAACAAATTGCTGTTAAAAAATTATGTTGTATGCCATTCGAAAATACAATTAATCCCACTAAACACTGCATAAGTTGAAGGTCTCTCTTTTGAAAGACAAAAAATGTTTATATTTTAATCTGAAAACGCATACGAATGTAGCGTTCGTCACGCAGGATTTGCCCATATAGAAAACTTGTAGAGATATTTTCTACATAAAAAATTTGTGGAGAAATTTTTTTTATACAAAATTTGTGGGGACAATGTTTTTTATATCGAAAATTTTGTAGACAACATTTTCTACATAGACAATTTGTGGAAACATTATCTATATATAAATTTTATGGAGATAACATTTTCTATGTAGAAATTTTTGCATAGAAAATTTGTGGAGATATCATTTTCTATATAAAAATTTTTGGAGACGCCATTTTCTATATAGAAAATCTGTGAAGACATCATTATATATGTATATATATAGAAAATTTTTGGAAACACCATATTCTATATAGAAAATTTGTGTAGACATTTTCTACTTAGAAAATTAGTCGGAACGACATTTTCTATATAGAAAATTTGTAGACACATTTTCTATATAGAAAATTTGTGGACACATTTTCTATATAGAAAATTGGTGGACACATTTTCTATATAGAAAATTGGTGGACACATTTTCTATATAGAAAATTTGTGGACACATTTTCTATATAGAAAATTTGTGGACACATTTTCTATATAGAAAATTTGTGGAGACATTTCCTATATAGAAGGTTCGTGGAGACATTTTCTATATAAAAAATTTGTGTAGATAACATTTTCTATATAGAAAATTTTTGAAGATAACATTTTCTATATAGAAAATTTGTGGAGACATTTTCTACATAGAAAATTTTTGGGGGCAACATTTCTATATGGAAAAATTGTGGAGACAACATTTTTTATATAGAAAACTTATGGAGACAATATTCTCGATATAGAAAAGTTGTGGACACAACATTTTCTACATAGAAAATTTGCGAAGGGAGGCAACATACTTTATATAGAAAATTTAGGGACACAATATTTTCTATACAGGAAATTTGTTTAAACAAAATTTTCTATGTAAAAAATTTTTGGAGACATTTCAGATATAGAAAATTTGCGGAGACAACATTTTCTGTATAGAAAATTTGGGGAGACAACAGAGTCACCCACACACTCCACATCTCCATAGAAATAAGTTCGTAAAAGAAATTTTACATAGTGGTACGTTTCATTTAATGAAAGTTACCCTTCCAAAAGCTTAAGCTGGATCCGCGCCTGGTGGAGACATTTTCTGTATATAGGTGTGTGGAGACTAAATTTCCTCTAAAAATAATTCGTGGACTTTTTTTTTTTATAAAAAAAATTTGTGTAGACATTTTCTATATAGAAAATTTGTGCAGACAACATCTTTTATATAGAAAATTTGTGGAGACATTTTCGATATAGAAAATTTATGGAGACATTTTCGATATAGAAAATTTATGGAGACATTTTCTGTAACGAAAGTTTGTATAGACAACATTTTATATATAGAAAATTTGTGGAGGCATTTTCGATGCAGAAAATTTATGGATACGTTTTCTATACAGAAAATTTATAAATGCAACATTACTTATTCAGAAAATTTTTGGAGACAACAGTCTTTATATAGAAATTTTATGAAGCAAATTATAAATTACTAAGTTCAACTTACCACAGTTCCCGAAACTGGCGAAAAATCTCGTTGTCTTTGTAAGGCATATATATTAGACGAATGGAGAGGAGTAGTTCGCGCTAATAATTGCGGCTTAATCGAGCGGTCAAACTGTGGTATTGTAACCCTGGGTATAAAATTTTCTTGTTCTGCAGTCTGCTTCTCCTCTAACTCACTTTCCTCGTTATTAAAAGAAACTTCATGATCGGAATAGCGTTTTTCTTGCTCGAGAAGTTTGGAATTTATAAGAAGCTTGTTTTCTCGAGCTATAGCCAACTGTAAGGCACGTTCTTCTCTCTCTATTTCTAATTGTTCATCTAAGCGCTGGCGTTCCTGAATTTTTGCTTCTATTTCTTTGGTTTTCTTCTCAACATCAACTTTAACTTGTAATGGAACGTTGAGTTTTTCTTCTTTTTCACGGTTTTTGTACTCTTCCAATTCCTCGCGTAAACGCATATTTTCTTGTTTCTAGTAACAAAAGTAAATTGAATATACTACAGAAATATGTACATATATAAAAAAAAATATTATGTTGTAGAGTTTACTTACAAAATCTTCTGCTGTACTTTCCAACTGCATCATTTTGTACAGCAATTCTTGGTCCAAAGAAGTCCACTGGTCTTTGCTATAAATATTATCCAACTCTTTGGCCACCTTGTGCAATTCTTCATCGTTTTCTTTGGCCTTTTCTAACAAAGTATTTTGCTCTTCAACTATTTCTTCAATAGCTTTTTGCTTTTCATCGTAGGTTTTTATAGCTGCTTGTTTGCTGGATCTATCAACAACCGGTCTATTTACTACTGGACTTGAAGTTTTAACAGCAACATTTATATTCAATATTATTTCATCCTTCATTTGTATATCGTATACTGACGGATATTCTATATCATCTATTAAATTGAAGTCATTTTGTGGTACAGATGGTGCCTGAACCAAAGGATTTGTGCAAAAATGGGGATACATTAGGAGGAATTGTTCATAGCCACCCTTGAGAATTTTAATAGGCGAACTATAGGTTACATCGGGATCCCACTAAAATTAAAAGAATGTTGTGCGAAAATGTTTTCTATAAGGTAAGTTTTTTTAAGACATTTCTGTGAAGATACATTCTAGAAAAAAAGTTATTTTTCAAAGGTTTTAAATAAAAGAATTTATAAATTTTGCTAGATATTTTCGATTTAAAAAGTAGGTAAATCCGAACTACATATTTGACTTACATTTTGTAATATATCCAATAAGATAGAGATTTCTCTATCTTCAGGAGGATTCGGTTCTGAGCAATTCCAATCCATTAGCACTACCTCATTTTTAATTCCTCTAGTTGACCATAATTTCTTAGATTCGTTGTCCAGTTTATCTTGTAATTTACCAGCCGACATGCTGAAAAAATACCAAACCCAATATAAATAACGTCTTTACGATAACTAAAGTTTGTATTATTACCCTGCTTGTATCATCTCTTCTGGTATGTTAAGAGTCAAATTATACTGCAAATGTGATGATTTATAATCATCCGCGGAACGGCAGTCTATAACTAAAACATTTTGTAATTTCATCGACTCAAATAATTTCTGACAAGACATTAACCTCATAGACGGAATATCTATATTAATCTCTTTAGGAGAGTTAGAGCGCGAACGGTCATGTGAAACCATTGAAGCCGGCTTCACTACTGCTGATAATTTTGAATTAGTTTTCGTATTCAAACGATCATAACGTTCATTTAATGATTTAGTTAAGGCTTCTAAGCGATCCATAGTCATTTTGTTGGTACGATTATCACCCAACATTTGTCTTATCAAGGGTTTGCTTTGTTGATAGTCGGGTTTCTTGTATATACTATTAAGCATATTGAAATATCTGGTATAGAAAACATAGGCCAACTCTTCATCACCTTTACGATAATGCTGTTCAGCTTCAGCATTTAGTCGCTTTGCTGTCTCCACTAAACTAAATAAGAAAATGTGATAATATTAAAACTTGTTACGAATATGTAGTTAGCTTGTTGTGTGTATCTTATTACAAAACTGTACTTACGACTGCATTTTACGTTGTCTTACATCAGGAATTTCTGAACGTTTTTCCAAATCATCAATATTTTTACACAGATATATTTCTTTTAATGCGGGCATTTTTCGTTGTTCTAAGTTATTTTAATTAAATTCTACCGAAATTATATTCACTTGCATTTAGTTTTTTGTTACTTCTGCATTTTCTTTTTCGAGCCGCTTTCCAATGACTAATTGTTTTATGTTGTCAAATTGTTTTACGTGTTTTTTTAAGTTATTCAAATTTTTAACAATATTTTGTTGATTGTTTAAGATAATTTTATAGCTAAGTTTTATGTTATTCGAATATTTATTAAATATAACAAATATTTTTGTTATTTTGGTCGATTTTTTAACAATATAAACTTTTTCTACATTCACTCAAGTAAAAAATGACGTTTACAATAATGAGAGAAGAAAACACAAAGTATGCCATACTGTTTATATAATTTATTGGAATATTGTCCGGCAACATTTATATGATAAGAAAAGTTCAACTTGCCAGATGTGTAAATGCTTTAAGTGTCCCAATTAATGTATTTATCTAATTCACAAACCCTCGCTGTCACAAATTACGTTTTTCTATCATGCAATTTAAACGAGGGGTATTTTACTTGTTTTTATAACGTACGTACATATCTTTTTTGTTAGTTAAATGGTAAGAGAAAGGGAAAGGCGTTTATGTTATCGTAACTTTTTAATACAGATTTCATAATTTTGCATCAGGAAAATAGATCGAAAAATATCAATACCGGCTATGAATGAAGTTACTTACCCTGCGTTTAGACATGTAAGTACTTGCATGCAAGTTCTGTGTACGTATTATCAACGAAAAAGTAATTTGTATTCGTTTCTCTGTCTTTCTCTTAGCTGAACCAAAAGTGTGTTAGTAGAAAAGTTTGAGTGTATTGAGTTTTTCGAACTTGCACTTGTATGTGTAAAGGCCAGGTTACGTTTCATTTACTTAAATAGATAAAACTATATGTTATATGTTGACATGACATGACAAGATGTGACATGACATGCCATGATAGGTCATGTCATGAATATCTGAGAAGGTACTATAGACTTCCTCAGATGTAGTAGTAACACTCATTGCCTTAACCACCACAGAACTCGTCTCAACCGGCTTTGGAGCAATCACCGGGGCAACTATAACGGTTGCCAGTGGATTAGCATAAGCCACAGATGCCGCTGGGCACCGCCGATATCCAACGTTCCTCTCAAACGCTGAGTCTCAGTTATGAGCTTCATCAGGACAACCTCATACTCCACTGAAATAGTAGTCACCTTGCGAGCCAGCACTCTATCTGCTCCTTCAGCTAGCAACATTAGTGAGCTACAACGGAAACTCTACCTTCGTTAATCCTATCGACACAAGCAGCCACATTTTTCTTCTGCCGCTTATTCTTGCTACTAGTGGCCATAGCGCTGTGGCATTGAACACCTCCGCAGCCATACCACTATCAGCCGCACAGACACCAGCCGATGTACCAGAAGCACCAACCAAAGTACCAGCCGAACCAACAACAGCAGGACTGAAAATATGTTCCACCGGAGGCAGCTACAGCCGGACTGTTGTTGTAAACACGTCCCGACGACAAATGGATATATGTTCCGGAACGATCAAAGGTCCACTAGGTCAAAGATTGTTAGCCCAGCGATAGCTGCACAATGGAGAAGTTGTTTCCCGAGGAAAGAACTCCCGACAATAGCAGAGTTATTACAACAACAACTGCAGGAGTAGAAACAGCGGGCCTTACTTTGTAAAATTCAATGCTTAGCGTTAATAAATTTTGTATGGAAAAGATTCAAATTACAAAACACATTGAAAACTTGTCAACGCTTAGCGTTGCGTTTTACAAAATAAGGCCCAGCAACAAAAGTTAAAGCAGCATTAACCACAGCACCACCAATAGCACAAGCAGCAAAATTTGCACTAGCATGTTCGCTAGTAGCAGCTGCATTAGCAGTGCGTCTGGTCTTAAGCGACGATGGCTTAGAGCGCTTTCTCCACTTTTTCTTATCAGCCATGCTAACCTTGTCACTATTCCTTTATTTCTTACTTTCAGCAGGCGGGCCTCAGTGTTCGCCATATCTGACGTTTCGTCGTTATTTTCCGATTTTTGGCTTTTCTAGTGGCGCTGCCACATTATTATACATGGGGAAATGATTTACCACATTCGAGCTTAAACTACATTTAAATTTCAGTTTAAGCTAGCGTTTAAGCGTTCACTGATTTATTAGCCAGAAAGCGACCAACAAACTTGCAATATAATTCTGCAATTTTGCATATTATTATCGCCAATGTGTATGTACTATTAGAAGGTGGCGCAATATATTGTCCTAAATTAAAAAAAGGCTTTTGATTTTTATTGCACATTAAAAAAAGTATTTAATATGTTGGCAGCATTGCTCAGTACATATTATGTTTACTTTTTCACTATGAGAAAAATTGTGCCACATTTTATTTGCAAGTTTTGTGCCACATATTGCATATTATAGGACAAAACGACAATAATATGTACCAATAAGATATTCAATAATATTTTATAATCGATGGGCCGCTTAAGACGACACTTATCGCCAATAATTACCAGAGATGCCCTCAACTAGAATGTCATCGAACCACTTCGAACTAAATTCCAGGAGTTTCCCTGCACACCCCCGAAAAACTCTGGCAGTACTGACAAAAAAAAATCCGCAGTGGCAGCACTGATCACCAGGCGGAAGTTGTCCTTCCTGTCGGAGTTTCACTTTCAACTTGAGACACCTTCCCAGCGGAGTCTCAAAACAAACCAGTATGCGTTACCAGTATTTATATTATCAATGTATGGCATTCATATGTTGTTTCATTCTTCAATCTATAATAAATCAGTTGTGTCAACAAATTTGTAAATTAAATATGTATATCAGTTATTAGCTGCACTTTCTCTAATACGTAATTTCTATTTCCTGTCTTATTTCTTCTCCTCAAACAAAACTATAAATTATAAATAGTTTCAAAATATGTGTGTTCTTGTTGCTGTTGAAGCCAGCAGCATTGTAATTATCACATACACTCATACAGCAATGAACCAAAAAGTAGCAATATTAGTCTGCAATAAACATTGCATATTTTTGGGCTCATAAATTATCCATTATATGAAAACTAAATATAGAAAAAAGGGGTGGTGTAGTGTGTGTGTGTGTGAGTGTGTGGGTGGGTGGGCTAAAAATATTTGTAACTGTGTGTGCGTGAGTGCATTCGGGAAAACGGGAAAATATGCATAAAGTTTTTTTTTTTTGTTGGTGTGTTGCTGTTACAGAATGTGAAAATTGTTCCTTTTTAACTAATTGTTATATTATGTCTATTGTTGCAAAAATAACAAACAAATACTTGTATGTATGTACTAATATTCGGACTAGATGAATATTCTTTTAGTTTGGTTGAGATCATAACGTGACCAACAATGGCTTAAAAAACATTTATAATTTTTCACTGCACAAAAATCGTAAAAATGGTCATTGATAAAAATTATAGTCTTGTGAAAATATGGTGACACCGTTGTTGAAAGAAGTGAGTTCTTAGGAACAAATTTGATCAAAATTAAATAAATTCTGTTTCACGGCTACTTTTCATTAGACTTTTTCAAAGTAAAATTGTAGCGGTTAAAAAAGTTGGTCCCCTTAATCACTTAACATTTGAGTTTTATCCATTTGCATGTGTTTTATTTTCTTTTTATTCAAACAGCATATAAAAGCGTAAATTTTCTAAAAGGAATTCAAACCATGTAGACGTTTTTTTTTAATACAGAAACTATTTTTGAAAGCCGTATTAACAAAAAAACGAAGCTTTTGTGACAAATTTAATAGCTACTTTCACAGATTTTTTGGAATATTTTTTTTTATTGGGAAAAGTTTTAAAAGCACAAAGGCAACACATTATAGTCGCGTTAAACAGACGGCAGACATATTCACTACCTCTTTTTTTGCACAAAATTTTGTTTAATTTTTTCCGATAAACTATCAAAAGAGCTTCTTAACTTTTGCAATATTAAAACCAATAACTTTGCCATAAAACTAGCAGGTATAAGTGGATAGAGAAATAATTTCAAATGAAAAAAAAGATTAGCTGTGATGATGTAAATTATTTAAGTTTGCCTTAAATTAGATATAGATAGAAACGAGGGTAAATTAAACAATTTAAGCAAACAAGAACAACAAGCGCAGCCTTTAACGTTAATTAATTCCAACAACCTTTACGGCAGAGCATAAAAACGTTGCTTTTATGTGTGTTTGATGTCTTTAGACATTACTGGAAATAGGATTCAAGAATTATCTTATTATTGTAACGCAAGCTCAACTCCCCCATGATAAACAAGTAAAAATTTACCATCACCAAATTGAAGTTAAATTTACACATTAGTACGCCATTTTTAGGATCTACATACACTCTAAAACACTTTTGTTGAAAATTAGGTCGATAATAGTCGGCTACATTTTACAGATTATTATCGACCTAAAATTACACATGCATTATTTTTGAACAAAATGTTTTTACTAAAAAAAAGCGATTGGCAGCGTGCAGGTTTGAACCGCGACCTCCTGACTGATAGTCTGACGTATCTACCATTCAGTCATAGCCGTATTATACTTTATGTTGCATTTTTTCCATTTGGACTAAATTTGTTTTACTTGAAAGGGGGTTTCTTTAATAAAATAACTACAAAATCGATGTAATTTTAGACAAGGAGAAATTTTCAACACAAATTTAGACAATATGTGATCGTAAATTGGAAGTAATGTTTTAGAGTGTAATTATCTAAATCACGTCAATAAATTGAAAAAAAATAATGTTTCATAAATTAAATCAAGCCAAAGTGGATACCATTCAAGGGACAGAAAAAACAAACACAGTAAATGAGAATCACCCAGTATAAATTTCTGTTATGCTTTATTCTTTTTAATACCTTTTAAATAAATTTCATATAAATATGTAAAATGTTTTTAATAATGATAACAATCCTTTTATGTCCTTATGCTACTAAGTAATGCATGGTTTTCATATTTAATATCACCAAAAAAACTTTTATAATATCCTTTTGCTTGAAAAAAATCCTAAATGACTGACTGACTTGACTGCTGTTCGCTCTTCTTATTTATAGACTCATTCATAATATCGTCCATATTTTTATCTAAACACTTAACACCTGCTTGCATTTTGCCATTTTTTTGTTATTTTTATAAATATTAATTTCAACAAAAAACAACTACAACTACACACCAACCAACCATTGAAATAATAATAATAACAATAAAAACTAACAAATTAAAATAAAAACTCCCGGAATATAAAACAAAGTGTTTACACTAACTTGAGCTTTTTAATCAGACAAATGAAACTTCAACACAAATCACACAAAGCCAACCAACAAAAAGCAACACTGGCAAGAACAGCAACAACAAAAATAAAAGCAACACTATTTCCGCTGAACGCCATTTTTTACTAACGCTTCAATAAATTAAACTGTTTCTTCATTTAAAAGCTGCTAAATGTAAATTAAAATTTAACAGAAATATATTTATGTTTAAGCATTAAAGGTTTTTTTTAGCATTTTCTCACTAGTTTTTGCTACAAATTAATAAGATTTTCTATTTTTTTTTTGGTTTTTGTTTTTCTCTGTTTTTAATGACCTTTTAAGGATTTTTTTGTTTTAATTTTTTGCTTTAATTTTTTTTTTGCCTTTAATATGGCATTTTGCCAATACGATGTTTCTCCGAAAACCCCCACACAATTAAATATTTAGTGTTACACAAAATTTATAACCGCTATGCGAAAAAAAAAACAGCTTTTGTTTTGGTTGGCGTCATAATGTAAAGAAATGTCCACACAAAAAAAAGGAGATCGAAAAAACGTACAACTGCTAATTAACAACTGTCAAAAACACTATAAATATAACATTAACAGAGTTTTATGTAGTTTTCTTTTGCTTGTGTATGTGTGTGCGTGTATTTCAATTTGTTAATTGTTTAAATGCCAAATAAAATTGGTTTTTATACTCATTCAAAAGTAAATTAAAGTTAAAGTTTTATGACGTCCATAATACAACCAGTTCCTCCATTTTAGTCCCACTTTTTATGATTACCGTGTAAGTATATATAAATAAAATTAGTGATACACGAGAGTCTAAAGCTGCTCAAAGTTCAAATCCATAATAAATAATTAATAGGCAAGACAGTTTTTTGTTATGAAATTTATGCTCACATAATACCAGCGATTTTGACAAAACTTATACCATTTTAAAGGTATTTATTTACAGATTTACACAATCTATATTTTGCAAAAATTGGTTCAATATTTTGCGAGCTATAAGCATTGAAAGTTACTACTACATACCCACACAGTACATAATAAAGATTTGCATCAAGCCATTTAAAATGCCTTTTAATTTACGCTATTGTTCAATTCACAAGCTCAGTCGTATGTCTTATCGTTTAAAAAAAGACGATATTTGTTTAAGTGCTTGTAAACAGACAAATTTGTTGTACAGTATATTTCGTTTATAAGCCACACCGCTTATAGTAGAATTAGGGATACATTCCAAAATGTTAGTTTTTCTGTCATCTGTAAGTAAAATACCTGCAAAATATTTTTTTATTTATTCCATTAGTCCTATAGTCCATTTTCGCTTATACGCCACCAAGATTTGGTTTGAAATATCTTAAATATATGCAAGTTATGGAAGATATAATCCAAAATGCAAAAGTCAAAAATAATATATTTTGTAATCATAATTTTATGAAAATATTACTCATATTGAAGTAGAAATTGTTTTTATTTTAGCAATCTTAATTGCAATACTTGTGAATTGAGTAAATAAGGAAATAGTTTCTTAACGTTAGTTTTATTTTTCTTTGTTAAAAGAAATAGTTATATGGGCATTCGCATATAAGCCACAAAGTGGTTTATATAAAAATCAGGATATAGTCCGATTCGCCTTATAGTCCACAAAAGAGGGTGCAAATGAAGCAGTGAACTATAAGCGAATTTTACTGTATCGTTATTTTGTCGTATTATAAATGTTCTTCAGCCAACATACAATAGAGCCGTAGTGATCGGCCTAACGATCTTTTTATAGTTCTTTTCTTAGCTTTTAACTAGCTTTCTTATTAATCTAGTATCTACACTGATAGAAAAAGCGTCTTAACCCTGATGTAATCTGACATCAATACTATGTCAAGTGTCTACATTTTTGACCCCATGACACTTAACATCGTGGTGATGTCAACCTTTACATCAGCTGGTCATCAATACCAATGATGACAAATCTATCATCAATGCAATGAGACACCGACATCAGAGAATGGACGAGTTGACATCAATTTTATGTCAAAATGTCATCAATATGATGTCGCTGATAGAAACCCCGTCATAACGCTGATGTAATTTGACATCAATACTATGTCAAGTGCCTTCAGTTTTGACCCAATGACACTTTACATCATTGTGATGTCAACTTTTACATCACCTGTCATTAATCATCTTTGATAAACTATAATTGATATTATGACCAAATAAATAAAAACTACTATATAATTATGTGTTTATTACAATAAACATTTATTTTATCCATATAATATTTCTTATAACAAATTTTCACTTTTATTCTATTATTTATTATTTTTTCTATACACTTTTGGTATGCTATTTATTAAGTTGATATAATTACACTTTTTTTCTTTTTCTCCACAAGTAGTAGGAAGGCAAAAGCAAATAACAACAAAAATAAAAATACAAAGTAACTTTAAAAACAAACAAAAAGAAAAAAAGTGTAATCAAATCAACTTATAACAAATAATTAAAAATATGTATGTATGTATATATTTATACTTATAAATTTCACTCACAAGAACACCACGCGATACTATTTAATTAACTTTAAAAACACAACTGATCTAGAACAAACAACAGAATAGTTTTCTGTCACAACTTCTTTTATTTCATTTGTGTCAAGAGTATGTTTTTGTTGTTTTTCCGCACTTTACTCTCTTCGCGCTCATTCTATTTGATATAGATGACACATGTGATGACTATGTGACATCAATATGATGAAAAGGTGTCACACTATCGCTTGTTTCAACGTTTTTCTTGTGTATGTATGCTGTACTGGCTTAGATTTTAAAAGGTCTTGCGTATTTTATCTGTCATAGTAATGATGATAAGTGTACATCAATGCAATGTCATGTTTTTTAACTTTTTAAAAATGCGTTTAAACACAAAAATAAAAAATAAAACAATAACATTTGTTTTAAAATACAAACTACAAACATTATAACATTGTTTACTTATACATATTTTACAATTTACTAATATATAATAAGTGACATCGTATTGATGTCATTCCAATCATAGCATTGATGACACTTAAACTATGACAAAATTCTATAATGACGTTTGTCATCAGATTGATGTCAGTTTTCGTTGTATTGATGACATTTGTCATAGCATTGATGTCAGAATTCTGATGATAGGGCGTCATCAATGCGATGATACATTTTTCTATGAGTGCATAGTGCAGATGGCGTTGTTAGGAAAATTACATCGTTTTATGATTCGAAGATTGACCACTTAGATTTTAGTACATGCGAAGAGAATACACAAGCATAGCATCACTTCCTTGGGTCTCTCTGCGACCCTCTTCGGTTCTCAATGGCTCTATCCTATTTCCACTGAAGTTTCCGTATCCTATCACTAATGCAGTCATACAGCTTTGGACTTTTCAACTACATCCAAGTAGCTTTTTCGCTGCTGTCTTTCGCGAATTCATCTGCTTCATTTAGTTTCGCCGTTGGGCTTTAGTCAACTACCGATGGAGGTTGTCTATCAGGCTACACGGCGTCCAACCTAGTACCCTTCTCCTTTCACAATTGAACTAGTTCAGATCTATCGACCTCAAACCTCTGTAACAGTCTTCTCAATACTGAGGACGTCAATTTGTTCCGCTGATCTGACATCGCATATATTTATTTCACCTGATCCGTATCGAACAAATCAAAGTCACGGTCGCCATGACCATTTCTGACTGGAGTCACCTTGAATGAGATCAGTCTTTGCGGGTGGGTCTCCGTAGCCCTACTGGCTTCACGGACTCTAAGGTCGTTGAAATTGATTTTAGTAAGACACGCCCACTGGTAATTCCAGATACGGACTTTTTGGTCCAATCTGACAAACTCTACGAGGGTTGCCTGTTAGTTACAGACGGGTCCCAAATGGGCATAATTACGGGTGCTGGTTTCTATATTTTGCGGACGGACAGTCATAGTTCTTTTAGACTACCGAATGAAGGCTGCGTTTTCCAAGCTGAGATGCGGGAGACCTATGGGCCACGGAACTGTTGGCGACAGGCAGGCGGCGCTAAGAGCTTTGAACGGACACAATGTCAAATCGAAGCTAGTTAGTGACAGTAAGACAATTGCTTATAGGCAAATATAGTGTCAGACAATGTTGGTTTTCTGGTCACTGCAATTTCGAGAGAAATGAAACTGTCAAAGAGTTGACAAGAAAAGGGTCGGCGCCCTTAGATGAGCGAATGTGTGACAGATCAGTTCAATTACCGATGAGCCATTACTATAGGGAAGTCAGCTTTTGGGTCTTGAACAGGCCCAACCGTTCATGAGGGTGTAGGGAGCATTGTAGAGTCTCGAGGGCTATGTGGCCAAAAATGGAATAAAGGAGATCCGACCTACTACTGGGTATGAAGAGGAAGGTGCAAAGGAGTCTTGATAGGTACGCTGAATGGTCACTGCTCGTTCAGAGTGATGACCAGCATTTGCGAAACTTGCACTCTAGATTTCTGTAGGATGAGCGAGGATGAAGAGGAACCAGAAACAAATCGAGCATATTAGCTGCCATTTCCCGAGGTTGCATCGCCATAGGCTTGGGTGGCTGAGCAGACTTTTCCCATGAGATCATTTGTGCTATCGTGAAGAGCAAACTCAAAGATATCAGGGGCTTTATCATGGCAATTAAGTGGCGAAATGACAGGTAATAAGGAGTTTTCTGGGTACAATGGGGGTTAATTAACTAACGGATACAAATTGAAAGGAATTGCAATGGATCTAATTGGGTCTCCGAGTACATGTGTATTACAACACTATCCTTCCTAACCGAACCTCATCTGACCTAACCTAACCTACCTAGATTTTCACTGTTCCACCTCATTAGAAGGCTTCATTGTCCTTATCGCCCTGCTACAGTCAAATATAATCTTTTTTGGGGTTCTTCTGTCGCTTTCGGTACTCACGTTTCCGTGTGATCCACATCATATGAGCTATTCCTGAATGGAGTAAATTCGGAGACTAATTTCTCCGAAACATTGAAAGGCATCATTGTATATCTCTTTTTGTTCCTTATGGTGGTTCCTCTTATGGCCTTTTGTAGTTATCGGCGTTCTATTCAAAAAATGCGAGTTCTTTCAGAGTCATAACAATCAATGGAAGACGAAACACAATAAGTATACAAAGTTCTATCCAAGTCATTAGCTCACAAACACGAAGGATACAAAATTTAACACAAAAAAGAGTCTGCCAGCTTTAATCTTCTATCTGGAGAAGAAAAAAATGGTTTAACTCTACAGTGAGACAACTAACACCAATTAGTTGGTTGGATCTCGGGTATCAAAATCGGGTCTGGCTGAAAGAGGAACCACAACCAGCTTTAAATCAGCTCAATATAATTTAAACATTTCCAGTTATTTTAATTCTAAATAAAATATAAACTCAGCTATATTCCCATGAATACCCCCAAGTATTCATGTCATTATTGCTTAGTGTAACTCTATATACCCAATTTATTGTACAAATTTAGGCCTCTTCCTTATTTGCTTTTCAATTTCGTTGACAAAATGATTCACAGCCATCTCAAACATTAATGCGCAAATGGTGTTTGTTTTTTCTTCCTAAGTTGCCATAAATTAGTGCCATATTTTTATGTCCTTTGTTAATATTTGCAAAATAATCTCATTTCATAAACTTCATTGAGTTGTTTAATGTTTGGAATCTATAAACTATGAGATTTAATCGAATATTTCTGTTTTTAATCGTTTTTGTCTTGCCTTTTTATTTTCATCTTTTCTTTTTGTTTGCATTTCTTTCATGACTACATTTTCTTGGCAGTTTCAGATTAAAGTCAATTGTTTTTGGGTAATAAAAACAGAACCATAATATTGTTTGATTATAAGACTACTTATACTGTGGGACGAAATGTTAACAAGGTGGGGCTTAGAGAAACAAGCCGTCTTAAAAGGTTGCCAGCGGCGGCTTGGGAAAAAATACTCGGCGGTGGATCATAGCCAGCTTGAGCCGGCTGACAGCGAGCGGCTGGTTTTGTATTTCGCGATAAAATGTATATAATGTTGCGTGTAGTCGTAGCTAATCAAAACGTAAAATGCCCAAAAGCATTTCGATGTTACCAGACCTTCGGCCATGCTGGTATGCTGGCGGTCTTTTTTCCCCGGCTGGAGCTCGCCGTCTTGGGTGGAGCTCTTGCCGATCTATCTGGTTAATGCGACTACCAAACAAAAAAAAAAAATGTTCATACCAGCCTTTTGAGAATAAAAGGTGAAAATAAAATAATAAAAGAAAAATTTGGTTAAGAGCCCGAAAGTGACCAAGAGAACTAAAAATTGGATCTTGATGTTGATCTTGAAAATTTGCACCTTATACTTACTGTGTTGGTTCATCTGCCCATATTCCGTTAGCAGATGTAATGCTAACTTAGGCGGCCCTCCCTCTTGAAATCCCTTCGGATTTCACCATGGTACCCTAGCTGCCTCGTATTTGCAGGGTACACCTATAGATGTCTGAATTGACGATCTAAGCGAACATTCTATATCAGATAGATATTTATCCCATTCCGTGTGATCATTTTGTAAGTACGAGCGTATCGCGGCTATTATCGACTGATTCACACGCTCCGAAGCGTTGGCTTGTGGAGAGTGTAAAGCAGTCTTTACGTGTTTAACCCTAAAATTAGTTACTAAATCTTGAAACTCTTTACTGACAAATTGTTTGCCATTATCAGACACTATTGTTTCTGGCGTTCCAAACTTATGGAACACTTCGGCAATTAAAAATTTCACAATATTTCTAGTGCTGGCTTTAGGCATTGCTTTTAGCAAACCAAATTTGGTTAAATGATCGAGCACTATAAATTTAAAACAATTTTCGTTTTTTGAACGTGGGTACGGACTCAAAAAATCAATAAAAATACGCTGGAATGGGCGTACAGATATAGCTTCTGCACCCATCGGCGGTCTTAAAGCGGTGTTGGCGGGTTTTGTTTCTCTACATACCTAACAATTTGCTACGAATGCGCGGATCTGCGAGTTTAGATTGGGCCAGTAAAAATATTCCTTCACTAGTCGAAGGGTTTTACCGAATCCACCGTGAGCCGACTGAGGTGGATCATGACATTTGCTAATAATGTTGGACGTTAGCTCG
This sequence comes from Panzeria rudis, assembly GCA_956483635.1. Lineage (NCBI taxonomy): Eukaryota > Metazoa > Arthropoda > Insecta > Diptera > Tachinidae > Panzeria > Panzeria rudis. The sequence continues at coordinate 10,730,897 of OY101447.1, forward strand.
GGTGGAACCCATAACTTCCAAGTAAAGTCTTCATTAAGTGGTATGCCGTCGTACGGCTGGACTCGTTTGTATACAAACCCGTCCACTACTTTCAGGTCTGGAAGTTGATCTGTATTTTCATTGACCACCGCAATTAACTCTAAGTAATTATCACCTTTGAACGCCTCTGAATCCAAATTAACTAAGCTCATCATATATATTTAGAAATTTCCTCAATATCATACCGAGAAAGGGTATCTGGCACGATGTTTTTGGCCCCTGGTCGATGCTCTATGTCAAATGCATATGACTGCAAATGCAGACTCCACCGGGCAAGCCGATCCTTTAGGTCCTTATGTGACATTAGCCATTTCAGACTACTGTGGTCAGTAATCACAGTAAATGGCATCAGTTCGATATAAGGTCTAAACCTTTTAATGGCCAAAACCACGGCCAAACACTCTCTCTCAGTGACTGAGTAATTTGTTTGAGCAGATGTGAGCTTATGGGAGAAGTAAGCGATCGGATGTTCTCGACCTGCTTCATCCCTTTGAAACAACACAGCCCCTATGCCTACATCCGATGCATCGCACTCCACATAAAAATGCTTGTCAAAATCCGGATGCGACAGTACCGGGCTGGTGGTGAGGGCATTTTTCAAATGATCGAAGGCATTTTGGACCTCTTCAGGAAAACTAAACGATTTACCTTTCTTGAGCGTGTTGAATATCGGCGCTGAAATTGCCGCAAAATCAGGGATAAATCGCCTGTACCACCCGGTCGCTCCCATAAAACTCCTGACCTGTTTGGCAGTTTTTGGGTAAGTGAACTTTAGAATTGTGTTCACCTTTTCTGAGTCAGGACTTCATTTTCCTCCACCGATTATATATCCTAGGTAGCGAAGTTCCCTAAAGCAAAACTTAGACTTGGTCACGTTAATGGTCAAACCCGCCTGTTCCAAACGATCAGACAGCTGCTCTAACAACTCCAAGTGAATTTTAAAGTCTGGCGATACAATCAAGAGCTCATCCAGGTAGACAAAAACTCTCTCCCGAAATGCCGCGGGGATAACTTTATCCATTAAACGGCACAGCCTTTGAGCTGCATTACAATAATCAATTGCACTTTTTAATGTTGAACTTCTTTATTACGAAATTAAATTAAATTTTCTTTTTATAAGCTTTTTTAAACAAATTTTTATGTTTCGAACATCTGACGAATTTCACATAATGTAGTACAAATTTGCAACTAAAAAAGAAACAATTAGCCGGCTGCAATTTTGAGCAGAGGCTAGCCGCATGGATCGGCGGTGGCTTGAAGTTACATTGCAAGATCGAAGTCGCACCTTCCATATCACGTAATTTAACTGAAAGTCATCTCCGAAGTCCTACCATCTTTCAAGATCTGCCCACTTAATTCTCGTAGTACAATATGTTCTCCTTCGGCCTTAGAACCAAAAAATTTACTAATTTAATGTAAGTATTAAGGGAATTTAGAACTAGGATTATTCACAAACAGGAATAAGAAGTTCACTTTACTGAACAAGTAGCTTACAACGTTGCTAGCCTTTGCATGTTGTCTTGATTGGAAAAGTATGCTCTCGTATACACTATCCTCCACTAAGGGAGCTTTCCCATAGTACGTAATGCATTTAGGGGAAGACAGAATGCAGTTATGCATGATGTTTCTTACGAGGAGGAAGAATGCTTAAAAACAGCGAATATGTCCTGTTCTCTTTTAAACCAGTAGTAGGTGGTAAGGTTGGATAGTTAGCTTTAGCTCACTTGGGACCAAGATGGTCCCTTTATGTTACCTATAAAGATATAAGAAAAAGGAAAGGGAAGAGGTAGAGGTAGAGTGTAAGGTTAGGTTAGGAAGGGTAGTGCTATACCGCACATCCACTCGGAGACCCAATTGGATCCATTGTGATTCCCTTCTATTTGTACCCGTTATGAAAAACTCCTCCCGTACCCAGAAAACAACCCTGCTCTCATGAAAACGTCTACCGAGCCACCTAAGCCTGTGTCGTTGCAGCCTTGGGCAATGGCAGACAACATGCTCAATGGTTTCTGGTTCCTCCTCATCCTCGCACATCCTACAAAAATCTGGAGTGCGAATCTCCCAAATGGTGGTCCTCTCCCTAACTCAGCAATGACCAATCAATGCACCTATTAAGACCCCTATCACCTTCCTATTCATACCCATTAATAGTACGGATCTACCTAAGTCAAGTCTTGGCCACACGGCCCTCGAGACTCTACAATCCTCGCTACTCCCCTATGACCGGTTGGTCCTGCTCGAGGCCCAGTCACTGAGCTCCTTATAGTAATAACCAATCGGTATTTTAACCGATCTGTCACACGAATCCTCATCTAACGCTGACCCTAATCTTGCCAGCTTATCAGCAGTCTCATTTCCCTCAACATTGCAGTGGCCAGGAATGCAACATAGTCTGACACTATATTTGTCCATAAGCGAGATGAGGGCTCTCCTGCAGTCGCTAACTAGTTTCGATATGACACTAAGTCCGTTCAATTCTTTTAGCGCCGCATGACTGTCCACGTAGAAGGTTACCTCCTCGCCTTTAGCCACATCTGTGGCCACTATCTCCGTGTCCATAAGGATCGCTAGGATCTCAGCTTGGAAAACACTACACTCGTTCGGTAGCCTAGAGTGTAAAGTATAAGAGAATATGAAAGAGATAGTGAAGAGGAAGAGAAAAGTGTAGTAATTCCCATACCAACGCAAATTGGCTCCACGGTTTTATAGTTCTCACATTCTCTTTCATACATCCGATGACACTTTCACTCTCCATTTGTATGTTTGTTACGTGCATGTAAATATGGGTTTCTTTAATGGATATTTTGCAAATTGTGCTTTTTTCACCATTTCATATCTCCCCCTCTCTAAGTCACAGATAAATGCTTGTAAACTGCTTACTGAAGCGGAAACACTTAATGGTTTTGTAAAAAGTAAATGCTACTTTTTATCATTTGGTTGAAGCCAAGTTAACAAAAGTTTCCTTTTGTTTTTAAAGTCAAAAAAGTATGATCTATTAAACAAGTTTAACAAGAAAAGGAAATTAGTTAATAGAAAAAGAGTACCGCGATACCAAAAAAATAAATAAAAGAAAATATCTAAACGCCCTTTTTTAGAATAACATAGCAGCAACAATGACACTTTAAAAATTAAACAAAAAATAAACAAATATTATAAATGTCACAGGTTAGACATGTGTGTAACTAGTAAGAGAGGCTGGCTTAAATATATCATTTACTGTTAATGTTCACTTTTCAATGACCCTTTAACGTAAAAAAGCAAGTAAAATAAAACAACGGAAGTAATATGTCGTTTGTCCATTCACTATCAGTAACACTTATGACTGAATGACTGCATTAAATTTGTTGGTTTTCATCATTATAATCCCCACGGCCATTTCATCAGCATTGTTCTATCATTTCAATTGTTGTCTAGTGGGTGATTTTTGCTGGCTTTTTGTTTTTGTGGGAGTATTTGAGTTTTTATTAGTGGTTTGCCCCTGTACTTTTGTTGTTTTACTGTTATTTTTAACGCAATCTTTATTTACACGTGGTTTGACATTTTTCAATACATCCTCTCATACTACACGCACACTTATTCATACTTCACTGGCTTCATGTTCATGTTGTTGTCATTCACAATGGTTGCCATAAACCATATAGTCATTGCTAAAATCTCTCAGTGTGCTAGACTTGCCATATTTTATTTTACTTTTTTGCTTTTGTAACGGTATGTTTAAATGATATTTGGAAAGAGGGGGAGGAAAAACATCAACCTGTCACATACATTCATACATACTCTTACATTAATGAAATTCAAACTGATGATAAATGATTTTGCTATTTTAGACATTTTTCTGCGGGAATTTTCATGATGGGGAACAGGAGGTTTAATTAGTGAGATCATTTGTAAGCACGAATGATGTTAAAAATTCTAATGGCATGTGTTGTCATCTCTTTAATGAAGTAATCTCTTCTAATAAATTCCCTTAATTTATGAGTATTTATAAATTAAGGGAATTTATTAACATTGTAACGAAGCCCAGTGTATCTTTATTTACTGCTTAATAATAATACAGTAGTTTTTATTTAACTGCCTTTTTCTTAAGCGCACTTTTGACTTAACTACACAAAATTATAAATTTGTGTCACTATTCTTTAAAATCTCATACAAATTCATTTCCTAAGTGCACTTTTTATACCTGCACTTTTAAGATAAGTGCCTTAAATTTTTGAAATTTCAAAATAATTTTCATACAAAAAACCAATCTTAGCTGTATTTTGATTCAAGTGCACAAAATATTTCTTTTCTGTGATTATTCTTCAAAATACTTTTTTAAGTGCTCATTTAACATATTTTTTGCACTTTTAAACTATTTTCATATACAAAATCAAAGTTAACTACACACACTAAATAATTGTGTCTACGTGCACATTAAGGCAGGTAAGTGCATTTAAGCTAACAGCATTTTTGACTTATCTGCACAAAAAATCGGGAAGAGTTGATTGTGTAGCTAAGTCAAAGTTACTGTATATACAGTACAATAAAATTTAAATAAAATTCTAAAGACTGATCCTAATAGAGCAGATCAAAAGAATATATACGCAATTCGGCGCTTTGAAAGCTTACGCCTGGGAATCATTTTAAGGAATGTTAAACTTACCACCTTTTTATTACTACGATGAATATTTCTGTGGAACATTTTAACCCTCTAGCTCTTTGCTGCATGAGTCTTTTTGTCCTTTTCTTTAAAAGAGCCTCTTAAAGAGCTATATACATCTAGGGGTTATCATATTATAGAGCATAAAACATCATTCTAATGTTAAATAACAAATGTAAACGGCGGCCATGGTACAAAGTAATGAGAGGAACGAAAAATTAAAAATCATAAAAAATTTGCATGATGGGCATCTTATTAAATAGTATTTGTTGCTTCGCTAAAATTAGTAGATTTATTTATTTGTGTTGCAGAACCACACTTAACAATTAATTATCAATTTGCAGATCTTCGCTCAACAAACTTGTTTAAACTTTGAAATAAGAAAGCTTTAACCAACACATATTTAAATTATATATCTCTACACAATGTGTATACTCATTTATGTAATTTTGTTCGGTTGTGGTTAATTCCCCTTGCGAAATGTTTAGCTGTAAAACTTACAGTTGAATAGCAAACTGAAAAAGTAAAATATAATAAGTCACGTGTGAAATATTATATAGAAAATAAACTACTATTTAATTCCTCTTAGTCCAAGCAAGACATGTTTAATAATATCTTAGAAGAGTCGAAAAACCTACATAACCTTATCCCACCATACATATTTAAATAATCTATTGCAATTTGCTCCTCAAAACCCATTTAGGATTTTTCATTGGCGCCCGAGCAGGGACCGGTTAAAGATTTCACCAAAATTTGTTAAGTTTCCACAAATGAAATTTGTCGAGTTATCGCAAAATATTTTCGGACTGTATAAGGGCCATTATTACAACTTCACTTTAGTTAATTTTAGGATTTTATAGGAAGGATAAACAGTTTTCCATTATTACAGCGATAAGTTATAGGCAAGTTCATTCTTTTATTTTACCGGCAAATTGTAATAATGAAAAATTGTTAAAGGTCAGTTTATCGCGCACTTTTGCTAAAGATACCTGTAACTAACTTCTACTTTAATGCCGAGTTGCAATAATGGCCTTAACAGTAAATAACAAATACAACTTGGCGGCCAAGGTACAGGGACCAAGAATTGAAAATCATCGATATGAGTATCATGTTAAAGAGTATAAAAATTAAATTATAGCGATATATAAAAAAATGGCGGCCATTGCTCAGAACAAAGTCAAGGGCTAAAAATTAAAAAGCATACCCTCCAATATCATGCAATTGCACCAATTAAGACTTTAAACAATTCTTTCCACCAAATTTTCAACTTTGCCACTTTCTTCTAAGCCGTAAACCCTCAAAATACCATAGATTTACGATAAACCCCTTTTATTTTCTATTTTATTTATTATTATTCACCTTAAACTGTCACACCTGTAATTAATTTCTTAATGACATTCAACAATTTCAATTTGTAACAATTGCAAGCCTTCTCCTTGCTCTCAAAATCTTCCGAGAATACTCTCACCATTTAAATTTTAATTTATATTGCTTCAAGAAATTCTTTGCCGCCTTAACGAATAGTCATTCATTGTCGTCGTACTTGTTATAATTGGTCTGGGCGGCCCCTTTGTGATCTGCTAACAGCCAAAAGCTTAAGAGTGTCACAGACAAACACAGGCCGCTTTTTGGAGGTTGTGGTAAATAATTCTTTGCCACTTTTTTTTGTGAGTTTTAAGGACACTAGTTTATTTGTACGAATGCTGTCTAAGAAAATTTGTGTGTTTGAATGACTTCTTAGTGTGTAGTAAAACACAAAACCCCACAACATTATGAGGCATTTTCTGTTAAGTCGGGGAGTATCTAACTAAATGTGTTGTTGAGCTGTGTGTAGTGGGTGGGTTGTTTTTTATTTTTTTGACTGAGGTGGAGCGGATTAATTTTTAGTGTCTGTTACAGTGCATGCTCATGTATATGTGATGATTAGGTCATAAGTTACTGATTTCTATTATTTACAAAACAACAAATAAAAAAATCGAAATTGTGACAATTGAAGAGAGTGGACAACGAGTAAAGAATACAACAAACGCCTTTTTTGTGTAAGATATTTAGAAAGTGTACAGGACAATAGTAAGTAATTTATATAACTTTTAGAAAATTTTATATACATTTGTATGGATGTGTGTGCGTGCATAATTATTGAAAAAAGCAGTGCATATTTATAGTTGTTACTTTTAATGGAAAATACAATTTACAGAGTTTTATAACCTTGACCACAAGCTGAAATTATACAAACTTTATATAATAAAGTGATCAAATGAAGAACACAAGCAAATTTTTAATGTTATGAATGAAGGCACATACATTTTTTTGGTGTGTAAGATTGTCTGTCACCTTATAGCTTTTTTATGCTATCTCACAAGCCGTTTGGCTTTTGTAGAAAATGCAACCCTGATATAATGTGTTGTTATTGCTCTTTAAAAATTTCCATAAACTCTTTAGATTAGGGTTGCATTTTCTGCAGAAGTCAAGCAGCTTGTGAGATAGTGTAAAAAAGCCGTTCTATTCATAGTATTAAGTCAGTAAGAAGATAATAGGTTCGTTTGTTTACTTTAACAGTAAAATGCAGTAAATGAGTAATTACTGAAAAAACTGAAAAATTTACTCTCAAAAATAACTATTGTCCAATAAAGTACGCAAACGGAAAATAGTAAATAATAATAGTTAGATTAATGAAACAGCTGATGGCAAATAAATATAGTGCTGGAAAACATTTACACTTTTGACTACTCAACTCTTTTTCTTATTGGTAGTCGACACAATACTTTTTATAATACGAAAATTTTAAGAAAATATAAATAACTAGCTATACCCGGCGTGCTTCGTTACCCCATTGTTGTGCAGATATAGAAAAATTAATTAACTCATTTAAAAACAACCATAAGATTGGTTAGTTTTTTGGCGATCCTTTTAGTTTTGGCGAATTTTTGCGTTTTAGCGATTTTTTCATTTTCGCGATTTTTCGTTTTGAATTTTTTACTTCTGGAATTTTTTAGTTTTAGAGTGTTTCTTAAAATTTCAAGAGTTTGCCTCTAACGGTTTCCAAGATACAGCAAACTGTTTAAACTACATAGTAAAAATTGCATTAACTTTCAAAAAACCCTTTAATTTCTGTTGTGTTAAATATTCTACAGACTACACCAATTAACACTAACTTTGAAAATTTCGAGAGTCTATATAAAAGTGTCTGTATATTATACATTAGTATTTCAACATGTTTCGTTGCTCGCTTTAGAACACCCTTTCAACTTTAGCACGCAGTTCTTACGGCTCTCGAGAAAACAGCGTGTGACAGACAGAAAGACAGACGGACTGACGGACAGCGTATCGAAAACAATAAGATTAATTTACACTTTTTGTGTACGGAGCCCTAAAAAGAACCTTTTCCAAAAAGTAACTTTTCAAAAAGTAACCAAAAATCAAAAGAGTACCATTTTCAAAAAGTACCCTTTCCAAAAAACATTTTTCAAAAAGTACCATATCTTCAAACTACATTTTCAAAAAAGTAGGTTTTCGAAAAAGTACCTTTACTTTAAAATATAAACGGTTACCAAAAAAGTACCAAAATTATATTTATACCCTTTTTCGGCCTCTAAATGTACAAATTTAAAAAAAAAAATACAAAACACCTATCCACTCATTTTTCTATCTTATTATGACGTTTTTGGAATTTTATGTCTACCTTACTTAGATTCGGAGATATAAGAACACCGAGTTTACCAGATTTTACCCCTTTTAATCCCGTTAGAATTTGAGTTTTCGAAAATTCGCTCTTAGAGAATATCTACAAACATATGCATTCAGTATGTGTATCAATATGCATAAGAAATAGTTGTATGGAAAAAAGTACCAAAAAGGGCTACCAATTTTACCCATTATATATTCAAATTTGAAAAAAACAAAACTGGTTTTGAGGGCTTTTTTAGGAGAGAAGAATGAATTTCAAGTTTAGTTTCTAACTTTATTACTTTATTAGATAAACTGTTAACAAAAAAAGTACCAAAATTATATTTTCACCCTTTTTCGGGCTCTAAATGTACAGATTTTAATAAAGTTTCAGACATCTTTCCGCTAATTTTTCTATCTTATTATGATGCTTTTAGAATTTTATGTCTACCTTACTTAGATTCGAAGATATAAGGTTACCGATTTTACCCGTTTTTACCCCTTTTAGTCCCCTTAGAATTAAAAATGTCAAAAATCCTTTCTTAGTGAAAATATACAAACATATTCATTCACTATGTATATCAATTTGCATAAAAAATAGTTGTATGGAAAAAAGTACCAAAAAGAGCAACCATTTTTACCCTTTATATATTCGAATTACAAAAAAGTACCAAAACATGTTTGAGGGCTTCGATAGAAGAATGCATTTTAAATTTAATTTCTATCTCCATTACTTTAGGAGATAAACGGCTAACAAACAAGTACCAAAATTATACTTTTACCCTTTTTTGTCCCCTAAATGTAAAAATTTGAAAAAAGTACCCAGCACCCGTCCGCTGATTTTTCGATCTTATTATGCTGTTTTTGGAATTTTATGTCTACCTCACCAAATTTACACGTTTTTACCCGTTTTTACCCCCTTAGCGTTTGAATTTCCCAAAACCCCGTCTTAGTGGATCTATGCATCCTGAGGGGAGCGTACATACGAAATTTCAACTTTCTAGCTTTATTGGTTTGGACTAGGCGATGATGAATCAGTCAGTCAGTCAGTCAGTCACTGAATAACGTTACTCTTTTATTTATATATGTAGATTCATTTTATGTAATCTTTTCCATTTATTTTTTTATACATGATTTGATTTTTTTAATTTATGTCTAGTTAAATTTACTCAAAAGTACGTGATCATTTATGTTTGCTACTGATTACCTTATCAACAAGTGCAGTGTTAAGTAGTTGAGTATTTAGCTCTTTCACAACATTAACAAATTAAAGTAATGGCGACAAAACAAAACAAATGGTTTCTAAAACTTGTATTTCCTTTTTAATGGTATGTGCTTGAAGTAACAAGCGAAAAATCTCATAATAATTATTAAGTTTTTGTTTTTGTTCCAGTTTTATTTAATTTTGTCCTTTTTTCGCAAATTTTTTCAAAAAATGTATACTTTTTTTTTGCTTACTTTTGTTTGTTTAGTCCCGGTCCGCACGTGTAATTTTTGTTGCAGCAAACTCTTCATTTTTCAGTGAGAAAGAGCAAGAGAGAAATACTCGTATATATGGTATTTCAACGCTCTCCCACAAATTCAGAAATTGCTGCAATAAAAATTGTATGTGTGGAACGGGACTTACCATTTGCATCATATGTTTCTCATTTTACTACATTTTACTAGCAAAAACTTTTGCAGTAAAAATTTGTAAATACTCAGCCATGAACTGTCACTTTACTCTCTCAATTTGTGTTCTCATTTACTGCATTTTGTGTAAACGAACGCAATTTAGTAAAATGCAGTAATAAAGTTCAGTAAAAATTTTTAAACATTTTTGTGTACGCGAACGCACATACAGCCGAGTGTCCACTAGCAAGTTTTCTTGCGGAAGTTGCTTCCAGAAGTGACTTCCAGAAGTTTTTGTCGTGCAAACACGTATTAGAATTTGACTTCGGGAAGTCACGGCTTGCAGAATTTACTTGCAGCAATTATGTGGAAGCACGTGTTTTTTGCTTGCTGGAAGTAACTTGAACGACTTGCTGTGAACTTCAAGTGTATTTAAGACTTGCAGAAGAAGTCGGGTATACGTCGGGTAAGCGGTTGGTGGTATTCTATTCTATTTACAATTTTGTTTTGTGTTTTTTGAGTTCTTTTCCAAATTTATAAAAACGGACAAAAATAAAATGGTTTTGGCGCTTTTTCATTTTGGTGATTTTTTTGTTTGCCGATTTTTTAGTTTTGGCGATTTTTAAGTTTTGGCGTTTTTTTTGTTTCAACGTTTATTTTTCGCTTTTTGACGATATTTTTAGTTTTAGCGATATATTTTAGCTTTGGCGTTTTTTCAGCTTGGCGTTTTTTCGGCTTTGGGGATTTTTTTCGTTTATGGTGATTTTCTTAGTTTAAGCGATTTATTTTGGTTTTGACACTTTCTTTCGTTTTGGCGATTTTTTCGTGTTTTGGCGCTTTTTTGTTTGTTTTAACGCTTTTGGATGTTTTGTTGATTTTTTAAAATTTTTTTCGTTTTTGACGATATTTTTAGTTTTAGAGATTTTTTAGGTTTTAGTGCTTTTTTTCGTTTGTACGATTTTTTCGGTTGTTGAGGTTTTTTGTTTTTTTGCGAACTTTTTGGTCTTTTGTGTTTTAGCGATTTTTTTAATTTTGGTGCTTTTTTCCTTTAAGCGCTTTTTCATTTAGGTGATTACTCGTTTTGAAATTTTTTTAATTTTGGAATTTTTTAGTTTTAGCGTTCTTTCTTTTTAATTAAATATACTGCGATTGCAGCTGCCAATCTTATTTTGCCACAATACATTTTTTTACCGTCATTCGTAAATAAAGCAAACTCTACTGCAAGCTGTACTCACATCGTGTAGAAACATGTCTGCAATTTCTTGCAACAACTTCGTCGTAATAACGGAGTGAATTTTTTTGTCCGCAATCTCCCAAAAAAATCAAAATTTTTCTTGAAAAAAGTATCTAAAATTTTTTTCAATTTTGTCACATAGTGTAATTTTTCGTTTAAAATTAATATGAAACAATAGCAATTTTAAATCAGCAGCAGGAAATTTTCGCTGTTAATGCGAAGCTTGTCGGCTATTTGCATTTACACAACACGAACATCAAAATAAACAACAACAAGTTACACAAATAAGAACAAGAGTGCATTGTAGCTATGAACAAAGCAAATAAACACCAACACAATCAAACGAAATATTATTTCTCATAAATTTAATATGATTTCCAATCAAAATTGCGACATGTTGATTTTACATTGTTATTTTTTTACGCACAAAAAACTAGAGGTTTTCAAAATCAACATTTTCATTGTATTAATTAAACAGATATTTGTTTTTCTTTTCTATTAATATCATTAATAGTTAATTTTAATTCTAGACTTAAACAGCGGCAAATTTATCCATCTTATTTAACGGCCGTTTAAGTTTAAACTTTTAATAAAAAATATCTGAATGAAATTTTCTTTTATATAAAAAAAATTAAAGATAAACTCTTTGAAACACATGACCTTTGCAAATTTTCCTAACTTCCTTAAAAAAAAAACTTTTGTGTTTCTTTTTTCGTTAGGGCGTAAAAAAAGAAAGGACATTTTCATTACCATGCTTCTTTTTCCGCTTCAACAAAATCTCTGCTCTTGCAAACTATTAAGAACTTAACAAATTCTTGTGTTTTTTTTTTTGACATGTTCATGCTGAAATGACTTGTTGTTTTTTTTTACTGTTGAATGAAAAGTTTCAAAAACTAAAAAAAGAAAACAACCAAAATCTAAACATCACTGGCTAAAAAAAAGCAATAGACTAATAACGATGTTTGTACTTTTCATATGTTTTTTGCAAATAAATTTGGAAGAAAAACTAAAGATTTTGGAAAAAAATAAACGTTACTCTTTTTGTAGTTGCTATTAAACTAAGACGACGGTTGTTAACATGTCAAAAACAACAAGCAACACAATATTCACGTGCCACAAACATTCTCTATGACCTGAAGGATCAGAAGAAAAAGGTAAATTACTCTTGACTGAACAGTGTTGAGTTGCATAAAAAAGTGAACGACTGACTGAGTGACAAGTAACTTTCAGTAACAATTTTGTTGTGAAAAATATGCAAAAATGACAAATTAATGCAATTATACCACCTTCTTCTATTCTAAACAAAAACCGGAACAATAAATAACATTGAGCTGAAAAAAAACTGTTTAAATGAATTTTAAGAAAGAACTTGTCTTCACTGTAGTCGGCTAAAAAAAAGGAGGTGAATGTAAAGAAACTTTTATATGAAAATTAAAGCGAAGAAATTTCAATTAAATTTTGCAAATAATACATATGAACATTTTCATACAACAACAGCATTCACACATATATTTTTGTCATTGAGGGTACCGTCACTTACACTATGCAACAAGAAAAATGCCAAGGAGTACCACTATATTTTTTGATGTTTTATAGTCCCCTAACTACAAAAACAGTTAAAATTTTAGATTCTATGGATACTTTTTTTTCTGGTTTTATCACAACTTGCAAGGGGTTGTCAAATTTTATTACAAACAAACATCACAAAAAAAAACTTAAAAGAAAATTTAAGCCGTTTTAATATAATTTTTTATATTCTCAACGGTTTCGCAATTATTCAGACTGCAGCACACTGGGGAAAAAGCCCAATCTAGCGGCGGAAAAATCATATCTTCCAAACGAATAGTCTGATCCACAAAAAATATATGGATGAATTATAAGGAAGGATGTAGGTCACAAGGTGTGCTAAAAGGGTGCTGTCGGCTGACTTGTTAGCTCGTTTGACTACAAACCTTGAAGTCTTGAGTTCAAGACTAGTTTCAGACAAGCCAACAACATCATGCATTTTTCTCATTTGCATTGGTGTGTTATTGTGTTGGATGTTGTTGGACTGTTAAAGTGATGAAGGCATAGACTCAACACTTTGGCATAATCGACAGCGATTAATACTAACATATCTTAATGCACTTTACAGCACCCTCCTTCGTCGCTATTGTAGCAGAACCATCGGCGAAGTAAAAGAGCTAATAAAGTGGCTACACAGCTTAAGCAACTCAATGCCTCTACTTGACACCAGAGGGGCTTGCAACACTGCTCTAAGAACACGCGCAAGAGCAGAGTTGTAAATTAATTAAGCTTTCTATCTCTCTCCCACTTCACCACCTATTCTTTCTACACTATCAGTTTCCCAAAGAAGGTAACACATTAATTAATTAACTAGTAGGCATTAATTGCCTGATTGTGTTACTTCTTTTTTTTATAAAAAAGGTAGGTATCTATTTTTAACACAGTGGGCGCTATATATTGTTATATAAGACCAATTTTACAGATAAAACCCTTTAGTCGTCGAAAAGCTTATATCTTCCAAACTAATAGTCTGATCCACAAAAAACTTATGCCTGGAAAGGCTGTAGGTTATAAGGTCTGTTAATAAATTAGCTATTTTTAGCACAGTGGGCGCTATATGTTGTTAGATAAGATTGAGTTTACCAATAAAATTCTCAAGTCTTCGGAACTCACTAATAGTCTGATCTACAAAAATGTATAGACGAGTTATAGGCAAGGATGTGGGCTATAAATTCTGTAAAAATTAGACAGCAATTTTTAGCACTGTGGACGCTATATTTTTGTTATATAAGACCAATGTTACCGATAAAACTCTTTAGTTGTCGGACAGCTTATAACTTCCAAATTATTAGTTTTATCGACATAAAATGTATGGATGAATTATAAGCTTTAAGGTCGGTAAAAAATTAGTCACCTGTTTTAGCACAGTGGGCGCTATGTGCTGTTGTATAAGACCAATTTTACCAATATAATACTCAAGTTTTCGAAAAACCCATATCTTTCAAACTAATAGTTCGATCCACAAAAACGTATGCATAGAAAGGCTGTAGGCTATAAAGTCTGTAAATAAATTAACTATTTTTAACACAGTGGGCGCTATATGTTGCTATATACGACCAATTTTAAAAATTCAAAATGCATAAAAATTAATTAAAAGTGCATTAAATTTCAAAATGCTATAAAAATTTATCTTAAAATTGAAAACGACTACTTCATTGGTAATTTAATTGAATAACAGGTTGTTTCGGAAGCGAATTTCAACAAAATCATATAGAAGTACAAACAAGTAGAAAAAATTGAAAAAAGATGTATATTTAGAAAAAACTGATGTAAAAGTCGCATACCGATGGCTTAATATAAAAAGGGCGTAACTCGAAGTTTCGTTATTTTACAGGAGAAGGAAAACACGGAATAAAAGCTAGAACACTTACATACAAAAAATAATTTTCAAGTGCCTGTAAAATCGTAATTTTCAACAGTAGCGTACTTAGTTGTATTTAGAAGTTGACTACCAGTAAACGACGTTAAAAGCACGATTTCGAAAAAAATCGAGATACGCCTTTTTATATTAAGCCAACGATACGCAAGTCTCCGAAGCTAATTTTTGGAACAGTATTACTCTATAACATGGAGTGAAACCATGAAAAAATGTGTTCAGGTTCAGGTTCGGGTTCGGGTTAATCAAAATAAAAAGTTCAGGTTCGGGCTCGGTTCAGGGTTCGGGCTTAAAACCAAAAATTTAAACACGCGCAATTATTTTGTTTAATAATAAACTATATAAATCAATTTTACATTCACGTTTATACCCAGTAAAAAAAGACACTCCAAAGAAGTCATGAAAATGTAGAGTTTGCGATCCGGAAGTAGTGCAAATTTTGATCATTTCTAATGATTTTTACATAGTGTTGTCATTGCAAGAAGTTCTCTTTTTCGATTCTTAATCACCGAATTGGAAACGAAGTTAAAAAATATTTCCTTTTTGGCGTTGTATAATTATTAATATTTTTCTCTAGGAAAAAGAGTACAAAGTTACACAATTTCGCAGCTTGCTTATTTTTATACGAATTTAAACGCAAAACGGTGTTTTTATGTAAATTTCAGTAAATAACTGTTAATTTTTAGACGAAAATTAGTTCATAAATTTCTTTAAAATAATCGGTGGCATGGTGGGTATTTTTTAAAACTAAAAAGGAATTACAAATTTTGACTTGCTTTTCTACTAATTATCTGCATTTTTGAATATCGATTCTTTGGAAGCAATGAAAATGTAGTTCCTTAAAAAGGACTTCCAATTTTTTTTTACTGGGTACGTTTAAACAATATATTCTTTTAAATTTAACTATTTAGCTTTAAAAAAACTTTTTCTCAACTTTGTAACGTACGTACCGCATTGGCATAAGAAAATATCCTTCAACTTAGAAATTATTAGAAATACCCAGAACAAGAAAAAGCAAAAATTTTTGCAACCATTCGGCACTTTTAAAAATTGCAAAAAATAGTCAGTTGCCAGCTGGTATGAATTTGCCTTGGTCGTTATTTTATTTTGATTTTGTTTAAAATTTTTTTGCATGCAAGAAATCTAATGTTTTTTATTATTTTGCTATTAAATATTTCTCTATTTTTTATATTTTTGAGACCGAACCTTGCTGAATTTTAGGGTTCAACGGGTTCGGGTTCAAAGTCTTCATAAACAGCCAAATGGGTTCAGGTTCGGTTTCAGTCCCTGCTCTATAATATCTACATTAAGATCATACTAAATTTTCAGGGACATTCCACTGAAAAAATTATCACCAAAAAATTTTCAAACAAAAGTTTGTCTAAAAATAAATTTAATTTTCAGTAAATGTTCTGTCTTTAATCTATGAATTGTTTGTTTGACTTTTATTTAGAACGCAAACACCAAAAACAGGAATAAAAACTGTGTCGTAAAAAACCACCCCGATGACGACATACACACAAATAACAACAACAATCATAGCAAGAGGAATGCAATTGTACCAAGTTTGTTTACAAAAGATTTTTGAGGGAATCGATTAGTTAATGTCGTTGCGTTAATTCTCATTCATTTTTTTAGAGTATTTAGATAAACATTCAGATTTGAACACATTTAACAAAGTGAAATATCCTTAATGCTTAATGGATGATGATGATGATACAGACAAAAATTTTGTTTGTACTTTTGTTTGATTAAGTAAATTATTTTGATTAATAATTGTTAGCATTTTTAGACTAATTCTTTATTAAATTCAGACAGAAATATTGATATTTTTCAGAAAATCCAGTAAATATTTTTGTTTGATTTAGTTAATGTTTTGTCTACAATTTGTAAATATTTTTAGACAAATTGTTTTATAGATTTAAACAATTTGTTCACTGAAAAAAATCACGTTTTTTTCAATGAAATTGGTGAGGTATTTTTGTCTATATTTACAAATTCGTTTGTAGGTCCGTTCACAGAAAATTAAATTTAGTTTTTTCTGTGTCGGGTATACTTTTTTTGTATCTCTACAAAGATTTAGAAAATTAAAATTTTTTTTCTGTATTTACGCTTCTAAGCCTTAACTAAAATAGCAAATGTATTCGGTAAATCCGCTTAAAATAGCTGATATAACACTTTATCAAAAAAAAGTTATTTTATTCGAAAACTTCCATCATTAGTGTTTCAATACGCCAATAAATTTGATATAAAAATCAATAAAGAATTACAACCTAATTTTTTCCCAATGTTTAACAAGATTATATTTTCCGAACCAGGTAGCATAGTGATAAATAAAATTGATTTTTAAATAAACTGATCTGTCCGCTTTGATGCTGCGCTTAAATTTTTTTTAGATTCGATAATTTTTTTTTATTTTCCGCCGCTAGATTGGGCATTTTTCCCTCTGTGCGCAGTGATGAAAATATTTTTTTCATACAAAAATTGGAAAGTTTTTATTTCTTAAAAATTAAAAAAAAATCGAAAATGGAAAATGGACTATTTTTATTACGTAATCATAAAGCCAAATATAATACAAATAACATAAGGTTCATTTCATGAAAATCTATGGATAAATATAGATTTTATTCACAATAAAGTAAAATTACCTGATTTTTGCAAAAAATTAAGTTTTGAAGAGGCTGCTATACAGATTTTATCATAACTTGAGAAAGACTTGTCAAATTTTGTTAAAAATGTTTTTAAATAATTAAACTATTTTTTCATATGCGTAAAGAGGTTGGTAAGAAAAAATAAATAAAACAATTTTTTTTGTAAAATTTTAAATTTTTTATTTTTTAAAAATTCATAAAAATTAAAAACTCTCTTAAAATGAATCCCAGATGTAAACTTTTAAAACGCCGATATACGTATATATTTTTTGGTGCCTTTTACCAGAATCAGTCGTTAGAACCTTGTTATTTAAAAAAAATTGATTTTGCTGTACAGTGTAAATATTCGTAATTTTAGCTAATATCAGGTAACTTCACTTTATTATGAATAAAATCGTTATTTATTGAACGATTTTGGTGGAATCTACCATAATTTATTTGAGGTAAACGTAGCTTTATGGTCCAGTAATAATAATTGTTTTTTTCTTGCCATTTTTTAATGTTTTGTAAATTTTTAATAAATAAAAAATTTTAAATTTTCCAAAAAAAAAAAAACTTTTTTTTATTATTTCATTATAAATAACTATGAAACCTTTACGCATATAAAAAGAGAACGATTATTACCAAACATATTTTTCGGTACTCGATACCCAAAAGTGCTACTCAATAGGTACTTTCAGAGTTGTATTTTCTAGTGTAAAAACGAAACTTTTGCTTTGAAATATATTGAAGCAGTACAACTCTGCTAAAAACGCGCTTTTAAATAATTTTAAGCCTTGTCACTTAGAGAGATATTGACTGAATAATATTTAAATAATTTTAAAGAGCTTAGTTGTTCATACATGTTTCAATAAAAGCGAAATTTAACTCATTAAACCATTTTATTTTGAAATAAAAAACAGTCGTTAAAAGTATCAAGTAGTATCGAGTACCCAGTTGAAATTGTATCGAGTAGTATTGAGTAGTCAAAAGTAGTTACTTTTTACAACACTAGTCTTGAAATAGATTCGTTTTAACGTCTTCATGAATTGAGATAACTAAAAAAATTTTTTCAGTGTGTTATCAAGGATTGTGTTAAAAATCATGAAATATTTTTCGAAAACTTTGATTATTGCTATTACCGGAGAGATATTGGCGAAATAGAGAACAAAGCCGACGCCAAAAACCAAAATTTTAAAATTCAAAGCCAAATATATTTGAATATATTGAAGATATTTAAATGAAACAAACTTTATTTTCTTTATCTATTTATAAACTTTACACCAACTTCAAGTTCATTAAAATCGGACAATATTTGTAAAAGTTATAAGCCCGACAATATTGTTCATGTTAGAGGTAGTCAACTTTGACACCCTGTAGCTCAACGTTTATTTCAACAGGATAGTTCAAATTTAGGCATTCTTAAAGCTTGGGTCCTCCTCTATGATTTTTCTATACATCGTTTTGTAATCGGATCGCGAGTTTCAAAGATACAGATTTATTACCCTTTTTCGGCGTTAAGCCATCGGGCGGCCACTTTCAGTCTAATGTCATTGGCATGACACCTTCGGTCGGCCACATTCGGTGGGCCACCTTCGAGCTACAAACTTCGGGCGACAGCCTTCGGCCGGCCAAGTACGGTCCCTATGTCAGACGCCTCCTGGTCCTTATCGCACTTTGACACACTGCGCCTAGTAACCGGATCCGGCGACATGACTCCCACACAAAACAATTTTTAATTTAAAAACAAAAATTTCACCTAGCTTGACGACATCAAGTAAACGAAGATATAGTAATTTCAACCTCTAGATAGCAAAAAGATAATTCGTCAAAAAAACAACTATCGCCTGGAAGCTACTTACGCGATACTTAAGCAATACTCCTAATAATTTAGCGAGGCACCTTCATTTAGCAAGGTCACCAATCATTACACAAGACACAAACCTGTTCCAAGGATTCCCAAAAACTTAAACAAAAATTTCCCCAAAATCCCAGAAGTTCCCAGGATTTTCAAAAACTAGGACCACAATCTTCCCAAAATCCCAGAAGTTCCTCGGATTCCTAGAAACTAGGAAAAAAATCTCAACAAAATCCCAGAACTTGCCTGGAAAACAACGGCAGCAGCGAAAACGACGAAAATATCTAAGCGGCGACACTAAGTTTTTAAGGAATTTAACCTTCGCGACGGCCTGTTGCTTTCGTTTTGAATTGTCGTTACATGTATTTCTTACCAGTATTTCTTACCTGCATATCATATGCACAACGTATTATAAGGAACTTCGTTCCAATAATGTTAAAATATCTTAAAGACAGCTTAAGTTCAAATTATTCAAATTAATTTTTAATAAAATTGGACGAGTCTTTCTCAAGTTATAACAAAATCGGTGGAGTAGCCCTTTTAAACAAATTTTTTTCCAAAAATTATGTAATTTCGCTGAATTGTGAATAAAATCAATATTTGTCCATCGATTTTCATAAAATAAAGCGTGTTTTGCTTGTAATATATGTGGCTTTATGAATAGTTATTAAAAATGGAATAGTTATTAAAAATGGTAAATTTTTGGCATTTTTCAAATTTAAAAAAAATAAAAATTTTCCAATTTTTTCCAAAAAAGAAGTATTTTTCATGATTGCGGTCTAAATAATTCGGAAACCGTTGAGCATATAAAAAATAAATTAAGTAAAGAGCTACTTTGGCTCGCACACGTAGGGTTCCGTACGAATACACATATGTATGTCCCTTTTCGTTTTGCCCCTTTTTCATTTTGACAGTTTTTTCGTTGTGCTTTTTTGTTTAATTTTAGTTTTTTTATTTTTTAAGTAATTTTCGTTGTTTTTGGGGACTTTTTCGTTTTTGCAATTTTTTTGTTTTTTTAGATTTTTTTAGTTTTGGCGATTTTTTTGGTTTTGGGGATTTTTAACGTTTTTTTCACTTTTTGACGATCCTTGTAGTTTTAGCGATTTGTTTTAGTTGTGGCGATTTTTTTCAGTCTTGGCGCTTTTTTCGGTTTTTGGTGTTTTTTTAGTTTTAGCGATTTTTTTGGTTATGGCACTTTTTTCGTTCTAGCGATTTTTTTCGTTTTTTGGTTATTTGAAATTTGTTTTTGTTTTTTGCCGATTTTTTTAGTTTTGGCGTTTTTTGTTTGTTTTAACGTTTATTCGCTTTTTGACGATATTTTTAGTTTTAGCGATTTATTTTAGTTTTGTCGCTATTTTCAGTTTTGGCCCTTTTTTGGTTTTGGGGATTTTTTCGGTTTTTTTGTGATTTTTTTTAGTCTTAGCATTTTTTTTTGTTTTGACACTTTTTTCGTTTTGGCGATTTTGGTTTTTGTCGATTTTTTTAGTTTTTGCGTTTTTGTTTGTTTGGCGCTTTTTTTCTTTTTGGTGATTTTTTTCATCTTTGGCGATTTTTCGTTTTTTGGTGATATATTTAGTTTTAGCGATTTTTTACGTTATAGTGCTTTTTTTCGTTTTGACGATTTTTTTCGGTAATTTGGTGATATTTTGCGATTTTTTAATTTTGATAATTTTTCTTTTAGCGCTTTTTTCATTTTAGCGTTTTTTTCGTTTTGATATTTTTTTAATTTTGGATTTTTTTAGTTTTAGCGTTTTTTTTAAATTTAAAGATTTTACCTCTTACGGCTTCCAAGATACAGCAAATTGTCTAAATTACATAGTCAAAATTACATTAACTGATAAAACACCCTTTAATTTTTATTGTTTTAAATATCGGTGTTAATTGGTGTAGTCTATTCTACAGACTACACCAATTAACACTAACTTTGAAAATTTAAACTGTCTATATATAATTGTCTGTATATTACATTAGTATTTCAACATTTTTCATTTCTCGCTTTAGAACACCCTTTAATTTTTAGCTGTCATATATTTGTTGCTGTAGCGGCGAAAGTTCTACATATTATGTGAAAATCTCAAGTCCGTAGCTCTTACGGTTCCCGAGAAAACAGCCTGTGACAGACAGACAGACGGATAGACAGACAGACAGACAGCGTAGCGAAAACAATAGGGTTCCTTTACACTTTTGGTGTCCGGAGCCCAAAAAGTATTAAAATGCGTTAAAGGTAATTTCATTCCAAGTTTGTAGTGGTTTTTGTAATAAAATTGGACAACCCCTTCCCAAGTTATGATAAAATCACAAGATAGATTTATTTACCAGGTAGTCGCAGTTCCTTGAATATGTCAAATTATTAAAGCACATACACAACATAACTTGTGTATTTTGATACAAAATTGACAGCAACAAATAAAAAAAGAGTAAACAGCGTTGGAATCAAGAATACCTGGTAAATAAGTCTACCTTGATAAAATCGGTAAAGCAGCACCACAAAAATTAAAAATTGCAGAAAAAATTTATCCTTAGAATTTAAAATTTCAAATGTTTTTGTAGCTAGGGGGCCATAACACATAATTTTCCTTGTTACATAGTGTTATCTCTGAATAGAATAAAAACTTGTGCATTGATTTTAATCAAATGTGGCTTGTTTTGTTTGTAATAAATCCAGATTTAGATAATCAGAATATAAAATTACTGAATATTATCCAAAACTTTATTCAACAATTTAATCCTCCCCACTTTCTGGAGTCCTTTTGCTGTTTTTTATTGCACTTACAGAAAGAAAAAAAAACCCCCAGCCACAAATACTTAAGGGTCGACATTAAAAACCATAAATCTTGCAAATATTTTCCATACAAATCACAAACAGAATTTAAGGTAATAAAATATAAGTACCCAACAACAACAACAACAACATAACAAAAAAAGTAAAAGTGCAGAAATAGAAAAAGGATATAAATATCATTTTCCCTCAAGCAAATAGATAAATTACCACCAGCATACAAGAAGTGTGAAAAAACTAAAGTAAAATTGTAAGCAGCATCAGGCAGCAGCAATACAACAGGATTAACAAATAGATGGAGACCAAGCGAATGACTGCCTGCACAGCATTTAAAACTTTTGCTACTTATTGAAATTCTATTAAGAAGATGAAGAAAAAAAAAACGAAGTAAATACCACAAATTACCGAGTTTAGCACTCGTTCCACAAAAACACAACACAACAGATAATCAACAGAAATAAAAAAAAAATATGTTAAAGGACTAAAAGGACGAGTTAATAGAATGATTATAATGACAGTTTTCCTTTAAGAGTAGCACCAGTAACAATAGACTTTTATACAGCTAATAGTGTAATATTTAAGGATTATATTAATACTTACGCACAGATATAGTAAAACAGGGCCTTAAAAGTATTAATTATTTCTTGAAGGATTTTTAATCGGAAATATTTTGTTAAAGTAATATTTCTTCATTTTACACTCATGCTTATTTTTAGCTTATCCGATCTACTCAAAACTTTGTATACATATTGAACTTGCCCAAAAACACAGCACTGTGATATAACAAGTAGGCAGTGCCACGCCCATAAGCGTTAAGTATTTTGTTTCAGCTATTTCTATCCCAGCGATTTTTAATTAAGTTTGAATAGTTTCTCTAACAAAAACTTTTTTTATACGAAAAGTGGGCCACACCCACACTAACAATTTCTTTACATTGCCTTGGAAAGGCCTTTCCGGGGGCTGTAACGTCCACTCCCTAATTTCTTTTGCCCACTAAAATTAAAAAAGGAATATTTTATTGTAATTTCTGTAATTAAGGCCTATAAATCAGGTCTTGCTTCCCCAAGAAAATATTTCTGACGCCACAATTAAGCCCTTTGTCAGCTATTTCTACTAAACAGATTCTAATAAAACTTTGCACACACATAGGATTTACCTGGTATTACAGTTGATTAGTAAAAAAATTGGGTAGTGCCATGCCCATCCAAAGCAAATCTGTTGTTTCAAATATTTCTACTTAGCAGACTCTTATAAAATTTGCTGCATACAATGTCTACACTACTTATACTCAAGAGATTCTTATAAAATTCGGTACATACACTATATTAGCTTGGCAAGATAAAATTATGTTGAGAAAAGTGGGCAGGAAATATGCTCTTTAAACTACTTGTAGTCAACCGACTCTTATGAAATTTGCACAAACATTGAATTCTCTTGGCAAATAGCAAATTACTGTGTTGGGAAAAGTGGGCAGTGCCACGCCCTAAAAAAGTAAATATGCCTTTTCAACTATTTCTACTCAATCTATTCTTATGAAATTTCTCACAAGTATCGAGATTCTTTAAAAGGATTAAATTATGATGAGATGAAGAAAGTGGGCAGTGCCACACCCATGCAAAGTAACAACGCTGTTTAAACTAATTCTGCTCAACCGAATTTTGTGATATTTCATACAAATATTATGTTTTCTTGCAAAAATCAGATTATGATGAGAAAAGTGGACAGAGCCACGCCCATAATACTACTCCACCGACTCTTGTGAAATTTAAAAAGATATAATTATGATGAGAAAAATAGGCGATATAACGCCTATAAAAAGTATATATAACTACTTCTCCTCAACCGGCATTTATGGAATTTTGCACAAATATTAGGTTCTCTTGAAAATACCAAATTAACATGAAATAAGTGGGCAGTGCCACGCCCTTAAAAAGTAAATATGCCTTTTCAACTATTTCTTATGAAATTTCTCACAAGTATCGAGATTCTTTAAAAGGATTAAGCTATGATAAGATGAGGAAAGTGGGCAGTGCCACACCCATAGAAAGTAACAACGCTTTTTAAACTAATTCTACTCAACCGAATTTTGCGACATTTGACACAAATATTTAGCCCAATCACAAACAAAAATTCCGTGAGAGTTTTTTCACTTTTCCCTTTTCTCCTATTATGAATAAAAATTCAGTCGGAAAAAATTCGATGGGGGAAAAAAGTAGCTATTCTCAATGCATTTGAACGTCGTTTTTTCCCCCGGAATTTTTCACTTGCAAAACAGAAGGGAGTTTGCATAAATATCGATGTAATATTTAAATAAAACAAAAATTCTATCAATAAAAAAGATTTTATTGTTCTTGTAGATCGAATACCACAAATAAAGCACAAACGCAACATTTTTTTAACTTTAATCGATCCATTGCTTTTGGTTACCATAAATGCAGCAAAGAGTAACTTGCACGATTTTTTTCTTCTACAGCATCAATATCCTTTACAAATGCTTGTACAGCTTTCTTATTACTTTTTTATTCACTTTTCTAATTAATTTTACTTTAAATTTAATTAAAACATAAATTTTATTTATTTTTTGACACAAAAACACTGAATAAATAAATGTCAACAAGTAAAACAGCCGCCATTGTTATTCAATGATGCCACTGTTTCATATTTTTGTCCCCGAAAAGTTTATGATTGGAGGAATTTTTTCTCGAGAAAAGTGTTTTTCGGGGGAAAGAAATTCCTAAGGAATATTCATGATTGGGTTGATTATGTTTTCTTGAAAAAAAAAATCAGATTATGATGAGAAAAGTGGCGGGAGCCACGCCCATCTAGAGTAAATACGCTGTTTAAACGACTTCTGCTGAACCGACTGCTATGAAATTTGACACATACACTGAGTTCCTTTGACAAGATATAATTATGATGAAAAAGTAGGCGGTGTTACGCCCATACAATGTAGATATGCTGTTTTAACTATTTCTACTCAACCGACTCTTATGAAATTAGGCGCACATATAAAGTTCTCTTGAAAAGACCAAATTACTATGCAAAAAATGGGCAGTGCCACGCCCATGTAAAGTGAATACACTGAGTTAACTTCTTCTACTCAACTGAATCTTGTGAAATTAGGCACAAACATTAAGTTCGCTTGAAAAGAACCAATTAAGATAAAACAAGTGGGCAGAGCCACGCCCATATAAATTAAATACGCTCGGTGAACTTCTTCTACTCAACCGAATATAGTGAAATTAGACACAAACATTAAGTTCGATTGAAAAGACCCACACAAACATAGAGTTCCTTTGGTAAGAGCTAATATTGATGAGAAAAGTGGGCAGGACTACGCCCATAAAAAGTCAACATGCTGTTTCAACTGTTTCTACTCAACCGATTCTTCTGAAATTGGGCAAAAACATTAGACTAACCAGACAGTACAAAATAAGGATGCAAAAAGAGGGCAGTGCCCCGCCCATATAATGCAAATACGCTGTTTCAAGCAGTTTTAGTCAACCACGTCTTATGAAATTCGTCACAAACATTGAGTGCACTTTTCCAAAACAAATTATGATGACAAAAATGTGGAGTGACTCGCCTTAGGGGCCATTCAGATATTACGTAACGCTCCCGACGGAGGGGGGGGGGGGGCGGTGGGGGGTGTTGGTTTAAAGATTTGTTACGGTTTAGATACTTTACACTGAAAATTTTGTAAAAAGCGTTACGAAAATAGCGTTACGTATATGTGAATAAGCCCTTACTTAAGGCGTTTTCTTTTCTAAAACAAAAGTGTACCACCATAAGTGTTACATGTGATTGGGCAACATTTTTAAATGCTCCCCTGATTTTTAAGAAATGTTGCATATTTCACGTTTACAAAAGAACACTAGTTTCTTTTTCAGAAACAATAACAAAACCAGGGTTGATTTCCAAAACATCGAAATACATTGTAGTGATGCAAATTCTTAATTGCTTTGTTTTTGTAAACAAAGTAAAGGCGCGTCACTACAATGTATTTTGATGTTTTGGAACTCAACCCAGCTGTTAATGTAGTGCTGCACTAATGCCCCTTTAATTAAAATGAGTATTGAACATGTAACATTGTTTTCCTTTTTAAGGGCAAGATCATAAGAAAAGAATGCATTACACTTTTAAAATAACACATATTTTTCAGAAAAGAACATAAAGAAATCTAAAAGGCAGAATAATGCAGCATATTACTTAGAAAAGAAAACGCCATTAGTATGTATGTTGTTTTAATGAGTTATAATTATGGTAATAAAATTTGGAAGTGCCACGCCCATAATATTTACATATTAGCTATAATGTAACCAGGCGCGGATCCAGCTTGAGTTTTTTGCGGGGAGTGGTGGTGGGTTAACTCCTAACTGAAACAAGATATTTTGCAAAAATTCTTTTAGAAACATAGTAGAAATTGGGTATATTTTACCCGTTTCGGGGGGGGGATATACCATCCCACCCTCCGCCATTGTATCCGCGCCTGATGTAACTAAGGAACTATTCTTACCAAACTCTCCAAACTTTGTTTGGACAATCTCACTACTACATGCATAGTTCATATTTAAATAAAAGATTCTGATAAGTAGGCGTGGCATCTTCCTTACAAAGTAAATATTATTTACAGCATATCTAAATAACTGAATAGCAGCAATTTGAAAATTTCGATTGAGCAGCCCTGCCGCTAAAGCAAATAGTTACACAGAAGAAATAAGAGATTCAAAAAGTGGGTGTGGCTTATTGTCCACAACAAAAGTTTTTTTTTTAATAATTATTCATGACCAATGACCCACTTTTTCAAATTCTTAAAATCCATACGTTTTCACTTTTTAATTAGCAAGAGAACATTGAAATATTTTTAAGAAAATCTTTTAAAAAGTATTCATTCTTTTAATCGGCAGATTCCAATTCAGCCTAATAAATTGATTTTGTGGTTAATGGCTTATAATTTCAATATCAATAAGAAGATAGATGAAAAGACAGTTTACTTGAAAAAAAGTCAAAGGACACAAAGCGAAAGGACCATAAAGCGAAATACAAAGGATACAAAATAGAAAATGAAAAGGAAAAAAAAAGAATAAAGAATGTAAACATCTTTTTAAACTCAAGTCAATGAAGAAAATTGTGATGACAAGAATGAAAATAATTTATAAATGACAAACACATACAAATTAATTCTAACAACCAGATAGATGCTGCAAACCATGAGGAAGTGTCAATGTTTAACAGTATTAAAGTATTAAAGCAAGTAGGCATGAAAATAAAATAGGATAAGCAGGATAAAACACTAAACTGTGTGACTACTGAACACTGAATACTTCAATTGTTTAGTTTTAATTTATTATACATGGGAACATTGATTTTGTTGAATGGGATTTATTAGTCACTATGATACAAAAGTTGGAAACAATTATTCAGGGGTTCTCATGCACTAATTCTGTGTTGTTAGACCCCATAGAGAACGAAAGAACCTTTAGTTTTTCTAGATCACTTCGTAAAGTGATTTTATAACGGTAAATGTAGTGCTAAAATAGTTTTCTTAGAGTTTGAAATTTAAACAGTCATAACTTCTTTTTTTCAAAAAGGATTTCAACGCAATTTTTTATATTTGAAAGATATAATTCTTATCTTTAAGATTTGGCATGGTTTTTAAAAATCAATTGATAACTACTTAAGTTATTATGGTTTAATTAAAAAAAAAAACAAAATTTTCAACAAAATTTTGATTTCCTCAAGCTTTAAGTTGCTTATGAGATATCAAAACACTGATATAATTATTTTAGTCGAAAAGAACACTAAAGTAGCTTTCTAGAGAGTGTAATTATATTAAACTCGGCAAAAAAAAAATTATTGAGTTATGTATGATATGTTTTGTGAGCAATATCAATAGAGTTCCTTCACTTAATTTTAAATAAAATCCATATTTATCCCTCGATTTTAATTATTTATGGCTTATTTTATTCCTAATAGACCTAGCTTTCTAACAAATGATAAAAACGGAACATTTTGAACCTCTTAATTGTTTATTAGTTTTTGAAAATGAAAAAAAATTTCTGATTAGCTCCGAAGTAATTGAAAATATAAAAAATTATATATGGACGACTTAGAGACAATTTTATTTTGCATCTTTTTGTGTTTAATTTATTTAAATCGGTTAAACCGTTCTCGAGTTATGATGAAGTAAATAAGCAACAAAAAAGTCAAAACACAGAACATACCATCATAGCTCATTTTTTTTTTTTTTTGCCGATTTTAATATACTTACACATTTTGAAAAGCTATTTATTTCAGTGCTACTTTGCACACAGAAAAAACTTAAATTCATTTTTAGTAAATGAATTCAATGAAATAGCAAAATTTTGCCTAGAAAAGGACCTACAAACAAATTTGTAAATCTAGACAAAAATATCTCAACAATTTCATTGAAAAAAACTTGTTTTTTTCAGTGAACAAATTTTTAAATCTACAAAACAATTTGTCTAAAAATATTTACAAATTGTAAATAAAACAATTTACTAAATCAAACAAAACGATTTACTTGATTTTCTGAAAAATATCTAACAAATATTTTTGTCTCAGTTTATAAAACAATTAGTCTAAAAATACTAAAAAATATTCCACAAAATAGTTTAGCTAATTAAACAAAAATATTTACTCGATTTTTTGTAATATATCAAACAAAATTTTTGTCTGGGTCATCATCATTATCGTCCATTAAGCATTTATGAAATTTCACTTTGTTAAACGTGTTCAAGTCTGAATGTTTATCTAAAGACTCTAAAAAGTGAATGAGAATTAACGCAACGACATTAAAGAATTGATTCACTCAAAAATCGTCAGTAAACAAACTTGGTACAATCGCATTTCTTTTGCTATCATTGTTGTTGTTGTTGTTGTTATTTGTGTGTATGTCGTTATCGGGGTTGTTTTTTATGACACAGAAAACGGGGGTTTCTTGTTGTTTTTGGTGCTTGCATCCTAAATAAAAGTAAAACAAAAAAGTCATTGAATCAGTAAATAACATTTACTTAAAATTAAACTTTTTTTAGACAAACTTTTCTTTGAAAAATTTTTAGTGATAATTTTTTCTGTGCACACAAATAAATTTTTTCTAGTGTTTTGATATCTCATAAGAAACTTAGAGCCTGGGAAAAATAAAATGTTGTTGAAAAATTAGCATTTTTTACACTTTGACCACCATATCTTAAGCATTTACTAATTGATTTTCAAAAGTGGAGCCTTATTTGAAAGATTTCAAATATAGGAAATTTCGTAGAAATCCGCTTTGAAACAATAAAGTTATGATTGTTTAAGTTTGAAACTATAAGAAAAACTTTTTTTCACTACATTTAACGTTATAAAATCACCTTACGAAGTGATCTAGAAAAACTAAAGGTATTTTTCAACAAAACAGAATTGGTACATGAGAACCCCTAAATATCTCAGAGTACATATTTATGTTAATATATTTCATAGCCTATAAAATACCTTTTTATGAATTTCCCCTAGTTTTCGAGATAAACAACTTCTTATATACAGACTTTTTTAAATTTCCTTTAATTTAAATTCTAATGCTCACCTCAATATCTTATAGAAAATGATTTAAATTTCTTTCCTTTAAAATGTGTCAATTTTCAATTTATTTTCTTTAGATAATATTTTAGTAAAATGTCATATTTTGCTTGTATCTCAGTAGTTTGTTTAGCATTTTGCCACTGTTTACAATGACATTAACAGTTCATATTTTTTCTTTAGTTTACTTTTTTTTTAAATAAATATAATAGTTGTATTTAGTTAATAGAAAAGAGTGCTATTTTTTTTCTTATTTTAGTGCAAATGCTTTTTTGCTATTTTAGTGCAAATGCCTACCAACATAGAAAAGTTGCAAAAAAAAAAACGAAAAACAGAACAAAATGTTAATAATGAAAAAAGTGTGCCTTAATAAAGATAACGGGGACATTTGCGTCAACACAGGAATATGAGAGGCAACAGACTAAAAGGAAATCATAAGCAAAACAGTGGTTTTGGGGAGGACAACATGCGCTAAAAAGTATCTGTGAAGTTTCAGTAAAATTGCTATAAATTTTCTCTAGATATTTCACAATAAATATTTACTTTTTATGGAATACGCCAGCCACGCTCATCAATTCAATTACGAGAATTTTTAGTGCAACATTTGTTTGCCCTCTTTTGCTAGTGTAGCTTCTTAATTTTACTGTAATAAATCTTTACTTTGTGTGGCAAGTGCTACGCCCACTTTTAAAATATAAATGCTTTTTCTATAGCATTATGTGGACTAACAACCGAGTAACTTATGCAAATTTCAAGTTTAAAGTAAAACTTCACTAGATATGAATGCATGTCATAATAAATAGTTTCTTTATATGGGAAATGCCACGCCCATTACTGCAACTTTGACATATAGTAATGTTTATAAAAATAATTTTCAAAATGTTTCTTTGACCTTTTATTATTTTTTAGTAATTAATTTATTAAGCTTTAAGATTTTTTATAAAAATTACCAATATTACATATGACTCGATATTTCGACATGCCTTTGGGTGTTTTCTTCAGGATACATCCAACGGCGTGTCAAAATATCGAGCCAAATAGAAGATTGTTGAAAAGATCTAAAGCCTAGTTTATAATAATAGTTTGAAGACCTCAATAAGAATCAGCTAAGTAGCAGTAGTTAATAAAGAATATTTACTTTGTATGGGCGTGGCTCGGCCGACTTTTTCCATCACCAAATTATATTATCGTGATGGGTCAATGTGTGTTCCAAGGTTTAGAACAGCGCTTGGCGAAGAGAAAATTTAATAAATGAGAAATGATTTGTTCTATAAGTGTGTTGATGCTTATTTGCTTTGTTGATAGGCACAACTCATTGTTGTGCTCTTGTTGTTGTTTATTTTGATTGTTTATGTTGTGAAAATGTAAATAGCCGACACACGTTGTAGCCCATGACCGAAAATCGTCTGCTTCTGATCTGAAGCATCGACTAAGTAGAAACTGCGCAAAAATAATATTTACATTGTATGGGCGTGGAACCGCCACCTTATCCAATCATAAAACTATTTTGTCACAAGTTTTTGTGTACAAATTTGCGTTTAAGTGAAATTAGTTGAAAAAATATAGGGGTGGCACTGCCTACTTTTCTAATCACAATGTTGTTTTGTCATGTAATGTGTCATGCAATGTGTATCAAAAATTGTATATGAATCCATTTAGTGTACGCTGGTTGATATAACTAGGTATTCGCTTTGCATGGGCGTGGCTCAGCCCACTTTTATAATACCTAGTTATGTACTATACACAAAGTTTAATTAGAATTGGTTAGCTGGAAATAGTTAAAAATTAGATTTTACAAACATTTTTTGTGGGCGTGGCTCTGCCTACTTTTCTAATTATGCTTAATAATTTTGTTCAAACCTTCATAGGAGTCGATTAATTAGAAATAATGAAAAAATAATATTCAGCTTGTATGGGCGTGGTTCTTCCCACTTTTATTAAAATAATCTTACAGGCTCGCTAGAGCTCAATGTGTATTCAAGGTTTCATAAGAATCAGTTAAGTACAAGTGGTTGAAAAATAAGATTTACATAATATGTATGGGCGTTGCTCTGCACACTTTTCTAATTATAAGGTTGCGGTGATATCACAAACTTTTCTAAAAATAAAATTGTATTGTTGCGAGAGCTTAATATATAAAGCAAAGTTTAATAAATATATTTTAAAGTAAGATAGTAAAACTAGTTTGAAATAAATATTTAGTTAGTAAGGGCGGAGCACCGCCCACTTCTAAAATTATCATGGATTTCAATGCGCATCCAATGATTCATAAGAGTCGGTTTAATAAAACTATTTGGAAGAGAATATTTACTTTATATGGACGTGGAATTAACTGTTGGGATCTGAGACCAGATGGTCCCAAAAAACTATTGTTTTTCGCACAAAATAAGAAGCAATTTTTATGCCTTTGAAACCACTGTACTTCGAAATATCCTCGTAGTACTAACAAAATCGTGCTTATGACTCAAAAAGGAAAATTAGGGAGGCATAAGTACGAATACAAAATATTTTTTGTTACATTTTACTTAAAGAACAACAACAATAACAACAACAATAGTAATAAAAATAACTACAAAAGTTTTTGTTTCACAAATAAACGAAGGAAGCAAATGAATGAAAAAAAAAGGAAAATATTATTTTGCCTAAAGCAATTTTGTGCAGCACTGTAAATTATTACAATTTTACATTTTTTAACCATTAACACAAAAATATAAAATAATATGTTGCATATTTAAAAAAATTGTATTCGTAACACATGGAGAGTTTTCCAACAGCAAAATTAATTTTCCATTAAAAAAAATTTAATATCTTTAGAATTTAAATAATAAAATTAAAACTTTTACTTGAGAAAGCAAAGCAATTGGTACTTTCAAATGTCAATTTAAATGTTTGTGACAGATTTTCAGCGATTTGTCAAGTTTTAAACAAAATCATTCATGTTCAGACATGCATTCGTTACACATACTAAACGATTTTAAACGCACGATTAAACCAACATTTAACTTTTTAATTTCTTACAGGCTTTTAAGTTTACATTTATTTCATTTGCAACAACTGAGATGAGGGTGGTGGTGGCAGGAAATAATAAAAATGTGAATTGACTGAGTTATAAAATAAAAAATAAGTATGTACACACTAATATTTATGTCAATGATTTTTTTCTACTTTTTTGGTTTATGCTCCTACAATATTTTTTTTCAAATGTTGTTTATTTGTTAACATATTTCTATTTTTGTAAGATTGTAAATCACCCACCCAACCACTTAAATAAATAAGTCATATACTGAAACTCAAAATTATTCACATCTGAATAAACAAGCCAAGACTTTTAAACACACTCACACGCACACACGTGATATGGTTAAATAAATTTATTCTGAAATGAAATTAATAGTCTGTAGATTATAATGTGGCCATAAACTGCAGCAGCGTGAAGAAAATGTAACAAACTCTACTGGAAGCATAATATGGTCAATAACAAATGAGCCATGGCTAATTGAATTTGCAGTTAGTTAAAGTTTAATTAAATAAAACTGACCTGGAATTAAACTAATATTGATATAGAACTGAAATTGAATCGAACCAAAACTAATTTGAAACTGAATTATAAATAATTTAAGTGCCCTATCAGCTGATACCTGTGTACTGGGTGAATTTAACGTTTCATAATGTATCAGCTCTTATGAAAATCAACTACATACTGAGCAAGAAACGTACATACTATTTTCTTTGTGCGAATACAATTATTCCTTAGATTTGAGCATCTAAAAATATAATGAAAAAAAATATTCGATTAAATTTATTCGAATACAAATAATTCGAATAAAAATTATTCGAATAATGTTATTTAAATAAAATTTTGTTCCAAACGCTTTCTAAAAATTATGCGAACAAAAATTGGTAAAATAAATTTTTTATATCTTAAGAATTATTCGAAAAAAAATGTTAAAACAGAAATAAAATTAAATATTCGAATGAAAAATATTAAATTATGCAAATTTAATTATTCGAATAAAATGATAGGCATAAAATGGTTTGAACAAAAGAACTAAAAAAATCAATTCAATCTGAGGCTTGTAACCAAAACTTGAATTTTGAACCCTGAACTATTACCATGTACGAAAAGGAAGGTTCGAAAGCTGATGCTAGACAGATCAATATTTAGGCTGCAATATATGTATGTGTTTTTCTGCGTTTTATGAACATCAAAGGCATTTCGATATTCTTCAATATTTCCCCTCCGTATATGTGTGACTATTTTTTGTAAACAAATGCACACAAACACATATAAATATACTGAAGCTGAATATTGACCTGTCTGTCATTTGCTTAAGAGTCTTGATAGGCGCTTTTACTAGTCACTGGTCGATTAGGGCCAGAGTTAGCATTTGGGAAACTGCCATCCCCAATCGCTATATTTTCTGCGAGGATATAGAGGAACCAGTAATTATGGAGTATATTGCCTGCCATTGTCCAAGATTGTAATGCCGTATGCTTTAATGATTGATCAGACATTTCCTTTAATTTGATTATGCAAAAAAAACTTACAGGGAAAATTATTCGAATAATATTATTCGAATAAAAATTATTGGAATGCAAACTATCCGACTAGAAATTATTCGAGTAATATTATTGAAATATAATTTAGTTCCAAATAATTTTTAAAAACTATGTGTTCGAGCAGAAAACGGTGAAATAAACTTTTTTGTAACTTTGAAAATTTTACAATCGAAAAACAATTATTAAAGCAAAAATAAAAAGCATAAAATTAAAATTAAATATTCGAATGAAAAGTATTGGAATACAAAATTACACATTTGAATTAGATTATTTGAATAAAACTATAGGAAAAAAATTCTTGAACAAAATTATAAAAAAATCAATTATTCGAATAAAATGGAAATCGCAATAATCATGTAAGCCACACTATTTAAAAAATTGATATTATAGGTATGAATACTAGAGAGATTTTGGGCAAATTCTAGTATTTCGCAGATATTTGTGCTGAGTATTTGAAGTAAAAACACTAAAAACAATACAATTTAAATATATTTGAAAGTAGATTTATTTTAAATTGTTGCTATGTGGATGGTGAGCTCCTCAATTGTGCATAGAATCAGCCAGAACACAACTCTCTTAACGAAGAAACTACCAGGTATAGATACAACTCACTTAGTGTCCTTTTACACACACAAAGTTTACTTTGCAAAGTTTTAATTCTGCCGGTAGAAAGACAGAGAGATGAAGTATTCCTCTCTTAGTTAAGATACCAACCAATGTTCTCGCAGTACTGCCAAAATTAAAAGAAGTACCATTAAAAAGTACCTTTTTGCGTACAAAAAAGCATCTCTTTGTATACATTACTCTCACCAGTGATGCCACTTATTAAGCTGGTCTCCGTCATTTACTATTCACTAATAATCAGGGCTCGGAATTTCATGCAGCTGAAAATTGATTTGATTGATTGATTAATTGGGCCTATTATTTAATGCAACCGAACTTTACTTGAGTTTCCAGTCGACAACTGAAAATTAATGGTTGCCAGAAAGGCACTAAATAGCAACTGAAATCGACAACTCTTAGTTACCAGCTGTGATCAGTAGTATCATTTTAACCCAACTGAGGATCGGTTGCCATCCATAATCGTCCTATTAATATTTTTTTCAAAAATTGAGATATATGCTTTAAAAAAAGATAATTAGCCAATATTTCTTTATCTATCACCACAAAAAACATGCATTTGCATGCATTTAATTATGATGTATTTTTGTTCGTTATACAAAAGATTTTTTTTCAACTATATTGGAACCTTGCTTAGTGCCTTTTCACACTATGCCTTTTTTGTCTGCGTTTTTGTTTGACAATTTTCTTTTAAAAATGGGCGTTTCCACAGAAAAGTCCACTTTTTGTCCCGTGCGACAGCAAGTAAAGCTTGTTATTTTAGGACAATGCAGCTCGATTTTTGCTTCTCTTTTATTTAATTTAGAGTTGCTTACGTTCTACACAACAATATAAAGAAGTGAAAAATCTCTAGTTTTTCTTTGCAAAAAGAAGCTTACTTGTTTGGTGTCGAACGGTGGAGAAAGTGTACTTTTCTGAGGAAATGCCCATAAGTATTTCTCTCTCTCTCTCTGAAATAAAAAGTATCATAAGAAAATTCCATCTGAATTTTTCTTTTAGTAGATACAAACAACATTATTAAACAAAATTTAATTATGCATTTTTATTTCTTCCAACAAATCGTATAAATGTTATAAATCCACTTTAATTCACATTATTTCAATTGCACACAATTCTTGCATTTTGTGTGCGTGTGTGTGTTTTTTTTTTAATAAAACTCAACAAACCAAATTATCATAAACAACTACAAAACCATAAAGATAAAATTCGAAAAGAAGAACAAAAAAAAAAATACCAAAATGACATCGTCATACATTTTTTCGTCAACAACATGTGATAATTAAATGTCACTGCAACTCATTACATTTTTAAACATCACTGAACAACAAACACAATTTGAACGCAGCAGGCCTACTCCGACCATTAACCACCCTAAATAATCACTTGAAATGAAAAAAAAACACAAAATACTTACGCTGACTAATGGGACATATCACTTATCACATGTTAAATACGAGGCGAGAGAAATAATCATACATTCATTCATTCATTCATTCATACATTCACACTCATACATACAACATGCAATCGTAGTCGTTCGAACGACACAAAAAAGCGTTTAATGAAAATTTTCTTTTCATATACATAAATATAAATTTAATTGTACAAATGTAATTGAAATTTTTCTTTTTTTCACTTCAGTGTAGTTGTTGTTAGTGTTGCTTTTCTTTTACTACAATTTGAGTAGGACAAGAAGGGGTGTTGGGTATGTGTATGAACAAAATTTGTTCATTATAGTTTCCCACCCAGTTGGGCACGTCTTTAAGACATTATCAATGATGGGTGCGCGATAATGTTAAGTCCTCGACGACATATGAGCAACAGTCGGAATAAGTCATCAACGACATTTTCGAACAAATGTCGCGAAGATCATGCACAATTTAATGAGAGACAATGATGTTCAGTATGTCTTTCATTTGTTCTCAGCCAAGTGAATTGAAGACAAAACGTAAGGAACAGTCGCTTATCTTGTATTCCAAAAGGTTGGGTTGAAGACAAAACGTATGGAACAGTCACTTCTCTTGTCTACAAAAAGTTTGGGTTGAGGACAAATCGAGAGACGTTGTCGATCATCTTGTCCTCAACAGAGTGTGATTCAAAATAAAATCACAACTAGAAATTTTCCCTATGCACAAAACCAGAAGGGTTATCCCATTCGGTATCCGACCGGGATCCCTGTTGGATCCCAAATAGGCTTGCATGAAAATTTCTAGTCGGAATGTAGGACATTATCACTTATCTAGTGCTCAACAAACTCAATTGAAGGCAGATCCTAAGACAATGTCGATCATCTTGCCCATAACAGAGTGTGATTGAAAACAAAACGTAAGACAATCGCCCCTATTATGAATAACGTCCTCGACGTCACATGAACACGACATGAAAAAACTGTCACTTGTTGTCGACAACAATTGACTACAACTGACAGTTTCTTACTATTTTATGAGGATTATAAAATTAGTCAATTGTTGTCGACAAAGACTAGACAAGTGACAATGTTTTGGTGTCGTTTTGATGTGACGCCGACGTCGCCATTCATTATAAAGGGAAATGTCACTCACCTTTTCCTCGAAAAAGTTGGATTGAAGACAAAACATAAGGACTTGTCGCTCATTTTGTCCACAATAAAGTTCATTGAACACAAGTAGTAAGATATTGTCGATCATCTTGTCCTCAACAGACCGAGATTGAAGACAATATGTAAGACTTTGTCACTTATCTTGTCCTCGAAAAAGTTGGGTTGAAGACAAAACGTAAGGACTTGTCGCTCATTTTGTCTACAATAAAGTTAATTGAACACAAATCATAAAACATTAGTGATCATCTTGTTCACAACAGAGTACGATTGAAGACAAAACGTAAGACACTGTCGCTTATCTTGTCCTCGAAAAAGTTGCGTTGAACACAAAACGTAAGACTTGTCGCTCATTTTGTCCACAACAAAGTTAATTGAACAAAAATCTCAAGATATTATCGATCATTTTGTCCTCAACAGAGTGAGATTGAAGACAATATGTAAGTTTTTGTCGCTTATCTTGTCCTCAACAAACTTAATTTAAGAAATATTGTAAGACATAGGAGATTATCTTGCCCATAAAAGAGTGTGGTTGGAGACAAAATGTGAGACAATGTCGCTCATTTTGTCCTCAACAAAATCTGATTGAAAACAAAATGTAAGTCATTGTCGGTCATCTTGTCCGCAACAGAGTACGTAACCCACTGTCGCTCATCTTGTCCTGGAAAAAGTTGGGTTGATGACAAAAAGTAAGGAATTGTCGGTCATTTTGTCCACAAGAAATTGAACAAAAATCCTAAGACATTGTCGATTATCTTATCCTCAATAGAGTGAGATTGAAGACAATATGTAAGACTTTGTCGCCTATCTTGTCCTCAACAAACTTAATGTAAGACCTATCGTAAAACATTGGATATTATCTTGCCCTTAAAAGAGTGTAGTTCAATACGAACTGTAGGACAGTGTTGCTCATCTTGTCCTCAACAGAGTTTGATTGAAGAAAAATCGTAAGATATTATCGGCCATCTTGTCCTCAACAAAGTTTGATAGTAGATAAAATGTAAGACTGTGTCGCTGATCTTGTTCTAGACAGACATTCATTGAAGAACAAATGTAAGACATTGTTGCTCATCTTGTCTTCAACAGTTTGATTGAAGAAAAATTGTAAGACATTATCAGCCATCTTGTCCTGAAAAGAGTTCGATTGAATACAAAATGTAAGACACTTAGCTTATCTTGTC
The DNA here is from genome assembly GCA_956483635.1 of Panzeria rudis. Lineage (NCBI taxonomy): Eukaryota > Metazoa > Arthropoda > Insecta > Diptera > Tachinidae > Panzeria > Panzeria rudis. The sequence continues at coordinate 10,769,310 of OY101447.1, forward strand.
CTCAACAGACGTTGATTGCAGACAAAATGTAAGACATTGTTGGTCATCATGTCCTTAACAGAGTTTGATTGAATACAAAATGTAAATCATTGTCGGTCATTTTGTATTTAATAAAGTTGATTACAGACAAAACGTAAGACATTGTCGCTCATCTTGTCCGCAACATAGTGAGATTAGCCACAATATGTAAGACTTTGTCGCTTATCTTGTGCTATACAAATGTACGACATATCCTAAGACAATAGAGATCATCTTGCTCTTAAGAGTGTAGTTGAAGATAAAATGTAAGACAGTGTCGCTTATCTTGTCCTCAGCAGAGTTTGATTGAAGAAAACCCGTAAGACCTTATCGGCCATCTTATCCTCAACAGAGTGTAATTGAAGACAAAATGTAAGACTGTGTCGCTGAGCTTGTTCTGAATAGATGTTGATTGAAAAAAAATGTAAGACATTGTCGGTCATCTTGTCCTCAACAGAGTTTAGTTGAAGACAAATCGTAAGAAATTGTCGCTCACCTTATCATCAGAAATGTTTATTAGTGGACAACATGCTACACATTGTCGCTCAGATATTCATGAACGACGATTTCCTTTAAATTGTCGATTAAGAAACATAAACGACAGAAAACGACTAGTTGTGCATGACAATGCCGTTTATAACAATCTGACCAACTGGGTATAGTTTTAAGAGGGAAATGTATAAATCTTGGTAATATGTGTTTTTTTTTTTTTTTTGTTCTAGTCGGTGATGAAAACAGTTTATGAAGTGATCCACTTTTTTTGATAATGGAATTTTAAATAATAATAAAAAACATTAAATAAAATACTCAAAATACTATTTAAACATTCTTTCTTACAGTTTAATTAAATTGAGAGTAAGGACAATAACAAAAGTTGTATAAATAATTTAGCCTTTCGTATCCTTGCCGATATGATTTGTTGGGAGTTGCAATTCAAGTATTTTTATAATCAAAATCGTTAGCATCGCGAGCGCATTGTTAGAAATTTATTTTGAAATATCTTTTTGATTAAATTGCCTTCTTAATGTTTCTCCAGCAAAACACTTTTCCAAAAACTAAATTTGCTTTTTGTTTCACTAATGATGTTTAACCCGGCAGATAACGCGACTAGTCCAAACACGCACTCCATAGAAGACTAGGACTAGTCCAAAGTTAACCCAAATGTATGGAGAAAACATGGTCGATTTAACATTACGATGTCCTACGGCTGGACCATATAACCCAACTGTGCACTACATCGGAATAGTCTTAAAACTACTCCATGTCACCACTTGATGGAGCGAGCACTCAAGTGTTCGTGTTGAAATTGTTAAAACACGAGCTCTTGTCGCTTAACTACACTGATAGAAAAAGCGTCTTAACCCTGATGTAATCTGACATCAATGCTATGTCAAGTGTCTACATTTTTGACCTCATGACACTTAACATCATGGTGATGTCAACCTTTACATCAGCTGGTCATCAATACCAATGATGACAAATCTATCATCAATGCAATGAGACACCGACATCAGAGAATGGACGAGTTGACATCAGTTTTATGTCAAAATGTCATCAATATGATGTCGCTGATAGAAACCCCGTCATAACGCTGATGTAATTTGACATCAATACTATGTCAAGTGTCTTCAGTTTTGACCCAATGACACTTTACATCATTGTGATGTCAACTTTTACATCACCTGTCATTAATCATCTTTGATAAACTATAATTGATATTATGGCCAAATAAATTACAATAAACATTTATTTTATTCATATAATATTTCTTATAACAAATTTTCACTTTTATTATATTACTTATTATTTTTTCTATCCACTTTTGGTATGCTATTTATTAAGTTGATATAATTACACTTTTTTTCTTTTTCTCCACAAGTAGTAGGAAGGCAAAAGCAAATAACAACAAAAATAAAAATACAAAGTAACTTTAAAAACAAACAAAAAGAAAAAGAGTGTAATCAAATCAACTTATAACAAATAATTAAAAATATGAATGTATATATTTATACTTATAAATTTCACTCACAAGAACACCACGCGATACTATTTAATTAACTTTAAAAACACAACTGATCTAGAACAAACAACAGAATAGTTTTCTGCCACAACTTCTTTTATTTCATTTGTGTCAAGAGTATGCTTTTGTTGTTTTTCCGCACTTTACTCTCTTCGCGCTCATTCTATTTGATATTGATGACACATGTGATGACTATGTGACAGCAATATGATGAAAAGGTGTCACACTATCGCTTGTTTCAACGTTTTTCTTGTGTATGTATGCTGTACTGGCTTAGTTTTTAAAAGGTCCTGCGTATTTTATCTGTCACAGTAATGATGATAAGTGTACATCAATGCAATGTCATGTTTTTTAACTTTTTAAAAATGCTTTTAAACACAAAAATAAAAAATAAAACAATAACATTTGTTTTAAAATACAAACTACAAACATTATAACATTGTTTAGTTATACATATTTTACAATTTACTAATATATAATAAGTGACATCGTATTGATGTCATTCCAATCATAGCATTGATGATACTTAAACTATGACAAAATTCTATAATGGCGTTTGTCATCAGATTGATGTCAGTTTTCGTTGTATTGATGACATTTGTCATAGCATTGATGTCAGAATTCTGATGATAGGGCGCCATCAATGCGATGATATATTTTTCTATGAGTGTACAAGCTTTTGTTTGCAAATGACATGGTTCATGTCTGCATTACATCGGACTAGTCTTAAAACTACTCTAAGTAACTATTCGATGGAGCACTCAAGTGTTCGTGTTTTACCGATTGCACTCGTTAAAACGCAAACCCTTCTCGGTTAACTAGAAGCTATTGTTTGCAAATGACATGACCCATTACTGCATTACATAGGACCATGTTGTAACTACTCCATTTCAGCTAAAATGGGCCAATATTATCTGTAGGGAATAAGTTTTTTTTCCAAATGACTCAAATGTCCTTTTGTGTCTTTAGTCTCTTTTCGTTAGTTCATACTGTTGTTAACAACTAGACAATTTTTATTCAATTTTGGCTTATCTTTGCATTTCCGCATCATTTAATAATTTTATTATTTATTTTATCATTTACATTATTTTCACTTTCTTTCACACGCTCACTCTCTCTTGGATTTAAGGATGCTGCTTGCTGTTGGCGCATTTATCATGTTTTTTTGAAATCTCATATTTCGTGGCTGGTTAAATTAACAGTAAAGATATATCATCTGCTGATTTGCCTAATGGTTAATTTATTAAATGTGCTATCAGTTGCTTAAGCAAAAATGAAGATGGGTAATTTTTTGGTTGCTTTTTTTTGTCACTTTAACGAAATGAAATTAAAAAAATGTTGATTTATCTCTATTAAAAATATTTATTTCTGCTCAAATTCTAGCTAAACTTTTAGCTGACTGTTTTCACGACGTTTGAATAAAATATTGCATATTAATATTTAAATTTGCAAAATTATCTACACGTGTATGTATGTATGTACCCAGCCAAAAAATATCATGTTTCTGGAAGCAGTAGAAAACATTCACGCCTTCCACATGCGATCTTTTGAAGCGCTTCCGAGGATGCTCAAAAAGAAGGCAGAACTCTTTCAGTGTTCATAATGTTTAAATTACAAAGTTAATCAGCATTTTACATTTCTTCAACACGAACTCCAAAATAAAAAAAATCATATTCAGTAGCATTGTTGCCAGGGATGATAAATGAAAAAACTCATTTCGTACCAAATGAGCTTCTAAAATAGTACTTTTTCGGCTCAAATAGTACTAAAATCTTTTTGAATTGTTGTAATCAGTGTGGCCATATCAGCTCTTTTTACTGTGCTGTCATATCTTAATTTTTTACGATATGACAACACTGCGATATGACAACACCGTGTTGTTATATCGTAAAAAACTTACGATATGACAACACAGAATGTCATATCGTTTTTCGTCATATCGTAAAAAAGAGCTAAAAATGGCCACACTGGTTGTAATCATTGATTTTATGTGCTCATTGTGCCAAAGATCAAATATGGCTTTGTTTTCTAAAAATATTTCTGATAAATTCTTTTTCAAATAATGGTGCCAAAAATCAAACAATTTAAATTTCAGCTTATCTCAATGAAACTTCTCCTCTGCCATATAACAAGGAACCTACTTACTAATTTCTTTATTATTATAAACTTGAAGTTCGCTAAAAAAAATTTTAATTCATTCACAATGTATAAACAAGATAATAAATAGCACAAGATATATTTTCTATTAAAATTTGAGATACGACATTTCTGTGGTTTACTTCAATAAATACGTAAGTCGACTTGCGTATATTTTGAGTAATTAATGCGAAATAGTTCTATTTTAAGCGCTCTTTCCATGAGAAAGAGTTTCATGAAATCAATGAAATGTTTTATATGAAACTTTATGACACATTCTTCTTTAATACAATGAAAAAATTCATTGATCCAATTGAGAAATGCATAGCTGGCACGAAGATTTTCCTTTCAGGGTAGTCTATTCTATGTGCATACATACAATCATACACAAATACATACATATGTATGTATATATGTAGTGCATAAGTGTACATATATACATACATATGTATGTACATACATGTGTATACATACTATGTACAAATTTGCAGCGTGCTCTTTTAATAAAAGCACAATTTTCAATAAACCACAAAATAAATTAAATTGAAAACAATAGAAAACTAACAGAACAACAACAACAACAAAATTTTATTATTTACTAATTGTTTAACAACTAAAAACATGAAAAGAAGACAGATTTAAAACAAAACATAACATGATTAAACGTGTCTACCTTTATGAATGTCTATTAAGGCGGTACATATTCGTTGTTGTATAGTTACAACTAGTTATTTCCAGATTAAAAACAAACCAAGGAAAAACTCTAGAAATTTCCATAATTGCAAATAACACGCATGAGGAAAGCCTTAATAAAAATCTAAATCCCTTCTGCACTTGCAGGAAATCTATAGGAAGCAACTGGGGCCTGCAACCGTAAGTGGTAAATCAAAGTTACACATCGGTTGTTAGGCCGATTCTTTTGTAGGGATCTGTTTAGGCGCGGATACAAAGGGGGAGGGGAAACGGGATATTCCCGTTTAGTATAATATACCCAATTTCCCGAGTATAATATGCCCAATTTCTATTGAGTTTCTAAAAAAAAGTTTTGCAAAATAGTAAGTTTCTCTTAGAGTCAGGTTCGGTAAGGACAAGATCAACACGTCACACCAGAATCCTAAATTAGATTGCCGTCAATAGACATGTTTCCATAACACCAGGGCTTGTGGATTTTAAGGTCGTTCAAACTGGTTTTATTAGGAGAATTTTCAATTCAATCTAATGAGGAATGATTTGAACGTCTCGACGGCCTTGTGACCAAAAATTGATTTTAAAGATCCAAACTACTACTATGTAAGAGCAGGAAGGTTTAAGAGTCTTAAGAGCAGCATTGACTACTCACTGCTGGATTAGGGCGAGAACTAGATCTTGGGAAACTGGTATCCCTATTGCAGTAGGTTGTGCGAGGATGTTGAGGGACCCAGAAACTATGGAGCATTTTGCCTGCCATTGCCCGAGATTGCAATTTATAAGCTTAAATGATTAGGCCGACGTTTTCTTGGTTTTGATTATTCAAAAAACAGTGAAAAAAATTATTGGAATAAAATTTTTTCGAATAAAAATTATTCGAATAAAAATTAATCGACTAAAAATTAAACGAATAAAAATTATTCAAATAAAATTTATTTGAAATAAATTTTAAAAACACTTCGAACAAAACTTGGTAAAATACATTTTTAATAATTTTCAAAAATTATTCGATTAAAAATTATTGAAATGAAAATAGCATAAATAGTCGAAAGAAAGGTGTTAAAATATAATTATTCCAATTATGTGAGCTAAATTATTCGAATAAAATTATTGGAATAAAATTGTTTGAGCAAAATTATTCGAATATAATTGAAATTGCAATAACCATGTAAGCCACACGATTTGAAAATTAAAATTATGTGCTCATTCTACTGCTGGATACCATAACTTTAAATACTAATGAGATTGTGGGCAAGTTCTAGTATATCGCAGATATTTATGCTTCGTAGTTAAAGAAGAAGAAAAATCCAAAAACTATACAGTTTTAAATATTTGTTTAACTAGAAAGCAGATTTATTGTGTTTTGACACATACTACTTGTTCCTTTGTGCAAACATAACTATTCCTTAAATTTCATTATTCAAAAAATTACGAGAAAAAATTTATTTGAATAAATTTATTCGAATAAAAATTATTCGAATAAAATTTATTCGAATACAACTTTTTCGATCAATATTATTCGAATAAAATTTTATTCCACATAATTTCTTAAAACTATTCGAATAAAAATTGGTAAAATAAATTTTTTAGAAGTTTTAAAAATTATTCGAATAAAAATTATTAAAACAAAGTATAAATTTTAAAATAAAATATGGGAATGAAAAGTATTGGGATACAATTATGTGAATTATGCGAGTTAAATTATTCGAATGAAACTATTGGAATAAAAATGTTTGAATAAAATAATGGAAAACTCAATTATTCGAATAAAATTGAAATCGCAATAGATAATTAGATTAAAGCTCTGTAAAAGAAAAACAAAAACACTCAATCTCTAGATACAACTTTAAAGTCAGACATTTGTAACGTGGATTTTGTCGTCGGCTGAGGTAACTTAGTCGCGTCCAGGGTCTACTTACGGATCCACAAACCTTAAGTAATAAGACCTTTGATTTTCCCTTTCTGGGGGCAAAATAAAATAATCTTTTTATTGAATATTCTTTCTTCTATATCTAGTTGTTTAATTTAATACGAAGATAGCTATGATAACTTAAACATAATCGGGCGTCAGATAGATTCGGTTTATGACAGGCACGGTTCATACAGCTTGAGGCGATAGGCTAGTAAACAATAGGTTCAGGTTCGGGGCTTTAGGCTCGTATATGGCGGGTTCGGGTCGTATATTTTCAAGCGGCTCGTTCGTGGAATAGTAAATCGGCTAATAGTATTTGGGTTCGCATGCACCTTAATATCGGAGTTTACAGGTTGGCAGCTTTACAGGATCGCAGGTGTACGGGTTCGGTGATAACAGGTTCGGAGATATCAGGTTCGGGGATAACAGGTTCGGAGATGTCAGGTTCGCGGATAACAGGTTCGGAGACACCCGGTTCGATGATCGCTGGTTCGACGATTTCAAGTGCGACGAATAACAGGTTCAAGTTACATACGTACAATCATTCTTAAACTAATGCCTACAATATTACAATCGGTACTTAGCCTAGAGAACAGTCAGCCGAAGCCGCTGTGAGAACAGACAACCGAAGTCGCTGTGAGAACAGTCAGACCGAGGTCCGCTGTGAGAACAGTCAGCCGAGGTCCGCTGTGAGAACAGTCAGCCGAAGCCGCTGTGAGAACAGTCAACCGAAGTCGCTGTGAGAACAGTCAGACCGAAGTCCGCTGTGAGAACAGTCAGCCGAAGCCGCTGTGAGAACAGTCAGCCGAAGCCGCTGTGAGAACAGGCAACCGAAGTCGCTGTGAGAACAGTCAGACCGAAGTCCGCTGTGAGAACAGTCAGCCGAAGCCGCTGTGAGAACAGTCAACCGAAGTCGCTGTGAGAACAGTCAGACCGAAGTCCGCTGTGAGAACAGTCAGCCGAAGCCGCTGTGAGAACAGTCAGCCGAAGCCGCTGTGTAAAATTTATAGCTCCTCTTTAGCCGAGGCCAAAGAGCAGTGCAAAAAATTGGTGACTGCCTTTTCCACTACGGAAATCCCAGTCGATTCTTGTTCAGAATCAGATAGCAAATTCTTGTCCTGTATGAATCGCTCCAGATTGTGTGCCAACCTAATCTACTTATGCTAAACATTTTATGAACTAAACGAGAGTTATTAACGGAAAAGGTTAAAACTAGATACCCTGAAGTTCTTATAATTCATACTACCCTGCAGCTCTTAGATTTATATTATATTATTATTTTATTAAATTATATTATTTTATTATTATACCATATTATTCTTCCTTATTATTCCTGCTATTTTATTATTATTATTTTGTTAGTATTACACTTATAACTACAAATTATGAACGTGAAAATAGCTTTGTTATTTCAACGTTACACATTATTCAAAACTTAAAATGTGCTTAAGGGTTAATTTCGTAGCTATTTACAATTAGAAATCGAGGCAGGAAATATTGCAAGCCTTACGCTTAGGTATAAGCTATGTATGTGCAACACTTTTATGTAGGACATCGCAAGGAATATTTTTATGGAACATTTTAGCCCTCGAACTCTTCGCTGTATGGGTCTTTTCGTCCATTTCTTAAAAAATGGGCAAAAAACTGCCTTTCAGCGGCGATATAGCGGGCTGAAATGTTATACAAAAAATTTCCTCGTGAATAAGTACGCAATTAACCCTTAAACACATTTTAAGTTTTGAATTCTTTCTAGCGTTCAGGTTGACTCTGGAGCTTGGGTGTCTTTGAAGACTTATAATAGTAGGAGTTTATGGCAAATATTTTTTTAGAACTTTTCAGCCTGCTATATCACCGCTGAAGGGGACTTTTTGTCCCCTTATTTAAGAAAGGAACGTGTTCGATTCTTTGTGAACAATCGTCGACTGAATTATCTGTTATAAAATCCAAGATTTTAAGTCTTCAAATTTTAATACCCACTTAATATATTTCATGGGGGTAACAAGGTTATGTCATGCAAATATAAATATGTCTATATGCACTTGTATGCTAAATAAGTATATACCCAGCAGTTCACAAGTTATTGCAAATTGAAAAGCACTCGATTGTATACTATTATGTCAATAGGAAAAATTAGAGCAAAATACTTAAGCGCTTACAACCAGCATCAGATTCAGTCAGCAAAATCTTTTTTCTATCCCATTGTAAAATTAAATGTAAATTAAAAGCGAAGAACAAAACAAACACGAATATATTTTAGCCACCGCACGAGCTTCCAAGCTTCTCTTACAATGTCGGTTATGTTGGACCCATCTGACGGCCTAGGCCATCGCTGTGTAAATTTAAGTAGGAATTGTACACAGACCAATGACATTGTAATTGGTCTCATATCGAAGATGTCTGTGATAGAAATTCCACTGGGTATTTACATACATATATCGTATATTTGTAGCATCATGTAAAGTTGTCAAACGGAAAGGTTAAACAATATTTTGAAAACCATAATTTCATTATAAAAAGCCAAAGAAAGCCGTTCTGATTTGCCTTCTAACTTGTATCTATGTATCTCCGATTGAAAGATACAAAACACAAATAGAATAAATATATAAAACAAACGATAGATGGCACCTAGAACCATGAAAGACAGGAGTATAGTTTCGAGTAGTACATGGCATTTAGTTGCTAGTATTCTTTGTTCTTCGGGTGTGTATGATGATGGTTGGTTAACAAAACTACATTGAAAAAATTTGTAACTGCAATTGTAACGTTTGTTTGCGTGTTCATTTTGTACCAGGGAATTGAATGCATGCGTTATGTTGCAACATGTGTTATGTTTGGGTTGTGGTCTCGTATTTTATCAATATGATAACTTTGAACAAGGAGCCTACACAAAAACACTGGCAAAAAGCAAAACCCGGCAGTTCGGAAGATAAGCAGTTACTGAACGGACTCTAAATAATTTACTTTTGGCTTAGGTCTCTTTTGTTTGTACCGGCTGTTAAAGTGACCAGTAAGTAACCTGAGTGAAGGCAAAATATCTGTAACATATTTATATAATAAGAATGATTGAGGCTTCAGAACTGCCGGCCGGCTTGCCTGCAAAAACCATTTACATACATTTTACATTTTATGCAACCTTAAAACAAAAGCAACCTACATATTCAACATACTCATATCATACAACATAAAATACAACTTTGAAATGTATGAGGTTTTAAATTTGACCCCCTTTTTTTTGTTGGTTTAAAAAAATTTTCTGGTCTGTGTACCCACATCCCATTTTGTAATGGAACAAAACTCCTACATTAACATGTCAAATCTACATGTTTTTTTTCTTTTGCGAAAAATTTTGGTAGAAAAATAAAAGAACTGCAGCAACACAAATTAAAAATCTTTTTCATTTCAAGTCTTTTTTTTGTTGTTGTTGTGTGTCAGTCTTTTTTTTTTTTTTTTTTTTTTTGCTCTAAATATGAGCAGCAGCATACATTATGGCCTTAAATTTATTTGCCACAAGTCGATACTTATAAAAGGCAGCATATTGGAAGGCTCAAGGAAACGAAGGCGTTGTAAATATGTAAATGGGCGTAGTTTTATTTTGAGACATATAAAGCGCAGACGAGCTATATAGTTGCAATGAAATTAGTTTTATAATTTTGTAGTTCTAATATCCGTGGCGGGAAAAGAAGCTGTCACAGAGAAACTCACGAAACCAGCTCCCAAGTGGCAGCGACCGCTTCGGTTTCTGAATCTAAATTTGAGCGGAGGCTGTCCCATTTACATGGCATTGTCATCGGAGGAGGTCAAGTGACATAATTTCTATACTCTGATATAGGTCCCAGGTGTAACATTAACTTGCTTGCTTACTCCCCGTCCACACGTGCAATTTCTGTTGCAGCAATTTCTGAATTTGTGGGAGAGTGTTGAAATAGAAATATATACCATATCTATTCTTCTCTCGCTTTTTCTCACTGAAAAATGAAGAATTGCTGCAACTAAAATTGCCCGTGTAGACCGGTACTTAGTAATAGGTGCTAGGGTTGGAAAATATATTTTTGCTTTTGGTACGTACATAGTTCCTTATGGCACGCTATGCACATCAATGCTTTGAATAGCCAAAAATCAATACTTCTTTTTTAATATGAAACAAATACAAAGCTGTAACAAAACACTTAACTAAATACGTGTAACGCATACTGGTAAGGAATACTGGTAACGAATACTGGTAACGTATACTGGTAACGAATACTGCTAACTCAAATGCAAAACGAAGTGTGTATATATTGTCGTTTTGAGACTCGGCTGGCAAGGTGTCTCACGTTGAAGGTGAAAATCTGGCAGGTAGTTCCGTTTGGTGGTCATTGTTGCCACTGTGGATTTTCCAGAATTTTCTGTGTTTCCGCAACTTTCCGTAGAAGTGGATGGGATCTCCAGAAAATGTTAGCCTTCCTTAATGGCAAATCACAAAGCCTAAGTGATTCGTAACCGTGCTAGCTGAAGATGTCGCTGCCAACTATTTGCTATAACTATTACTTTAGTATCTTCTAATTGATAGTTGTTGGTTTACCTGCGGAAGACTTTTGAAAGTGTATTCTTCTTATTATCTTGAAGTGTTATACGTCTTCAATAGCCATCGACCTGAACATGACATGAACATGACGCCGGCAGAGCAACTGCAAAAAATTCATAAACTTCTTTGTTGTGGTAAATACATGCGATTTCCATGTTCTGCTTTCACAGGCAAAACTAAATTTCATTTTCTGTAAAGGTATTCAAAGAAATAGAAAATATTTTGTCTAAGAACGGATCCACAAACAAATTTGTAAATATAGACAAAAATATCTCAACAATTTCATTGAAAAAAACGTGTTTTTTTCAGTGAACGAATTGTTTAAATCTATAAAACAATTTGTTTGAAAATATTTACAAATTGTAAACAAAACAATTTACTAAATCAAACAAAAAGGTTTATTGGATTTTCTGAAAAATATCAATTAATATTTTTGTCTGAATTTATAAAACAATTAGCCTAAAAATACTAACAAATATTAAACAAATAGTTTACTTAATCAAACAAAAATATTTACTGGATTTTTTGTAATATAAATTTGTTTGCGATTTTTATGGCTATTTTTTTTAAACAAAATTGAGCTTCAAAATTTTTATAATTCAAGAAAATTAGTTTGTTGAATGAGTATTTTCAAAAATAAATCCCAACAAAACTCGCCAGCAATAAATTAAAACAATATGATTTTGATGATTTTTTCTTTATTAATTATAATCATTAATGGGTTTTGAGTTTAGTGAGAAAAATTTACAAGAAATAATTTTTGGCGATTTTATTTCTACTTTTGGCGACTTTCTGCTAAATTTTTATAAGATTATTTTATAGAAATTTATATTAAAAGAAGTGTTATATAAAAACAAATATATTGTCAAATATATATTAAGAAAAACTACATAAAATAGATTTTGGCGACTTTTGGCAATTTTTATAATCAATTGGGCGAAATAGGTCGAAAAAAATCTGACAGCTCTGTTTGGGACACGGATAGTGTATATAGAGAGAACAGGTGATGAAGTGGGAGAGAGGTAGAAAGCTTAATTCATTTAAAACCCTGCTATTGCGCGTTTTTTGTAGAGCAGTGTTGCAAGCCCCTCTGGTGTCAAGTAGAGGCATTGAGTTGTTTACGATGTGTAACCATTTTATTAGTTATTTTACTTCGCCGACGGTTCAGCTACAAAACCGACGGCGGAGTGTGCTGTGAAGTGCATTACACAGCGTCTTCACGAGACATTAACTTTGAGATAACATGAGAAAAAACGTCGGCAGAATACTAAAAACAAAATGTCGAATTTTCTCTTAATCTCATACTAGGGGAAGACGTAATTTTACTTTTCCGATAAGATTTCATTTTATGCAAATGTTCAACGAGTTAACATTCACTACTTTTGCATTATTAGTTATTTTATTTTTAAGTTTTCACACAAATTTAAATTTATAAATCAATTGAACAAATTTATTCATATATTTAACACAGAAATTTTATCAAAAACATCGCTTTTTATTTATTTTAATAAACACTCACACATGCACACTATTTTATTTTCATGTACATGTGTTTTTTGACAGTTCATCTCATAATATTGTTGTTATAAGAATTCTTATAACAACGCTCTCATAAAAATTCTTATAACATTGATATAACACTAATTTGAAGTCTACATGTAACATAATTCTCTCTGAGATTGAATTGGACAATCTCATCTTACATATTATGTTATGGATAGACCTCAAGTTAGGATATGTTAGTATTAATCACTGCGGGTACTGCCAAAGTGATCAGTGCTATGCCTTCATCACTTTAACAGTCCAACAACAACCGATACAATAACACAGCAATGCACATGAGAAAAATGCTTGATGTTGTTGGATTTGCCTGAAACTAGTCTTCAACTCAAGACCTCAGGGTTTGTAGTCAAACGCGCTAACTGCTCAGCCTACAGCACCCTCAAATATATTACACAACATTCTTGTACAAACGCAAATTTCTGTCATGTTTGGCAAGCCGCTTGCGTAGTTTATTTGGCCCTTTAGTTTCTAATTGTTTCCCCTACTTCTGGTATGTGTGAGAGTATTCATTAGTAAAACATATTTTTAATATTCCAAAAACGTTTTCATCATATTTCACCTAATTTTTTTTTATTCAAAAAGAAAATCCTTGCCACCAAAAAAAAATTGTTAAAAGGATTTGAGTACTTTATTTTTTATTTGACCACAAAGTGGCACATTGTCTCATTTATGGCCTTTTCAACAGTTTTAATCATTTTGGTCGCAAAAACCATTTAATATTTTTTTTAAGCCACAAAAAATATTTCACATTTTTTTTTGCAAACGAAAATACTAAAATGCCAAAAATATAAAAGAAAACCCTGAAAAAGCTTTCTAAGATGATTTGTGTAATATTTATGTAAATTGTGGCCGGTAACAGGTGTTACAAGAGCAATTAGTTTTTTTCATAGAAATATTAAAAAGGCAATGAAAGTGTAGACTGAAAAAGGAACTAAAAAAAAACAACTAAAAAAGTAATACAAAAAGCACTAAACAGTATTAAATAAAGCTTAAATATAAGCTTAAATTTAAAAAACTAAGAATATTAATTTTTATAGTTTTTAAAAAACTTAATTTCCGCTTATTTGTTTATTCATCATACAAATCATCAAACAATGATTTAGTTTCAATTGGCCCAGTCGCATTTTCACTTAAATAAAGTTTATTTCACAGTTTCAGTTTTAGTTGATGGTTCTTAATTCCTCTTTTATAGCAGATTTTTACATATTTTTTTTCAGCCAACATTCCACGCAGGTGGCTGGCTGCCTGGCTGGGCGGCACAGGCTACAAGTGTAATTTTTGCCCTTGTTCCTTTTTTTTGGCTGTGAGTTTTTGGTCAATGGCAGCCAGTCTACCAACGAACTGACTGACCAGCCAGCCATGTTCATGCTGATATTTTGAATACACCGCGACAGGTGTTGATGATTTATGATGTACATATTTTCGCCAATACACTCATACAAACACACGTACACACACTTATGTATGTGCTACTTGTAGTCGAAAAGTTATATTTGTTAAAACGAACTGTGTGCTGTAAACATTTTCCGCTTAAATTTTTTTCTAGCGAAAAATGTTCTTCTTTTTAGTGTTGACGTATATGATTTGCTATTTTTCATCAGTTGTAGGAGATTAAATTAATACGCCATTAGATTTAATTAACTCGAATTGAACGAATAGAAGGTATTTCCAAATATGTATGTAGTTAATTACACTGTACAACAATATAATTTTTTTCCAAAATACATAACAAGTTTCTAACGATTTATTCTGGTGTACCTAAAACAAAATATTGGTAAATCTAATCAATTTCGTAGGTTAGAATTGCACCAACTCATAAAATACAGTAAAATCTACCAATGGAATTGTAGTTTAGTTGATCGTATGCTAAACTACTAACCGTTAGGTCGCAGGTTCGATACCTGCCAAGGCTTAAGTAGTAAGTGTGTTTATTTAAAAAAAATTTTTTTGTTGGTAATTTTTTGGTGTTGAACTTAGGCTCTCACAATTTTGCTAATGTTTATAAACCGGACGCTTTTACCATTTCAGCCAAGTCATCTTGTTAAATAACGATAGCACAAAGTATACATACATCCCTTTTGCACTAGCAAAGTTTACTTTGCAAAGTTTTAATTTAGGCGGTAGAAATTTAGGGGGTTAAAGCTTCCCCCTTTTGGCCCGATCATGCAGTATATCGGTACATGAAACTATGTGTTCTTTACATCTGAGCAGTAGGATAAATTTGGTAACTTTGTAGAAAACATTAGTGCAAATATTTTTGTGGAACATATTAACCCTCTGACTACCCCAAATAATGGTAATTTTTAGCTATTTTCTAACAAAGGGGCAGTGCGGTGATAAAATGTACTACAAAAATGTTGGACATAAAATTTTACTATAGATTTTTAAACACAACCAAGCTCCATACACAACTGGTACACCAGAAATCATTAAAAACTTAAATTAAAACGAAGAGATAGAGGGTTAACATATTCTAGAAAAATACTTGCCCTAATATTTTCTATAAAGTTGCTGAACACACTTCACACCTCAGATGTAAAGATCACTTACTTTAATGTACCGATATGCTGCACACCGAACAGGCCGAAAGGGGGGAAGCTTTAGCACTACAGCCCGCTTTATTGCCCCCGAAGGAAAGTTTTTATCCCTTTTTTAAGAAAGGTTCAAAAAACCCATACAGTAAAGAGTTAGAGACTTAAAATGTTCCGCAAAAATATCCATCGTGATATTTTACATATTTTAAATGAAAGGCTTAAAAAATTTCCTATGCCGAGCAGCGATGCCAAATTAATGCGTTTAGCACTATTTTTATTGCTTTTTGATGTTTTAAAACTCTACATTCGTAGTGTTTTTTATGTTTAGTGATTTTTAAGCTGCTCTTACATGGAAATTGTACTATTTAGTGCCTGTTTAGGGTTCGGATACACCAAAAGTGTAAAGGACCCCTATTGTTTTCGCTACGCTGTCCGTCTGTCTGTCCGTCTGTCTGTCACAGGCTGTTTTCTCGAAAATTTTCACAGGATATGGAGAGCTTTGGCCGCTACAACAACAAATATATGACAGTTAAAAATTAAAGGGTGTTCTAAAGCGAGCAACGAAAAATGTTGAAATACTAATGTAATATTTTTTCGGGAACCGTAAGAGCTACGGACCTTAAATTTTCACAGAATATGTAAAACTTTGACCGCTATAACAACAAATATATGACAACTAAAAATTAAAGGGTGTTCTAAAGCGAGCAACGAAAAATGTTCAAATACTAATATATTATGAAGACACATATATAGATACTTTAAATTTTCAAAGTAAGTGCTAATTGGTGTAGTCTGTATAATAGACTACACCAATTGACACCGATATTTAAAGCAATAAAAATTAAAGGGTATTCTATCAGTTTGACTATGTAATTTAGACAATATACTGTATCTTTGAAACCGTAGGATGTAGAATCATGAAATTTTTAAAAACGCTAAAAATAAAAAAATTCAAAATTAAAAAAATTTCAAAACGAAAAAAACGCTAAAATGAAAAAAAAACGCTTAAAGGAAAAAAGCACCAAATAAAAAAAATCGCTAAAACGCAATATATCACCAAAACTAAAGAGATCGCCAAAAAAAACTAAAAAAACTTCAAAAACCGAAAAAGTCGTCACAACGAAAATAGCACTACAAAATCGCTAAAACTAAATATATCATAAAAAAATTAAAAAATCGCCATAAATGAAAAAAAAAATCACAAAAACGAAAAAAGCGCAAAAACCAAATAAAGCGCCATAAATAAAAAAATCGCCAAAAAAAAAACGCTAAAACGAAAAAAAATGTCAAAACAAAAAAAAAAAATCGCTAAATCTAAAAAACCACAAAAAATCGAAAAAAATCCCAAAAAACGAAAAAAGCGCCAAAACCGAAAAAATCGCCACAACTACAATAAATTGCTAAAACTTAAAATATTGTAGGCAAGTGAAAACCTTACAAAAATACCATAACCAAAAAATCGGCAAAACTAAACTAATCGACAAAAAAGAAAAAAATTGAAAAAACGAAAAATCGCCAGAAAAAATGAAAAAATCACGAAAATTGAAAGAGCGCAAAAACAAAAAAAAACCCAAAAACAACGAAAAAGACTTAAAAAATAAAAAACTAAAATTAAACAAGAAAGCTCAATGAAAAAACTGCCAAAATGACGAAAGGGGTAAAAACAAAGAGGGATATACATACATATATGTGTATTCGTACGGAACCCTTCGTGTGCGAGCCAAAGTCACACTTTACTTAATTTATTTAAGTCTTATTGTGCTTTTTACACCAAAAAAATTGGCATCACTGATGCCGAGTAGTAATTGTGAATAAGTATGAAATTAACCCTTAAATAACTTTTAAGTTTTGAATAATTTCTAGCGTTCAAGTTTAGTCTGGAGATTAGATGTCTTTGAAGATCAATAGTAAAATTTTATGGGAAATATTTTTGTTGAACATTTTAGCCTGCGATACCACTGCTGAAGAGGAGTTTTTTGTAATTTTTTTTAAGAAACTGGTAAATAGTCCCATACATAGAAGAGTTAGAGGGTTAAAATATTCCACAAAAATGTTTCTTGTGGTGATTTACATAAAAACGCTGAACTTATTTTATACCTTAAACGTACGGCTTACAATATTTTCTATGGCGACTCACTATAAAAATGTTAAAAAAAGAGGGGGGAGGTTGAAATTAAACTTCTCCTAAAATGGATCCCAGAAGTAAATTTTCAAAACGCCTATACACGTATTTTTAATAAATTTTTTGGTGACCTCTAGTTATTGTTTGGCATGTTGAACTATTGCTATTAAAAGCATGATTAGACGGAGGAAATATTTGCATAAAAAGCAATTTTTCGTAATCTTCAGCAAATTTCGAAATGAGCTTTCTAAATATTTATTTATACACGTATTTGTCTGCTTTTTAATGAAAATTCCCTTATAGCCTTTGTCTGCCCGAAAAATCCGCGAAATGTCTTTTACAACTAATCCCAATATCCAATTTGTTGATTTTATCTCTTGGCGCTTGCAGGTCTAAAGCTTCAATTATTTGTATCAACAACAAATTTTACTATGCACTAGTACAAAATAATCAAACTGTGCAAGATATGCATCGACAAAATACATTCCCCAGCACATACGACTGAATATGTTTAAAATTACGCCATAATTTGTAAACACAACCATAAATAACCCTTCAAAATTTCCATATAAAAGGAATTTTCCCAATATATCGAAATAACAAAAGCAACAAGAAAATAAATCTTTTTAAGCCCCAAAAACATATTTCCTTCATTTTTCTCTCTAACATTCATTTGTTTTTTTCATGTTTTGTGTTCAGGCAGAAGAAAGCACCTAAAAACAAGGTTTGTTTTACTTTTCTAGAATTGGAAATTGGAATTTTTGAACTTGATTTAAATGGCTGTAACAACATTCGACAGTCCTTTAGTTACACATTTGCATTTCTTCTGTATTTTAAACGTATTTTACTGTTAATGGTAACAATAAACGTTGTAAACATATTCTTGGAAGAAAAATAAAAAATAAAAAAATGATGAAAATAATCTGCAGCCACCTTAAATTTTGCCATATGAGCGAAAACGAACTTAAAGATACGCTACTCAAAACTAGATAAAATCAAAAAGATATTTTTGATTTTTATAGATTTTCGCCATAAAAGTTATAAAAAGAAAAATATTTCTATAAATATATAAACATCTAACAAAATTTGTTATCGATAACAAAAATTTCAATAGAAAATTTTATCGATAACATAAGTTTTTTAAGAAATTTTCGATACTAAAAATTTCATACCAAAAATTATTCAATATTAAAAATTTCGTATAGAAATATTTTTTCAAGAAATAATGCCGATAACAAAAATTTTATAGAATATTCTTTGATATTGAGGATCGATGTTAAAATGTTTCCATAGAAAATTTCCATTATTTCCAATAAATTTTTCATTTTATACAAAATTATTCGCTAATAAAAATTTCGCACAGAAAGTCAATAAAATTTTTTTCGATAACATAATTTTTTTAAGATATTTCACAAATAACTATTTTTTCGGTAAAAAGTTCAATATATAACAACATTTTTTTTATGTTATTCGTTATTTAGAGATTATATACAAAAAAAGTTAGTTGATACTAAAAATTTCTTATAGAAAAATTTTTCGATAACAAAAATTTTCTGTAAAAGAAAATTGTTGCGTGAAGATTTATCGCTGATAATCATTTTATATAGCAAATTTATTGTTAAGAAAAACTTTATATAGAAAACTTATCGATAACAAAAATTTTTTATGCGAAAGTTATCGGTAACTAACATTTTTATAAACTATTTATCGATAGCAAAACTATTTTTTTTTACCGATAACAACATTTTGCTGTATAAAATTTTCGATAACAATAGTTATGCAACTATCGGCCATGTCACAGAGTTCTATTTTGTTCGAAAACGGAGTTAAATCCACCCCAAGATGGCGAGCCCTAGCCAGAGCATACGCTAGCATGACAGCGCCGCCAACAATCTGTACACATTTGCGTATTTTAGTTATCTTTTTCAGGTACCAGCTGCTACAAAAATGAGGCGAATGGAATTCCGTTTTCGTATGGAATAGAACTCAGTGACATGGCCGTATATGTACAAGGTATTGGACTGGAGCTACGGAACTTGATCTTTCATATGTAATTGGGAGCGCTGAGTTCGAATCTACTATCAGTTTTATTCACAGTTGCACGACAAATGTCAACATAACTGAATAATGGCTTGTCCTATTCAGTTGAATAAGAAATTCGAAACTCGACAAAAACATTATCTCTAGGCCGTGCCAACATCGTTTTCTAATCTGCTTAGTAGTTTCAGAGATTTTGTGGAATTTGTACCAAAAATAAATTTCATTTCTAAAAATTCATAAAAAATAAAAGAACAGGAAAAATCCGATTCTTTTTCTACAAGCATTTAGGTAATTATATTCCAAACCAAATGAGCTATATTGCATTATAATGGATCCACAAGTTTTGATTTTATTGACAATAAAGTATCCTCACTTAATCAATGGACAAAAATTACGATTTCTATCCAACACACATACACACACACACACACACATACAGAAATCGACATACGACCTACACAATAACTAATGCCAAGCTGCTCCGAAATAAGAGCCAACAACCCATCTAGTACGACATCCTGAGAAGGATATTTCTTACTGAGATCCAATAACGGGGTGACCAAGGCAGCTCTGCAGAACAACCCCAAGGATCTCGGAGATATAGGCACTATTATGATTCAGCACTCAACTAAGTTGAGTTGTCAATGTTACGACCCAACTTAAAAATTTTTTTATATTATGATTCACAATCAATTTTAGTTGTCTTCGAAATAATGTTCGAAAAAAGGTTCTTATCTATGTTCTCTGTTTTTTGAAACCGTAGTAGACTTCACACCAAAACACAACTGATAGAAAGCAGCTGTCTCACAATCATAAAAGTTATAATCCCTAATAAGAACTTGACAACAACGACTCAACTATCAATTTAGTTGTTAATCTTAAGAGGGGCCATAGTCTTCCAAAAACAACTTAGCGCATAGGAATCGTTCCTGAGCTAACTTCTGCAGTGATTTTATGAAACCTGGCCATCCAACAGAGTCCTTTGGAGTCATTAATTAAATTCGTTGGTTTTCAGGATAAAAAATAGTGGGGAATTATTAGGATTATCATAGAAATGCTACCGATAGTACTGAGTTTCTATAGAAGATTTATCGATAACACTTTTTTGCTAGAAAATTTATTGATAACACAAATTTTCTATAGAAAATTTAGCGATAACACTTTTTTTTGGCAGAAAATTTATCGATAACATTAATTTTCAATAGAAAATTTATCGATAAAAATAGTTTTATCGATAAATTTTATAGAAAACTTATCAATAACAAAAAATGTCTATACAAACGTTATAGAAAAAAATATAAAAAAATACCAATAGAAAACATTTCCAGGACAATTATCGATAGCAAAAGTTTTCTTTGAATTTATATAAAAAATTTGCATTCACAATTAAAGGAAAGTAAAAGTTTTTTTCCAAAGCTGGCAACCGAAAGAAATAACAGTATCGGTGTTGGTAATAAAACTTTATTTCTGCATCGGTATTTGCGTTGCACCGGTTTCGGTATCGGTATCGGAATTACCGATAACCGTTACCGATAAAACTCAAATATCGATCAAATTTGGTATCAATACCGATATGTTATTCGTTTCGGTTGCCAAATGTGGTTTTTTTCTAAAGTTGGCCATAATTTTTTGAAAGTTGTATCTATAGTTTAGACGATTTATCGACAACAGAATTTTACTATAGAAAATTTATCAATGACAAACATTGTTTATGGAAACTTTATCAATGACAAAATTATCTATAGAAATTTTTGGTACATAATACGAAACAAGTCTATCGATAACACGTATATTCTTTTATAAAAAGTGAAGTTTCTGCATTTATCGACAAAATAGATTTTTTTTTAGAAATACATTTTTTTATAACCTAAATTTTCTAATATTTCATGAAATTTATTGCATAAAACTTTTGTGATTTGCCAATGGAATAGGCAAGGAAGCAAACTGGGCTAAAAAAATGGAATGAAATGAAATTTCAAATAGTTTTGGTTAAGTTTTTTTTAGCCCGCTGACTTTTTCGCCCTTGCAATAAGCAAATAAAAAAAATTCATGAAATATTCCATCCAATTGGAAGATAAAAAAAGTTTCATGCAACAAATTTCATGAAATATTTCGTGTAAGATTAGTCTATGAGAAATTCAATATTTTTCAACAAGGCGTTATAAAGAACAAATTGTTCACTTTAAATAGCTGGACGATATTAGCTATATTCCTTGAAAATTTATCGATAACATAGAATTACTATATCAAACTTTTCGATAACTGAAAAAGTATAATATATATTATAATATATATTATACTTTTTAAGTTATCGAAAAGTTTGGTATGGTAATTTATCGATAACATAGAATTACCATATCAAACGTTTCGATAACTTAAAAAGTATAATATATATCATAATATATATTATACTTTTTAAGTTATCGAAAAGTTTGGTATGGTAATTTATCGATAACATAGAATTACCACATCAAACTTTTCGATAACTTAAAAAGTATAATATATATTATAATATATAATATACCTTTTAAGTTATCGGAAAGTTTGGTATGGTAATTTATCGATAACATAGAATTACCATATCAAACTTTTCGATGACTTAAAAAGTATAATATATATTATAATATATATTATACTTTTTAAGTTATCGAAAAGTTTGGTATGGTAATTTATCGATAACATAGAATTACCATATCAAACTTTTCGATAACTCAAAAAGTGTAATATATATTATAGTATATATCATACTTTTTAAGTTATCGAAAAGTTAGATATGGTAATTCTATGTTATCGATAAATTTTCAAGGAATATGGCCAATATATTTATACATATATATAAATTTTTTGAAATTTTATTTAATTTTATGGTGTATTGGTATAAAAATTTTGTAGGAACTATAGTTTAAAAATTTCGATAACTTGATTATTTTAAAGAAAATTTTCATATAGAAATTTTTTCGTATTTTATTTTTCTTTTGTTATTATAGAGTGCTCCATATTACTCCATAAACGTGAAAGTCATATTGTGAATAAATAAATACTCGTATAATAAATATTTATAACTTAAATTGCACTCAATACTCTTCGAATGAACTTGTGGTTTGTTGCAAATAGTCTTCGTTCGGTCTTCAACCACATTATAAACAAACAAACAGTCAACGAAAAATCAATTGGCTACAAACGACTGCAATAAATGTAATAAATTTCCTTTTTTATCAACTGCTTTTACTACTTTGGTTCATTGGGTGTTTGTAGTTGTTGTTGCTGGCTGTTTTCGCCTTGTAAACAATTCAAGATCTCGAGGAATAAAATATCTGCTCCTACAGCAAACCCTCCACACACACACACTCACAAATATTGATTCGAAGGAATTCAATATTTTTATGTTCTTTTTTTTTCTTTTTGCACAAAAAAAGGTTGGGGTTTATTGTTTATGGTTTCGTTTCGTTACCGTGCTGACATTGGCGAGTACGACTAAGACGTTGAGGAATAAGGTTTAGTTGGTGTATATTAACTTGAAATTTTTTGCAATTTATGATACAATTTGTTTTAGAAATTATTTCTTTTTTTGCAAATTGAACTAAAGAAATTCTTTGTGTTGCGGTGCGAGTACTTGTATTACAAAAGTATGACTTTGGCTGTCTGACAGTGTGCAAATTGTTATGGGGAACTTTTGGTAACCATTGAAAAATGATCGCTTACATTTTGTTTATTCAAATATTATGTAATGGTTAATAGCTGAATGCTTTTTTTATTTATTTTTCTTTAAGAGCTCCCAATAGGCCATTAAATTTTATGGCTGTTTTATTTTGGGATGACCGTATTTTAGAAAAATTTTTAAAATATGTACATAATGCTAAATGAATATCGTTTATTTTTATTTTCTAAACTCTCAGTGAAAAAAGTATGTATCGGGTACTAAAATGTTACAAAAACGTTTAACATTCTTATGAACAACTTTTAAGTGCGTATTTTAGGATATTGAAGCGTTATTGATAAACTAAATTTTTGCTACGAGCTATCTACTTTTCAGAATATTTTAAAAATATTGAAATTTTCATGCGAAAGTTATCGATAACTTCAAATGTTATCGATAAACTTAATTTTCGCTACAAACTATCGACTATTCAGAATATTTTTTGATTATATATTATTTCAATATAAAATTTCTTCAAAATATTTATAGTTTGTATTATGTACTTTTAAATAAAAACCTTTTCGATAACAAAACTTTTTTATAGTTTCTTCGATAACATAAATTTTTGACAGCTACCCTACTGATAAGTTGATTGTTCATAAATACGTATTTCAATAAGTTGAGCAATTTTTAACAAATATACCGATAACTTAAATATTTAAAATAAAAGTTATCGATTTCTAACATTTTTGAAAAAAATCTGTAGAAAATTTGCGCGCTTATAAAATATTTTTATGAAATATTTAACGATTACTTAAATTTTAATAAATGAATTATCGATTAATCAAAGTTTATGCAGACTAATTATTGGCAGTTGGCGTTTCTTTAGATAACGTATCTTAGCGATAGCTTGAATTTTCTCTAGAATATATAAAAAAATTTTTTACAATCTTATGAAAATTTATCGATAATAACAAATTTCATAAAAAGTCAACACATAACCTAAAATTAATATAAAAATAATCGATTCTTTTAATTTGTTTCTAAAGATTTGGCGATAAATTGAAGTCTCTATAAAAATTTTATCGATTATTAAAATCAATTATGAATATGTTTATCAATTACTTAAATTTATCTATCGGCTGATTCTATTGCAAAATATCATGCATTGCAGAAAATATATATATAACTAGTATTTTAAGCCAACTATGGATTATATTGTATTCATAAATCTTTTCTATGATACTTTTTTTGCGTAGCAACTTGCCGATAACTAGTGTTATTTATAGAAAGTTTATCGACAGCTTGAATTTGAAAGCAAGAAATACTACTTGCTTATATTTGTATGCAAAGCTCTTTGATAATGTTATATTTTCATGGCAAGTTTATCGATATATCTAAAAATTTTAAAGTATTTATCGATTGTTTGAATTGCTTAAGAGTTTTTGTAATTAAGATTTACTGCGAAATTACTTGCGAATATTTTTAGATACATGAAGTATATTTATCGATAACTAAAGTATTAGGAGATGTTATCGATATCTTAACGTTTCTAAGCAAGTTTTAATGGAAAATTTAGCGAGCAAAAAGGTATTTACTTTTTCACGTAGATTAATCGATAGCTAAAATATTGAACAAAAAGTTATCGATAACATCATTTTCCTAAAGAAAAATAATAAATAGCTTAGCGAGCAGTACAATTTTTAAAAGATATGTCAAACATAACATTTCACTTCTCTAAGTATATATATCGATAAGTAAAATATTTTATAAAAACTTATCGATAACTTCACTTTTCTAAAAAAGTTTTTCTAGGACATATTTCGATAGGTAAAAGTATTTAGTTTTCGAACAAAATTTTCGATATAACTGTTATCGACTTCTATTCTCATCACTGAATTCTTAGTAATCGCTAGAGTTTGCCTAAGGAAGAGTTCCCCCATGCCATCCATATCTAAGATTGCTCTGGCCATGGTTCTCAGGCTAATGCCAGCCAAAGCTGGACATTCACACAATTTTATCGATATTATCAATATTATTATTGAGAGATTTTGTATAAAAAAATGATCGATAAGCATTAAATATAATATATTAAATTTATGAAGAAAATTTATCGATAGCTAAAATATTGCTAAAATAGTTATCGATAACTTCAATTTCCAAAAAAAATTCTGCAGAAAAATTAGTGATAATTAAAATTTTTTATCATTTCAGAAAGAATTTTCTATATAAAGTTATCGATAAGTTAAATTTTGCATAGAGCGTGTTTTTTTATAGAAAATTTTCAACATATTGAATTGCTGTCGACTTTTTATTGATATAAAGAAAATTTACCGATAGCTTAGGTATTAAAAAAAAATTTATCGATAACTTCACGTTTCCAAAAGGTTTCCTATAGAAAATTTACTGAATTGCTTACTTTTTGAAGTAGATTTATGGGGTGCCCCTATGGCTGAGTGGTAGTGATGCTAGCCTGTCACTCCAGAGGCTGTGGGTTCGATTCCCGCCTTAGACCCTGTGTTTCTTTGTAAAAAAATCGATAAGTTCTCTCTTGCAAAGACTTTTATATAGAAAATTCATCGATAATCCAAATTTTGTATAGAAAAAGTATATATAGATCATTTATCGACTACTTTTTGATATGTGAACAAGTTTTACCAATAACTAAAATATTACAAAAACACTTATCGATAACTTCACTTTTCTAAGGATTTTTCTACAGGAAATGTATAAAAAAGTAAAATATGTTTAAGAAAATGTATTTCATTTAATTTCTATGAGAAATGTTGAGACTTTTGAATATTCTCGATAATAGAGATTATTATTGCATAGTTTATTAAACAGATATCATTTACTTTGAATTTCTGTAGGTCGAGTTTCTTTTTAAAATTTGTCAATTACTTTGAATTTTACCTTAAATTTTACCTTAAATCTTGTTTCAAAAGTTTTTAAAAATATTCAATTATTTTGTATTAAAAAAACTTCTCTGAAATCATGTTTTAAAATTTTATCGATAGCTAGAAATTTTATAAAATTTATTTCGATAAATAAAATGTTTTATTGATGCTTTCATTCACTAATAAAAACTTCCATTTTCTCTTCGGTGATGTTAAATTTCATTTCGAATTTTTATAAGAACTGTAATCTCTTGTGAAAAAATGCACACATATTTATAGCAGTAACTTTGGCTTTCGATGGAAAATTCATTGGACTTTTGAATTTTCTTGGTTACATTTAACAATATATCAGATACTACAAAAACTTGTATTGAAGAACTAGATTTTATTAAATTTATTAACAAAAATCTGACCACTTTAATCAAAATTACTCATTGGATTACCTCACATTTCACCCACATAAACCAATCAGCTTCACCTGACCTCAAATTATTTTCAATAAATTTCATTTTATATTCTTAAGAGGCCACTTTTTTTTGAATAACTTCAATTCAGTTGAGTGTATCGTTTTTTGGCCATTCCTTTCCCATACACAAAAAAAATCAAATTGATTCAATTGCTTTTAATAAGCAGAATTTAATCAATTCTTGATTTATACAACAAAATATTTCCATCATAATTCCAACTATTCTCATAAATTTCATTTCATTATGGGATAATCATTGTGATATTAACTCAAATAAGAACTTTTTGGTTAAGCTTTTTTGAACTTTTGCTTATTTTTTATTTTTTTTATATAAAACTTTTATTTGATATAATTAATCATTTTTCTATCACTTGCAATGTTTCTTTTTTTACGTAAATAGAAATATCTTTATAAATATGTATTCATAAATGTGTGTATTTAATGTTTTTTGCGTTTGTGTGAGTTTTCCAGCAGTCATTTACATGTGTGGCCAACAAAAAGGACAACAATTCGTCGTCTACAGCAGCTCAACTTTCCTGCAAAAAAACACACAAAACACATACACGCACACTTCCCTACACACATGTCCAACAATATAACGAGAAACAACAACAACACATGACTAAATGCCTGCCCGCCAGCCTGGCTGGTCAGTCGAAAATCATAAACATCAAAATTCATATGTCAACAACACACACGCGCTCATCCAAACATGTAAAACAATAGAAAAAACAACAACAACAAATATTTTCTCTTAAATTGTGTTTATATGTATGTGTGGGAGTGAGAGTGTGTGAAAGTTTAACTTCCCTGCAAACATTTCCTACAACGGAAGGAAGTTTCTACGAAGTGACTTGTTTTTGAACTGAAAACAATTTCTTGTCGGAAAGACCGAAGTCCCGAGACAGGAGCATCTTGAAATAGTCACTAGACTTGACGTCTTAGTGACACACAAAATTTTAAAAATATACATACATATTTAGATTGTTTTAAGAAAGACAATACTGAATTTTGATTTTATATAATTGTGAACATGGCGCCGACCATCCTCCAAAATAAGCTAAGACGTGACGTGACCTCTATCACCAATAATCGTCCAAATGTTTAGAGGGCGAATTTAATATAAAAGTTAATTCGTAAGTGTGTTCGGCATTAAAATATTATCCTGCACAGTGATACATACTGAGGATGCAAAAAATGTCGACAAATAAAGAATTTCTTATTTTTCTTCTGAATTGCTTTAAGTTTGAAACATTAAAAGAGAGAAGTCGGAAATATTTACCGGTATTTGTAAAATAAGACAGAGAACACACCAATCCATTCTAATCGATCGAATTTTTGTTTTATATTCAATTAAAATTTCGATCGGTATCGAATGCCCTAAATTAAATGCAAGTGCTACTTTTACTGGTCATTGATTGGTTAACTAGCTTGGAACTGAAAATACTAAACAAATATAAATAAATTAAGTAAAGTGCGACTTTGGCTCACACACGAAGAGTTCCGTACGAATACATATGCATATGTATATCCCTTTTCGTTTTTACCACTTTTTTCATTTTGGCATTTTTTTCGTTGTGGTTTTTGTTTAATTTGAGCATTTTTATTTTTTAAGTATTTTTCGTTGTTTTTGGCAATTTTTTTGGTTTTGGCGCTTTTTAATTTTCGTGATTTTTTCGTTTTTGTAATTTTTTTGTTTCTTGACGATTGTTTAATTTTGGCGATTTTTTGGTTTTAGCGTTTTTTTCATTTTTTTGATGATATTTTTAGTTTTAGCGATTTATTTTAGTTGTGGCGATTGTTTTCAGTTTTGGCGCTTTTTTCGGTCTTATGGATATTTTTCGGTTTTTAGCGATTTTTTCAGTTTTAGCGCTTTTTTTTGGCACTTATTTTTCGTTCTGGCGATTTTATTTAGTTTTTTTCACATTTGTGGTTTTTTTTCAATTTTTGTTGTTTTTTGCCGATTTTTTTAGTGTTGGGGTTTTTTTGGTTTTGGCGTTTTTTGATTTTGGCGTTTTTTTGTTTTAACGTTTTTTTCGTCTTTTGACTATATTTTTAGTTTTATGGATTTATTTTAGTTTTGGCGCCTTTTCTGTTTTGGCGCTTTTATCGGTTTTAATGATTTTTTCGGTTTTTTGTGATTTTTTTAGTTTTAGCGATTTTTTTTGTTTTGACACTATTTTTCGTTATGGCGATTTTTGGCGATTTTTTCGGTTTTTGCCGATTTTATTTAGTTTTGGTGCTTTTATTTCGTTTTGGTGATTTTTGTAAATTTATGTAGATATTTTTAGGGTTTTTTTTAGTTTTAGTGCTTTTTTCGTTTTGACGACTTTTTTCGTTTTTTGTTTTTAGTATTTTGGCGATCTTTTTAGTTTTGATAATTTTTTCCGTTTTAGCGATTTTTTCACTTTAGTGTTTGTTTTTCTTTAAGCGCTTTTTTTCATTTTAGCGTTTTTTTCGTTTTGACATTTTTTAATTGTGAATTTTTTTACTTTTAGGGTTTATTTTAAATTTCAAGATTTTACCTCTTACGGCTTCCAAGATACAGCAAATTGTCTAAATTACATAGTCAAAATTACATTAACTGATAGAATACCCTTTAATTTTTATTTTTTTATATATCTGTGTTAATTGGTGTAGTCTATTCTATAGACTATACCAATTAACACTAACTTTGAAAATTTAAAGTGTCTATATATAAATGTCTGCATATTACATTAGTATTTCCACATTTTTCGTTGCTCGCTTTAAGGGGTCTGGACACGGTCAAAATGCTTAATGTCAAAATCGTGTACGAATGCTTGCTGTGTGATATTTTTATGCTTGATGACCTACCAAGCATTAATTTTTCGTTTTTGATTTTGAGTTGTTCGTTTGTTTGGTAAAAAAATAATGTCGCTAAATAAAGAAAATTTGTTCAGGCTTGATGGGTTAACACTATACACGTACAAGCATGTGACAAAAATCTACATTTTTTGATTTTCCATCAAGCTTCGTCGGTTTCACACATACTAACAAATTTTCACTCATACTATTAACATGCTTGTCAAGCATTTTGACCGTGTTCAGACCCCTTTAAAACACCCTTTAATTTTTCAGTCATATATTTGTTGTTGTAGCGGCTAAAGTTCTACATATTCTGTAAAAATTTCAGGCGCGTAGCTCTTACGGTTACCGAGAAAACAGCCTGTGACAGACAGACGGACAGACGAACAGACAGACAGACGTAAAGCGTAGCGAAAACAATTGGGGTACAGAACCCTAAAAACGGTTGATCTTGCAGGCTAACCGACCGTAGGCCGAAATTGGTAGGCCGATGGCATGAGGCGAAAAGTAGCAGGCCCAAGCCGATAAGCAGTAGGCCGAAGGTATTATTCGTCATAAATAAAAATACAATAGAACACTTTCGTATATCAGTATGTGTAAAATTTATAAATACTCTCCTGTCTTTTGCACTGTTGATATGTGCTCATGTGTTAAAACAAATTGGAAAAGGGAACCTGAGTCATACACTGCAAAAATTTTCTTAAATAAATCACAAAGAAAAAAAATGTTTTCAATAAATTTCTCCTGAAAGAAGAAAACATCACTTAACTCGAACAAAATTATAACAAAATTTCCTCTCTATACAAGCAAATTATTTTGAGATTAAAAATATTTATTTAAAGTACAATACAAGTACCTTAAGTTTGGATCTAGAACCTACCACTGAGTGCCATAATTATGTCAATCGGCCCCCTCAAATGACAACACCATGTAAAAGTGACAGGTCTCTCTCATATAAAGTTCCAGAACACGAACCGATTGCAGGTCTTTGGTAACCAGTCACGTGTCTTGTCTTGTGACAGTTTCTCTTTTCTCTAGGTTAATGTAAAAATCATAAAAACTAGTAAGAAACATGCTATGGTTTTTCTCAGTGTACACACGTTATCTGCTCACATACGAAGTCTCGTTTACTTTGTTGGCTCATGTTTCTTTGTATATAAGCACGGATATGTGTAAAATTGTTAGTGTGTTTGTTTGTACATGTATTATGAAACCATAAATAGCAAAACCGTTATGGGTCTATTGGTTGTGGTAAGACTTTTTAAATCTATTGTGGCAAATTGGAAAGTGTTGAATGATTTTTTTTTCTTTTACTAAATGAGAGTGTGTGAATGTGGTACGACGATTCGCCAGCAAAAACTGTATATTTTCTAGGGGATTTTATAGTTTTAAAAATGCGTGTTTATGTGTGTGTTTGTGTGTGCGTGTATAATCTTTCTCTGATTCTTGTTGTTGAGCAGATAAAAGATTTTACTTTCAACGAGGATATTGAAAAAATTCGAATAACAAATGCGTTAAGCTTTGGGTAAATGGACTTTAAGAAAACTATAAAGAAAGGGGAAATAAAATTAGAAACTAGTCCTTGATAATTGCGGAGCTTAAAAGCAAAGGGACACAAGTGTACAAAACAAAATTCTGAGTAATTAAGCTTCAAAGTTTTTTGTTCCTATGCATTTCATGCCTAATATTTTTGGTTTCTAATACATAGCGTTCTATGAGGTCATCCTAAAGGTCTGAATTTTTTTACAGTGATAGATATTAGTATTATGTGTTGATTTTTCCATATAACTCAATTTCCCCAGTTTTGATACTTGTACCCCTTTGATTTTAGCCCCCTCAATTATATACAATGTATAATTTTTTACATATAGGTACATATACATACATATTTAATTTGCCATTAATTAGGTTTTTATATAATCTAAAGTGGGTGCTAGACACATCAATATTCAGCTTCAATATCTGTGTTTGTGTGCGTTTGTTTACAAAAAATAGTTACACATACATATATGGAGGGGAAAGATTGAAGAATAATCAAAATGCTTTTGTTTTTCACAACAAACGCATACAAACACACATATTGAAGCTGAATATTTATTCGTCTGACTGCCGCTTAAGACAAACGTTATTGATGAAATTTCTATAGAAAATTTGTTAATGGTATAATTTTCCGAAGTTCTTAGTTTTATTATGAGTTCATTCGAACTAAAACTTTATCTAGAAATTTCCTAACGAAATCTTATTTCTGTTGACTAATTTTCTAAGATATTTCTCTATAAAACTTTTATAACCTTCAAAAATTAATAAAAAATTCTAAAAATCTGCGTTTCCGAAATTTACTTTTTCTAAAAAGTAGCGAAAAGTAACTTTTCTAAAATTTATAAGGGTGATTCTCATGCTAAACGTAAATTTTTTTGTTTACCAATGTAACCAAATGAAATATGAGAAGGTGGGACTCATATTATAGTTTTCGCCTCATTCAATGGATCCTGAAATAAAATTATATATATAGATATTTAAACATTTTTGTGTATTGAGCGTTACAATTGCTTTCGCGGTTGCTCTGGTAATGATTTTTGCGAAAAAATACACCACAAAAATAAGTATAGGGTTTGAAAACACTATACATATACTCTCTAAAATTAAAATTTTATAATAATCGCAGGACGTAATTCAAAGTTATGTCCACTTTTTCAATTCTGACTTGGGTACACATGGAAAAACTGAAAAGTAAATTTTAAAATACTTTTTCACAAACAGTTGTACATAATCGAAAAGCAGGCTAACTCTTCTTTCAAATAATATCAATTTTAATTAAATCGACCTACAATTTTAAAAGTTATGTAAATTTCAAATAATCATTCGTAGCAAAATACGACCTACCTAATATATTCTTCAAAAATATAACAACCCACAGTGCGGTAGAAGCAAAAATGTTTCAAAGGAAATCCAAAATTTGCAAAGAAATAATGTTTTTTTTATCGTTTCTACCCTTTAGCTGCTAAAAAAGAATTTTTTTTACGTAACGCTCAATACATTTTTGAACGAATTCAATATTTTTCAGAGCACACTATATTTTGCATTTAAAACAATTCAGATGTATAATCTTTGATGTATTTTATCATAAACTCTTTAGTTATTTACTAAAAATTTTCAATTAAAATAAAAAAAGAAATATGGATAACACTCAATACATTTTTTTGGATACGAGTTATGATTGATTGATGAAAGTTTTTGCAATATAATATATATATAAATATAAATTAAAAAAATTATATTTTCTATTATATTTCAAAAATTTGATGTATGAAATGAGAGAAGCATGTGCAAATATTCTAAAACCATTATAAACTAAGTCTGGTTTTTAAAAAAAATCATAGTTTTTTAATGCGGGAAATCAACAGCATGCATTACGGACACGCCATTTTGTATGAAGAGATTATAAGCAGTATTTTCGTTCTTCGTTTTTAGCTCATAATGGGCAGTCTTATAAAAAAACTTATGAACATTTATTTAGAATAGTATATTAAATCCTGCTAAAGCAGATTTCATTTTCAAATTTATACGTTTATTTTATGAAATATTTTATTACACTTTCAAGGGACACGAAAAAAACATTTAAAATGAGAATCACCCATAAATTTAATACAAAAAAGTACCAAATTAATATTGAAGTATATGTGGTGAAAATTTATCAATATCAATTTTTAAGATTTAATTGATCATTACAATATTATCGTTACATTATTATTATTCCTGAGATTTCATTATCTTCTACTCTTAAATTAGCTAAGTGTTTATATAACAACTCTGTTTTTTTAACAGGCAAATGTTGAATAGTAAAAAAAGCGGAAATACATCTCTCCATTAAATATGATAAACTAGAAAGGGACACATACAGTATGCAAATATTTTGCATACATGCCTTTTCTTACCCACCACTTCATGAAAAACAACAAAGTTTTAGCGTCTTTTGAGAGAATTCGCCGTAAACTGAGAATGCGAAATAAAATCCAATAAGAATATTTTTATTTCCATATTCTCATTAATTTCCTCTGGCTTTTTCTCTACGCTCGCTCTCATTCACTAATAACTTGTTTTTGCTTTTCTTGTTCATGAATTGTTTTGCATTTACTGGCAAATTTATTTAACAACAACAGCACACAAACTAGTAAAAGTAGCAGCGAATTCAACAGAAAAGAAGAAGAAAACAAAAGTAACTTTTGGCGTTACTAGCATCCACTTTAGTTTTTTACTTGAACTTCACTAGTGCGCTACCGGTGGTAAAGAGTTTTTAATTGTTAAAAATAAGAAATAAAATAAATATCAAATAGCAAAACACTGCCATTTTGTGTTAAGTTTCAGTTAACTCCATTATTAACAAGAAACCCATAAATTCAAATTAGTTTTTGTTGGAAAATAGTTCACGGTTGTTGGTAAAACAGAAAATGTAAGTGTTTTTTGAATTGTAAGTTGATACAAACAAGTTTTAATAGATTGATATGTACTTAAGTATGTACATACATATGTACATAGATATATATGTACATGCATATTTATGTATTTTCATAAGAAAAGATAAGAAGTTTGGATTTGTATCAGAGCGAGAGTGTTTGTGTGTTTTAGATATTTTGTGTATAGTGGAATTTGATGTGAAAAAAATAATAAGAATCAATGTTAAAGAAAAGATTGAAAAAATTCTCTGCAAGAAAGTTGAACGAAAAAAAAACAAAAAAAAATTCAAAGCAAACAAAACGAAACATGCTTAAGCGGCGAAATTAAAGCAATGCGTAGAAGAAGTTAAACACCAAACACAACAACTGAAGTTAATTCATAGATTTTGTTGGCCAAAGAGTAGCCAGACTGTGTGAAGTTGGAGTGAAAATGGGAATCTGAGTTTTACGATAAGGAAATAATTATATTAATGCTTAATTCAACTTTAGTTTATGTTAGACGACTTATAATTAAGATTTGTTTCAACGTTTCTCTTTATTTTACCAAATACATACATATCGTCATATAAAATGCAAAAGGGCCTATCATCACATATAATAATATTTCAGGAGACATACAAAACGTAATAAAATGCAAGCTATTGTGGTTATAAATAATAGTTTGCTTTTTATTAAGCTTCTATTCTATCTCTCCTGAAATTTTTTTCAAAATTATGATAGGCCCTTTTGAATTTTATATAACGATATGTACATAGGTACATATTATAGTAATTTTGAATTAGCTGCACAATCAACTTATCACACAATTAGTGTGTGCAGCTAGCTTTGATATTTTCCATGAAAATAATATAAAACTGCAAAAAAATATGTTAAATGTGCAGGTATACAAAGTGCACCTAAAAAGGATTTTGAAGAATAATCACAGAAAAGAACTATTTTGTGCAGTTAAGTCAAAGTGCACTTAAAAACGAATTTGTGTATGAGATTTTAAAGAATATTGACACAAATTAATGATTTTGTGCAGTTAAGACAAAAGTCGCTTGAAGAAAAAGCAGTTAAATCAAAACTACTGCAGTAAATAATTTTAAAATGCTTAAGATATTTCTCAGCTTAAAGAACTTGTTATTAAAAAACTGTTTGATAATCTCCCAATTTTATTTTAAAAAAGGTTTATTTGTTGCGGGTTAAGCATGTATATATGCATGCATATTTTGCATGCGTGTATCACTAATGTTTTACAAAATTATCAGCCGACCTGAAATGAAATGCAGGCATGCATATATATAGATATGTTTAGGGTTGCTATCCGTTCTCTTTTCCCCGGACATTGTCCTCTTTTTTTTAGGGCATCCAGGGTAGTCCTACTTCTTTTTTTTTAGCAAGTCTACGGCGTTGTCCTACTTCTTACAACTTTCTCCAGATATATTTTTATTAAACAAAATCTATGCGACTAGGTTTTTTGTGGAGTTTTTCCGTTCTCTTTAAAAGTTGCTACGTATTTCATACGTTGAAATTTCCATGAAATTTTTTTGACAATTATTCAATACGAAATTGCCAACGATTGATATCGATCCGTAACGAAATAACCGAGAAAATTAAATATAACATAAAACAATTTTTATAAAAAAATATCATAAAAGAATATACTAAAAATGTTACTTGCGTCTTAATTGTTTTTATTATAAATTTATAACGGCACCTGTCAACAGTATGAAATATTCAGATATGATGCAAATGATCGGAAGTTATCGATTGCCATCAAAAGCGAAAACAGCACATGTCGGTGACGTATTTTTGCAGTTATGCCTCGATATGTATACGAAAATTTCAAAAAGATTAACTGCCTATCCCAGGATGTCACAAATTTCGTTCGCAGGCATTTTAAACGACAAACAGCTGTTTTGCGTCCCTCTAAAAGCCTTCAGCCCGACAAGTCGAAAGCAAATGAATGCGAATGATAACGTAAGCATTTCAATACAAATTTGCGTTCCACTAACAAATTTTCGAGTCATTTGTACGTACACAAATATCAAAAGTAGGCGCTTGTTTCTTATTGTAGACCAAGATAGATCTATAAGGTATACTTTTCTTCGAATTGATACAACAAAGCAACATTTTTTGGGAATTGTGGTGACAAAAAATGTATGAATTGGAAAATTTTTTAAAATTATTTTTTTATAACGCAAACAGGAAAAGAAGAAAAAAAAACAATTATTTAAAATATTTTGCCTTTGGCCGTTCTTACTAATTGTCTCCTCTACGTATGTAGTACATACATGTGCTCAATAGCAGGTTCATTGGGTAGATTTTCTGCCTAGATTTTAAGCCTTCGAAGCTTAAGGAATTTATCGACGATTGTTGTTAATAAGCTGTTTCGCTGAATAGCACATACCTAGAGAGAATTAGACCGAAAGCTGTATAGGCATAAATCTACCTGGGCCAAAGCTGCCCAGGTAGAAAATTCTTTTATAGTCCGTAGGCATTTTTGAACGGCACAATGACAATGATCAATCAACCAAATGTTTTTTTTTCGCTGTTGCTTTGCTCAACAATGCCTTAAAGGCGCTGAGGCCAAAAGAGACATGTTTCCCCGCCTTACAAGGTGAATTGTCCCTATATTCATCTTCGAAATAACTTAAAAAGAGATTTATTTTTCCAACCTCTACATAACACCGGTAAATTCAAAAATAGCATGAAATTTAATAAAACCTATATTTGATTCAAATGTAATGTTTCTTGAAAGTAAAATTTTTAAAAAATCATTAGGGTTTTCCCTAAATAAAGATATTTTCGAAAAATTTTTTACCAAATACATATAGAAAAAATCTTTAGCACAGAAAACTCAAAAACATTTCCATAGAACAACATACAAAAATCTTTATCACAGGAAATTCAACAATTTTCTTCTGTGTATAATATACACTGTATATGTATTACTAAACTTTAAAGATCATTTACACAAATATATATTTTTACATTTATAATATTCTGAAATTCACATAACAGCAAATATTTGGAATTTCGTGGTAAAAATGGCATTCTTTTCCTAGTTTTAGGAAATGTAGTTTACTCAATTTCGGCATCCGGAAGATAAGGTCCCTTTTCATCAGG